>OV815299.1:11223005-11834507 GCA_929108145.2 Limnephilus rhombicus
ACGACTTTTACCTTCGTTCTTTCGGAATTTTCATCAATATAATTTTCATCGCTTCGACGCTCCCGAAGAATAATCTCGGATGTGAGATTTTGTACTTTTGAAATAGAGCCGTTTAAAGTTTCTGCCTTTTTACTGTTTTTGAGATCAAGAAAGAGATTTCTTTTGATATTTGAGAGAAGTTTTGATATTTCGCATTTCATTAAAAATTTCGAATATACAAGGCTTTTAAATCAACAAAATAAGTCAACACAACGATTTTTAATTTTTAGCAGATGTTCTTCGGGACCGCCGACTTATTCTAATGCAATTTGGACATTATTCCGTTCTTTATCGCCTTTTTAAAATTCACGTGCTTGACTCTCCAGATTGAACTTTCCGTGGTCTCTCTCTTTCCGATGGCGCTACAGCCCATATCGAGCCTTGGCCTCCCGCAACATTCGTCTCCGACTCCTCCTGTCCTCGGCGGCTGACTTCCAGCTAGTTACCTGGAGAAGCTGTGCTGCATTCCCTCTTACCTCGTCTTCCTACCTCAGTCTGGGTCTTCCCACTTTTCTCTTTCCACCTGGGTGGTCTAGAAGTAGAAACCTTAGATCACATATTTTTTGGTTGTCCCTTTCTAAACAAATTTCTTCTTGAAATTCTTATTGAAAATAGCCTCCTCTCCGTTCAACATCTCATCTCTTCTAAGTCTGAACTCGGTTCCAAAGTAACATACAAAAATAAATTTGGCAATTTACTTAAAATTAACTCACGGATCGCCACTGGTAGGTAACTACCTACCCATATCATTTCCACTACCATTTTTTGAACGAAAGAGTTTGGAAACTCGGACGAGCCGAAAACCTAAAGAATACTAAAGGTATATTTTGATAAACAATTTCATTAATAGAATTTTAATCAACGATTTGGTGAGTATTCAAGTAAATATTTAGAATATGCAATATTAATAAGGCATAATTATAACTCTCTTTGTCTTTATATCATGAGATTCAAGAGCTATGATTTTTGAAGTTCCAAGGAAAATAACAACTTTGTAGGTGGGACGGTAGCTTCTCGAGGTTTTGAGTTTGCTTTTAGTATATTTTCACATAATAGAATACGCGGCACATCTGCGTGATCTAGAGTTATTTATTGATATGTGGTTTGCTTCTAAAAGGGCCAATTTCAGTTTTTCAAATTACTCTTTTTAATTTTTATAAATTGTATCATCTTTATATATCATTTACCAATTTATATATCATTTACGAAAAGCGATTTTTTTTAGTGGAACACTGGCCTATGAAATTCAAAAAATTTCTATCACGAAATCAAAAGATTCTTTTGGAATTCGGAAGAAAACAGAATTTGGGGAGGAATCGCAGAAAAAATGGTGACCGGCCAATTCAGAATGAAACCAACTCAGAACCACCTCAGAAAGGTCATTAAGAGTGATGATAAAAAATATTAAAAATTGGTTAAATAGGTTAGGGTTAGCGCCTATTTTAAAATTATTTTTTCATAGCGTTTAATGACCTTTCTGAGGTGGTTCTGAGTTGGTTTCATTCCGATTTGGCATAGAACCAAAAAAATATGTATTTTAAAACTGACATTGGCTTTTTCAGAAAAAAGCAACAGATTTATCAAATCTATGTACCTACCTACTTACGTTGTCACAACTCTTGCAAATGAAATCAATTTGAAAAAAATCTAAAATGTTTTTAAATTTGGCACCGCATACAGGAGGCTCTGACGTAAACAATTTCTCTCGGGGTCTATGTCACCTTTAGGGATGCTGTGTGAAAGGTCTTTTTGAGGAAGGGAAGGTTAGGAAGTTCTGGGGAGGAAAAAGGTATGAAGGGTGGTTAGAAATGTGGAGGTCAGTGTGTCCAGAAGTGACGGTTGTATGAATCCATTCTCCCACTACAGTGTGGGTTGAGAGAGTCAGGCTGGAGGTAAAAAGGTCTCCCTCAGCTACCTCCCTTCCGATCCGAGCCACCAATCCCAGTTTTGAACTCGTTTTACATCGGGTTCAGAGGTAAGAAGTTTACTGCTTTGCCACAATTATCGGATTGGGATAAAATCTACCATCCAATAGAAGAAAACATAATGGAAACCAACTATTTGTATCTACATATTTTAAATTTCCATCGATGCACCACTTCGCGTCGTGCAACATACAGTATTCTACCATTAATAATAACACACACCTATGTAGATGGCAATAAGGTTGAGACTTAAGGCACTGAAGAAAATGGAGAGATACAAAATTACGAATGTTATAGGAGAGCGCTAACGTTAACAGCGACAAAATCGATGCGAAAATTGCGAAAATGTTTAATAAAAGACGACTCGTTTAAAATAGAGCAAAAATCTCGCAGGCATTGACTTAAATAACATTTAACGAAACACTGAATTTTTTCATCCATATAACTTGTAAAATAACTGAAACAAACGTGTTTATAATAATTTTTGGAGCATACTTTGCGATTTTTTTCTATCGAGGGAATATTATATAATTAAATATTACAATTTGAGGTTTTACTCATAAAAGTTAAAATAAAAATAAAAATATTCATCCTAGACTTGCAGAAAAAGTCAATAGATGTCGCATATTAAATAAAATCTAGAGAGCATTTAGTTCGGGTTTGAATCTTGCAATCATACATAAAGATAGCAGCCTATAGTATATGCGTTAAGAAAAATGAAGATAATGTGGGTGGTTCTTAGTCGAAGTATGATACAGTTAAAAGTGATCGAATTGGATATCGACACGGTGGCGCAGTGGTTAGCGCGTTCGCCCGGTAAGCGAGAGGTCCTGGGTTCGTGTCCCAGATGTGTCAATATCTTTTTCTGATTTTTCTGTTTTCAGATTTTCGATTGAGTTTCGCTTATATTGTCTTCATTTAATTAAATATTACAATTTGAGGTTTTACTCATAAAAGTTAAAATAAAAATAAAAATGGGTTCGAGTCCCAGATGTGTCAATATCTTTTTCTGATTTTTCTGTTTTCAGATTTTCGATTGAGTTTCGCTTATATTGTCTTCATTTAATTAAATATTACAATTTGAGGTTTTACTCATAAAGTTAAAATAAAAATAAAAATAAAAATATTATATAATTTCGGCGCGGGCAATGTCTAGATATTATCTTCAAGAATAACATATATATTTTTAAGAGCTTTAAAACTTACCGTGTTTAAGGGAGATATGCAAGAAATCGGTAGAAATTTGGGTTGCGGGCCCTTAACATCACCCTTATTCTATTTATGCAAAAAAAAACATCGCCAAAAAGCGCGTTTTGTTTCATTTTGTGAAGATTAGCAGCAAATATAAAAATGTTTTACAATATTCTTTTAAAGAATTTAATAAATAAAATCATATCCGAAAAGGAAAAGTAGAAGATTTTTTACATTAAAGCAAGTTTTATAGGTCTGATACGGCGGAGATGTGTTCTACTCGAGTATGTATCTCAACTAATTGTATCTCTGTACTGTATCTCAAATAATTCTGAGCGCTCAAATTTTCAAATCAGAAACAGATGATTTTCATTTCATTCATTGAGTATCGCCGTACATTTTCGATTATTATTCTATCGACGCATTCTTGTATCAGATTCAGAAAATTAATGGGCCTCATCCTCAAACAACGACAAAAAACACTTCTACCAAAGCCGACAGACAGAATATCTGCATTATTTATTTTATTATTATAATGAACTATTTTCTAAAATTTCCTCCGAGCCATAAAATTATTTACAGAGGCAAATAATAATGTGGCTTGTAAAACGTAACAACCCACGATCCCTGACAAGGAGTAATTTATCGTCCAGCCGGATAAAGTTACCTACTATGTATTCCCTAGTTAATTTATTTCCAAACACTTAAATAATACGGATAGTAATATATCGTGTTCGTGGCTGGAGATTACTTCGTTCCTGATTAAAATGCGTTGGGGAGGATGTTGGGGGTGGGATGGTGGTTGGGGAAGGGGGAAGGGGGAAGGGGGGAAGGCGTGGTCACGGGTTTGGGGTGGGGGAAGGGCGGGGCGAAGGATGTGATACAAGGATAGAGAGGGAATATCAAACTGGGAGGCGTAAGGGCGATTTAAAATAAAATTATTTAATATATTAAAACACCCTGTCCTAAGCCGTGCAACGCAGTGGGAGGGATGTTTATATATACGCATATTTCCGCATATACGTAATTTATATTTTCATATTTCCGTCACTCCTTGACATACGTACTATTCCCCAGAACGTCAGAAAAAAGGCAAATCAATTGTCGCCTTGGAAAGGATGTTTTTTTTTTAATTAGGCAATTCAGAGTTGATGGGGGAGTGTTGTGGGGAGAGGGAATGTGGAGGGGTAGGGGGTGAGGGGAGGGGTGGGTGGAGGGAGAGGGGGAGGGGGTTGATGGGGGGAGTGGAGTGGGAGGAGGGGTGGGTGGAGGGGGAGGAGGGAGGGGGGTTGAGTGGGGGAATGGAGTGGGAAGAGGGAAGGTGGAGGAGGCGGAGTGGGAATAATACCATTTGAGCGAAGCCGCGGGAAATAGCGAGTATATAAATAATATTAAAAAACAGTTTAGGTAACTAGTTTGTACACAAACGCAAATCCTGTACGTGGATATAACTAAATTTATTATTATCTCATTTCATTCATTATCAAAGCGTGCATTTTCTTTTAAAAAAAATCATACCTCCGAATTTTATTATGGAGACATTATTGTCATTGATGCACCTATATTTAATCGTTTATCCATATTTTTGGGATTCATAACAAAATTATTTAAAAAATAATTATAAATGCATGATTTCTGCATATAATTTACTATAAAATTGACGTACGGAGTACCTTTTTTGGATAATATAAATTATCATAACTTCCATGTGTTATCTGTAGCATAGACATAAGTTACAGACACACATAAGTTTAAACTCTAAGGGGGCTTTTTTAAATTAAATTAAACACTTGATCAATGATTTGCAAGACAAAATATTTCATTAATTTCGTTTTGTGAAATGTCAATATCAGGTAATTCGAAAAAGATACGAGACTTCTCTTGTTAACAAGTGAAAATACGTTATTTTTGTGATGAATAGAAGTATACAACGCGGGGAAGCTTTGGAAATAATTCCAATAAATATTTTAAAATATCTCTTTAAATTGCCCACATGGTCGGCGAACACTCGAGGGTGTTTGTAAAATGGCTTAAATGTGGCCAAAAATACTCCAGAGGTTAGATTTATGTTCAATCTTTGTAATTTTATATGGAAATTTTGGTATCCAAACGACAAGGCTCCCTGCCACAAAAGTTGACCTCAAATTTATTCAAGATATGCAAATTCCATCGCTTCCATGTCCTGTAATCAGTCCCATATGAACCCTATCGACCATCTATGGCCAATGAGGATAGAAAAATTAAAGAAAAAAAATTACCTCAGGCAACAAAAAAAAATATTTTAAACTAATCCGTGCACAACATGTTGACTACAATTAATTTTTTTTTAATAATCAACAGTTATGTATATTATAAAGGAAGGACCTCATTAATCGAGTATTTTAATTTAAATTGCTAATACAAGCACAACATTCTTAAGACTAACTTTACCATTTATTGAGATCTTTTGCAGAGTTTCGGTGCGGCCGAAGGTTCAGCAGAAAATCTGCCGAAACCGAAACCGATGCCGAAACTAGATTTTTTTGCCGAAACTTGCCGAAACCGAAACCGAAACCGAACCTTCGGTCGGTCACTAGAAATTACATGCTATAAAAAAAAACTTAAATGAAAATTGTCTGAATCTAATAATCTGTATATTTCGTACATACCTACTACAGATAACTTACAAGAAAAATATATCTATGTCAGTGTAAGCCAACATTTGGTATAATTATTTATTATTAATTATTATTATTATTATATACTAGCAGACCCGGCCACACGTTGCTGTGGCTAACAAAACACAACGCCATTACCCAACCTTTATAAAATCCACACCACCCGCTTACCAGGTGCCCACTGCCCGCTGCCCGCTGCCTGAATTGAATATTTGAATTTCTCGGCTTTTCTTTACTATAATAAGCATGTATTATAGATATAAACCTTCCTCTTGAATCAACTATATTATTATTATTTTTATTTTATTTATATAATAATATAGTTAGCGATCGCCACTAATTATACAATGCTTGCAATGCAACACTGGATATTTGAAAAGGGAAAACCAAATACCTACTTACTCTAGGACATCTATTTTCTAATTTCTTCCGTAGAACGAATTTCAAAAGTGACTATAGTACGGCCCGCCAGCCGTTTTAAATCGCACAAAAATATGTTTTCTTTGAATTTATCGGCTTTTCTCTAATATAATTTACATGTATTATACATATAAACATTCCTCTTCAATCACTCTATATATTGGTGAAAACCGTATGAAAATCCGTTGCGTAGTTTAAAAGATTAACGCGCACATACATTTTGAGCGACTTCATTTTATACTATGATGATGATTAACAAATAGTTCATGTTTTCACCCAACATGGTCGCTTCAGAGGTTTTAAGGGAGAATTGTACACTTTAGGGGCAATCAAATTATTATGTCTTGGGCTAATCTGGTTTTGCAAAGGAGTAGGTACTGCATATACACTTGTTAATGGAGTACCTACTCTTTACCCATATTTATAGCTAGAATACTCGCAGTTTTCAAAATTGTTTGGACTCATGTAAATAATTTTTCGACATTCTTCGACAGTCTTAAGTCAATTTCTTGAAACGATTGTTTGGTTGGAAAAGTTTTGATTTTATTATCCAGGGTGCGGCAAAACAGACAGTGCAGTTTTGAAGGACTATTAAAAAAAATAGCGTAACTTACAGAAATGAGGTATATTTTATTTTATTCGGTATACCATGCCGTTTATGCATCAAGTCCTGAGGATGAAATCAGAAAGATGATGGCCCTCAGTAGCGATACATTGATGAAGGCGATTTCTGAAGTTTGCGGATGCATTTTGGCACATCTCGATGGGCGTAACGACGATTTCAAACCCGAATTCGATCCTTGAGTTCTTTCAAGGTGTGAGGCCGATGCTTAAAAACTTTTTCCTGCAGATAGCACTACAGGAAGAAGTCGCAAATGCTTAAATCAAGTGAGTGCGCGGGCAACCCCTCAGAGAGACGAGGTGCGCAACGAACATCTGTCGCAGTTTTGTCATTGAAACTCTAGCAGTGTGGGCCGTAGCACCGTCCTGTTGAAATTGGAGATGTCTCCCAGATCTGTTTCCTCCATTAGTCCTTCTAATTGAAATTTTTAAAAAATTTCCAACGTGGAAACATAATGTTGAGCGTTGACAGTCACGGTTCTTTTATTCTCCTCAAAAAAATACGGCCCAATCACCCCAAATTCGGAAACTGCACTCCATACGGTCACTTTTGAGGAGTGAAGACGTCTCTCGTGAAGTTGCATTGGATTATTTCCAGCCCAGTACCGAAAAATTGGTTTATTCGCTGTGCCCTTCGAGATGTGCCAAAATGCAGCAGAAAACAGAAATCACCTTCATCAATGTATCGCTGTTGGGGGCCTTCATCTTTCTGATTTCGTCTTCATGACTTGATGCATAAAACGGCATGATGTACCGAATAAAATTAAATAATTTTTGTAAGTTACGCCGTCTTTTTTTAATTGCCCTTCAAAACTGCACTGTTTGTTTTGCCGCACCTTGTATTTTAGCTGACGCATATCCGCGGCGTTGATCGGTGTTATAAATGGTTTGGATTAAAGTTATGAGGTTTTGGATTCTAGTGTACCTGAAAACTGGTTATATTTTTATGATGGAAATAATATTATTCTGCAGTATTAAGTTCACTGCCATGTCATCCTCGACTTATTCTACCATTCACTTACACGTCGGACATTCTCCTTACACCCATTTCTTCGTTCGTCACACATGCCTCATTTTATCATTGATTCTCCTGGTCGTCCCAAACTTCTTCCATATTCCTTCAACGTTACAAATATTCCTCACACCTTTTTGTTTGTACATCACGTACGCATCATTATATATTTATGAGTCGTTCAATTTCTATACCGCTATATCAACTTTCACTGATTCGGAGAAAAACGCAAAAAACTGTCACATCTCTAGCGTAAATAAAAAATTGCAATTAATATTTTTATATAATGAATTGGAGTAAGAATCACATTAGAAAAGTGTTCATTTTTCAATGTATGTCTAGAAATATTTAAGTAATTTGGATAAATAAAACGGATATCGCTGATTTTGATGCTCACTTCGTGATTTATTTGGAAAATGGAGATTTTTGAAACTCAACTAACCTGGGAGGCGTGTTTCTACACCCGCCATCTTGGCAAAATAACTGCTCGTGATTAGTTGAATTCCGATATAGCTGGTTTTGATAGTAACTTCTTGACTGATATAGCGGGTTTTGTTTCTCACTCGCATTTTTAACATGGTTTTTGGTCGTGATAAGAGAGGTTTTGAAATTCAATTTTAGATTAGTCTTGTTCCTCGCAAAAATGTGGACCAGATGTCATACTCAGATCATTTTGTCAAAAAATCGGATATAGCGGGTATTGAAATTATAGGACTCAAATAATAATAATGTTTTTTATTGCAATGTAAAGAAAATTGGATACATGTTTATTCATATATATTTTACAAAATATTATATTTAATGTGAATATTGCTCATGAAAACCTTATCAGGAAAGAGGACCTTTTGTGCCTAGTAACGAAGAAGAGTAAATTGATTATTGTCTTCATTAATCGCTTATGTTAATTTGATTCATGTCTTCTAATGTTATATTACTTACTTTTTGAATAGGTACGAAAATGTGTTACTTTATTTATGTGTTTTTTAAATTATAAAATACAGGCCATTAAAGGGTTCCATTTTTTATGATTTTAGAGGCAACTCATCCATAATAGCTGAAGTCCGGGTTGCCCGGGCCATGTTGCTTTCATCAGTAATAATATCATGAACAAAGAGCACTTAAACTACTCGGCTTCATTCATAGAATTACCTCTGGCTTCAAACATATAAGTACACTTAAAACTCATGTATCTTTTCTCGGAAGATTTTTCAATGTGGATGAGTGTTTCAGGCTGATAATTATTGCTTATAATAATTGTTACCCTTTGTGCTATGCATAAAAATCTTGTCTTTAACGTTAGTTTAACAATTAAAAATAATAATTAATATTTGACAAGTTTAAGTATTTCCCCAATAAATGAAGACATAATTTGTCTCGACGCCACCTAGCGAGGGATTTAACACTAACAGTATCTCTCTCGCAAAAATAAAGTTGGTTGTTTTCAGGTGGAAAAAATATAATAAGCAGTAATTGTTGAATGAAACACTAGTATATATTGAATCATTTGGCGGGTATAAGATAAGCCGCCATAGCTCAATTGGGAGAGCAGCTGACCGGCAATCAGAAGGGCACGGGTTCATGTCGCGTTGGCGTCATGTATCTTTTCTCGGAAGATTTTTCAATGTGGATGAGTGTTTCAGGCTGATAATTATTGCTTATAATAATTGTTACACTTAAAACACTTTACTGTTCGCTGGTTCGCCCTCACCTTGAATATGCTAGTGTCATTTGGTCTCCTTTCTATGCTGTCCACATTTGTCACTTCGAATCCGTACAACATCGTTTCCTAAGAGGAATAGCTTGGAGGTTGGGTCTTGAAAGAGGCAAGTACGCATATGATGAAATTGAACACATTTTAAGCATTTCTCCTTTAGAAAAACGTGGAAAGGACTCTGATCTAATTTTCACATTTAAAATTATAAACAGTATTCCTGATACACCTGCTTTGTTACAACTCATCCAGTTCAACATCCCTTCCCCTAGACTCCCAAATAATGAATTGCTGTTCCTCAATCAACATTCTACTAATTATGGATACCATTCTCCCTTATCCAGAATGTCGAAACTTGTCCACGCAAGTCAAAGCATTGATTTTTTTGGTGTAAAACTAAAGGACTTTCGGCAGTCGATACGCAATATTCAAATGCTTCTTCATGCTTTGACTTGTAGTGTCTCTATATGTACTTTTTACATTTTATATTGTCATTGCTATTAATTGATATGTGCTCTCCCTTCACTGTCATCTCTATTTTTTATCGTGTTATTATTATGTTTTCATGGACTATTGTCCGTAAATTAATAAATAAAATCAGCTTAACACAGAGTTTTTCGAAATAATCTAGATGTAGTAATTTTTCTCTTATTTTGAGCCTCAAGATTGCAAAATTTCATCATGTATCAACATTTTGCTTTGCAGAATTCAGGTAATTTTACGAAATCTTGTATATACATATACAGTGACCTTCCTCCTGTTTTTAACTGTCAAGTGTGCAAAATTTCAACAATCTCTAATATAAAAATCTTTGGGAAAAACAAAAAAAAATAATTGGTGAAATAAAATATTAAAGTTGCAACATTTAAGAACCATTGCCAAATTCCTTATTCTGCGCACGCTCCTGGTATCCTTGCCGCTGTTTTTTACCGCCGCCCCCTGCCACGCTCCCGTCCAACCGCCCCTTTCTCTCCCTCACCCGCTATACTTGTGTGCGTCTCGGGTACAGATAAGGCGGCAGCTTATGTGGGACAACTTCGGCCAGATCGAAGGAGGCTGTATACAGAAAAAGAGGCTTCGCTTCATAGGTCAGGTTTAGTGGGAGATTTGAATTTAGCGAAGGGAAGATGAATTTATTTGCTTTTGAATGCTGATGTAGGAAATAAATAATTTTGAATAAATAAATAAATGCAGTTTTATTATAACGAGATTATAAAAATGTTAAGTTTCAATACCTACCTACCTACGTATAAAAATTTAAATAAAATCATTAAGTTTAAAATACAAATTTCGCCCAACAAAAAGTAACCTCGATTTTATTTGATTAATTAGTGTTATTTCAAAATTAATTAATTTAAAAATATATTTAGTGTATTTGTGGCAGTTCCAGAGTGGAAGATATTCCATTGTTTGAAATGGCTTTAGCCGTGTTTGGTGACCAGCTCTGAATAGCCAGGTACTTCCCCACCCTCCTCTTTCCCATCTCCTTCCCCTCCCCACTATCTCCAGCCTGGCAACATACTCCATTTGGGGATGCCATAGTCTCACTGGCTCCAGACGGGAATGGCTGGGACTCTTGTGAGATATTCGTATAAAAAAAACAAAAGCGCAATATTTGAAGAGACCGTTTGGTAGCCGACTGCACGAATGCGTCAGGTTAGTTCAGTTCTCCTCTGATAGTTAAGTATTTTCGCGGTTTTTTTTATTCTAAAAAAAAAAATTAATAAATGCGATAATAAAGATATTTTTATATTGACGAATAAATTTTCAAATGGATTTAAAATTTACCAATTGCCGCCAAAACGACAAGTATGTTTTTATTCGTGAATATGGCGGCAATGACGTCACGTTGGGTGACGTCGGTGCCAGCCGTATTACCAGTAGGGCTGCCACCTTTCAAAAACAGTAGACCCGGAGATTTTAGAAATATAGTTTTTTTAATTAAAATAAAAATAAAAATTGTATGAATTATTTCTAATTATTTTTTTGAGCACCAAAATTCACCGTCTGCAGAGAATGCACACAAGAAAGTTGTGCCTAAGTCGTGATGAAGCATAATCTTTTGTGATGTTTCGTTGGAATCCTCATAAAAATCCATTCATTTATCTTGAACACCTTTTTCTTGGTCAAAGTATCTGATGACTATTGGATACATTTTCTAGAATCCTTTATTTGAGGCGTCGCCGTCGATAGCAATCGAAAAGTGAACTCCATTTCCAGATTGAGAACTTTTTAGGTCTTGTATTTTAGACTCTATTGAGTTCGGTGCTTGGACATTCAAAACAATGGCTTCAGCTTTGGTTCTGCCACAGTGAACTTTATGTTTTTTTTTTTTTTTACAGTGAATACCGCAGAAGAATCTCAACTGCTCCCGTCTGGAGCAAGTGAGACTATGGCATCCCCAATTGGGGTATGTTGTCAGGCTGAAGGTAGTGGGGAGGGGAAGGAGGTGGGGAAGAGGAAGGTTGGGAAGTACCTGGCTATTCAGATCTGGTCACCAAACACGGTTAAAGCCGTAAATGTGATAGTTGAGAATCGGAATAAAGAGAGGCATTCGATTTAATTCCGCAATCGGTGCTCAAATAACTGTGGTGGTGTCTAATTGCATGATAAATCGACGCAATTTCGATTGTCGCTACTTCTTTAGCTCTTCGAAATAATTTTTCTTTGGCAGAAATGCGGTCGTCAACGCCCGGTCTGACCCGGAGATATCGATGTTAAACCCGTAGCCCGGACATGCACCATGCAAACCCGTAGACTCCGGGTCAAACCCGGAGAGGTGGCAGCCCTAATTACCAGCCAGTAGCGTTTTCTACGTCACAAAGACGTTATAGCCAGTAGAAGGCGTTTCGGCATGTGAGGTTTTAGATTTTTTTAAAAACAGTAATTATAAGTGATAATATTAAAATTACATATTTTCAGTACAATGATCAGAATCAGAAAATTAAACTAAACCTATATCCTAATTTGTGAAAGCATACCTCATTAGTCTCATTCAATTTGGGAGGCGGGAATGGGTACCCCGCCCCGGGAACATTTATTGGATAACCAACACCTCTGCCATAGGTCACCCCAAGTGGTTCGCTACGTTTGGTGATTTAGCAGAGGTGCCCGGGTTCATGGGGCGAGGCTTGTCTAGGTCTTGGAGGCGGATGACCAGGACACACTGAACTCCAGATTCCTACCCACCCCTTAAACCCTCTTCCTTCCTAGAACTATCCTCTTCTTCCTTTCCTTAAAAAACCCTCCATACAGCATCCCTAAAGATGACATAGGCCCCGAGGGAAATTATTTTCCACATGGCCTCCCGTGTGGAACTCATTAAAAAAAAATTACACAACTAGGTAACATTTTCTGCATTTAATAATGGAACCTAGGTAGTAAGAGTTTCTCAAATATTGTCAGGTTATTGAAATGAAAACTTCTTTAGCGCCGTTGTGATTTGAAACTCGATGAGACGAAAAATAGCGACATTTAAAAGAGACAAACACATCTTTAGGATTTAGCCTGCGAGAGAATGAGTATAATCGGTCCACTCTTTGTGCGGTGCTTCGTAATCTATCGATCTTCTCTTTGTGCGGTGCTTCGTAGCCTATGGATCTCTTCTTGTCTGTTTTAGTTTTTTGAAGGTTTCACTTTTACCGCGTGTGAATTGCACACTCCGATTTTTTTGTCTTCTCGTAGCTCCTACCACGTATTTCATCAAAATGCCTCCGACTTCTTGTACCATTCACGTTCGCGTTACGCATTCTTCTTACAGTCCACATTATCAGTTATTTAATACTGTACATTTCACGCTTCTTGATATAAACATCAGTTTGGAAAGAATTAAATCGACTATAGGAAAGAAAATATAAAACATCTCTTTTTAACGAATTGAAAAATTCTGCTTTTTAAAGGACTTTTTTGTTTTGAAAAGAAAATTAAAAACTCTCGGAAAATGACAATGGATAGTGTGCCACAGAAACTTTTGTAAAAACGTAAGTGGTTTACAAGAAGCACTATGTACTAATTGAAAAAGAATTCGGAAAAATGTCACGAAATTCGATCAATGAAGCGATGAAAATTCCAGATCACGATTAGAAAAAGTTTAGGAAAGGTTTTTTAAAAAATCTTTTTGTAAAACGTGTGGAATCCTACCTTCATCGGGAGGTATATTATTTTGAATCTTTTCTCCATTTGCCAAATATTAAAATTGTTCTTTGAAACTTTTTTTAAAAATGCTTGATAAGGCTTTTTCATAAAAGTGAAACATGGGATCATAAATATAGGGTGTACATAGAAGATTATCTGTATTACCAATGTTTCAGTACCGGTCAGTGGTTGAGTGGGCATAGCGCTTGGATCCCATCCGGGCGTCGCGTGTTCAATTCCTCGGTTGGCTAAGTCCTCCATCACAACACAAACAACATTTTCGGCTTTCTGTAGTGGTAGTAGGAGATTTTCAAACATTGTTGGGTTATTCGTAACCCGGTAATGTTTGTCTTTCTTTTAAAAAAGAAAAAAAAAAAGAAAAAAAGAAGATTATAATAATGTAGAATGTAAGATTATAATAATGTAGAATGTAAGTAATTAGAAAGGACAAAATAGCTACATGAATGTAAAAGATTCGAATTCAAAGTTCCTACATTTAATACGTTATTAAATTTGTGAAAAATTCAATTACCCAAATTATAAAAGAAAAATAAAAATTTATAGAAATACTCGTTGATAACGTGGATTTGTACGCCCCAAACTAAACACTTCTTTTGCCCAACACCATTACACACCGAGGAAAATACCTTTTTTAATAAACTACCAGAAGAAATCAGAAGCATTAATGACAAAGTACAATTGTTAAAATCTATCAAAAAAGTGTTTTAGAGAAATCATCGACGAGAAGGCTGCTTCCCCTTTTCCATATGAAAGTCACACTAACAATTATTATTTTTTTTATTCAAACTGAAAATATGGATTTTTTTGTCTTCGGAAAACCTCACCAATTAACCCGGGTATCCCGGATAAGTCACCAAACGTAACGAAACACCTGGGCTGACCTACGGCAGGGATATTGGTTATCCGAAAAATGGTTCCCGGAGCAGGAGTATCCATACCCACCCCCCAAGTTGAATTTATATGTTCTATATTAGTATGTAGAACTATGGTAGTCCATAAATATTTATCCTGTTATACTAGCATATTGTAACTAAATGTAAAATTCCATTATTGTTATTAATTATTATAAGCAATAATCATCAGCCTGAAACATTCATCCACATTGAAAAATCTTCCGAGAAAAGATACATGACGCCAACGGGACTTGAACCCGTGCCCTTCTGATTGCCGGTCAGCTGCTCTCCCAATTGAGCTATGGCGGCTTATCTTATACCCGCCAAATGATTCAATATAAACTAGTGTTTCATTCAACAATTACTGCTTATTATATTTTTTCCACCTGAACACAACTAACTTTATTTTTGCGAGAGAGACACTGTTAGTGTTAAATCCGTCGCTAGGTGGCGTCGAGACAAATTATGTCTTCATTTATTGGGGAAATACTTAAACAATTGGTTGGTCCCGTTGGCGTCATGTATCTTTTCTCGGAAGATTTTTCAATGTGGATGAGTGTTTCAGGCTGATAATTATTGCTTATAATAGTTAATAATAATAATGGAATTTTACTTTTCTCTGAAGATTTTTCAATGTGGATGAGTGTTTCAGGCTGATAATTATTGCTTATAATAACTGTTACCCTTTGTGCTATGTATAAAAATCTTGTCTTAAACGTTAGTTTAACAATTAAAAATAATAATTATTATTATTCAAATTATCAAAACAACGAAAACTGAGGTTTGGTTTTGTCCATTTTTTTTTAAATATTATTCTTTAAAGGACAATCCCGTTAAGCCGCAATTACGCAGTTTTTCAACAATGTTAAATTATAATGTTTACAATTACAACGATTATTCAATTACAATTCAGTTTCTTCAATTGCAATATAAAACATACAAAGCTACATAACATTATTTTTTAATTATGATATAAATATACAGATTATCACAATTAATCCACATGAGCATCCACAGATATTTCTCTATTTAGTAATCATGTTTCCAGCAAATATCTTAATCTATTTGGTTAACAGCATTTTTTTTTTTTTTTTGAAGCATGAAAGAAAAACCACAGTCTTCACCCACCGACTAAGTATTTCTATATCAGTGATACATTTTCCCATTAAAATATATGTGTGAAGTGCAATAAATCCATCACAAAATTCCTACTAGTCGACCATTTATTTTATTTTATTTGAGTACCTCACACGAGATACCAGCCGCTCCCGTGTGAAGCTAGTGAGACTATGGCATCCCCAATTGGGGTATGTTGTGAAGCTGAAAATGATGGTGAGGGGAAGGACATGGAGATGAGGAAGGTGGAGAAGTATCTGGCTATTCATATCTGGTCACCAAACACGGCTAAAGTCATTTAATTTTTCCACTGCAGTTAAAAATCAAAACGTCTTTGCAAGGCGAAACATCCATTAACAAAACTCAAAAAAACATTGGAATATCAATTTATTTAGATATTAATAATCAATAAATATTACCTGTCAATTAAAATCCACAGAGAATTTAATTCTTCACCATAAATCATCCATTGTTTATCTTAGGCTATTTCTTGCAGGACAAATTCCTGAGCGAACCACGACAGCTGTGTCGTTGTGTCGACTTGTCATATTGTAGGCTTCGCGGGTCTAGAGCCTTCGAAACCTTCAAACCCTCCGCTGCCTCCATTGACTCCATTGCCAGGGTCGCAGCTAAATAAGGCTCTACCGCTTTTTGTCGCAGCCTTCGGCCGGCTTAGACTCGATGCGATACGTACGAAATACGGCTTTATGGCAGGATTATGCGTGCGTTTTTGATGCGGTTTTAAATATTTATTGAGTTTGTGTTGCGTGGTAGAAATTATTTTCGATATTTATTAGATTTATAATGATTTGGAGAGATTGTTTTTATTTATTGGTTTGTTTAGAAAAATGGTTTTTCTCTTACGAAAACTGTATTACAGTTGAATTAAGCGCAGACTTTTCGTGTGCCATCTACATACATACCTAATTCGTGTATTTTTTTTTTTTTTACAACTCCACACAGGAGGCCCTGAGGAAAATAATTTCCCTCAGGGCCTATGTCATCTGGGATGCTGTGTGGAGGGTCTTTTTGAGGAGAGGAAGGAATGAACAACATTGGTCTTGAAGAGACCCATGTTGTAGGAAGGAGGAAACACAGAGGCCGGCAAATCATTCCACAGCCGAGCTGTTGAACACAAGAACGAGTCGAAGAAACGACCCGTTCTCATGTGACAAATGTCAACCGTGTACAAATGTAGGGCACGCGTTTGGCGTGTTTCCCGACTATGCACCGGTGCCGAAGGGATCAATGATGCTAGTTCCTCGGAGCATCTTCCATTGTAATACCGGTAGAACAAGGATAGCATTCCCACCCGACGCCTGTGCTCTAAAGATTGCAATCCGTCTGTTAAGATGGGAGAATCTATCAAACGGACCGCCCGTTTCTGCACAGAGTCGAGGGTATTTTTCAGGTATTTTGGAGCTCCAGACCAGAGATGGCTGCCAAATTCAACTGTGGGGCGTACTTGTGATTTGTACAAGGTTAGCAGTTGTGTACTATTAAAGTATCTGCGGGCCCTGTACAGTACGCCCAGCTTTTGGGAGGCTAACTTAACTCTGGCTTCGATGGAGCCCCCATACCTGAGCTGGTCACTTAGGGTTACACCAAGCATATCAATGGAGGGCCTGTTCGGAAGATTGCTTCCGTTGAAAGAGACTAGATTTTCATTTCGATCCCTTTTAGACGTAATCAGACAAGATTGGGTCTTTGAAACATTAAATTCAACGAGATTATTTTTACCCCAAGAGAAAACACTCTCGAGGTAACCATCCATTCTTTGCTTCAAAGCCCTACGAGCTGTTGGAGTTTGTGAGCCCTTCGGGGGCTTGTCAAACAAAAAGCTATCATGAACTGTACTGTCATCCGCATAACAGTGAATTGGTGCACATGACAAAAGTTCGTTGATGTGCAACAAAAACAAAGTCGGAGACAGAACCGATCCCTGCGGGACGCCAGCAAATATAACATAATAATGTATAACATAATATTCGAGTTATTTTTTTGGTAGTATTTGGTTGGTTCAAATTATTATGTAACATCATTTATGAAAACCATTGTATGGAGAAGAAAAATACGAGAATGGGTTATGATTAAGAAAAATTTATATGATGAAAAGTGTCATCAAAAAGTCGAATAAAACAAGGGCAAACGGGGATTGAAATTTTATAAAATTTATTCTCGTGTTTTCCTTTTCCGTTCAAATTATTATGTACATAATAATTTGAACCAACCAAATACTTATATAAAAAATAACTCGAATTCATAAACATAATTCGAATATATTATTTCCCGTAAACGGCTGTTTGCATTAATTTAAGTATCATAAGCAATAATTGTCAGCCTGAAACACTCATTTACATTGAAAAATCTTCCGAGAAAAGATACTTGCCGCCAACGGGACTTGAACCCGTGTCCTTCTGATTGCCGGTCAGATGCTCTGACCACTGAGCTATGGGGGCTTATCAAATACCCGCCAAATAATTCAATATATACTAGTGTTTCATTCAACAATTACTGCTTATTATATTTTTTCCACCTGAAAACAACCAACTTTATTTTTGCGAGGAAGACATTGTTAGTGTTAAATCCCTCGCTAGGTGGCGTCGAGACAAATTATGTCTGCATTTATTGGGGAAATACTTAAACTTGTTAAATATTAATTATTATTTTTTTAATTTATAAACTAACGTTTAGACAAGATTTGTTATGCATAGCACAAAGGGTAACAATTATTATAAGCAATAATAGAAGGACACGGGTTCAAGTCCCGTTGGCGGCAAGTATCTTTTCTCGGAAGATTTTTCAATGTAAATGAGTGTTTCAGGCTGACAATTATTGCTTATAATAATTGTTACCCTTTGTGCTATGCATAAAAAATCTTGTCTAAACGTTAGTTTATAAATTAAAAAAAATAATAATTAATTTAAGTGTTTAATATTTCATTTCTCATGCTGATTTGTTTTATTTAATTTAAGTGTTGATGTTAATTATTTTTTACCTCGTTTTATTTATCTTTCTTTTGTTATTTTAAAATATGGAATGTATTGCATTGCACTTCCCCTGCATACATTCTGGAATAAACGATTATTTTATACGCACCAGATTTAAATGTCCGGGTTAAATTTTGAACCCTTTCACACACTTCCTCAAATATCATCTAGTCAATCCACGCAATGCAATTGCACTATATAAGTATTATAAATACAAAATAATACAAGGACAACATGTCATCCTACCAGCGACCAAATGGGAAAATATTCACCGACTCCAGATATTTTTATGTCAGAGGGTTCGGCTCTGTGGAACTCCTAATTGGACCTATAAATCATAATCATATATAATAATAATTATTATTATTATGTTATAAAAGAATTAGGTTTGTAGATGGCCTATTTAATAGACGGACTAAGAACTCCACTCAAACTAAACTCTTTCTTTAGAAAAATATTTTTTAAATATTGTAGGTCATATTTCAGCATTTAGAAAAATACAGAATATTTTTGAAGAGTGGATAGAATCAGATAACCACTGGAGCGCTTTTTGCCACAATATGGCACTTTTTAAAATACCTTGGATTGCTTTGCTGCCAATTTTGGCAAATTTTCGCTTATTTGTAAGTAATTAAGTAGAAGTTTACGATTTTATCATGTATATTCTTTAAATCCTATGAATATGTGATAATCGACAAAAGATATCTGAATTCATTGGCTATATAGAACTATAATCAGTTTGTATGTCTCCGTATTAAAATTCGGTGGTACGATTTTTTTTATGTGGGCGCAAAATATTCAAAATGATTACCAAACAAATGCGAGCAATCGGGGAAAAAAGTTTTAAATAATAATAAAATAATAAATCCCGTTCAATGGCGCAGAATTTTATATACATCAAACTTTTTCTCACTTAGTACAAAAAATTTGCCTGCCCACATTAAACCTGCGTTCTATACTGATAACAATTTAGGTAAATTCCTAAAAAACACTAAAGATAGAGATCATAAATTAAACCACTCAGGCATTTACCAACTATGTTGAAATGATTGTCCTTCGTTCTACATAGGTAAAACAACTAGAAATGTAAACATTAGAATCACAGAACATTTAAGATGCTTAAATAATAATAATTTTTCAGCACCTAATTTCCACAGATCACACTTTTAATAAGGACATAGGGGTTAAAATTCTTCACCGTAACAATAAAAGCAAAAAGTTAGATAATTTAGAAGCAATAGAAATCAGAAAATCCCTAAATAATATTGCTATTATTTTGGATAACCAAATTAATTTATCTTTCAGTCCCATTGTAAATATTTTTCCAATTAACCGCTCTGTTCTTTCCGGAAATCCCGCAATTACCCCCACATCTTTGCTTACCTCCCACTCAAACACCTAAAATTTGTATATCTGTCAACATTCTGTATCATAGTTTAGTTATAATATTCTCCTGACGAAGGATGGGTGCTTCTGAAACCGGTAGAGTGTTTAAAATAAAAGTGGTCTTAAACAAATTTATCTGTTTTTTTTGTAAAAAAAGTTTTAAATTGCGCTGTCGCTCCAGTGGATAAAGATATCATTTTCGCCATTCGTAGGTATATCTTCAAAAACATTTGTATTGTTATTTCAAATTTTCATAAATTGTGAGCAAAGCTCTTCCTGACATGATTTGAAATTTTCAAGGCGAAAAGTATTATCGTGATTAATTTATGGGTTATTATGCCATGTTGCCCTACCTCCTTTATAGCCAATGTTTCTGTCAACATTACCTACAGTGTCCATCATCAGGGCAGATGTGTAATCGATTAAAAGAAACTTTGGCTAAGGAAGAAGGTTGAACAACACGACATAAAAACCCAAGAATTAATCACGATAAAACTCTACTTCATCACAATAATAATTGCTAACATTAGATGAGGGTTTGTTCTGGTTTTTAGCAAAAAACATTAAACAGTAAAAAAAATAATAACATTACATTGTTATTGCTGTTACTATTAGTTACATCAATAAATTATAACTTAGATGGGCACTAACATTATGTCTTGGTAATAACATCGATATGGAGTCTCATGTAGGTATTTATTAATATTATATACAACAAAATGAAGATGACCGTTTTTATCCACTTCACGTGTATAATTTAGGGTTTATTATCTTACTGACTGGTCTATTAATTTTAATGTCTATGGGGAGGTAATTTTACACGAAAACGGCGCTATATAATTCAGTCAAATATTATTATTAATATATTTGAACTGTCAATTGATTTATTCCGTCGTGATATTACAGACAAATCTTAAATGTAAGACTATTAATACTTTCAACAAATAGCTAAGTTACTACATATTACCTATATAAAAACCAAATGTACCTAATGTCTTTTGTATGATGGTCTTTTACAAAAGTTTTAATGTGATATTACGGTTTGCGGAATTTTCTGAATAGTTGTCAGAAGTCTGTGATTTAACATTATTGAGCAAAAGATGTATGTCTTTAATAATTAGTAGGAATAGTACAGGACTTAGATGGCTCCCTTGCAGTAGGCCGCTAGAGGCGTAGAATTGTTTAGATTTTGTCGTTTTCACTTATACAAATAGTTTTCTTTCACTCAAGATAGCTAGCGATATCACGGTGGGTTATCTTGGGACGAAAAAAAAGCAAATATAATCGTATACCTGAATTCACTCATCATAATAAGATGTACACACAATTATTATAGTGCAATGGATTAGACCAAACCTAACAATTTAGATATGTCGCCACCATCAATAGCTCTTCAGATCTTAAGATATTTTTACATTAGCTCCACACGGGAGCCCTGAGAAAAATAATTTCCCTCAGGGCATATGTCATTTTTGGGGATGATGTGTGGAGGGTATTTTTAAGGAAAGGAAGTTCTGGGAAGGAAAAAAGATAAGAGGGGTTTGTCTAGGTCATCCGCCGCCAGATCCAGACAAACCTCACCCCCATGAACCCGGTCACCCCTGCTAAGTCACCAAACGTAGCGAACCACTTGGGGTGACCTATGGCAGGAATTATCCAATAAATGGTTTCCTGGGCGGCGGTACCCGTATCCCTGATCAGCTAAATGTTTCATCCTTTCGTGGAGTTTAAAGGTTGTTAAGCAATGTTATGTAGGTACTTGACCTGACAAACTTTAAGAAATTTTAATAATAATAAAAAAATATTTTTTATCATTAAGACAATATTAGCTACTCTCAAACGAAACTTTGAGGCAGAAAAATCGGAAAAAAGATTTGGTCGCATCTAAGAATTGAACCCAGGACCTTCGTCTTATCGGGGCTCTGCTCTATCCATTGAGCTAATTCCACCTTAACCCCCCTTCGGTCATTTTTTATCATATCTACTTCCTAAGAACTGTCAACAATATCTTCATTTTCTTTTATTGGCTGCTGCCTTTACGGATGATTGTAAGATTCTACTGAACTAAATTAATAGATTTTATGGAATAAATTAATGAATAAAACCTCGAATTGTGTTATTTTTAATCATTGATGATAATATTAGTGCTCTGAGAGCACCCGGCAAGGCTAAGGTCCTGGGTTCAATACCTTGATGCGTCCGAAACTTTTTATAGTTTTTGTGTTTCAAATTTTATTTTTAAAATCGCTTATATTGTCCTTAATGATTCAGATTCAGATTGTCCTTAATGATTCAGATTCAGATTCAGTTCAGTTTCGTCACCGTGCGGGACAGTTTATTTTAACATTGCTCCGTTGCGCGAATCATACCGACCCGCGCTCCGCCCCTGTTAAATCGTTTCTTTGAGCAGATTTCTGCCCAACTTTAAATAGTAATAGTGTGTATATAGTGTGAAATAACAGTGCCGAATTCAATAACGTGTTGAAACATAAAATATTCGACTCCATTAGAAGCCTACCGGCTGTGGGAGCCTTTTGGCGTCCCACAAAAAAGTGTCGAAGTCTGTAACTTTGGAGAACGGAAACGGACCGCAGAAAAAAATATATCAGTGAATGCGCGCTATCAAACTCTATCGAATAAGTGTACTTGGTGTTCAAATTTATTTTTCTGAAAAACATTATTCAAACTTAATTTTTTTTTTTTCCTCAAAAAAGTGTAGATACCTATAACTTTCCCCAGTGAAAACGAATCGTGGAAACAGTTATACCATTAAAACCGCGCTGTGAAACTCTATCGAATAAGTGTACTTGGTGTTCAAATTTATTTTCCTGAAAAAAATTATTCAAACTTTAAAAAAAAAAATTTCCACAAAAAAGTGTAGATACCTATACCTTTTCCCAGTGAAAACAAATCGTGGAAACAGTTATACTATTAAAACCGCGCTGTAAAACTCTACGGAATAAGTGTCGTATCCCGTAATTTCATTTGTTTTAATCTTGCATTCGGAGTGTAATTATTATCTACATTTAAATTCACTTCTTAAAACTACGGTAAGTTATGTTGAGGTAAGATATGGACCGCGCAGATGAGATTTTAAAGCGGATCTCGGAAGACCTAGACCGCCAAATGGCCCACAGGGCACGTCTGGCGGAGATGGAATATGAGGATGCTGTGGAATTTGCTCGCTCGCTGGAGACCACAGACCCTACTGCGGGAACGTCTCATCAATCCCCGGTAAGAGATAAAACTAACTTGGGCTTGTCCTTACAGATTGCTGATATGATTACGCAGTCTCCCGATAAGGATCAGGAGTCAGATCCTCGGCGACTTACGGCAGGCTTCTGCAGTAATGTTAATGAGGGAGTGGGAGGTAAGTCTCCAATTCAAATAAACAAAAAGGGCCCACGCTCTGAGGAAGTTCAACCTTTCGAAGATTTCCTGAATAAGTTTTGGGAAAACCTCGCAAAAATTACAGGTGCCGTCACGGAGGGTAGGAACAAAATGAATAAGGAGGAGAAACAAGTTGTCGCTCAAGCGATCGACATAATCAAGAGAGACCTAGTTATCCTGGTTGTGGAGAATGCGTCGCTGAAGGCAAGGGCTAACGCTCTCGAGGAAGTCATTAACTCTCAAGCTGGCTTAGTTGAAAAAATTGACCATTTAATCAAACATAAACCGACTGCTGCCTCCCCCCCAGGCGAAAAACAAACAAACGCGAGCAAAAGAACGTACGCGAGTGCGGCTGGCGCGACACCTAGCGCCTCGATCTTTGTCGATGGACAGGAGCGCGGCTTACCTCCTCAACAGCCGACAGTATTGTTCTACCCCACGGTACCGGAAGGTAAAACGTCGGAGGACACTAAAAAAGTGATCACCTCCATCCTAGATCCAAAGTCAGACGGATTCCAAGCGGTCCGCACTAGAAGTATTAAGGGAGGAGGCTTTCTCCTACAAACATCCAGTGCCGGGGGGTTGAAAAATATACAGAAGGCTGCCGAGAAACTCTCTGCTAGTGGTATAAAAATGATCAGTCCACAGGGCCGCCTACCCAAAATTGTACTTTATGACGTCCCGAGGGGTGACGTCTCAAAAGATGCCGCCCTATTTGAGGAGATCTTCGTAAATAATATCACAGGGAACTGCACCCTCACTAAGGACGACCACCTCAGAACCATGCGGAGGGTATCACTTTTTGGTAAGAGGGATGCCCCTACCATGAATATGATTATTACGTGTCATCCTGACTGCAGGAAGGTTCTAATAGACAGCGGACATTGCTACCTTGGGTGGAACGCCTGCCGTGTTTGGGATTACTTGGGTGCAACGAGATGCTATAAATGCCACTTGTATGGCCACGTGAGCAAATCTTGCACCCAGGAGACGACAACATGCCGCCACTGCGCCGCAACCGGCCATGACTATGAGGATTGCCCCAAAAAAGCACTGGCCGCTGTCTGCGCTACCTGCTCAAGGTTTAAAAAACCGGCGAACCACTCTACGGGAGATCGTGCTTGCCCTGCCCACAGAGCGGCTATAGAGGTCCAAGTACGTATGACGGACTATGGCGGGCGCTAATTCCCTCACCATTGGTCAGGCAAACCTGCAAAGATCTCGGGTGGCCACCCTGGAGACCCAGCGGGTGATGTCTGACCTTGGCATAGACATCATGCTTATTCAGGAGCAGTACGTGTGGCAAGGCAAAACTCCTGGAATTAATAGTCCGGGTGCGGTGCTCGAGGTGGGTTCCTCTCCGGGTGCGGGTGTCCTGGTCAATACTTCCTTGATCAGACCCCTCCTCTTGGGAGGGCTCTCAAACGAGTACCAAACCTGTGTATCCATTAAATTAGCTAACACGGAAATCATCGTGATCTCCGTTTACTTTAAATACGGTAATCCTGTTGAACCACATATTTTGAGCTTAACGCGAGCGCTTCACAAATTAAGAGGTCGAAACGTAATTATCGGTGGAGACTTCAACGCGCGATCGCCTCTCTGGTTCGACTATAACGGAATTCGGACGGAAAGATCCTTTGCTGTCGAAGACCTTATTGCGGCGCAAGGTCTGTTCATCCTCAATGAACCGGGCATGCTTTCTACTTTTTCAGGAGCCGGAGGCGAAAGCAACATTGATCTCACTCTATGTTCTAGATCTGTTGCGACTAAAATATCTCAGTGGAAAGTTCACGAGTGTGCGTTAGTTTCTGATCATAGACTTATAACCTTTTCTGTGGGTATTCCAAAGACAGAAGCTCCACGGTCTACGTGGAATTTCAGAACCACAAGGGCGGATTGGGATAAATTCGGGGAGGCGCTACGTCAATCATTAAGGGGCTTTCACGACGTAGCAGCTAGGGAACCGGACAATTTGGGGAATTTTTTCAACGCGGCGGTGGTATCGGCCGCAGAAGCCTCTTTGGGAAGAACTAACCCTAAAAAGGCTATTAGGACGCCGTGGTGGACACAAGAGCTGACTTTGCTGAAGGGTACATTTAAAAGCGCTTACAGGAATCTCAGTGTGGTCAGGCAGAGTTTATGCTCGCCCGAAGAGGCTATTGTCCTCCAAGCCCGCTTTAGGGCCGCACGAGGTGCCTATCGCTCGGGTGTCCTTTCGGCAAAACGAGCTGCCTGGCATAATTGGGTTAATGAAGTGGGTTACGCCAACCCGTGGGAAATCCACAGCGTCGTTGGAAAAACGGGAAAAGGATCTGAAAGTTACTTGTCGAGCGTGGTGCTCGGGAACGTTGAGAGTGTCGATGTTACCTCCACTCTTGAGACACTTCTGGGCAAGTTAGTTCCGTTAGACTCAGTAATAGGGGAAAGTGTTCACCATAAACAGATTAGAAATCTGTCACGGCTACCACCTAGTGAGCCCGCCCAGGGGAACGGCGTGCCACCGTTAAGTCGAATCGAAGTGGAGATAATAATTAAGGGTTTGGGTCCAAAAAAGGCACCGGGATTTGATAGATTGAATGGAATAATTGCGAAGAATGTCTGGATCCACGCCAAAGAGGAGTTCTACCAGGTGTTGGAGACGTGCTTGCGTAGGGGAAAATTCCCTACGGAATGGAAGAAGGGCGTGCTCCGGATTATACCAAAGGGCAACGGTAAGCCGAAGACGGACATAGGAGCTTATAGACCTATAACATTATTGCCAATTCTAGGTAAAATATTGGAAAACATCATCAAGCACCGTCTACACCTCACCCTAACGCCGCCTAGCGATCTTCAATTCGGCTTTGTCCCCGGCAAATCCACGGAGCACGCCATTAAATATGCGCTTGAATGGGTGAGGGTATGCCAAAAGAGGTACGTCATAGGCATCTTCTTGGATATCTCGGGTGCCTTTGATCACGCGTGGTGGCCGATGATACTTACCAAGCTGAAAAGCAGGAATTGCCCGCGTAAACTGTTTGAGATTATTAGTGACTACCTAAGTGGTAGGACAGTTATCATAGGGCACGGGGACGTTTTAATCACTCGAACAGTCGACATGGGATGTCCGCAGGGGTCGGTCCTCGGACCCGACCTGTGGAAAATCTTGTTTGACGACTCCTCCAGGTTGCCCTTGCCTGAAGGTTGTATATCGGTCGACTACGTAGATGACAAATTGTTTTTGGTCTCTGGGAACAGTAGAAGGGAAGTGGAATCTAAGGCTGAAGAAGGTTTACAAGTGATCCTTGAATGGGGACAGAGAAATAGACTGAACTTCGTTCCCCACAAGACCGTGGGCCTCCTTATGAAGGGCATGCTCAGCCGAGGCAGGAACCCCTTCATCAGAATGGGAGGCACACCCATCCGATTTGCAGAAAACACCAGGTATTTAGGCGTAATTTTGGACAGATCTTCCTCGTTCCTAGCCCACGTCAAGAACGCCTCCGACAGGGCCCAGGCCCTGTTTCAGAAACTGAGAAGACTCTCAACTGCCGAGTGGGGATTGCGTTCTCCGGCGATTCGCCTGCTGTACAGAGGGGTATATGTGTCGCAAGTCTCATATGCTGCCTCTGTGTGGGAGCATCGCTTGGATAACGTCTTGATAAATTCGGCTCTTAAACGGGGTCAGCGGACTCCTCTGTTGGCGCTCTTGGGCGCTTATAGGACTGTGGCCTCAGATGCATTACCGGTTCTGGCCGGCGTCCTGCCGATTGACCTTGAAATTAGGGAAATATTGACCAAAAAGGAACTTATTAGAGGCAGGGCTGCTGTCCACCTGGGAGTCGAGCTGACACCGGGAGGAGTAGTGGCCCTCCCTGGCTTGCTCAAAGCGATGCGTGAGAGGACGCTGAGTGTATGGCAAGAGCGATGGGATAGGTCGACGAAGGGCAGATGGACTTTCTCCTTCTTTCCTTCAGTTAAATTCAGAATGGAAGGGGCATACATTAAACTAGATCACTACATGACGCAGATGCTTTCTGGGCATGGGGAGTTCAGGGGTCGGCTTCATAGCTTGACCCTCTCTCCTCACCCAAACTGCGCATGTGGTGATACTAACCAAGACGCCAAGCACATTCTGTGGCACTGCGAGTTGATGAAGGAAGCACGAGAGGAAATGTTGGATGGTTTGCGCGGAATAACAAGACCAGCGTGGAATGCTGACCTTGTGTCGAACAAAGAGAATTTCGAATGCTTGAAAAAGTTTGTCAAGTCCTGGGTAGAGAGATGGCCTGTACTTAGAGTCGCCGACCTAGACTAAATTCATCTTTGTTTCAGGTGCTACACGTATTGCTCCCGTCTTCTTCGGTCCTCCTCTATTACTCTTTATTTAGTGAATATGCTTTGAACTATCTATAATATAACTTATGTGACCTGTAAATTACTGATTACGTTTGACTATTTTTTTTTCTTCTCTGGTCTCTGCTAACAATGATTTATTTTTTTACCTCGATAGGTCATCTTGGTGAGCGATGGTAGTGATGACAGTATCGCTTGATACATTATCACTCTGTACTGATTCTGAAATTACGTTTTACATGTATAAATGCTCTTATTATTTTCTATTTTTCTTGATTAGTTTTGGTTTCCATTCTTTGGTGGCGCAACTGAACTGTGCATGTTATGTATCGTCATTCCCCCATAGAAAGGGGGTGGGATAGACCCTGTCCATGCACATTGCCAGGCGAACATACAACAGAGCGGTCTTCCTGCGATCCGCCCGCGCCTCCCCCATCGACATGCGTTGGCCTGAGGCGTAACCGTGCGGTCTCGATGTCCTTCCGTCCCCCCTCCGGTAACCCGACGCTCATCTTTCCTCAAGGTCTTCAAAAACTTCCCCTTCTCTCCCAAGTACATTTCTTCGAGGCAAAATCGGGGAACCGGCTAAAGGACGCAGACTTCGAGCATCGTCTGCGGTTGGGCCGATAGCTATACGCATTCTCATTGGGACTGCCCGGTGGTCTATGGAATACTTTCTCTGGCTTTTTTTTTTTTTAATATGTTTTATTTTATTTCCGCTACTATAGTAATTACTTACATTATAACATAATCATATAACTGTTTTTTCCTCATTACTTATTTTATTCACAGAAGGTTTCTTCGACTGGTCATAGCCGTTATTTTTATTTTTATTTTTCTTTTTCTTTTACTAACACTATTATCTCTTTTTGATGTTACCTATTTCAGAAGAATTATTCCACGGGCTGCTACTTCTATTTATCTTTTGTATAATATTAATGTAAGTACTTGCATACTGCTTACTAACCCCGTATGCATGGACATTGGAGGGTCTAGAGTCGTTCAAATAAATGTAGCTTCGTTCAAAAAAAGTAGAGTCTTGACGTGTGCGGTGAAGGAGGAAACCATATGTTTCCTTATAACGCCGTTGGGAAAGTGGTGGGTCCCCTCCAATGTCCTTAATGATTAAATATTAAATTTAAAAAAGGTAATTCACACAGCATCTTCAAGGATGCCGTAGGTCCTGAAATAAATTATTTTATTCAGCGCCTCCTGAGATGAATTAACGAAATAAAAATCAACCGGTACAAAAAATAATTAATTTTTTTCAAAAATAATTCATCAATTTTCATTTTTCAGGTCATATGCATTTCAGAGAAATGCGTGTGTATAGGGCGTACCACAAAAAATTGAGAGAATGCATTGTCATTGACAATAAGTGTGTACATCTTTGGCTAAATCGGATGTCGGTAAATTGAGTAATTTTCACTACAAAGATTTTCACTAATTCATTCATTCACGAAAACAAAACAGATGTATTCAAAAAGTGAATCAAATATCTATCGGATGCGGTTCGGTTAGGAAGGGCAAGGCTCTCGACTAGCAATCCGAAGGACGCGGGTTCAATTCCCAGCGTTCACAAATAATTGGTTTTGATGATTCTGTTATGTGACAATTTTATTCTTTTAACCACTGGGGCCCATAAGCTTGTTTACATGACTATGCAACATTACTAGACATACGTACAATGTATGAGACGTGTCTCAGTTATTAAAAGAATATATTTTGACATATTTGCGGCAGTGGAAGATAGTCTCGGTTTAGCCCTTGTGCAAGTCCACCATTCAGAAATGAAATGGCTTTTGCCATGTTTTTTGACCAGATCTGAATAGCCACCTACCTTTCCCTCATCTCCTTCCTCTCCCTACCACCTTCAGCTTCACAACATACCCCAATTGGGCACGCCATAGTCTCATTGGCTCCAGAGGAAGCGGTTGGACTCTTGTGCGGTATTCACATTAAAAAGGTGTGTCTGAATGTGAATGAAGCAACGAGTGCGCGATATGACAGAATTATGTAACGATTCATCCTATCTGCCTAACCCTGTAAAGATTTTTATTTTTTATAGCTAATGAGGCTCTGAGGAAAACCATTTCCCTTGGGGCCTATATCAACTATGAGGATACTGTGTGGATGGTTTTTTTAGGGAAAGGAAGGAGAGGAAGTTTTGGGAAGGAAAAAATTATGAGGGGTGGGTAGAAATCTGGGGTCGATCAATCTGTGGTGCAAAGCGATGAATCGAGAGAGTTCGGCTGGAGAGGTCAAAATGTCTCCTTCAACCTCTCTCCCGATCCGGCCCTTCATGCAGTAGGTGGGCAAGCGCATCCACCGCCAAGACCTAGACAAACCTCACCTCATGAACCCGGGCATCCCAGCTAAGTCGCCAAACGTAGCGAACCGCTTGGGATGACCTATGGCAGGGGTGTTGAATATCAAATAAATGGTTCCCGGGTTGGCGGTACCCACACCCGCCTCCCAAATTGTAAATGTAATGGTCATTAGTAAGGATAAATTATTGTTTATCCGTTCGTTAGTTCGTATTTTGGCAGCCAGTTTCGTGAAATCGTAGATCTGTGGCTATGTGGGTAGTTTTATAAATACATTCTGGGTTGTTTAATTTACAACCCAGTCATAAAATGGCGGCTGTGTTGGGCGTATCCCAAACCCAACTCCTCGTTGATTACTTCAAGGGCACCCGACCCACAACTCACAACTCCTGACCCGCCTACCGATCGATCGGCCCTCTCCAGACGGCCCTAAAAACCCGCAAATCAGAACCCCTGCCGTTTATTATCGGGGAACGATAAATCAGACTTAAAAAAAATAACGCGAAACATTACAACGTGTTGTGAATTTACTCGTGTAAGCGGGGTATAATATATAATAAATTATGTCAGTACGCTCTACGTACTACGTTGGGTATATATTATTATTTCGCAACTTTTCATCCCGCGACAAAACATGCTCCGACAAAATATCCTATGCACAAAACATCCCCCAACAAAATATCTACTAAAAACCTAACCTAAGAAAAAAATGGGACAAAAATTGTACAGACATATCTACTGTAAAAACAATAAATTGTAGTTATCTGTATAATTTTTATTCCATTTTACTATTTTTGAACAACATTATTTTATTTTATTTGATTTATTTATTTATTTTATTTTTATTTTTATTTTTATGTGAATACCTCACAATAATCTCAGCTGCTCCCGTCTGGAGCCAGTGAGACTATGGCATCCCCAAATGGGGTATGCTGTGAGGCTGAAGGTAGTAGGGAGGGTAAGGAGATGGGGAAGAGGAAGGTGGGGAAGTTGGCTTTTCAGATCTGGTCACCAAACACGGCTAAAGCCATTTCAAACAAGGTTTCAATTCTGAATGGTGGTCTTACACCAGGGCGATACTGAGAGTATCTTCCACTCTGGAACTACCACAAAATATATATTTTAAATTAATTAATTTTGAAATAACACTAATTAATCAAATAAAATCAAGGTAAGTTTATGTTGGGCGAAATTTGCAATTTAAATTTTATGATTTTATTTAAATTTTTATACGTAGGTACCTACTGAAAATTAACATTTTTATATCCCTCGTTATAATATAACTGTATTATTAATTTAATTATTTATTTCCTACATCAGCATTCAAAAGCAAATAAATTCATCTTGCCTTTGCTAAATTCAAATCTCCCACTAAACCTGACCTATGAAGCGAAGCCTCTTTTTCTGTATACAGCCTCCTTCGATCTGCCCAAAGTTGTCCCACATAATCCCAATTGGGGTATGTTGTGAGGCTGAAGGTAGTAGGGAGGGGAAAGAGATGGGAAGAGGAAGGTGGGGAAGTAGGCTATTCAGATCTGGCCACCAAACACGGCTAATGCCATTTCAAGCAACGTTTCAATTCTGAATGGTGGTCTTATGGGCATATTATACGGTTCAATTCTGCCTCGCAATTTGGTTGAAGCTACTAAATTGCACCGTGTAAACAAGACATTGAATGCTTCAATGTCATTGCGCGTCATCTTTCAACCGTATTGAAAATATTCAACTTGTTTAATATTTTCAATGCGATAGGTTCTGTTGTCCATTCGTGCGCATGCGCGAATGCGGCGTTGCATGCGCGCGCAGCACTGTGCGCGCGTATTGAAGTGTCAAACTGTGACTGTTTATTTTGTAGTGAGTTGTCAACATAGAAAATGGTTTTTAAATGGAGGGAAGAGCATACGCCTCTGTTCTTAGAGCACTGTAAGAACTATCCAAGCCTGTGTTAAATCAGAGGGATATAATTCCCGCGCGCACGACCTGTTTCGAAGACATTCTAAACACTATGACAGCAATGTAATTGAACGGTCCACTTCTGTCAAGTACGTGTAAACAGCACACCCTTTCAATTATACGCCGTTCAACCAAATCGCATCAATGTGGTTGAAGTGTGTAATATCGCCATTACACCAGGGCGATACTGAGAGTATCTTCCACTCTGGGACGTGCCGCAAACATACTGTACATTATTTTAAATAAATTAATTGTGAACTAACGCAAATTATTCTAATAAAATTTATTTGCCCACGCCAAGAGCTTTACCGCTAGACCACGCCTGCCGTCCTGTTGTTAGGTTAGGTTAAGTTTTAGGAGATATTTTGTTGGGGGATGTTTTGTCCCTAGGATATTTTATCGGAGGACATTTTGTCGGGGATATTTTGTCGGGGCTATTTTGTCGGGGATATTTTGTCGGGGAAATTTTGTCGGGGATATTTTTTCAGGTATATTTTGTCGGGGATATTTTGGCAGGGATATTTTGTCGGGGATATTTTGTCGGGGATATTTTGTCGGGGATATTTTGTCGGTGATACTTTGTCGGGAATATTTTGTCGGGGATATTTTTTCAGGTATATTTTGTCGGGGATATTTTGTCGCGGGAGGAAAACAAGCGGAACCATACAAGGTGTTAACGGACGAACTTGACTTACTTTAACCAGTGATTCCTGACATTATTTGGAGTAAAAAATGTAAATGAAATTTCGGTCTCCGGTGACTTTTTTTGACGACTTTTTTTTCAAATTTTTTTCTAAAAAAACAAAAAAAAATCTTCCGCATGTCGTCACTGGTCACTCAGCCGGGTGTCCGACGAACCCCTTACCCCGCCTCCAGCTTTTAAACAACTACAATTTTTTATGTTTTTGTAGAAAAAAAAATAAAATCTCAAAATGTCACCAGAGACCAAAATTTAATTTACATTTCTTACTCCAAATAATGTCAGGAATTACTGGATAAAGTAAGTCAAGTACGTCCCTTAACAACCTGTATATAATTATATCTACCGTAATGTCGACGGTAGACCTTTGTCGACGGAAGAAAAAGTCTAGCTTATATGCGCTCTACAATATTGATTGTAATTTTATTATACTTTTTTATCCAGAGATGTTTTTTAAGTGAAAACTTCTTTAGCACCGTTGTGATTTGAAACTCTATGAAACGAAAAAGAGCGACTAAAAAGAGTCATACATTTATAGGATTTAGCCTGCGAGAGAAAAAAATAGCAACAAAATATTTTATTCATTGGTACTCGGTTCCAATATAATACGATAAATATACGGTCACACGCAGGTCCCGTTGTGGTCCCACCATGGCTCGAATCCTACGAAATCAAGTCCTAACGGTTCGGAATCAGTGGGATTGGTTATGTTGGTTATATATCCGCCCACACTTAGAACACTGCACACCGATCTGGACTCTTTCTACCAAGCCCACATTGTTAGGATCGAAAGAATTCAAAAAAAAAATTTTAAACACTTAAATTATAAACTTAACCTACACTTTCTAAATTACACCGATTCTAAATTTCATCACTTCAACTCCCTTCATACACGACGATTAATTTTTGATCAAATTTTATTATTTAAAATTTTAAACAATGGCCTGGACTCACCAGAGCTTACCAATTTAATAAAACTCCATATTCCTTCAAGATTTACCCGACAATCGAATTTACTTCATTTGCCCACTCGTAGAACAAACTTTAGAAAAAATTCCCCGATTCCTCGAATATGTGCTCAATACAACGAATTGTTTCACAACGTAGACATTTTTAATTTAAACCTTCAGAAGTATCGAATAGAAGTAACGCGTGCGATATTGGATTGATACGGGGTGTGCAAGGTATCGAGAGCATCTCATATCCCTATCCTATATTCTCCCTCCCTCCCCCCCTCCTCTCCCCTTCCTCTCCCCTTCCTAAGTCTAAATTTAGCTTAAGATAAATTAAAACTCCATCTAGAAACAATATTAGCATAAGAAACTCTTTTGGCTTCACTGCAGTTAACGTGTATATTTTTATGTCTATTGTATGTATATAAGCTGTTTGTTTCTTACAAATCAAATAAATTAAAAAATAAAAATGTTGTGTGGCTGAAGGGCCGGGCGTAGGAATAAGCAGGAGATGAGAAAGAGAATGGTTGGGAAGTACCGACTTATTCAGATTTGGTCCGTATAGAGCCAGTGAGGTTATGGCATCTCCAATTGGGGAATGTTGTGAGGCTGAAGATAGTGGTAAGGAGAAGGAGATTGGGCAGAGGGAGGTTGGCCTGGCTATTCTGACCTGTTAACCACACACGGCTAGAGTCATTTTAAGCAACGTTGCATTACTGATTGGTGATCTTATACCAGGGCGATACCGAAAGTATCTTGCACTCTGCAAATGAACTTTATATTGTTTTTAATTAATTAATTATTAGGCATTATTTTATTCATTATTTGAGAATTACTGATTTTTAGAATCCGCCACTTCCGGATTGCTAATCGATAGGCTTATCTACCCCTCATCTTATGAAGCCATTTCATGCAGATTATGGTAATTTGTAATATTATATATACCAGTGAAGACAATCATGGCAAAATCATAGATAATCCTTAACCACTCGATCCATCGTAGGTACCTACATAATTATAATATTGTATGCATAATAATCGATTACAAAGCTCAATTTATCGTTGTAATTGAAATTTCAGCAAGATTGAAGCTATTTAGAGCGAATAATCGCATTATTTGCTTAGAAAAATCTGCAAATTTGCATGAAATGGACATTTAAAACTAAACGTTTAATTTTGGGCGAATCGGTAGCGCAACAAATATACTAATTATTATTATTTGAAATGACTTTAGCCGTGCTGCTGATCTGATTTGAATAGCCAGGTATTTCCAAATCATATATAAAGATAGCAGCCAATAATATGTGCGTTAAGAAAACGAAGATAATGTTGGTAGTTCTTAGTCGAAGTACGATACAGTTAAAAGTGACCGAATTTGATGTGGGTTCCGTAGCTCAATCGGTAGAGCACTTTCCATGTAAGCAAAGGGTCCTGGGTTCGTGTCCCAGCGGAGCCAATATCTTTTTCTGATTTTTCTCTCTCCAGATTTTCGATTGAGTTTCGCTAATATTGTCTTCATTTAATTAGTTACTTCCTTATATTCTTTCCTTCCCATTTTCTTCAGCCGCAAGCCGTAGTCTCACTGGATCTGAACATGTGACTGTTGCGCTGTATTTTTACAATTTGGAAGTCGCGAATGGGTACCGCCGGAAACGGATCACCACACGTGGTTAGCTCTATTTGGTGACTTTGCAGGGATGATGTTTGTGAATGTTTTGTTGGCGCACCAGCTCTGTGGCGGCCGGATCAGTAGAGGATGGATGAGGTAGACCCTTTGATCTCTCTGGCTGGACTCTCTCGACACCATCGCCTTGCTTCGTAGTGGGAGTGTTGGACGCTGACCCTCAGATTCCTACCCATCCCTCTAACCTTTTTCCTTCCTAGAACTTCTTCTCCTCCCTTCTCTTAAATAGACTCTCCATACTGCACCCCAAAAAATGACACAGGCTCTGAGGGGAAATCATTTTTCTCGGGGCCTCGTTAAAAAAAATCATTAAAAAAATTCTGCTCCTGCCAGCACCTCTCTCGTGGCATAAACTAATATTAATAAAATAAAATGAAACACTACAACTTTGTATAAACCACTTATATAATGTGCAAATCCGACCGGTTTCGGAACAAACGTTCCTTCGTCAGGGAAAGCTTATACTAATTTGACAGTTTAGAACAATGTTTTATTATGGTAGTGGTGGAGCCGTTGTTAGTTAATAATGTAGATTGAATATAAAAAATAATAAAATTAATATTAAACCATAATAAATAGACAGAAGTCTTGTCTTTTGGGTTGCCAAATATATTGACGCATCTATACCTACTGATTTTCAAAGTTCTAAGTCTTCTAATGAGTCTAGTTTTTGGACTGTTAATTCGTGGTGGAATTCCATTGTATTAGATCTAATTATCTAATACTAAGTCTTCTAGGTCCGTCTGAAAAGAACATCGAAAGAAGATAGCGTAGGTACAATTACAATAACAAAAATACCAACGTTTCCAGCAAGGCAGAAAAACTTTACCATTTTTTTCAAATCAGAGGCGAAGATACATACTTAGTCTGATTTCGGCCAAGACAATATTGAATAAAAGTTATGATTGTTGAATCATATTTGAATGAAAGACGATCTACGATTGATAATATAGAAGTAGTAAAGCCTTCGTCCCATCTCAAGACAGGACTTGGTCAATTAATTCATGTTTCTTCATCCTCTTCACATCTATTGCTCACATAAAACAGGATATTGAAATCAAGGATGATTCGCCGACTCTTCTGATGAGCCTAGTGTCCCGTTAATAATAGTTCTACCAACTTCCTTAGAGAATTTTTATCCACATTGGACAGGCTTGCACACAAGCATACATTCATACATCATAATAAACCGTGCGCCTGCGAGAACTTTAGGCGGTCTCATTTCTCATTCCAACTTACTTCATACCATCTTACAACCATCATGGAGAGGCTGAAAAGTCTGGCACCTCTGTCTTCTAACTAAAGCCACATTCATCTATCGTTTCAAAGATGCTCTTTTAATTCTTCAAATGTTTTGATAAGCTCTATTGCTTTCCATGTCTTCCTAAGACATCATGGACTTCGTCCATCTATTTTGGTACCATATATTATCATTTCTTCGTAGCCTTATGCTCCAAACCATCTGACAGTGTCCTATGAACAGTCCTGCTAGCTCCCTCAACATTTAATATCTAGTATTTGATTAACTTGAGAGTGCCATGTCTTTCAAAGACGTTACCAACTTTACCTCTATCCTATTTCATTTCTAAGTATTCTCCATACTAATCCTGTCCACCTGCTCTACGCATCCAAAACACCTAACCTGCATGATATAATAAATTATGTCCTGGTAACAATCCTACTAGCTCTATCAACATTTCGTTTTCTCATGTGTTTCAGAGACGCTAACGACTTATTACCTACATTTATTGCGTGTTATACCAATATTCTCCACTCTCTCTTCATGTCCTGTTAACAGTCCAGCTAGCTCTCTCAGCATTTTATTTCTTGTATTTGATTAACTTGAGTGTGCCATGTCTCCCTAAGACATTACCAACTTTACCTCCATCCCATTGCAATTCTAAGTATTCTCCAAACTCCTTCCCTGACCACCTGCTCCACGCTTCCAAAACATTTAACCTGTATGATATAATAAATGATTTCTTGTTAACAATCCTACTTTTCGTTTAGAATGCCTTTTCTTCCAGAGACGCTAACGACTTATTACATTTATTGAGTGCCATACCAATATTCTCAACACCACCTTAAATGTCCTGTTCACCGTCAAGCTAGCTCCCTCAGCATTCAATTTTTAGTATTTGATTAACTTGAGAATGCCACGTCTTCCTGAGACGTTATCAACTTCTTTTTCCATCCTATTGGATATTCCCTGCTCTGCGCTTCTAAAACATCTAACCTGTATGGTATAATAAATTATGTCCTGTTAACAATTCTACTAGCTCCATCAACATTTCGTTTTTTTATTTTTTTTATTTTTATTTATTATTAAGTTAAAAGAATTATAATATTTCGCTTTCTTAACTTAAGTACAGAGCATATATAGTACAGGTGTAGTAGTAATATTTTTAATTTTGTTCCAACATCTTAAGATTAAATAGTTTTTTTTAAAGGTTTTTATATTCTTTTCTATATATGTGAACTTCCTCGTGGCCAATACTTTTCTTGCCACTTTCAGTCTTGACAGTATTTGTATACAATTTATTGTGTTGTCTAGTATAATGTTTGTGTACTTGTGATGTTTTTATAAATGTTGTGTTTGTGTGTATAAGTCCATTTTGTATTTTGTAGATTAAAAGACATATGTTATATTCATACAATGTTCTTATTTTCAAAAGATTCATTTCCTGGTATAGTTTTTTTGTGGGAGTGGCTGGGTTATAGTTGAAGAGTTTTTTAATAACTTTGTTTTGTATTATTTGTAATTCGTTTAAGTACGTAATGTATGTGTTTCCCCATATTTCTATTAAATAATTTAGGTGGGACTGTATTAAGCTAAAGTATAAGCCTCTCTTTACCTCTGTTGGTAGAAGATGAGCAATTCTACCAAATACAACAATTAATGGGATGATTTTTATTTTTAGTTTTTCTACTTGTTGTTTAAATGTCAGATGTTAATCAATATATAAGCCCAGGTATTTTTCGCTATCTAGAATATGTAGGTCTCTTTCTTCTATTTGTAATGGTTTATGCGATGGTATGTAATGTTTACAGTGCTATGTCTTCCTGAGACGCTACCAACTTCTTCTGGCATCCTATTGCATGTCAAGTATTCTCAAAACTCCTTCCCTGTTCACCTGCTCAACGCTTTCAATACATCTAACCTGTATGATGATATTATAATAAATGCTTTCTTGTTTACAATCCTACATTACAATCATTTAGAATACCTTGTCTTCCAGAGACTCTAACGACTTGTCCCATGTATTGCGTGTAATACCTATATTCCCCATACACCTTTCCTGTCCATCTGATGTACACATCCAAACAACCTAACCTGTACAATGTCCACTAGCTCAGCGTCTACCATCTACATTTCCATATCACGTGCTACATAAATTCACCCTCGCAATCATTCCGAGACGTCCTCCGCCGGCAAAACAAAAGGAGAGGCTTGCTGGTCGTTTGGCCCCACCCCCCACGCCCACAAGTAAAGCCTCCGTCCCTCTTACACTCGCTGCGCGAAGCCTCACCGTTCTCGTTCCCCCCTGCGCATCGAATTGTTCGCCTTGATCGCTTCGGCGGAGGTTTTTAGTTGTGTCTAACGTTCGGCTGGCAGCGAACCGGTCCGAAGCAAAAAACGGTCCGTTCCGTCGGAAATGATTTTTTCGCGGGCGTCCTCTGGAATTTTCACCCGGGAAACTCGACGCGGCGGGAAATTAGAATCTTCCACCAAACATAACCTCAATGTTCTAATGAATTTTCACATGACCTCACTTAATTGAAATTAAATAATAACAAACTTCTGTAGGTACGCACAATAAGGCGGTTATTATTACGGCGTTGCGTAAATGTGTTGGTTTTTTTTTTTATTGTGAAGTTTTTATACAACTTAAAGTAAGTGAATCGTATGGACTTTTCTCTTCTTTTGCTAAGTTTATTAATTAATATGTGCTTTGGTGTTGTGTTGAACTGTTTTTCTAACTGATTAGGTAACGTTTTTAAATGTTTTTGATTGATTTTTAGGTTATGAAGTTTGTGTATGTTTTTTGTGTGATTGGTACCTACATACCTGTCTGCTTTCCATTGTCAATGGACATTATGGATATTTACAATTCCTTGATGGTATTTTTCTTGTTTTCAGACTTTTTTGAATCGACGACTGCACATTTCTTCATTAAATTGATGGAATCGTTTCTATTTTTTTATTTTTGAGGCATCTTTTGAGGAAATTAGTGTAGGTACATCTACGTCGCATTTATTTTATCATATCAATTAACGGTTAGGTTAGGCTTTTAGATATCTGATAAAAAGTATGTAATCTTTCAATTTAGCGCTGTAAGAATTCCTTAAAAATTAGACTTTTTTCAAAATATTGGTGTACTTCGCGAAAAATCAAAATGAGCAAAATCCCATAACCCGGAAAAAAATTGTTTTAAATATTATGTAATAAATATAATTTGATTTAAAATAAATTTAATTGTTCAAATTAACAAACTAAAAATGCCTTTTGCGTTAGATTTCGTGTTGGAAAATTTACTACCAGCCCGATTCCCGCCGAAACGCAAACCGAAAACATTTTATAAATTTTTGATTTTCAATTTCTTGTGTGAGTGAAGCCTATTGTAATTTAGAATGTAATTTTCTTACATCACACCGTTTTCTCGCATGGGTAAGCAGAGAGAACAGACCGCCACACATTTCTATTTCGGCATGCACTCCTTGCTTCATTCACATTCACACGTCGTCTCATAATATGCACTCTTCGATAATTTTGACTATTGACGTTACTCGATTGCTTGGCTCTCAACAAATGGCTTGGCTCTGACAAATTAAAATGTTATATTTTTTATACAAAGCGTCATAAACTTTTATTTTTTTTAAATAGAATATATTTTTTAAATCTGTTCATACGAGTTAATAACTTAATACTTCCCAATCGATATTTTCTTTTCTTCCCTTTCAAAATATCTGCAGTTGAAGTTCTAGCTTTCTTTGTTTCAATTCCGAATCTAACACGATTGAATTGAATATCTTTTAACCCGTTTAATCACAGGAGACCAAATTTGTTCCCGCTTACACACATAGACTTATATAAATCGCTGTATCTCCCTTACTGTCATGGTGGGAAATATGATCTAAACAGTGTTTGAAAGAGAAAACTCCACGCATTATATTCAGGTTTAGAATTTAACCATAAAAAAATTTAAAACAAAGTTTCTGATAGCAAATTTGAGAAAATTGTATAAAATTTCGAGAATTTTTTATTTTTTATTTTTTTATGGAACGACAAAAAGTGAGGGGATAATAACGTTTATATTAGGTTTGCCTAAAAAAATGTGTCTGTGTGTGTGTGTGAGTGTGTGTGTGCGTGTGTTTTTTTATTATCAGTAATTTTAGATAGAAAAGAGGTAAAGTGAGAAATTAAAAAAAAAAGTGTTATGTATATCGCTTGTATTAAACATTTTAATATTTCACAAATTATATTTTTATTTCAAATAATAACATTTGTAAACACATTTCATCACCTGTTAAAAACAGTTTTTTAGTTTTCGGATACGTTCAGAAATACCTACTCCATTTACTTGTATTTTATTGCGAAGCGGAAATATTTTCATATCTTCTGACTAAATATGCCCGATACTTGAGGGTTTAAGGCTCCGAAGTAAATGTTAAAAAAAGAAGAAGAAGATGATTTGAAAGGGAGATGTTATGTAAAAAGGAATGTTGGAGAGAAAAGCTCCGTGCCACTTTTTAGAAAAAGTTAGGATTCACTAGTAAAACCTAAAATTCACCAGTTTTCAAGGTTTTAGAGGAAAAATTTTAAAGTTAATCTAATATACATAAATATGTTTTTTTAAATTATTTTATTAAAAGAAAGACCAACATTCCCGGGTTACACATAACCCGACAATATTTCAAAATCCCCTACTCCCACCACACTTAGCGGAAAATAATGCTTGTGTCGTGAAGGAGGACTTAGCCACCTCCGACGACCTCCATAGTCCAGTGGGTAAGACTCTTGACTCACAATCCGGAGGTCACGGGTCCGAACCCGGCATGCGCAAATAAATTTTATTTGATTAATTTGTGTTATTTCACAATTAATTAATTTAAAATAATATATAATATATTTGCGGCATGTTCCAGAGTGGAAGATACTATCAGTATCGCCCTGGTGTAAGTCCACCATTCAGAATTGAAACGTTGCTTGAAAATGGCTTTAGCCGTGTATAGTGACCAGATCTGAATAGCCAGGTACTTCCCAACCTTCCTCTTCCCACCTCCTTCCCCTCCCCACTACCTTCAGCCTCACAACATACCCCAATTGGGGATGCCATAATCTCACTGGCTCCAGACGGGAGCAGTTGAGATTCTTGTGCGGTATTCACTGTAAAAAAAAAAAAAAGCTAGCCGAGGAACTGAACACGGGACGCCTGGGTGGGACCCAAACGCGATGCCAACTCAGCCACCGACCGGTATACATACTGCGCGACACCCGAATTTTGACACGTTTCCTAAAATATAAAATCTGTATCAACTGCGTTCAACCCTCCGTATCTCATGATAGAAATGATATTGCGAGTCAAAAATTCTTATTTTTTTATTTTTAACTTTATGAGTAAAACCTCAAATTGTAATATTTAAATAAATGAAGACAATATAAGCGAAACTCAATCGAAAATCTGGAAAACAGAAAAATCAGAAAAACATATTGACACCTCTGGGACTCGAACCCAGGACCTCTTGCTTTCCGGGCAAACGCGCTAACCACTGCGCCACGGTGTCGATATGAAATTCGGTCATGTTAAACTGTACCATGCTTCGACTAAGAACCACCTACATTATCTTCATTTTCTTTAACGCATATATTATTGGCAACTATCTTTATGTATGATTGCAAGATTCAAATCCGAACTAAATGCTCTCTAGATAGTGTCTGGATAAATATTTATCCATTTTATTTAATATGCGACATCTATTGACTTTTCTGCAAGTCTAGGATGAATATGTTTTTTTTTTTTTTTTAACTTTATGAGTAAAACCTCAAATTGTAATATTTAAACAAATGAAGACAATATAAGCGAAACTCAATCGAAAATCTGGAAACAGAAAAATCTGAAAAACATATTGACACCTCTGGGACTCCCAGTGGTGTCAATATGTTTTTCTGTTTCCAGATTTTCGATCGAGTTTCGCTTATATTGTCTTCATTTATTTAAATATTCAAAAATTCTTACTTTATTATATACTTATATTTTAGTCGAAAAGGGTTGGGCAAATATTGTGATCCCAGAAGTCACCGTTCGTTAATTTTTATTATTACGTGCAAAGCATATTTCTTATTTATAAGTGAAATATTTCTGAAAACCGGTTGGATTTGAGTTAAGTCATTTTCGAGTAAAGTGCTAATAGCATTCTTCTAACGACACTATTTTCCTTTCAATTCTGACACTTAAAAAAACGCAATTTCAAAGCTTAGAAATTACCGGAGATAATTAATTGAAAACACGATTATCGCAACTATCTTGCATTAAAACAGCGAGATAAATTAATTGCATGTATTTCTGCAATTTACTACGCAATTCAAACTATTTAATAAAGTCGTCGGAGTAAAGCCTTCTGAGGACAAAGCTATAAAATTCATGAGAACAGCTATACACTAGCAGAAATGGATAATATTTAAAAATATATTTACTTGAAGTACTGGTATATCATTTTAAAGAGCGCACGTTTGATATTTGTGCACACCGATAGTGGTTTAAACTGGTTCGAAATTGTATTGGAATATTTTGAGTAGCGGGTTTTCACTCAAAACGTCTGCAGGTTCGATAGGTTGTCCAAGAATTAAGGCCGATCAAATTTTAAAAAATCAGGATAAATTTATATTTACAAAAAAACCATATGACATTTTTGGTACATGTCCACTACTTTTCGACATAGTCCCCGTTATGATCGATGCACTTGGTGAGCCGTAGCACTAGTTCCTTGACTCCCTTATCGCAGCACTCCCCGCCAAATATGCTATCACCCCTTCTTCCGCATCCTAGTAGGTCTCCACAAGTTTTCCGGCCAAAAATTGCTTTAGGTGAAAAAAAAGATGCAAATCATATCATTGATTGCAATTTTGATCCCGGGTTTACGTGCTACCCTTGTTTCACTCCAAAAAAACTTCGCCAAGGTTGGAAAAATCGAAAAAAAATAGATCTGAACGCTTTCCGTACGATTTTGCTCTTCAGCATTTTGGAAACCCAACGAGCACGCAATTTGCATACGCCATTTTTCCCTCAAAATCATTTGTGTGGTAGACTTATTGACGTCTGGGATCAAAAATGCGATCTTACGAACTTAAACAGGGCGGACTCCCTCTTAGTTGGGAAATTGGAAATTTCCCTAAGCCGACTGCATAAATAAGTATGTCGTATTTTGTTATTCGGCCGTAAATTCTCACTGCATACTCCTTCGGGACTCGGCATAAAAATATTTGGATCCCGGATTTTCACTCAAGACGCCTGCAGATATAAGTATTTCAACTTGATTATACGGCCGTATATCCTCTTTGCATACTTTCTTTACAAATGAGGACGTACAGCAGAAATAATCATTTAGGGGATCTATTATGTGAGGGATCAAATGGCAGAGGGATTAACCGTCCGGGGGTCAACTGTAAAGGAATCATCTCTGGGCGGACCAACTTTCGTGGGGATCAACTTGTAGAGTTGCCGTTTTGAATCCCTGCCCGCAGTCCCCTCTTACTCCAAGTAATATCTTAAAAATAATTCTACTGTAGGTGTAGAGATAGGTACTCGTACCTATGTGGTCGTATAACAAAACAGAAAGTTGCTAGGCTGATGTAGCAAAATGAGCAATATTTAGAAAGGGACGCATACGTGATTCAGAGACGTGGAGCGGGGAAAGGAGCGTCAAAAGAATTAAAAGATCTCGAAAGGGAATCAACTTATTGAAGTCAGGTTGGGAGTCAGAATAACAGAAGAGTGAAGTGAACGATGGGTGAATGAGAATGAAACAAGAAGTGTAGGCCAAGACACCAATGCCCTGGAGTGACCAATCATCACTGGCGTCCGGTACGCCGCGCCGGTGATGATTGGTCACTCCAGCGCAACTGGTCACTCTCAACGCAGCTCTCCACACAGAACAGAACCGCGATGAGAGATGCAAATTTTTATATGAATACCTCAGAAGAGTCTCAGCTGCTCTCGTCTGGAGCCAGTGAGACTATGGCATCCCCAATTGGGATATGTTGTGCGGCTAAAGGTAGTAGGGAGGGGAAGGAGGTGGGGAAGTACCAAATTGGAGTAGTCGTCACGATCCTCAACAATGAGGAACCGACTTAAGAAAAATTTGGCTACTTTTCATGGTTCTACAATGTGTATTTCAAGATATCTGAGCCCTGTTCCAATTGGGTCGGGACATTGGTACCATGGGAGAATTGAAGTCTATTCATACTCTTCAAATTTCCTACATCTTTTGGTGTTTTCCAGTTTTTGTACCCGTCTCGGAACAGACTTAGTTTAGTGAGGTGGGTTACTAACTCGTTTGTATAAGATATTATTATTACATTAAACGCCCGGGTTGACGGCATTATTTAAAAAAATCCAACGAGAGCATTTATCTCATGATTTGGCAGTATCCTGTTAATGGTCTTACCATTTCCCTCAGCGAGTTGCTCTTCGTTGAGGGAAATGGTAGGACCATTAACTTCTGGAGCCTAGGGCTAGGGAGTCCATGAATGTCTTTTTCTACATTAACTCCACACAGGAGGCCCTCAGGAAAATAATTTCCGTCAGGGCCTATGTCATCTGAGATTCTGTGCGGAGGGTCTTTTTGAGGAGAGGAAGGAGTAAACATTGGTCATGAATAGACCCATGTTGTAGGAAGGAGGAAACACAGTGGCCGGCAAATCGTTCCACAGCCAAGCTGTTGAATACAAGAACAAATCAAAGAAGCGACCCGTTCTCATGTGACGAATTTCAACCGTGTACATATGTTGGGCACGCGTTTGGCGTGTTTCCCGACTATGCACTGGTGTCGAAGGGATCAATGATGCTAGTTCCTCGGAGCATATTCTATTGTGATGCTGATAGAATAAGGACAGTATTCCCGACAGCACACCCAACGTTTGTGCTCTAAAGATTGCAATCCGTCTTTTTTTTTTTTTTTTTACATAAGCTCCACACAGGAGGCCCTGAGGCAAATAATTTCCCTGAGGGCCTATGTCATCTTTAGGGATGCTGTGTGGAGGGTCTTTTAGGGAAAGGAAGGAGAGGAGGGTTCTGGGAAGGAAAAGGGTTTAAGGGGTGAGTAGGAATCTGGGGTTCAGTGTGTCCTGGTCATCAGACCTAAACACACCTCATCCCATGAACCCGGGCACCTCTGCTAAATCACCAAACGTAGCGAACCACTTGGGGTGACCTATGGCAGAGGTGTTGGTCTGTTAAGATGGCAGAATGTATCAAACGGACCGCCCTTTTTTGCAAAACTTTACTCTGGCTTCGATGGAGCCCCCTTATCTGAGCTGATCACTTAGAGTTATACTAAGCATATCAATGGAGGGCTTGTTCGGAAGATTGCTTCCGTTGAAGGAGACTAGGTTTTCATTTCGATCCCTTTTAGACGTAATCAGACATGAATGGGTCTTTGAAACATTGAATTCAACGAGATTATTTTTACCCCAAGAGAAACACTCGAGGTAACCGTCCAGTCTTTGCTTCAAAGCCCTCCGAGCCGTTGGAGTTTGTGAGCCCTTTGTGGGCTTGTCAAACAAAAAGCTATCATGGACTGTACTCGTGTACTGTCATCCGCGTAACAATGAATAGGTATAATAAGAAATATTCCAAGTTATAAAACCACATTTGGACAAAGAAACTATACATACTTTGCAACAAAACTCCATAACATCCTTCCCCAAGACATAAAACTAATAAAAAATCCAATTGAATACAAATCGTGAATAAATATATGGCTTAAAGAGGTCGATGAGAAAACCCTAGCGAAGACGCTAAAAACGACATAGAAGACAAATGAACTATATTTAAATAACTTTAGTCCGCCTCGGCACAGGACCCCCTAGTGAGGAGGACTAAGAAATACAATATTTTATACTTAATTTCACCATTATATTTTGTATATAAAATTTTTTATATAGTCACTATAATAAAAAAAAAAATAAAAAAACACCTTCTTCAGAATGTCTTAGATTGTTTCGTTTTTCCCTGAATTTGATCCATCTTTCAATGATTTGTATAGTTAATACCATTAAATATCAATCAGTTTCATAAAAGTCATCATTATTTATTACCAAGTTCAGTTAAATGGATCTTGAGTTTTAAAAGCTAGTGCAATTACATATATTAGCACCTACGTAGTTTGTAGATAAATAATAAGCGATCCTAGTACCTACCTACTCATACTCATTTATATTACAGAGCGCATTTGAAATCAATGCGAAAAATGTTGGGTCAATGAGATTAAAATTAACGAAACCACAAGTTGTGAGGTCTGGTGTATCATTAATAACTGAGTTTCTTTTAGAACTGTGACAGACTTGTACCAATTTTAATCAATTTAATAAATCATTACTGATAGCAATTTCATCGATATTAGCTAAATGTAGAATGAACTCTATTTAACACTTAATGATTGATTGGTGGTTAATATGTTGGAATGAAGTAGATTACTTATGAGTAATAAAGAGGAGGGGTATAGTAATAATCACGGATTTCGTGTTTAATTTGACGCGCATGGCGCATGCGCCAATCTACCAAAATGCAATGCTGCCAATACTATTGCAGCAAGTAGACATTTTTATTATTAACATTTCGATATTCAAAATGTGCAGTCTTTATTCAATTGATCTCCAATGTATTCAAACTGAAATTCTTACCGTTCTACCAAAAGTCCGTTGTGTTAATTAATAATTTTTAATATCTTTATAGTGGAATAATTTATTGAGTAAAACCTCAAATTATAAGATTTAATCACCAAAGACAATATTAACCACTAAAGTTAAAGTTAAAAATAATAACAAAAAAAAAAATCGGTCGTATCTGGAAACTCAACTTAGGATCTCTGCCTTGCCGAGGCATTTATTTATTTATTTATTTATTGCTTCTTCACAATTTATGTACATATATTTTAAGCATGTAATTATTAACCCCACTAGGGTTCGCCTGTATCGGGGTTAATAATTTCACAATTTAATAAAAATAACACACGCAAATATCGGTCATGCAAAACACTTAAGTAAAAGCAAAATAATAAAATTTAAAAATAAAATGATAAACAGAGAATAATAATAAGTGATAAAATATATGAATTAATAACAAAGTGTTAAGAGATCAGACAAAATGTTCTCATTCATTATATCATTAGTTCATACCATTTTCAACAATAGATAAAATTTAAAAAAATATATGTCCTTAGGTTTTTTTTTTAAATATGTGAAAAAAATAAAAAGTGAAACAAAACAATGATTTATAAGCGATTACATTAGAGCGAATCTTTCTTATGCAATATTAAAGTGACTATCAAATAATTATGAAATAAATATGAAAGAAACCGTTTTGATCACAACATTATTGTTTTTTAATTTATTGATCACAACATTATTGTTTTATTTAAGTGACCGTTTTCATTAAAATATGATTGTATTTTATAGTGTAAGTGACACCTTAGAAATGCCATCCGCGTGATCTTTTAGTTTTGACAAAGTTATGGGATACGATAACCCATATATATTTATTTATTTATTGTTTCTTTACTGCTCTGACCATTGAGCTAATTCAACCACATCAACTTCCGTAATGCTTTTTTTACATTACCTCCACATAGAAGGCCTTGAGGAAAAAAGTCATCTTTGGGGATGCTTTGTGGAGGGTCTTTTAAGGGAAAGGAAGTTCTTGAAAGAAAAAAGGGTATGAGGGACGGGTAGGAATCTAGGTATCAATGGGTCCAGGAATGAAGGACGTAAGAATCCATCCATCGATGAGTCGAGAGAGTCTGGCTGGAGAGATCTCCCTCAACCAGTGGATCAATCGGTAGATAAATGAATCCGCTGCCAAGACCTAGACAAACCTCACCTCATGAACCCGGGAACCCCTGCTAAGACACCAAACATAGCGAACCACTTGGGGTGAGATGGTGTTGGTTATCCAAAAATGGTTCCCAGGGCGGCGGTGCCCTTACCCACCTCTCAGTAATTTTAATGCAATTTAATTTCTGGATTGCAGATAGATGGAACTTTGTAATCATACCTAAAGATAACGGCCAAAAAACAAGACGCTAAAAAGATAAAGACATCATTGGTAGTTCTTAGTCGAAGTATGATGCAGTTAAAGATGATATATATGGTCGAATTAGCTCAGTGGTTAGACTCGGTCAGAGCAATGCCATGATAAAGCAAAGGTCCTGGGTTCATTTCTCGGACGTCACCGAATCTTTTTCTGTATTTTCTAAATCACGTTTTTCGTTTGCGAGTGGTTAATGTTGGTTAATAGTAGCGACCGTCCAACAGTATTCGTTTTACCTATACGACCCAATACCTGGCGTCGAATAATAGTGAAATGTTTGATCCAATCCCAACCAATAATGGATTATTGCTTCTGGTTTTGTTCACACAAACCAACATCAATCAAAACTCATCGCCTCAGGGGCATCCAGAGATCATAATGACATTGTTGAATGCAGTGTGCATCTAGCTCACTACAGGAATCCGATTTATTTACATGGGTACGTTGATTTTTTACAGGTTTCGCACTCAGATCAGATGAAACATTAGAAAAGGGATGAGGTGTGGAGAGGGTGTTGGGAATCGTTAAAGCATAAGCAAAACTTGATTGTAAGACACTAGAATGTTTGGAAACATTGTACACTCCTTTAGTAAGAAGCCAGGTAGAGTATAATTCGCCTATTTGGTCACCATTGTGTAAAATACGTTCCGATAATATAGAAAGGGTACGCAGCACAAATTCCTAAGATTTATTAACTTAAAGCTGAATATTCCAATTTAAAATATTAACTATGTCCTTTTGATGAAACAACTCAACTTAATTAAGCTGTCAGATAGGCCGATCATCTCTGACCTTGTACTATTATTCAAAATTATTTATAATTGCTCGGACAAAATAAAATTTTACGTACCGATCAGAAATACGAGGCAAAGTGCTACCTTTTTCAGTGACAATTTTAAAACAAACTTTGAGGCTGATACACCTGTAAATAGACTACATCATTTTGGCAATAAAATTGGGAATATTGTAGACACATTTAATGATTCCGTATAAGTTAAAAAGTATTTGTAGTACTTTAGTGTAATGCATAATTTCACGGCTCCGTAGTTATTAATTTTAATTATAATTAATGGACTATTAATTTAATTTTTTACAGTTAATTAATCAATATATATTGTCTACTTATCTTATCTTATTTTATCTTTGTAAAACCCCACTAGGGCGTAAATAAATAATAAAAAAAACCTAACCAAACCTGAAAATAAATACAAAATAGTTTTAATTATAACAATATTTGATATTGGTACACGATCCGTCAATATTTTCCCGGGGTTTATGTCTTAGGCTTTAAAATGACGCCAGAAGCCATCATACAAAACCTTCACCTTCCATTGAGGAAATTTTACCCTTTTTCTTTGACAGAAACCTGGTGTCATTGGATATGTGGCTTAGTCTTATTGTCCTTAAGGAGCAAGCGAAAGATGGTAAGGCCCACGAGATGAGATGCTGGAGAAAAATACTCAGGATCCCATGGACCTTGCTTTTCAAATTGAAGACTCCAATTATTATAAGCAATAATTATCAGCCTGAAACACTCATCAACATTGAAAAATCTTCCGAGAAAAGATACTTGCCGCCAGTATCTTGTCCCGTTGGCGGCAAGTATCTTTTCTCGGAAGATTTTTCAATATTGATGAGTGTTTCAGGCTGATAATTATTGCTTATAATAATTGTTACCCTTTGTGCTATGCATAAAAATCTTGTCTAAACGTTAGTTTATAAATTAAAAATAATAATTAATATTTGACAAGTTTAAGTATTTCCCCAATAAATGTAGTCATATTTGTCTCGACGCCACCTAGCGAGGGATTTAACACTTACAATGTCTCTCTCGCAAAAATAAAGTTGGTTGTTTTCAGGTGGAAAAAATATAATAAGCAGTAATTGTTGAATGAAACACTAGTATATATTGAATCATTTGGCGGGTATTTGATAAGCCCCCATAGCTCAGTGTGCCCGCATGTCCCGTTGGCGGCAAGTATCTTTTCTCGGAAGATTTTTCAATGTTGATGAGTGTTTCAGGCTGATAATTATTGCTTATAATAATTGTTACCCTTTGTGCTATGCATAAAAATCTTGTCTAAACGTTAGTTTATAAATTAAAAACAATAATGAAGACTTCAACTTGGAGAAACTCATAGTCATTGGCAAAGGGGAAGGGAGAAGAAGCAGAAGAAGAAGAGAAAGGTCATCAATGCACTGAAGTGACCAAGTATCACTGGCTTGTATAATTGAAGTGACCAAGTATCACTGGCTTGTATAATTGAAGTGACCAAGTATCACTGGCTTGTATAATTGAAGTGACCAAGTATCACTGGCTTGTATAATTGAAGTGACCAAGTATCACTGGCTTGTATAATTGAAGTGACCAAGTATCACTGGCTTGTATAATTGAAGTGACCAATTATCACTGGCTTGTATAATTGAAGTGACCAAGTATCACTGGCTTGTATAATTGAAGTGACCAAGTATCACTGGCTTGTATAATTGAAGTGACCAAGTATCACTGGCTTGTATAATTGAAGTGACCAAGTATCACTGGCTTGTATAATTGAAGTGACCAAGTATCACTGGCTTGTATAATTGAAGGGACCAAGTAACCCTAAGTGACCAGCTCAGGTATGGGGGCTCCATCGAAGCCAGAGTAAAGTTAGCCTCCCAAAAACTGGGCGTACTGTACAGGGCCCGCAGATACTTTAAAAGTACACAACTGCTAACCCTGTACAAATCGCAAGTGCGCCCCACGGTTGAATTTGGCAGCCACCTCTGGTCTGGAGCTCCAAAATACCTGAAAAATACCCTCGACTCTGTGCAGAAACGGGCGGTCCGTTTGATAGATTCTCCCATCTTAACAGACGGATTGCAATCTTTAGAGCACAGGCGTCGGGTGGGAATGCTATCCTTGTTCTACCGGTATTACAATGGAAGATGCTCCGAGGAACTAGCATCATTGATCCCTTCGGCACCGGTGCATAGTCGGGAAACACGCCAAACGCGTGCCCAGCATTTGTACACAGTTGACATTAGTCACATGAGAACGGGTCGTTTCTTCGACTCGTTCTTATGTTCAACAGCTCGGCTGTGGAATGATTTGCCGGCCTCTGTGTTTCCTCCTTCCTACAACATGGGTCTCTTCAAGACCAATGTTCATTCCTTCCTCTCCTCAAAAAGACCCTCCACACAGCATCCCAGATGACATAGGCCCTGAGGGAAATTATTTTCCTCAGGGCCTCCTGTGTGGAGTTAATGTAAAATCACTGGCTTGTATAATTGTATTGTACAAATAACATATATAAGAGCTTAAAACTTAGTGTTCATGGGAAATAAGTTATAAAACGGTAGATTACACATCTTGCAAAAAGAGTTTAGTCTGTAATCCATTAATTCATTTTCTTCCAAAAACTATACGAAAATTATATTTCTTGAAAAGATTACTTTACTTGCTGTGCACTTTCCATTATTTATCATCTAAAACTAGATTACCAGATATTTTGGTAAACAATTATCTTTAATTACATTTCCCGTTAAGCGAGTAATGATGACACTAAAGATAAAAAAAGTTACTTAATTTTATAAACCGTATTTCAAACAACCAATTATTTCAACAAAAAGTTGGGAAGTTGTTTTTTGAGTTTAATTAACTTTGATGCAACCTTCGTTTTATAAAATATTCGACGGCAAGTCTTAGTTGAAGTGTATTTTGTCAATTTTTGTTGTATTGATGGCCAAGAGGAATTTAAAATTTGTTATCACTTCTTCTAATAGTGCAAAATTATTTGGTGGTAACATTTTAAATTCAAATTAGTAGATAACTTTGTATTAACCACTTAATTATTTACAAAAACTGACATGTTTTGTCAGCGAAGCTGACTTCTTCAGGGTTTTGACAGAACTAATTTTTAACAGAAAATTTATGGTATTTATAAATTGAAATGTAATGATTGTGATTTCTTTTATATAGGTAAAACTTCGAGAAACTTTGAAATAAGGATTAAAGAGCATATGAAAGCTTTAAATAATAATAGTTTCTCGGAGTTTGCGAAAACTGTCAAAAAAGCGAAGCTAGCAGTCCACAATGGAGTCCTGGTACCTACCCTGATGTATGGCAGTGAGGCATGGAACTGGCAGAGGAAGGATGAAAGTAAACTGAATGCTGTTGAAATGAGATCCCTGAGACGTATGTGTGGTAAAACAATGTATGATCGTGTGAGAAATGTGGATATCCGCAAAGAATGTAAGGCTGATGTAAGCATAATGAGTAAGATTAAGAAAGGGACCCTCAGATGGTTTGGGCATGTAGAGCGAATGAATGAAGGAAGTAGTGTAAGAAGAACATACGACGCGAATGTGAATGGTAGAAGAAGTCGGGGACGCCCGAGGAAGACATGGCACGATCAAGTTAATCAGATACTTGAGTCGGGTCATGTCAAAAGTCAGAATAATAGAAGAGAATGTATGAGATGTATGAATGTGAGTGAGGCAAAGAGTGTGTGCCAAGACCGAGTTGTTTGGCGGTCCGTCCTCTCTGCCTACCCCTGCGGGGAAACGGCGTGATGGTTAGTTAGTTAGTTAGTTTAGAGTTTGCCAACTTTTTAATAGAAACTAGTCATACCTTTAATTTTAACAGTGGAATAGAATTAATACATTGTAATGTCAATGGCATTCAGTTGGATAAATTAGAAATTTTAGAGATTAGAAAGAGTGTTAATACAAATTTAAATATTATTAATAATCAAATATTGTTTTTAAATGACCCATTATTAAATCTATTCCCCTTTTAAATTTTTAATTGTTCTATATTGCCCCTTGTCTCCTACACATTATTTTCTTTCAAATTTTATTATTGTTTATGTCTATTATTTTTCTCTATTACCTATGTATGTATATTTTTTAAATTAGTTCTGTCAAAACCCTGAAGAAGTCAGCTTTGCTGACGAAACATGTCGGTTTTTGTAAATAATTAAGTGGTTCATACAAAATTATCTATTAATTTGAATTTAAAATTTGTTAAATAAAATTGATATATTACAGGAGCGCAAAACTGGTAGCAATATTGTGAGGCCCACACCTAGTCAATATTTTCTAAGTCCTGCTTTCCACGTTGCACAGTGAAAGTCAAAATGGAATAAGTGAAATAACCCTTGATACTATAAATAAAGCGCAGATATGGTATGGAAGCTTGCTGTCATCCAGCTACAACCAACCATTGCATGGACTATCAAAATCGCTGTGCAATGGAAGTTATACTTTTGCAGCCTTACAAATAAACCTTATAAAATAAAAATAGCCTTATAAAAACCCAGTGAAAATTTTATTCAATTGACGAACGGCCGCGGATGTGAAAACATTACTAATTAAAAATTTGTTCTTTGAAAGAAATACACATGGTTTCCACGGCCTGAGAGGGTAGTTTATCTCTGTTTTAACCATTGATGTCCGAACGATATTTGTAATTTTTCCATAGTATTTTGAATGTTCTATATATTTCTTATTTTTGAAGGTGTCGTAAAAACAAATACCATTTATGAAAACTAGATAAAATTACCTTTTAGATTTGTGTATTTGAAATACACTTTAGCTTTCAAAAACTGCCATATTTAAGATTCAAACTCGGAAAAAAATGGAAAAAAATTTCCTCCCACAACATTTTTGACCAAAATGTAGAGAAATTTATATAAATTCAAAATTTAAAAAACACAATCCTTTTATGTAATAAATTTGGAAGGAAACTATCACCTCACTTTTTCATCGTGTATACAATAAAAAAATAATAAAAAATTTCAAAGTTTTTTTTATTGCCAAAAAAAAAAACTTAGAAATAATACTGAAATTTAAAACAGATTTCTTGCATCTCTAAAGACGTTAATTTTTTTGATACGTTTACGAACACATGTATTAGATTTTAATATTATAAAAAATTATCACTTTTAACTTTTCCTGGTCTGTAAAGTGTAAATACTACACATTGCTGCTAATAACTTTTATATCTCTATAAATATAATGAATTTTGGGTTCAAATTTTAGGTATTCCTCCGTTATACATTTACGCACTGAATTAAAATTTAATATTTTAAATAATTAGCAAATTTAATTCAAAATCAGAGATATTTTGTTAAATATCGGGAATAAACCACAAATACAATCAACCGTGTGCCAGTGTGGACCGTGATACGCGAAGAGTGTGCGGGGGGAGATGACACGCCATGTGACGTCTCGCTCTACTTCGCTATACGGGAAAACGAGAAACAGAGACCGCCGCCGTGCGCAGTTGTGTTTCGACCACATGCACAGCTGTATGTATTGGGTAGCAGTCTAGCACTATTCTAGCTTCTAGCTTCTAGCGCCTCAGTCGTTCGCGGGCAATCGTTTGAGATGGTCTCCTCGCCCGTTTTTTGAGCAACAGACGATGGTTTTTTCATGTTTTCAGCAATTAAACTACAATTATTATCACTTTTAACACAAATTATGATAAACAAAAGCGATTAGCTATGAATGTTGATATATTTCCGAGATAAAATCGCTAATTTTGACACGTGAATTGATTACACAGCACCGGAGCGCGCGTTTTTTTTTTAGCACAGTAAGGGAAAGGTTAAGAAATTCTCTTAAAGTAAAGATCTTAAAATGAAAATTTTATCTTTTAAGTAACCTATAAAAAACAATATTCTGACAGTTCAACTTTGAAAGTACGGCGTTTGTACAATAACTTGATTAAACTGATCTAAACCACACAAATAACATGATAAATATATCAATTATGTGAACAGAAGAGTAAATTCGTCACTACAATAGAAATTATTAAGTAAAATCACAAAATTTTCGATATCCCGCCATAAAACACAACGAGCTGTTTTGTCATCGCGGGCTGTCGCGGGCCGAAGAACTAATGCATAGGCGCCCCAATAATGCCCCTTGCGGAGAAAAATTAAAACAACATTGTTTCCTAGTATATTAAAACCATATACAACGTTGTCACATCTTCAATGCGTTTTAACAGCGTGACCACGTAAGAAACGTTATTGGTAATAAAACGTGTTTTAGTGTATATATGAGGTTTATTTATATTATTGCAATAATACAGTTAATCGGTCGCGCTGTGGTTTTTTTTTAGTAAGGCTGTTGGTGTATAGGTAGAATGCGATTAGGAGCACGATGGCCCATTTCCATTGCTTCAATTATCTATGGGCGTAGCCAGCATTTGTTAATTATGTTAAATACATATCACGCCAAGCAAAGAGGATGGAACGCCGTGAATTTAAGTTACATCATATCAGGGGCGGCTTGCCTTCTAGGTCATCTGGTCATTGACCCTCCAAAAACGGAAAGCAAGAATTTTATTATTTATTAAAAATTTGATTTGAGGGACACCAACTGATGAGCACAGCTTTGTGACAAGTATGCAATGATCTTAAACTTCTGTAAGCCTAGAGCAGCCGCCTCAGCGTTATTTATATTTTATAATAATAATAATTGTTTCATTTGCAGAACGCCTTTTTTGTGAAAAATGACCTTAAGGCCGCTGTACAATTTGTTGACAGTTGTTGCTCTTTCTAATGTTATTATTTACAAACAGATTCAGAAAATATACTTACCTGGCAGATCACTTCTGATAAACACATTTTTATTAGTAAGTTTATGCTTGGAGAAGATACGACTTTGCATGCAGAAGACACTATATTTAAAACACCGGACATGCACGATTTTACATTTGCTATCCTCAATTACTGTTAATATTACATTTATAAGACTATTAGTGTCAAAAGTAGAGTTGATATTTATTTTGAAAGACGTCAGAATTTAGGACTTAAGAACTGGAATTTTTATGAAAAGGCATTAAAAAGCTTACAATTTCTGGTTTGCTCACATTTTTACCGAATTAGTTATTTACAAGGTTAGGAGCTGTGAAGATTAACCCCCCCGACTAATTTGTTCGGTTTTCGGAATAACTCATATAGGTCTCATAGAAACCGTCGTGTCTCTCTTGCTATCATGGTTAGAAACATGATCTGAACGGTTTTAGAAACTAAAAACATCATGCATTAAATTCAAATTTAAAAGTAAACGGCAAAATAATTAAAATGTGCTCCTTTATGAAACCAAAGTTTCAGACCAAAATTTAAAAAAAAATAATGAAACTTTGTGATTTTTTTATTAATCACTTTTACATGAAACTACAAAAAAGTGAGTTGATGATAACGCTTTTAGTACATTTGCCTAAGTAAACGCGTGTTTTTTTCGTTATCAGTAATTTTACACATGTTATAAATGACATGTTAAAAATATATTTTTTTACTGTTATTCAGCTTATTTTTTGCATTTATTCATACAGTTAACACGTATTAAATTAAATAAATAAAATAAAAAATAAAAAATATATTTTTATTTTATTTTTTAAATTACAGAAGACATTTTGTACAAAAATTTGAATAGACCCACAAAGCTGTCATATGGCAGCTTGTTTGCAGGTTCTAACAATTTAAACATTTTTAATATAATATCTAAGAAAATATTTGTAAATACATTTATATTTTTAAGGAAATATTAGAATAGATCACATAGTAATATTAGATAATTTAACTTACAACTATAAATATATAAGATATTTCAATATATCTGCCTAATAACAAGATATGTAAGCAGCTATATTAAGATATAATTGAAGTATGTGAAAAAATAATATGTTTCTTCTATAAAACAAACAAAATTTATTAAAAAAAAAACAAAACAGGTTAACTACTTCTTATATAAAAGATAATGGTCCCAGTTTCTGTTTTTATGTGTCTTGTTCTCTTTCATATATTCGTTAAGATTATTATTATTATCTTCTTCTTCAAAAATTTTTAACATGTCTAAAAACTGAGACAGACACTGAAGATTTGGTTTCGGTATAAAGTCCTGTTTCGGTCGGAGACTAATTTTAGTTAGAAAAAACGCAAGGTGAGCCATTTTTAAAACATTCTCATGTTTGCATTATTTTTTTTTTATATTTCGAAAATTATGTGTTTATTTCTAATTACGAGTATAAATCTTTCAAAATGAGTTTTTGGTTTTCCGACGCGTTCAGAAATATTCGATTTATTTTGTTTTTTTATTGCAAATCGCAAATATTTTGACCTTCCGAGAAAATATGCCTGTGGGGTAAAGATATAAGGTTTTGACTTTATAGAATGATATTATAGAGGCTTAGTCGACCAAATCACTGAAACGATAGAATCTCACCCCTATAATTTTCCCCACCAACCTAGTTTTGAATTCCTTCCACCCCCAGCTTCCCCCTGCTGTACCAATCTAAGATGAAGATGATATCCCACGCCCGGGCAATAAATAACGTGCTACCGTGTCCCCCACAACTAATGGTACCTTCTCTCCGCGTCATTCGCTTTATTTTTCACTTTATCACGGCACCCTGTACTGTCAAAGTCATTCCACGCGTCATCACTCATTTCATAGAGAAAATTCTACCAGAGTTAATTTTATTTCGATGAAATGTGGATTTTGTAGCCTTAGTAGTTTTATTTCATATTTTTATTGGGCGACGATTAATTATCCATTTACAATACAAGATATTTATCTTTTTTTTAATTTCTTAGGTATTATTTAAAGAGTATTTTATTTATCTATCGCTAACTAACTAACTAACTAACTAACCATCACGCCGTTTCCCACTCACATTCATACATCGTCTCATACATTCTCTTCTATTATTCTGACTTTTGACATGACCCTACTCAAGTATCTTTTTTTTTTTTTTTTTTTTATTTAGTAACTATATAATAATTTTTACATTTTTATATGAAACATGTTAGTTAGATGTATATATAAAATATATTCGTAGTCCTCCTCACTAGGAGATCCTGTGCTGAGGGGGACTATGCTTTGGATAAGTTTTTCAGAGACTTCTATGGTTTAACTTCATTGGATAAGGTTTTCCAGAAACTTCTATGATGTTTTCAGTATACTAGTAAGTTCATTTTCCGATAGATTCTTCAGCCAACATTTAATGTCCTTAATGTAGCTATTTTTTATTTTTATTTGTTTGATACTAAGTGGGAGTTTGTTATATAACTTTACTGATAAAAATGCAGAACTTCTTTGACCAAATGAAGAGTTACACTTTGGTATATTAAGTATGTCTGTTTGTTTAGCTCTGGTTTTATGAGCGTGTGAGGTGTCTGCCTCTGAATCATTTTTGTGGTGATGTACTAGAATGTTTTTGGCATAGATTTTCTGTATGCTTGGAACATCAAACCGTTTAAAAATTTCTGCTGTTGACGTCCTTATGGGGACCTTTAGAATGGTCTTTATAATGCAATCACTTGCTCGTGCCATGTCTTCCTCGGGCGTCCCCGACTTCTTCTACCATTCACATTCGCGTCGTATATTCTTCTTACACTACTTCCTTCGTTCATTCGCTCTACATGCCCAAACCATCTGAGGGTCCTTTCTTAATCTATCGCGAGATATGTAATTACGAATGTTAGAGGAGCGCGTTAATATTTAAAGCGATAAAATCGAAGCGAAAATTGTGAAAATGTTTAATAAAACCTGACTCCTTTAAAATAGAGCAAAAATCTCGTGAAAGGAGTCTTAAGTATCTTTAAAGGAAACATTGTGAATTTTTTCACAAATATAACTATAGAAACAAACGTGGTTTTAATAATTGTCGGAGCATATTTTGCGATTTTTTTCATATAATTTGCGTTTCGGCGTGGAATTCGTCTAGATATTATCTTCAAAAATAACAAATATTTATTTAAGGGCTTAAAATTTTTAAGGGAGATATGTAAGAAATCGGGAAAAATTCGAGTAGCGGCGGCTTAAGTATTTCATTCTAAATCACCATTCCTCTTGACATGCTATGGTGTGCTAGAAAACCTGATCTGCCGTGTGGTATCTTTATCAGGTCGGGTTGAAGGCTACGGCTTACGTTTTCTGCCTGTCTGCATATCTATTCCATTAAACACTTTACTATTATTATTATAATATAATTTTAATGGCTTAACACATGAAGCCGTCAGAAAAAAAAATCCCTGGGGGGCTGTCATCTTTGAAGATGCTGTGTGGAGGTTCGCTTTAGGGAAAGGAAGTAGAGGAAATTCTGGGAAGGAAAAAAGGTATGTGAGATGGGTGGGAATCTGGGGGTCAACGTGCGCAGGAGTGACGGACGTTTGAATCTATCCCTCCCACTGCGGTGCATGGCGATGAGTCAAAAGAAGTCCTGCTGGAGGAGTATAAATGTGCCCCTCAACCAGTCTCTCCCGCTCCGGAGACGCTTCCGCCTGACTAGATTGAAACAAACATCACTCCATGTTTCCGGGCACCCCTGCAAAGTCATCAAACCTAGCGAACCACTTGAGGTGACCTACGGCAGTGTTGGTTATCCAATAAATGGTTCCCGGGACGGCGATATTCACACGCGCTTCCTTGTTTCATTTTATGGAGCTTTTAGAGATCAGACGTGGAAAACAATTTTCCTCTTATTTTGAATGCAAAGTGTGCAAAATTTTATCAAGTGGTATCAGCATTTTTATTTTTATTAAATGACTAGCTTTAAGAAATTGTTTCTCCCTGCGTGTCCTTTCCCATTCGTCCCGTGCCCCTTCCGCCTCCCCTTCCTCTCCCGCGTCCTCTTCCCCTCTCCGCTCCACTCCGCCTCCTCCACCTTCCTTCTCCCCACTCCATTCCCCCCATCCCCCGTCCCGCGAACCCCCCTCCCGAGTTCCCCTCTCATTCCATGCATTCAGTTCCGTTACATTCAGTTTACAAACAGCTTGCGTGCCACCTATTGCAATTTTTTTATACAAATTTCTAAATTGCCAGAGCTCAACAGCAGTTTTTCAATTTGGTGCAGTCGTCCGGAAGTTATGCGCGTACGTACATTTCGGTGATTTATTTTTATTTATGTAGATGTAGATAGATAGATAGATAGATATTGATTAAAACCTCAAATAGTAATATTTAATACCTTTTTCAAATGTTCGATTGAGACTCGCTTAAATTATCTTCAGTAATATCAAAATTTTGTTTAAAACGGTGGGAAAACTGGATAGGGTTTTTTTTAAATTAAATTTATCTAATGTTTACCTTCTTCGTGCTATGGAGATCATGTGTGCAAAATTTCATCAATCTTTGATTAAACCTGTACATTTATATAACAAACAAAACTACACCGCCATGAAGACTATCAAGAGTATGAAGCATCAGTTGGTGAAATCGTTCCCGTCATTATTAGTCAGTTGTCCCCGACATCCTACCCCCTGCACATCTGCCTCGCATAAATTAGGCTAATGTTTGCTGCGCGGTATCAGCTCCACGCCAATTACAATATCGTTGCAATAATTTAGGCATTATAACTAAATGCACTTTAAAAACCTTTCAATCAAGAACGAATAAATTACACTCTATGGTAATGGTGGCACGGGGAAGTGTCGTCATTCGGTTTTAATGATGCCGTCAAATTTGATATTTTGGACTAAATTAAATAAATAAGTACTTTTTAAGTCACTACTTTTTACCCCTCGACCGGTTTCGGAAGAACCCTTCATTGAGGATAAACGGATAGAATTATATTATGGGCGTGACAAATTGATTAAACATTTTAAATATCGAATTTCTTTCAGGAATGGATAATTAGATTATATTATATAAATTATAAAAAAATTACTGAATATTATAATTCTATAATTCTGTAGGATTTGTGAAGTTGAAATTCTAAAAAATTCTTTGCCTCCAGATCATTATTATTTAAAAAAAAAAATAATAATATTGTCCATTTTAAAGACAATCAGAATTTACCTTTCAAATGAACAGCGCAAGTAAACTTGAAAAATTACAACATCTGTCAACAATTAAACAAAAGAAATACACTTTTCAAATAGTTGTGGAATTAAAAATTCCTACCCATCCCACATACTTAGTTTCAATCACTTTTATTGTTTAAAAAATCCAATCAACATTGCGAGTCCAGGGGTTAGGTTCTCGACATGCAATTCCATAGATTGAGGGTTCAAACCCCGGCGTGCGCAAGTAAATTTTATTCGATAAATTTGTATTATTTCACATTTTAATTCATTTAAATAATATGTAGTATATTAGCTGCACGTCCCAGAGTGGATATTCCCAATATCGCCCTGATTTAAGAACACCGTTCAGAATTCAAACATTGCTTGAAATGGCTTTAGCCGTGTTTGGTGACTAAATCTGAATGGCCAGGTACTCAACAACCCTCCTCTTCTGCATCTCATTCCCTTCTTACTATCTCCAGCCTCACGACATTCCCCAATTGGGGATGCCATAGTGTCCCTGGCTCCAGGCGGTTGAGAATAGTTGTAAAACACTTGTGCGGTATTCATATAAAAAAGCAATGCTTACTTCATCAGGGTTTACTTGAAACTAGATTTTTTTTTAATAAAAATAATGCCACAAAATAAGTGTCTTGAGTTTTCAGAAGTAAAATGAAATAATTTTGATACCTACCTATTTTATCGCTTTTCTGAAATGTTATATTTTTGAAAGTGACGCTTAAATTCAAAGTAAATCCCGACCTCCGTAATCCAGTGGGTAAGACTCTTGACTCACAATCCGGAGATCGCGGGTTCGAACCCGGCAAGCGCAAATAAATTTTATTTGATCAATTTGTGTTATTTCACAATTAATTCATTAAAAATAATATATAGTATATTTGCGGCATGTTCCAGAGTGGAAGATACTATCAGTATCGCCCTGGTGTAAGACCACCATTCAGAATTGAAACGTTGCTTGAAAATGGCTTTAGACGTGTTTAGTAACCAGATCTGAATAGCCAGGTACTTCCCAACCTTCCTCTTCCCCACCTCCTTCCCCTCCCCACTACCTTGAGCCTCACAACATACCCCAATTGGGGATGCCATAGTCCCACTGGCTCCAGGCGGGAGCAGTTGAGATTCTTGTGCGGTATTCACTGTAAAAAAAAAAAAAGCCAGCCGAGGAACTGAACACGGGACGCCTGGGTGGGACCCAAACGCGATGCCAACTCAGCCACCGACCGGTATACATAATAAATCTGTATCCCTCCGTATTCACTGTAAAAAAAAAATAATAATAATAATTACACTTGTACAACTCTCCACTATAATTGTATATAACTTGTATTGTACCTACTTATATTTTTCAGCCTTTTTTCATCTGCACCTTTTAACCTGCTGTATTAATTTAACTTTGTTCTGTAAAACATCCAATTGGGCGTAATAAAGTGTGCTAATTGCAAACCTGCCTTAAAACAGACCACTCATGTTTATATTTATAATAATATCAATAAAGAAACAACAACCTGCCCTGTAACTACTTTCATAGTACCTTAAGTACTTATTTTTTACTCTCATTAAATTTACACGTATTGAACTCCTTTGTACAATTTAAATAAAAATGAAACTAAATACGTACTCACATCATTCACATTCAGTTAATTATATTAAGACTTCCATTGATATGCTTGGTGTTACTCTAAATGACCAGCTCAGGAACGGCGGCTACATCGAAGCCAGAGTCAGCCTATCAGAAACAGGGCGTAATGTACAGGGCCACCAAATAATACTGCGGATAATACACAAATTCTAACTATGTACAAATAACCCCATGGTTGAATTTGGCAGCCACCTTTGGTCTGGAGCCATAAAATACCTGAAAAAAATTCTTGACTGTGCAGAAAAGTGCGGTGCATTTGATAGAATTTCCTTGCAATCTGAATGAAATGAAACGAATTGCAATCTTTAGAGCAAAGGTGTCGGGTGGGAATTCTTTCCTTGCTATACCGACATTTTAATGGAAGATGCTCCAAGGAACTATCGTCATCGTTCACATCGACACCGGTGCACAGTTGGGAAACATGCCAAAACATGTGTACCTACACAGTTGATATTTACCACTTGAGACCGGGTCGTCTCTACGATTCTTGAGTTCTTGAGTTCCCAACTGTGGAATGATTTGCCGACTTCTGTGTTTCATCCCCAAAGATGACATAGGTCCTGAGGGAAAATATTTGCCTCAGAGCCTCGTGTGTGTTATAAAATACTGATAGTTCATAGATTTTGTTAAAATTATGATATTTATATTATTTCCCTATTCATAAAAAGGAATCAAGAGGAGTTAACATATTTGTAAATAATAATAATGGCTAAATATAGAGGTAGAGACACACAGGCATATCTCAATAAATTTATTCAATTGTACCGGGCCCAAGATAATTGTTTTTAAGATGAAGCCATAGTAAATAATGCAAAATCACACAAAATCATACGTTTTTGTTTTGAAAATTTGATCGCTTAGAAGTATTGTAGATGCTTCAATTAAAAACTGCGTGTAGAACATACCTTGGCCCTTGAAAATATCGGTCAGTTTTTTTTATAAGTATTTTAATAAGCCTATAAAAAAATAAAATATAAAGTCTGTAAAAAACACCTTTAAGTCCAAACTCTCCTATTTATAAACCCCTTTTCCGATATGGCTTTATTGGTTAATGTAGCGAATTCAATTTCTTTTACATTAATCGCAAAAAAATTGATTTTTACGCCCGAATAAAATAAAATATGCATTTTCGCTTTGTTATTTTACAATACGACCGGCAGTAGACGAATTTGGATTTTCAAAGTGAACTCTATGCCGTCCACCGAAGGGACATAACTAGACACGCCCGTTTTATTTATCAGTTCGCCCCCGAACGGAGCGGGAAACGGACGCTAGGCTCCACGTCGCTTTGTTCCATGAAATCAATTTTAAAATTCTGTTTTATTACAATAAACAATGCGTAAAAAATGAGTTAATGTTTTTTACAGGCCTTTACGAAATCAACCTCTAAAAAAAATTCTCAAATACCTTTTCCAACCTTTCCAAAAGCCTTTTCTCAAGTATTTTTAAACTCCTCCCATAAAAGGGCGTGAATTCCGATTTCAATTTTTTCCTGGACTATTGGATCGCCTTAAAAGTGTTTTTTTACGCAGTATGCTTGTTAAAGTATTGCTGAATATTAAGGAATACAAAGGTAATCTTTTTTTGTGTAAAATATGTAATTTATGAAATGTGACGATGTGTTTATTGATAAAAAAGTGTTACACTTAAATGTTTTTAATTTCTGAGTTTCAAAGTATCAAAACTGTAGATATGCCCCTGTGATCTTTAACTCTCTTGTCAATTATTGCTGTATAGTTAGGAACCCAAAGGCATACCTCAGTGGTTTTTCACAAATATATTTTCTAATCATTACAAGTCTTTAATAATTATCTACTTAAAAATATGTTTTTCAAAGAGCGTGATAATATATTCGTTAACAAATATTTTTGGTTTACCAAAATGGCTTTTATTTTCAGAGTTTCAAAGCATTCAAAACATTAATTGCGTTTATCTCAAAACTATGTTTTTGTAGATAGGCCCCTGTGATCCTAAATCCCCGAAGAATAGGTATATATAGTGAACTGTAAATACATTGGCCGGTGGTTCATATCCGGCTCGAAGGACCAAATATGTGCAATCCCTTGAAGGTCTCTGGAAGTCGTAAGTCGGTTGTAAATCGAGCTCTTTCTTTGACTTATTTCATTTTCCAAAACAAGGGGGTAAACACTGAACATGCATTAATGATTGAAGTTATACTCGGAATAAAACACTTGTGTTAAATTACTGGTATATTGGTTAATTGCGTATTCATAGTTCAGATAAACTTACAATGCTGGCTGTAATGCTTTTGAAAATGGAATGATTTTGGCGGGTATGGGTATGGGTACCGCCGCCTCACCTCGCCGTAGGTCACCCTAAGTGGTTCCTACGTTTGGTGACTTTGAAAGGGTGCCCGGTTTATGGGGTGAGGTTTGTCCGGATCTTGGCGGCGGATGCGTCTGCCCACCATCTGCATGGGATGGGATTTTCAATTTGGGAGGCGGGAATGGGTACCCCCGCCCCGGGAACTTTTATTGGATAACCAACACCTCTGCCATAGGTCATCCCAAGTGGTTCGCTACGTTTGATGATTTAGCAGGGGTGCCCGGGTTCATGGGGTGAGATTTGTCTTGGTCTTGGAGGCGGATGACCAGGACACACTGAACCCTAGATTCCTTTTTTCTCACTGCCTCCTGTGTGGAGCTCTTGTAAAAAAAATGGCAGGCCGGATCGGGAGAGTTGACTTCTCCAGCCGTACTTTCTCGGAACATCGCTTTGCACCGCAGTGGGTGGGATGGATTCACACGTCCGTCACTCCTGGACACTCTGACCCCCAAATTCCTAACCACTCCTAATACCCTTTTCCTTCTCAGAACTTCCTCTCATTCCTTTCCTAAAAAGACCTCCACACAGCATCCCCAAAGATGACATGGGCCCTGGAGGGAATTATTTTCCTCAGGGACTCCTCAGTGGAGCTAATATAAAAAAAATAGTTTTGAAATGATTTGACACTGTTTCCCTCTTGTGAAAGCATAGACAAAATTATACAAAGATAAATTTGTTGTATAAGAATTAAGATAAAATGCGACACGGACGTTAACTTGAAAATTAAAGAGTCCACAGACGGAAATGAATCATGATGAATTTTTATATAAAATGACAGGTAGAAAATGAAGTTAAATATTTCTAATATGACGACGGAACACTCAATAATATATGCACACTTACTATTATGCTCTAATATACACCTATAATAATGTACACATTTAAAAACCTTTAAGGAATCTTGATATATAAATCAAAGTCGGGTTAGTTATACTATTTATAACTCGAGATCGGCTGGACCGATTTTGATGATCTTTGATTTGTTGGATTTGTCTCCGTCCCGTATAACAGAATAACTATTAAAACATCGCAAAAACTCACGAAAAAGAAAGTTATGAAGAAAATTATTTTTTTCATAAATTTAACTGTGCGTGGAATTCCAAAAATTCAAAAACGTCAAATGTCAATGCGTTGATTGTTTAGCTTTTGTTCTTAATCATATAATGCTGCCTGTCTTTCTTACACACTAAATGTCAATTAGTCGAAAATGAGACAAACCGTGAACGCATGTCTCTGCACCCCTCCAAAGGAAAAATACAATAATAATAAATCCCTGAAATGAAACGCATTTTTTTACGTAAGCTCCACTCAGGACCTTTGTCATCTTAGGGGATGCTGTGTGGAGGATCTTTTTAAGGAAGGGTAGGATAGGAAGTTCTGGGAAGGAAAAAGGCATGAGGATTGGGTAGGAATCTGGAGGTCAGTGTACCCGGGAGTGAATCCATCCCTTCAAAGCGGTGCCTTGACCGAAATTGACATTTTACCTTGACCTTTCCAGCCGGACTCTTTCGACCCATTGGTCGAGAGAATCCGGCTGGAAAGGTCAAGAGGCCTCCCTCAACCAGTCTCTCTCGATCCGGCCCGCCACGCAGCAGGTGAGCAGACGCATCCGCCGCCAAGACCGGCACAAAAGTCACCCCATGAACAATGTAGCGAACCACTTGGGGTCACCTTTGCTATCCAATAAATGGTTCTCGGGGCGGCATCACCGGTACCGGCTTCCTTAGAAAATTTCCCGTAAGTAGGTGGAAAGTAAGAAAATCACAAAAAATATAAATCCGTACACAACGCCATCTCTGATACTGACAAAAACAAAACACGGACTGTTGGGCATCGATAATTGCTTCATTGTGTAATCTTTAACATTTAATTAAAAATATCATTTAATTCAAAAGTTATTGATTCTGAGGCGGTACGAAGTTCGTCGGGTCAGCTAGTTTATAAATAAATAATAGTTCCTATCGTAAATTGGCCTTATGGCAACACAGCTCTCGGGGCCTTTATAAAGACTTTTTACCACGGATAGCTCCTTTGCACCCTTTCGTTTTATTAAAGGACACTTGTATCAGAAAGAAAGGCCACACCAGAGAAGGAGTTAAACCATATTTGCTTTCTGTCGAGGTTTATTTTGCAATACTCTTTATCACAAGTTAAAGCGTTTCGATTTATTTTTCTCACGATGGGATGTGACCAAAATAGGAAGGAACTAGCAACTAGGTTCACAGTGCTTTTCGATTGTCAATAATTGTGTGGCCATATTTCATGGCTTGATGGATACCGAGGTAAAGTCTGTCTTTTATCCATAACCGGACGACCTCCATGATAGAGTTCGTTGTTTCTAGACCCAGAGGTCGCGAGTTGCAATCCATATAAATTATTTTTTTATGAATCTCCGATTCACTTTGTGGCGTCATTTTAATTCAATTAAAACTAATCACTTTGTATTGACCACTTATTTAATCAAAATTATCAACCAATGATTTCTTCGTCAGGATAAAATGAAAAAAAATAAAAATAGACAACCAAGTATATGGAGAAACGAGTAAAAAAAAACATTTCAAATGCATAGTTTTTTTTACAATAGCTCAACACAGGAGGCCCTGTGGAATAAAATCGCTCAGGGCCTATGTCATCTTTGGGGATGCTGTGTGGAGGGTCTTTTTAGGGAAAGGAAGGAGAGGAAGATCTGGGAAGGAAAAAGGTATGAGGAGTGGGAAGGAATCCATGAGTCAATGTGTCCAGGAGTGAGAGAAGTATGAATCCACCCTTCCCACTGCGTTGCAAGGCGGTGGGTCTAGAGAATCCGGTTGGAGAGATGTAGATAATGTTTGCCTCAAGCAGTCTCTTCCGATATGGACGCTGAGGAAACGCATTCGCCACCAAGACCTAGACAAACCTCACTCTAAGAACCGGGTCATCCCTGCTAAGTCATCAAACTTAGCGAACCCCTTGGGGTATTTTAACACATAATAATTAAAGAATAAACAAGATGCCTAAATAATAACACACAATATTTTTTTTTTTTATTTACAAAAAGTTATGTAAGTAACTTAATAATGAACAACTTTTTGCACTTTTTAACCCCCCCCCCCCCCCATCGTGACCAAAAACCTAAGCAACCTACCGCTCATTTGTACCAAGCGTGGTATTTTGAAGACCCCCCCCCCGAACGTGTCACGTAGTATGGGTACGTTCCCTTAGGTACTAACTATATTAGCCAACTAATTTTCAATTTGGGAGGCGGGAATGGATACTGCCGCCCCCGAAACCTTTATTGGATAACCAACACCTCTGCCATAGGTCACCCCAAGTAGTGCACTACGTTTGGTGATTTAGCAGGGGTGCCCGGGTTCATGGGGTGAGGCTTGTCTAGGTCTTGGAGGCGGACGACCAGGACACACCGAACCCCAGATTCCTACCCACCCCTTAAATATTTTTCCTTCCCAGAACTCTCCTCTCCTTCCTTTCCTTAAAAAGAACCCTCCACACAGCATCCCCAAAGATGACACAGGCCCTGAAGGATATTATTTTCCTCAGGGCCTCTTCTGTGGAGCTCATGTAAAGAAAAGTAACCTAAGTCATAAGATGAAAGATTAAGACGGCTGTAAAAACGGACATTTTCCTTTGTGACCGGACAACTCAGAATGAAACCAACTCAGAACCATCTCAGAAAAGTCATTTAGAGTGATCAAAAATATATTTAAAGAATTGGTTAAATAGGTAACGTTAGGTTAGGGTTATCGGCTGATTTAAAAAAAATATTACAGCTTTTAATGACTTTTCAAGGAGATGTTGAGTTGACTTTATTCTCAGTTGGCATAGAACCATTTTCCTCGTGTGCGTTGGCGTTAGGTACCTACCTACTCAGCGGTGGTGAAACAGATAAGTAGGTAATAATAAGGTAGCCCTAATCAACGATTTACTCAGAGATGGTGAAATACTCATTAAGTAGGTACGTTGATATTTATACTGAAAGAAAACAATGTAGGTAGGTTGGTACTAACACTCTCGTTGGAATAAGCACCATCCGGTAATAAACAAGCGAGCACGTTCTCTTCAAAATAATAAATCCTCTGAAACGTAGAAACTTTCCGCCGCATATTTGCACAGCGGCATTATTTATTACTTTCCAACAGAACCCTTTCTCTTCGCCCAAACGCGGCGCAAAAACGCGCAAAAACCCCGCAAAAGGGGGTGAAATGCGGCTAAAAACTATCCGAAAGGGGGCAAAATGCGACAAAAACCGGGCAAAATCCAACAAAAACCGCCGTCTGCTGGCTTCTGGCAAAAAGTACCAGAAAAACTTTTGCAGAAAAAAGGGTGAATGCCCTAAAAACTGACAGAGTAAATGCGGAAGGGGCGGAACTTGGCTGTGGGCGTTTCTGGGCGGGGCCCGATTTGGGTAGGCGTCCCGCTGGTGGGCGGGCCGCGATCAATAGAGACGGGACACCTGTGCTGTAAAGCGTATAGCGCCATCTATAATAATAGCGTATTGCTGTATCTGTATTTTATGTGGTCGTATTTTATGCGGGCGTATCTTTATGGAGAGAGCTCGATGATACGACGTTGCTGATACCCACTTTTTAAAGTAATTTGTTATTCATAAAGGTTTTGAATGGTTCTACTTGCGGCTAGAATGACTAAATATCATTATTTTTTAAAAATATTTTTTGAAGTGAAAACGTCCTTAGCACCGTTGTGATTTGAAACTCGATGAAACGGAAGCGAGCGACATTAAAATGAGACAAACACACACATTTACAGGATTTAGCCTGTGAGAGAATGAGCAATAAAATATTTATTTATTTCACGAGTAGCCAGTAGGTACTCGGTTCCAACATAAAATGATAAATCCACTGTCCCACACAAGTCTCCTTTTTTTCTATTAGTAAGTATAAAGCGCCTGACATTCAGCGGATCAAGGATCGAATCCTATGGAATCCAAAAAAATATTAACATTTTTTTGTAAAATCAATATCCAATATTCAAACCACTCCAAAATGAACAGGCAAAGAAAACACAAAAGAAAGCGACATCTAGCGACTCCGAAGAAGAAAACCCAAATACTAATAAGATGACTAAATGTATAGGAAAAGGTCACTGGAATTCGACGATCAAAATATGGAAAAAATCATCCTTCGCATTGATAAAAAAGTGCTTCGTAGTCTAACCGCTCTTGTCTACTTTAGTTTTCTGAAGGTTTCACTTCTACCGTGTGTGAATTGCACACTTTGGCTTTATATTTAGAACTGTTAGTGACTTATTATAGGCAACCCTGATTTATTAAGCATAATTAGGTACTAATTACCAACCTTCCATATACCAACAGGAATAATAATAATAACGTAGTATTTATATAGCGCAGTTTTGTGATATTTCACTTCAAGTGCGAACATAATCGATTTAAAATTATTTTTAATTGCAATAACAATATCAAAACTGCATCATTTAGACTTTCTCTTGGAACTAGATTGCATGCAGTTGGCAATATTTTGTCAGATGCTATATCTACTTTAAGAACACTTTCTCATTTCAAATTATATCAGGGGTCCTAGCATGGTCGATCGATATAGGTTTTATCGAAAATGTCGGTAATTTGTCATCGCTCCCGAGCACGACTGCAGGCCGCTAACGAACAAAAAACAGTTCACAACGACTAAGGGTTCCTGATATATTTGACGTGAACTGTTATTTCTTCGTTAGCGGCCTGCAGTCGTTCTCGGGAGCGATTACAAGTTACCGACATTTTCGATAAAACCTATATCGATCGACAATGCTAGGGGGGCAGGTACCTAAGTATCTATATTTGCCGCGCGTTTCATAGTGGAAGATATTCTCAGTATCGCCCTGGTGTAAGGCCACTATTCAGACTTGAAACATTGCTTGAAATGGTTTTCCCCCTACCCTTTCCCCAACTCCTTCCCCTTCCCACCTACCTTCAGCCCCTTAACATACCACGATTGGAGATGCCGTAGTCACACTGGCTCCAGGCAGTTGGGACTCTTGTGGGGTAGTCACATAAAAAAATTACAATCCATACCTACCTATAATACAGAGAATATTCACGTCAAAGCCTGAACAAGGTTTTGGTCCACGATTTAAACCTTCGAAACCATTTAGATAATAATAATAATAATAATAATATATCTTTATTGAACAAAAAAAAAATGAAGATTTATAACTACAAAAACAAAAAGTACATCATAAGTACAGTAAAAGTACAGTTTAAAAGTTGCATATGTACGAAAGTTAATATCAAAAAACAAAATACGTATATACAGTAGGTAATTAAAGAATAGAGATTTATAATTATAAATTTAGGTTTCTCATAACCTGCCTCACTAGGCTAGCCTGTGTTGAGGCAGTAATTTTATGTCAATTTATTATACTGTGAACATACCTACACTTACATTAGAATAAAATCACACAATAGAATGGTTGCATTAATAATAACAATAACATTGGTACAATAATAACAGCATTGGTTCAATATTAATTTCGAATTTGGGTGAGTGCACCGGTAAATGCTCTATCATTATTTTTTATCCAAATTTTTATGTTTTTTTTGAAATTTTTTTGTGAATCACATTTTTTTATACTAATTGGAAGAATGTTGTAAAGTCTTGTTGCAAGGTATCTGAAGCTTCGTTGACCAAAAGTAGTATGAGTTATGGGAATTTGTAGTAAATATTTATTATTGTTTCGAGTACAGCGAGTGTTTAATCTTTTTTCATAGTATTTGTGTATATTTGTGTATAGATGAGTGAGGATTGTTTTTGCATATATCTGCCGAACGTCAAACACATTCATAATATTGAAGATTAAGTTGGAGTCTGTAATTAGAGGTAGTCTAAGAATTAATTTTATAATAGTTTTCTGTGCCTTTATGATTGGGTCCAGTGCTGATGCAGTACCGCCTCCCCATGCTATGATACCATACTCAATAATGGATTGACAGACTGCAAAATAAATCATTTTCAAGTGTTTTAAGTCGAGAAAGTTTCGTATCGTTCTGAAAAAGTGCATGGTTTTTCTTATTTTGTTAGCAATTATTTGAGTGTGAATATTCCATTTGAGATATGGATCAATTGTGAGGCCGAGATACTTCATCTGTGTAGTGCGCTCGATGTAGGGACACTGACAAGATTCATCGGAATTTAAACATGTGTGTATTCTAATAGAGGCGTCATCATGAGGTTGACCTGTTATATTTATGCTTGTCTTAGATTATAGATTTAGATTGACTTAGACTTAGATATAGATTGGCACACAATATGTTTTATTTTTAGAAAAACTATCATAACCGTGTTACAAAAATATATATTTTTTTAGAAATTTAATTAAAATTAAATTTGATAACGTTATTATCGAGTTCTGCAAGTATTTTAGAAAGTATTTTAGTTACAGCTGTTTCGACGTGTAAGGTCATTTTCAAACTGTGGTGAAGCCACTTACGGACGACTTATTTATTATATTTTAAAAGTGAATTTTGAAGGTGTCTAAATTGATTTATTACTGGTTAATCTAATTTGCAGAGACACTAGTTAAATAAGTCGTCCGTAAGTGGCTTCACCACAGTTTGAAAATGACCTTACACGTCGAAACAGCTGTAACTCAAAATACATTCTAAAATACTTGCAGATCTCGATAATAACATTATCAAATTTAATTTTAATTAAATTTCTAAAAATTAAAATTGAGTTCTACGAATTAAACACAAAAACAATTAATTACCTGAAAATCTCTTTCTACCATCAATAAAAGCGAAAAATCTTGCTTGTGCATTGCAAAGTATTGACAACTAGCGACAAACCCGTTGCATTTGTTCACTTGGCAAGTTTGTTTGTGAAAATTATTACTGTGATGCTTGAGTGAATATCCTATTTGATTTTATCCGGGCGTGTGCAATTAAAAATGCATCTATTCGGTTTGTGTGCTGGAATAGACTTGAATAAATTTAAATAAGTAGGATAGGATTAATGTTTGCATCTCGTTCGAGAATTGTTGGGTATTGTGAAAGATCAAGAAAATGCTACCAAACCTTCCTCTTCTCTTCTCGTTTCTTTCCACCACTTTTTTTTATGTGAGTACCGCACAAGAGTTCCAACTGCTTCCAATGGTCTGAAGCCAGTTGGATTTTGCGGCATCCCCAATTGGGTATTTTAAGAGGTTGGGGTTGAGATTAAGCAACCGGGCTTAAAAAGAAGAAGATGGAGAGATATGAAATTACGAATGTTAGAGGAGCGCGCTAGTATTTAAAGCGACAAAATCGATGCGAAAACTGTGAAAATGTTTAATAAAACACGACACGTTTAAAACAGAGCAAAAATCTTACGGGTGTTGTCTTAAACAGCATTTAAAGAAACACTGTGAATTTTTTCATACATTAAATTAAAAGAAAATTGCTCATCCCTTAAAAAAGAAAGCGTTAAAAATGTATTTTTTTTCATTAGAAATGTATGACGCATAAAAGAAACAACTTTAAAAAAATACTATTTTATGGTTAAAGTTATAGGTGACAGTTTCTCTTGACTAACTTTTTCTTCCTTATAAAATTATTCACAAAAATATATTAAAAAAAAACACTTTTTCGCTTAACATCGTGACTTCTAGACTCCGTTTGCCACGCAATTCTATGCCTATTAATACCAATATTAGTAGCAATACAAGGCACGACAAGAATACATACATTTTTGGACTTTTCAATCAACGTTTGAATGTTTGGAATGGTGTGGTTTTACCAGGTCAATACTGAGAGTATATCCCACTCCAAAATGAGCCGCAAATATATGTCATTGTAGAAGCAATACATTATTTTTAAATCGAAGTGTCACCAATTTTGCAGACAATAATACCACTTTTACCAACACATCACTCGAATTTCATAAAAAAATTACACGATTTTTTCATCTGCTTCTTGTGATTTTTTATTTTTTTTTTATTTATTTATACTGTTTTTTACAGATTGGTCTCACACACGTGAGAACAATCTGTTATTATATAACAACCCAGTTATAAAAACTCAGTTAATTATACATATAAGACAAATAGGTAAAAAAAAAATGAAATCAATCAGCCAAATTATACAATGATTAAAATTTGAAACAGTTTAAGAGGGCATTACTAGAGAAAACCCGAAATATGTCATTTTCAAATCAGATTTTAGACGTATTGACTCTTTTCCACAAAAAATTATAAATGGATTTCGAAAGATTGTTCTTTTATCTAGCATTCGCATGTAATAAATTTTGAGAAATTTTTAAAATTTTTACTATAATAAGGTTTTTCCATAGGTCGTGTGCAAATTTGTTAAATTAAAAAAAAAAGATTTTGTATTATACCACACCCATTTCAAATAATATAATCATGCAGTAAAATGAATCAATACATTATCTAGCAAACGCATGTTTAAGAATTTTAATTTTAGTTTCAATAAAATCAAAAAAAAATATGTACGTACATGTGTTTCGTGACGAAAATTGGTCCATTTGTGTATTTATTTTCGCACTTACAAACTAATATATTTCAGATTTTTTTTACATTCTTATTAAATTTAGACATTATTGAAAAATGATAAATACTTATAATCAAAAAATAGCTACAAAAAGTAGATTATTTTAGTAGTTTTATCATCACGCCTTTCAGCATTTTTGGATGAAGGTATAAATTAAATTTGGATTGAAATAAATTCGATATTGAGTTATAATTTTAAAAAGTTGGTACTGAGAATAATTAATCTTTCTATTTGTAACCGCCCTGCATGATCGTAAGAACAACTTTCGACGAAATGTGGATTTTCGTCCGCTGGCTGGTTAAACGCTCTTAAATAAAAATTAGATAAAATAAAACAAAAAACAATTAGAAATAGAAAATTTTAATAATAAAAAGTTTACTCAAATGCCAATCAAAGAGAGGCCAGACAAAAGACACAATTAAAGACACAAATGATACATAATAAATTAGCACATATTTTTCAGCAATCGCAGAGCATTTTTTTTGAAACCATATAAATTATCGACAAAAATATCTACTCCAGCACACTCTATCTTATTATAAAGTCGACACATTTGAGTCAGAGGGTTAAAATAGGCGATATTATTTTTAAATATATTCAGGTAAAACATATTATGGCGTCTTAAACAATGGGAATTGGGAACATTTATATTAATATTGCTAAGACACAATGAAGTATCAAGATGTCCGTGAATTATTTTATGTAAACATATTAGATCAGTCAATAAATTGCTTTCTGATTTTAAGTGTATTAATTTTGAAGTATTCAAGTCGCATGTCGTATGATCTAAGATGTTCTTGTAATCCACATTTAAAAGATATCAGTCTTATTTTTTTTTAACTGATTCTACAATGTTTTCATATTTGCAGTAATGTGGATTCCAAATAGTGCTTCCATATTCAACTTTACTTCTAATTAAGGCATTGTAAAGGGTTAGAATTGATAGAGGATCTTTGAAAGTTATCGTTAATGTCTGCATCAAATATCGTTAATGTCTGCATCAAATATGAATTTAGAATCAAGAGTGAATTCAAGATCTCTTATGGAAAACACTTTTTTAAGAATAGTGTTATTAATAAGAATAGTGTTGTGATTGATTTTGAAAATGTTAAGTAGCCACTATCGGCCGTTTTAATATTAATTAATTTTAAGAAATTTGTATAAGCTAGTGCAATAAATACATCCACCAATAAATCATTTATTCGCTTACTGCAACACTAAACGCCTAATCAATTTTATCGCGAGCTAGATTCTATAGAAAAAAGATTTTTTTTGTACATTATTATCTTTTGTAGCCTGGTATGCACATTTCGTCACGCTCAGAGGATAAATTCACATTATTTCAGCTACTCTAATGCAAATATATTAATTGTATTGAATTATTCACACCGCAAAACGTATTGGTCGTTAGGTACGTGAGCTTTGCAATCATTACGGCACTCCATATATGATTTTTATTGATTTCGGTTTGAAAGCACATTATTTAGATTTCTTGAAACAATTAATTATCAATTATTATAAGCAATAATTATCAGTCTGAAACACTCATCCACATTGAAAAATCTTCCGAGAAAAGATACATGACGCCAACGGGACTTGAACCCGTGCCCTTCTGATTGCCGGTCAGCTGCTCTCCCAATTGAGCTATGGCGGCTTATCTTATACCCGCCAAATGATTCAATATATACTAGTGTTTCATTCAACAATTACTGCTTATTGTATTTTTTCCACCTGAAAACAACCAACTTTATTTTTGCCAGAGAGACACTGTTAGTGTTAAATCCTTCGCTAGGTGGCGTCGAGACAAATTATGTCTTCATTTATTGGGGAAATACTTAAACTTCTCAAATATCAATTATTATTTTTAATTGTTAAACTAACGTTTAAGACAAGATTTTTATGCATAGCACAAAGGGTAACAATTATTTAATAAATTATTGTATCGACGTCACCTAGCGAGGGATTTAACACTAACAGTGTCTCTCTCGCAAAAATAAAGTTGGTTGTTTTCAGGTGGAAAAAATATAATAAGCAGTAATTGTTGAATGAAAAACTAGTATATATTGAATCATTTGGCGGGTATAAGATAAGCCGCCATAATTTTTTAACGATAAGTTATACTTCATTATTTTTAATTTATGGAATAAATTAATGAGTAAGACCTCAAATTGTAATATTTAATCATTGAGGACAGTCGAGGTAATTCACCTCTAACCCGCCCTGGTAACTGATGGTTACTCCTTCAAGGCTCTCGCAAGATTCTAATTTTTTAATTAAACGAAGCTACATTTATTTATTTTGAACGAATCTAGACCTCCAGTGTCCATGCGTACGTTGTTAGTAAGCAGTATGCAAGTGCTTAACAGGAAAAATAAAATGCAAAAAATAGGTAAGTAAGACAAAGATAAATTAAACAGGGCAAAATAAAAACTCATTCGTGAGACTCCATGATGCGGCATTGCATCTGTAAAAAATCTGCAAGCACCTGCATAAAATAGAGAACATAAGAAATACAATAAATCTCAAATCAATTGGCAAGTACCAACAAAAAGTGTGAATGGCTTTCGGTCTAACCATAAACTACACTTAGCTTCCGTGTCCCTTAGCCAACCACTCAGTGAAGCCTCAAAGAATGTTAACTGAATATTTGGGGTAAAATAACCGAAGACTAAAAGAAAATTCAGCGTTGGGTAGTCAGAGGCAGGACAAAGGACAGTTAAGGTAGTCTGATCAAACCTCAAGCCTGCACAAGTCATTGGGAGAGGCGCAGACAGATCATTGAGGACAATATTAGTGACTCTCAAATTAAAATTTGAAACAGAAAAATCTAAAAAAGATACGGTCGTATCTGGAAATTTAACCCAGAACCTTAGCCTTAGCGGAGCTTTGCTCTAACCACTGAGCTTATTTGATCCTACCACCTTCGGTCATATTTATTATATACGTATTATTATGTATTATATACCAATGGTCGTTCTTAGTCAAAGTACGGTTAAATACGATCGATAGGGATAGTATTGAATTAGCTCAGTGGTTAGTGCAAAGCCCCGGCAAGGCTACGGTACTGGATTCAGTTCCTAGATGCGACCGTGTCTTTTTCTGATTTTTCTGTTTCAAATTTTTAATATTGTCTTCAATGATTAGATACGTACCTACGTACGTTTGTCTAATTAAATTTCATATATAGTCACAATAAACTATTTAAAAATATATATTTTTGGATACGTTAAAAAAATAGCGAATCTATTTGAAAGTGAATGTCAAGCAGGAATATGTTTATGACATGATATTATTTTGTCTAGGCGCGAGAGGTTAAAGAAATGAGAGAGGAATGATAAAGGATTGAGGAAATTGAAAAGTGTGTGATTATTCAGATTTTGTCACTAAATCTAAGACCATTCCATGTAAAGTTCAAGTTTGTAATCTCACCAGGGCGATACTGAAAATGTGATCATGAATGGACATAACGCGACATAGAAACGACCATAGTTGGAGCATACAACATAATCATTACTGCCTATGGAGTAATGCTCGAATTACATAACGAAACGGCCTCCCAGTATGGTGCTCTAATGCTAGAACCTGTATGGAGACGAACGATCTTAACATTGGTATAAACCTGAAGCTGTTTATTAATTACTTGATAAACGCTGGATTATATGCCTGCAGAGAATGCAGCGGAATAAAGAAAAAAATGTCGGATAAGTTGGCGAGTGATTCAAAGCAATGACAAACACACAAATATACCATAAATAACAATTGTTACCGTTTTACCAATTGTTAGTCCACAGTACAAATATACCATAAATAACAATTGCATGTTACGCTACAGTTATTTTGACGGCCGGCGTATCTCCAGTGGTAAGGCTCTTAACTAGCACTCCGAAGGTCGCGGGATCGAATCCCGGCGTGGCAAATAAATTTTATATGATTAATTTGTGTTATTTCACAATTAATTCATTTAAAATAATATATAGTATATTTGCACACGTTCCAGAGTGGAAGATACTCTCAATATCGCCCTGGTGCAAGACCAACATTCAGAATTGAAACGTTGCTTGAAATGGCTTTAGCCGTATTTGGTGACCAGATCTGAATAGCCAGGTACTTCCCTACCCTCCTCTTCCCTATCTCCTTCTCCTCCCCATTACCTTCAGCCTCATAACATACCCCAATTGGGGATGCCATAGTCCCATTGGCTCCAGAAGGGAGCAGTTGGGATTCTTGTGCGGTATTGACGTAAAAAAAAATTATAAGTCTGGAAAAAAATACTTTCAAGTGCCAAAACCTCCTACTAATGAATCTGTTTTCGAATAAAATTTTATTATACAATGTGGCAAATTAATTTCTTAACTTAAATTTCGCATTGTTTTTTTCAGCATGAATCAAAATGTGCAGCGTTCAACGAATTTGAAACCTTACGCCGTCCGCATAAATAGGTACTACTTGCGCATTTTGTATTAGTGAACGCCTCGCCGCGGGTACTTTTGGAGGTCCCTGGACTCTATGTCGCTTGGTTCCGATTTTAAATTTCGTTGTTATTATAATAAACAATGCTTTAAAAAGGAGTTAACGTTTTTTACAGGCCTTTACGAAATTAACCGTAAAAACAACTCTTCAATACCTTCTCTAACCTTTCCAAAAAAGTCTTGTCAAGTATTTTTAAATCCCTCCCAAAAAGCGGCGGGGATTCCGATTTCGAACTTTTCAAGAACTAGGGGATCACCTTAAATACGAAAATAAGCTATGTAATACTACAAATAAAATAAAATAATAACAAATATTTAAGTGTTGCATTTGAACGTAAATGACATCAGAAAGTATAAAATCAATACATGCTTTAGTATGATATAAAAGTAGTAGATACAAGTACATATATAAAATACAGTTTGTATAAGTGGACTTAGGTTAAATGATTTTTCATTGAAAAAATATGTTAGTATAGCCTTCTAGAACTTACCATCGCCACCATAAATATACCAAACCACCCACATCGCCACATCCACGTATCTTTTACTAACTTCATGTAATCTAAGTAAAAGCGAATGTTTGCAATTCTCAATCCTGGTATTGTTGAAACGTTGCTTGAAAATGGCTTTAGCGGTGTTAAGTGACCAGATCTGAATAGCCAGGTACTTCCCAACCTTCCTCTTCCCCACCTCCTTCCCCTCCCCACTACCTTCAGCCTCACAACATACCCCAATTGGGGATGCCATAGTCTCACTGGCTCCAGACGGGAGCAGTTGAGATTCTTATGCGGTATTCACTGTAAAAAAAAAAAATTGTTATATTTAAACAGGATTGTTCGTAGATACATGAAATTCAATAAGGTTAATTAAATAAGAATTTTCTGCACTACAATTTCCAATTTTTAACGAAAACTTAAGTTGCATATAATTCATCGGTCTGAGAGTTTTAATAAAATGCTTTCCTAAAATCCAGCAAGTCATAAACTTACAAATAACCACAGTAACAACACGACACAATACACTATTCTACTGCAGCATTCGTAGGCGTAACTAAATTGACCACTCTCCCGTACAATGATTTCACACTATGGGAAATCAGTCGGTACGTAGGTGATTTTTACATAAGCTCCACACAGGAGGCCCTGAGGCAAATAATTTCCCTGAGGGCCTATGTCATCTTTAGGGATGCTGTGTGGAGGGTCTTTTAGGGAAAGGAAGGAGAGGAGGGTTCTGGGAAGGAAAAGGGTTTAAGGGGTGGGTAGGAATCTGGGGTTCAGTGTGTCCTGGTCATCAGACCTAAACACACCTCATCCCATGAACCCGGGCACCTCTGCTAAATCACCAAACGTAGGGAACCACTTGGGGTGACCTATGGCAGAGGTGTTGGTTATCCAATAAAGGTTCCCGGGGCGGCGGTACCCATTCCCGCCTCCCAAATTGAGGTGATGTTGGCGTATTTAAGATGAAGCCATACTAAATAATGCAAAATCATACAAAATCGTTTGTTTTGAAAATTGGATCGCTTAGAAGTATTTATAGAAGCTTCTATCAAATACTGCGTGTAGAACATACCTTGTCCCTTAAAAATGTTAGTCAGTTTTTTTATAAGTCTTTTAATAAGCCTATTAAAAAATAAAATATAAAGTCCATAAAAAACACTTTTTAGTCAAAACTCTCCTATTTATAAACCCCTTTTTGGATATGGTTTAATTGTTTAATGTAGCAAATTCAGTTTCTTTTATAATAATCGAAAAAAAAATTTGATATTTACGCCCGAAGTTCACAAAATGAAATAAAATATGCATTTTCGCATTGTTATTTTACAATACGGCCGGCAGTAGAGAAATTTGGATTTTCAAAGTTAACTCTATGCCATCTACCGAAGGGCTACATAATTTGTCACGCCCGTTTTTTTATCAGTTCGCCCCCGAACGGAGCGAGAAATGGACGTAAGGCTCCACGTCGCTTTGTTCCGTGAAATCAATTTTAAAAATCTGTTTTATTACAATAAACAATGCGTAAAAAATGAGTTAATGTATTTTACAGGCCTTTACGAAATCAACCTGTAAAAAAAATTTTTCTCAAATACCTCTTGCAACCTTTCCAAAAGCTTTTTCTCGAGTATTTTTAAACTTCTCCCATAAAAGGGCGTGAATTCCGATTTAGATTTTTTCCTGGATTATTGGTTGTTGTGGATCATGTGAAATATTTATTTCAACACTAAACACATCTTGTATTTTTGTAAACCTTGTACCTATTTGGATATATTTGCTCATATCCATAAATTGTAACACATCCTCGTATTTTTTTTTCCATTTGATATGATTATAACGCCCGGTTCTGAAGAGGTAAAAAAAAATGCTTTCAACATTTGCTCGCCACAGCGTTGGCTGGTTGAAAAAACAGATCTAATTTAAAATGTTTGGACAAGAGCCACTGGCAATAGGCAGTGCACTAGTCGGCGTGTTGTTTTTATAGCGAGGCATACGGAAGCTGTTTGGTTGATTAGCTTATAACTTTTTTGCTTGAATTTCAATCAGGTGAATCATCATTATTTATGCCCGAGGTGCATCAACACGAAGAGTGTGACCACGGCCTTATAAAGAAATGTTTATTTTATTTTATTTTATTTATTTATTTAACGCCCAATGGGCTTTTACATTTTGGTAGTACAAATAATTCATGACAGATTATTTAACATATACAGAAATAAAAAAAATAAAATATGACAAAAAAGCACACAAGTCATAAAAATACAAAAATACAGCGATTTCATAGGTTTTCGGAAAAACAGATAGGTTTAGGAATAGTTTTGGAATAAGTTTTTTACAAGATCAACAAATTTTGCCAAGTTTATGTTAAATATGTCAATATCACCAAGTACTGATTTCCCATAGTGTGAAATCGTTGTATCGGAGAGTGGGCAATGTAGTTCCGCTTGTGAATGCTACAGTAGAATAGTGTATTTTCTCGTGTAGTTACTGTCGGTATTCGTAAGTTTATGAGTTGCAGTACTTCGCAAAAGTCAAATTTAGAGTTTGTTCAAAATTGAGGGGTCCTTTTAAATAAAATAATTATCCTTGCAAAAAACTTCACTATTTATTTCACTTGGACATGTTATAAATGTATTATAATACGGTGTCAATACACCGGGCCAAACACTGGCAGTTGTTTACTGTTAAAACTTGCGTTGGGAAGAAGCAATAATAATGGGATGCTAGCACTTTTATAACATAAAAACCTGCACACATTTAAAGAATCTACGATTATACATTTTGACATTCGAAAGCATCTACAAAAAAAATGGCTTCCTCCATAGTATGTACTTGGTAGTTAAAACAGGCTGCGAACACTCAGCGTCCAGCCAAGCCTCGCACCATTCGAAATATCAACGTCTGGGAGCTTGCTCAAGCAACCCATAGGTGCTGGTAGTATCTCAATTTTTAACATAGCTTCCGCCTCGGGGTTACTAAATCGCCCATACCGATTTAGGAACCCTTCAAGAAAACATAACAAAAACAGGGGAAGACAATCAAGGCAAAAGCAAAAAACACAAATCCTAACTCTAAATACCGTACCAATACTAACAAATAATTTTACCTATTATAAATTAGCAGCCAAAAACTAAGTCATCCTGCACTGCTTGTTATACTATTATTTAAAAATGTACATTCACAAGTTGAATTTTAAGGTGATTAACCTAAACTAATTACATAAACTTAAATTAACAAAAAAATTTTTTTTTTACATATTTAAATAATAACTTAACACAAAATACTATTATAATAGAACACAACCTAACACAAAATAATATTATAATAAAACCCAACCTAACACAAAATAATATTATAATAAAACCCAACCCAACACAACACAATTGTCCTTTTTTTTCAAGTCCATTGGTTAGGATCTTCTCCGGGTGCAGTCCACGATATAAGCACAACAGCGCGGGGTGCAATCAATCATCAATTTATAGGTTGTCATGTTGTTCCTGGGATTGGTATCTTTAAAGGGTCTTTTTTTTAAATATTTTCACCCTAAAAAGTTTCATCATGGTCGTCCGGGGTGTCCGGACTGACGGAAGGGTCCGGGGCGTCCGTCACAGGTTCAGCTTCCGGGTCCAGAGGCATTAGACATATCTTTGTGATAGGCCTGACAAAGATTCCTTGAGGGGTTTTCAGGGTAACCACTCGCACTACACCATCCGCGCCGGGATGTGTAGATATAACTCGCGCCATTTTCCATAATGGTGGAGGTAGATTATCTTCCTTCAGAATAACCAGATCATCCTTTTGCAGTGCCCGTTGATTACTGGTTTGCCATTTCGTCCTTTTTTGTAGCTCCATCAAGTATTCTCGCTTCCATCTATACCAAAAGGATAACATTAGCGCATGGATTCTCTGATATTGGGTCAGCCTGTTGTCTGGTATGGCTCGGACATCTCTCTCCGGAATGATAGAGGATTTAGTGCCTATGAGGAAATGGTTTGGGGTGAGGGGTTGGTAATCGTGGATGTCATCAGACAAGGAAGTCAATGGACGGGAATTTAGACAGGCCTCAATCTGACAAATTAAGGTATACAAAAGTTCAAAGGTTAAAGCAGAATTACTAGTGACTCTATACAAATGAAACTTTGCTGACTTGACCGCAGCTTCCCACAGCCCTCCCTGACTAGGGGCTCGAGGGGTTATGAACCTCCACTCAATACCTCTGTTAGCTAAATAATTTTGAATCTTGTCGTTGTTCTCTCTCAAACTGGTATACAGCTCCTTGAGCCTATTACTGGCCCCCCGAAAGTTGCTAGCGTTATCGGAAAAGATCTTATCAGGTTCTCCCCTACGGGATATAAATCTCTTTAAACTGTTCAAAAAAGCATTGCTAGATAAATCCGAAACTAATTCCAAATGAACCGCCTTTGTGGAAAAACAAACAAAAATACATAAATACGATTTCACGAGTGGAGCTCTCCTCAGTGGCCCACTTTTGGTTGGAATCGGTCCAGCAAAATCGACTCCCGTGATAGCAAAAGGTCGGCTCGGTGTGATTCTTTCGCTCGGTAAGCTTCCCATGATCTGGTTACCAATACGAGGATTACACCTAAAACACACAATACACTTATGTAATATCTTTTTAACAGTATTTTTCCCAAAAATAGGCCAAAACCTTAATCTTATTTCAGCTAATAGCGCTTGAGGTCCTGCGTGTAAGTTTACATAATGATAGTGACGTATAATCAATTCGGTTAGCTTATGTTTAGCTGGCAATATAATTGGATGTCTTTGTTGGTACGATAGGTGTGTAGCTAAATTTAATCTACCGCCCACATATATAAGACCATCACATAAAAAGGGATGAAGAGATTTTAAGTTACTATTTTTGTTGACATTTCCCTGGTTTTTTAATGTCTTCAACTCTTTTTGAAAGGCATGTGCCTGAGCTGATTTCAGTAGACAATTCAAACTTGCTTCTAGTTCAGCTACACTTAAATTACCTGAAATTTTACTTTTAATATTTCTGCAGTTATTCACAAACCGCAGTACATATGCTGTAACCCTTTTCAATTTGATAAATGAGGAAAATTTTCCAAATATTTCCCATTCTTGAATATCAGTAGATAAAAGAATATTTTTACTCTTGAGCTCCGGAGGGTTTGAACAGGAAATGTTCGATATAGGCCAATCGTTGACTCCGTCGGTCAACCAATTTGGTCCATTCCACCATATTGTAGAATTTATCAGTTTATCCGCAGTAGCTCCTCTGGAAAGTATATCCGCTGCATTGTCGGATGATGATACGTGTCTCCATTGATCTGGATCACTCAGTTCTTGTATTTCGGCTACTCGATTGGCCACGAAAGTGCTCCAACGAGTAGGTTGACCTTTCAGCCAACACAGCGCTATCGTAGAGTCACACCAATAATATGTGTTGATCTTCATTATATTTAATGCTTGTTTTATAGTTTTCATTAATTTTGCCAGTAGTACAGCACTACATAGCTCCAACTTAGGCAGTGAAATAGACTTCAATGGTGCTACCCTTGATTTGGATGTTATTAAGTGTGAATGCCACTTACCGCTGTGGTCCATTGACACCATATAGATACAGGCTCCGAAAGCCTTCTCAGACGAATCGCAAAAACCGTGTAGCTGTAGCTCTTTTGCTTGCTTGCAAATAATTTTTCTTGGTATTTTCAACACATTTAGCTGAATTAAATCTTGCAGGTAGGTCCTCCAGGGTGCTAATATTTCATTAGGTAACTGATCATCCCATGCTGCTTTGGACTGCCACAGCCTTTGCATTATCAATTTGGCTATGACTATTATCGGCCCTAGGAGTCCCAATGGATCGAAGGTTGATGCGATGCAAGACAATATCTCTCGTTTGCTCTCGGTTGGACCTGATGGCTTCATTATTACATAAGAAAAGTAATCAGATTCATTGTTCCATGTTAATCCTAATATTTTCTCAGTCTTTGGATTGTCAGTAATAATTTTGTCGGAATCGCCTGAATCGGCACACTTAGCTTGGCCCGACTCGGCTGACAATTCCAACGCATTGGACCTCCACTTCCTCAATGTCATCCCCGCAGATGACAAGATGCTGATTAATTCTTCTTTTAATTTTTTACAGGATTCCAGCTCATCTGCTCCCGTTAACAAGTCATCCATATAGAAGTCATTTTCTATGACCTGACTAGCTCTAGGAAAAATTAAATTATTATCCATACCAATTTGCTTTAAGCATCTTGTGGCTAAGAAGGAGGAAGGTGCCAGTCCATAAGTCACAGTCTTCAGACGATAATGCTTGAGCACATCCTGTGGCGACTCGCGCCATACTATCTTCTGTAGGTCCAGGTCATCTTCACACATGTTAATCTGGCGGTACATCTTCTCGATGTCGGCAGTCATGACTATTTGATGTTTCCTGAAATGCAATAGTTGGTTATATAGATCCTTTTGTATAACAGGTCCTGTCATCAAGGCTTCATTGAGGGAAATTCCATTTGAGGTTTTGGCGGAGCCGTCAAAAACGACCCTCACTTTAGTAGTAGTGCTGGATTCTTTCACTACAGCGTGATGCGGTAAAAAATAGGAGTCACGATCCCCTTTTGACTGGTCACACATCTCCATGTGTCCCAATTCTTCATATTCACGCATGAATTTTACATATTGTGTCTTTAACTCGGGATGTGACACAAATTTTCTTTCTATGTTTTTAAATCTTTTTTCGGCAGTGAGCAATGAGTTTCCCAATTGATCAATGCATGCCCGACGCGGTAAACTTACTACATATCTACCGTCATCTTCTCTAGTATGAGTACTTACAAAACTGGCTTCGCAAGCCTTTTCTTCTTGAGTTTGAATTTTAGTGGAATTAATCTCTTCCAATTTCCAAAATTTTTCTATTTGATGACTCAACTTATTTATAGATAAACTGCAAAAATCTGATACAGGCCTTTGTTTGGGGTACACGTTGATAGGACCGGACACAATCCATCCCAGTTGCGTACGTTGAAGCGTTGGTCCTGACTCGAGTTTCAATCTATCGTTGTTTAGCATCTCCCAGAAGCTCTCCGCGCCCAACAGGATGTCGATGGGTGCAGCTATATTGAAGTTCGGGTCTGCCAGCTCCAGTCCTGGTGGTATTTTGAACTCTTTTTTCGCCATTGTCACTTGTGGTAAATTGGTTGTAATTTCCTGTAAAATCAGACATGATATTTCGCGTTTATAATCCGTATTAAGCGAAGTCATCTCCACTGAAATTCTCTTTTTTATGTGTGTGATATTATTATGGATCCCAGACACGGGTTTGTTTATCCATTCACATGGTAAATTTAATTTATTAGCAAAATCAGCTCTCATAAAATTACTCTGCGCACCAGAGTCAATCAGGGCGCGAGCTTTAAACATTTTATTGTTGGCCCCCACAATTCCTATGTAGGCGGTTGACAATAATATTATTTTTTCTGCCTTTTCCGATGCAGAAAAGTTCGACACTATAACCTCGTTATTAGCATCCATATTTGAGGTCTCCGGCGGAGGTACCTCCTTGTGTAATAGAGTATTGTGGCTATACTTGCCACAAATTTTGCAGGTTAGGTTTGTCTTGCAACTCTGTGCCTGATGACCCAACCTCAAACCTTTAAAACTTTGGTTCATAATAACAGTTCCTTGAGCAACGTCCAAAAATTCTTTTACTTACAATCTGCGCTGAAAGGGAACGCATTGAAAATAGCCTTGAGCCTGTAGCATTAAGGTATTTAATTGATGAAACTAATGTCAATTTGAAAGCGTTACAAAACATCGGAGTTAAAGTAGATCATTGGGATCCTTTGATTATTTACATAATTTCAAATAAATTGGATATAGCTACCCGGAGAAATTGGGAACAATATACATTGCAAGGTGAATTACCTACATTAAAGGAATTCATAAAATGTTTATCTGCTAGGGCACAAGTATTGGAGCTTATGAATGCTTCAGAGAAAAAATCTTCTAACCTACATAAAATGCAAATAGGCGACAATAATAACAAAAAAGATTCATCGGTATTCTTGGCAATAAAGGCAAACAACTGCATTTATTGTAATGATAAAGGTCATCAAATTTATTTTTGCAAAAAATTTCTAAAATTAAAATTACAGGATAGGATTGATGCTACGAAATCAATCCGGGCGTGTTTTAAATGTTTGAGGTTGGGTCATCAGGCACAGAGTTGCAAGACAAACCTAACCTGCAAAATTTGTGGCAAGTATAGCCACAATACTCTATTACACAAGGAGGTACCTCCGCCGGAGACCTCAAATATGGATGCTAATAACGAGGTTATAGTGTCGAACTTTTCTGCATCGGAAAAGGCAGAAAAAATAATATTATTGTCAACCGCCTACATAGGAATTGTGGGGGCCAACAATAAAATGTTTAAAGCTCGCGCCCTGATTGACTCTGGTGCGCAGAGTAATTTTATGAGAGCTGATTTTGCTAATAAATTAAATTTACCATGTGAATGGATAAACAAACCCGTTTCTGGGATCCATAATAATATCACACACATAAAAAAGAGAATTTCAGTGGAGATGACTTCGCTTAATACGGATTATAAACGCGAAATATCATGTCTGATTTTACAGGAAATTACAACCAATTTACCACAAGTGACAATGGCGAAAAAAGAGTTCAAAATACCACCAGGACTGGAGCTGGCAGACCCGAACTTCAATATAGCTGCACCCATCGACATCCTGTTGGGCGCGGAGAGCTTCTGGGAGATGCTAAACAACGATAGATTGAAACTCGAGTCAGGACCAACGCTTCAACGTACGCAACTGGGATGGATTGTGTCCGGTCCTATCAACGTGTACCCCAAACAAAGGCCTGTATCAGATTTTTGCAGTTTATCTATAAATAAGTTGAGTCATCAAATAGAAAAATTTTGGAAATTGGAAGAGATTAATTCCACTAAAATTCAAACTCAAGAAGAAAAGGCTTGCGAAGCCAGTTTTGTAAGTACTCATACTAGAGAAGATGACGGTAGATATGTAGTAAGTTTACCGCGTCGGGCATGCATTGATCAATTGGGAAACTCATTGCTCACTGCCGAAAAAAGATTTAAAAACATAGAAAGAAAATTTGTGTCACATCCCGAGTTAAAGACACAATATGTAAAATTCATGCGTGAATATGAAGAATTGGGACACATGGAGATGTGTGACCAGTCAAAAGGGGATCGTGACTCCTATTTTTTACCGCATCACGCTGTAGTGAAAGAATCCAGCACTACTACTAAAGTGAGGGTCGTTTTTGACGGCTCCGCCAAAACCTCAAATGGAATTTCCCTCAATGAAGCCTTGATGACAGGACCTGTTATACAAAAGGATCTATATAACCAACTATTGCATTTCAGGAAACATCAAATAGTCATGACTGCCGACATCGAGAAGATGTACCGCCAGATTAACATGTGTGAAGATGACCTGGACCTACAGAAGATAGTATGGCGCGAGTCGCCACAGGATGTGCTCAAGCATTATCGTCTGAAGACTGTGACTTATGGACTGGCACCTTCCTCCTTCTTAGCCACAAGATGCTTAAAGCAAATTGGTATGGATAATAATTTAATTTTTCCTAGAGCTAGTCAGGTCATAGAAAATGACTTCTATATGGATGACTTGTTAACGGGAGCAGATGAGCTGGAATCCTGTAAAAAGTTAAAAGAAGAATTAATCAGCATCTTGTCATCTGCGGGGATGACGTTGAGGAAGTGGAGGTCCAATGCGTTGGAATTGTCAGCCGAGTCGGGCCAAGCTAAGTGTGCCGATTCAGGCGATTCCGACAAAATTATTACTGACAATCCAAAGACTGAGAAAATATTAGGATTAACATGGAACAATGAATCTGATTACTTTTCTTATGTAATAATGAAGCCATCAGGTCCAACCGAGAGCAAACGAGAGATATTGTCTTGCATCGCATCAACCTTCGATCCATTGGGACTCCTAGGGCCGATAATAGTCATAGCCAAATTGATAATGCAAAGGCTGTGGCAGTCCAAAGCAGCATGGGATGATCAGTTACCTAATGAAATATTAGCACCCTGGAGGACCTACCTGCAAGATTTAATTCAGCTAAATGTGTTGAAAATACCAAGAAAAATTATTTGCAAGCAAGCAAAAGAGCTACAGCTACACGGTTTTTGCGATTCGTCTGAGAAGGCTTTCGGAGCCTGTATCTATATGGTGTCAATGGACCACAGCGGTAAGTGGCATTCACACTTAATAACATCCAAATCAAGGGTAGCACCATTGAAGTCTATTTCACTGCCTAAGTTGGAGCTATGTAGTGCTGTACTACTGGCAAAATTAATGAAAACTATAAAACAAGCATTAAATATAATGAAGATCAACACATATTATTGGTGTGACTCTACGATAGCGCTGTGTTGGCTGAAAGGTCAACCTACTCGTTGGAGCACTTTCGTGGCCAATCGAGTAGCCGAAATACAAGAACTGAGTGATCCAGATCAATGGAGACACGTATCATCATCCGACAATGCAGCGGATATACTTTCAAGAGGAGCTACTGCGGATAAACTGATAAATTCTACAATATGGTGGAATGGACCAAATTGGTTGACCGACGGAGTCAACGATTGGCCTATATCGAACATTTCCTGTTCAAACCCTCCGGAGCTCAAGAGTAAAAATATTCTTTTATCTACTGATGTTCAAGAATGGGAAATATTTGGAAAATTTTCCTCATTTATCAAATTGAAAAGGGTTACAGCATATGTACTGCGGTTTGTGAATAACTGCAGAAATATTAAAAGTAAAATTTCAGGTAATTTAAGTGTAGCTGAACTAGAAGCAAGTTTGAATTGTCTACTGAAATCAGCTCAGGCACATGCCTTTCAAAAGGAGTTGAAGACATTAAAAAACCAGGGAAATGTCAACAAAAATAGTAACTTAAAATCTCTTCATCCCTTTTTATGTGATGGTCTTATATATGTGGGCGGTAGATTAAGTTTAGCTACACACCTATCGTACCAACAAAGACATCCAATTATATTGCCAGCTAAACATAAGCTAACCGAATTGATTATACGTCACTATCATTATGTAAACTTACACGCAGGACCTCAAGCGCTATTAGCTGAAATAAGATTAAGGTTTTGGCCTATTTTTGGGAAAAATACTGTTAAAAAGATATTACATAAGTGTATTGTGTGTTTTAGGTGTAATCCTCGTATTGGTAACCAGATCATGGGAAGCTTACCGAGCGAAAGAATCACACCGAGCCGACCTTTTGCTATCACGGGAGTCGATTTTGCTGGACCGATTCCAACCAAAAGTGGGCCACTGAGGAGAGCTCCACTCGTGAAATCGTATTTATGTATTTTTGTTTGTTTTTCCACAAAGGCGGTTCATTTGGAATTAGTTTCGGATTTATCTAGCAATGCTTTTTTGAACAGTTTAAAGAGATTTATATCCCGTAGGGGAGAACCTGATAAGATCTTTTCCGATAACGCTAGCAACTTTCGGGGGGCCAGTAATAGGCTCAAGGAGCTGTATACCAGTTTGAGAGAGAACAACGACAAGATTCAAAATTATTTAGCTAACAGAGGTATTGAGTGGAGGTTCATAACCCCTCGAGCCCCTAGTCAGGGAGGGCTGTGGGAAGCTGCGGTCAAGTCAGCAAAGTTTCATTTGTATAGAGTCACTAGTAATTCTGCTTTAACCTTTGAACTTTTGTATACCTTAATTTGTCAGATTGAGGCCTGTCTAAATTCCCGTCCATTGACTTCCTTGTCTGATGACATCCACGATTACCAACCCCTCACCCCAAACCATTTCCTCATAGGCACTAAATCCTCTATCATTCCGGAGAGAGATGTCCGAGCCATACCGGACAACAGGCTGACCCAATATCAGAGAATCCATGCGCTAATGTTATCCTTTTGGTATAGATGGAAGCGAGAGTACTTGATGGAGCTACAAAAAAGGACGAAATGGCAAACCAGTAATCAACGGGCACTGCAAAAGGATGATCTGGTTATTCTGAAGGAAGATAATCTACCTCCACCATTATGGAAAATGGCGCGAGTTATATCTACACATCCCGGCGCGGATGGTGTAGTGCGAGTGGTTACCCTGAAAACCCCTCAAGGAATCTTTGTCAGGCCTATCACAAAGATATGTCTAATGCCTCTGGACCCGGAAGCTGAACCTGTGACGGACGCCCCGGACCCTTCCGTCAGTCCGGACTCCCCGGACGACCATGATGAAACTTTTTAGGGTGAAAATATTAAAAAAAGACCCTTTAAAGATACCAATCCCAGGAACAACATGACAACCAATAAATTGATGATTGATTGCACCCCGCGCTGTGGTGCTTATATCGTGGACTGCACCTGGAGAAGATCCTAACCAATGGACTTAAAAAAAAAAGACAATTGTGTTGTGTTGGGTTGGGTTTTATTATAATATTATTTTGTGTTGGGTTGTGTTCTATTATAATAGTATTTTGTGTTAAGTTATTATTTAAATATGTAAAAAAAAAATTTTTTTTTGGTTAATTTAAGTTTATATAATTAGTTTAGGTTAATCACCTTAAAATTCAACTTGTGAATGTACATTTTTAAATAATAGTATAACAAGCAGTGCAGGATGACTTAGTTTTTGGCTGCTAATTTATAATAGGTAAAATTATTTGTTAGTATTTGTACGGTATTTAGAGTTAGGATTTGTGTTTTTTGCTTTTGCCTTGATTGTCTTCCCCTGTTTTTGTTATGTTTTCTTGAAGGGTTTATAAATCGGCATAGGCGATTTAGAAACCCCGAGGCGGAAGCTATGTTAAAAATTGAGATACTACCAGCACCTATGGGTTGCTTGAGCAAGCTCCCAGACGTTGATATTTCGAATGGTGCGAGGCTTGGCTGGACGCTGAGTGTTCGCAGCCTGTTTTAACTACCAAGTACATACTATGGAGGAAGCCATTTTTTTTGTAGATGCTTTCGAATGTCAAAATGTATAATCGTAGATTCTTTAAATGTGTGCAGGTTTTTATGTTATAAAAGTGCTAGCATCCCATTATTATTGCTTCTTCCCAACGCAAGTTTTAACAGTAAACAACTGCCAGTGTTTGGCCCGGTGTATTGACACCGTATTATAATACCTTTTAAAGGTTTCAACGAAATTTACCCAATCTTTTTGATTCCCATCGAATTCTCTCAATTGGAGAGTTGGGAGTTTGATGTCGACTCTACCCTCGTTAATTGAGTCCATCGCCCCTTTAGCAGTAGCAAGGACTGAAAAATATTGATTTTCAAACGTCTCGCGCTGAATAGAATTTTCCAGTTCCTCATCCGATAAAATTTCAATTTCGTCCTGTATAGATTCGAATTGATCTAACAATGGCTTTATTCGGTCGTACCTCAGTTTAATTTCAATCGCGGACAAGGAGTTTATAGAATCCGCGAAACGCGTCAATTTCCCTTTAATCACGCCTCTCTTGGCTATTAAAGATTTGATCTTATCCATTTTGTGTACAAATACCTTTTCGTAGCTTAATCCCTGATAAAATGTGTTCCGACAATGCGTATTTATTTATTTGAGAAGCTACCCGCCTGAAAGACAACAACGACAATATTCCTGGCAATTATTAATTGAGAACCTAATGTTCAATCATTAATTGAGAATCATGAATTGCATAAAATCTTTACGTGGGTAGTGATTTTATTTTTTACAATACAATATTTATGGGATTAATCTTGTTAAAAAACTACGAATGAGTTCTGTATGGATGTTAAAGAATGGGTATGGGTGGGAAGGCACTAAAAACTTATCTCATTTCCGATGTGAATCCAGTCTTCCTTTGTTCATCTTTGTGATTCCGGTAATTGTAATATTGGTCATCTGTATTAATTGGCAGCTGGTTCTTGTTTTTTTATATTATTGCAGTCCTCTGATTGCAATCCGGATCGTAAGGCCCATGTTCAAAATTGATAGGGGTCCTTTTAAATAAAATAATTATCCTTGCAAAAAACTTCACTATTTATTTCACTTGGACATGTTATAAAAGTGCTAGCATCCCATTATTATTGCTTCTTCCCAACGCAAGTTTTAACAGTAAACAACTGCCAGTGTTTGGCCCGGTGTATTGACACCGTATTATAATACATTTATAACATGTCCAAGTGAAATAAATAGTGAAGTTTTTTGCAAGGATAATTATTTTATTTAAAAGGACCCCTATCAATTTTGAACAGAGTTAAGTATTTTGAATAAAAATGTTAAGTCGTTTATTTTACGTCTGTCTTCTAGTGTGTGCATTTTTAAAACATTTAATAATAAATTATATTTCAAGTCTTCTAGTGGGATATTTAATTTAAAATTTATACAACGCAGAAATTTTTTTTGTATTCGCTCAATGTTATTAATGTGAATTTTGTAAGATGGAGACCAAACTACCGAGTTATATTCCATTAGGCTTCTAACTAGAGATACATATAATAATTTAATGACTTGCATGGAATATCAAGTTCGGTTTTTATCATAATATTGTAATGATTGTTTTTGTTTTAAAATACTTATTGCATTCAGTTCCCTCCAGTATAAGTACTTACCTAGTTCTCGCCTATTTATTACACTCATATACTCTCTTTATACTTACTCATCTTACATTTAGTTGGTACTTAAAGAAACCTTATTTTTCTTTCTTTTTATAATACTGCATACCAAAAAAAGAAAAAAAAAATCATAAGAAATGAATGATATTAATTTATAATTTTTTTTAAATTATTTTACTTAGATATACTTAGATATGTTTACACTTACGAGTACTAGACTCCAATTCAAACAACTATCCTCCGTTGGTCACCATGATACAGGCAGCTGCCTAGTATGGTGACCTAATGTATCGCCTGAAGTAAATTTATTATGTATGTAACATGTACTTATAAATAAATAAATAAATAAAGTTTTTGGTTGTTCTTAATACGAAGCCTAGTGTTTTCATACCTTTGTTTACAATTTGGTGGATATGATTGGCGAAACTTAGATTTTCATCCAAAATAATTCCAAGATCTCTCATTTCCGTGAATCTTAATAAAAAAATTTTTTTGTTAATAAATATTCAAATTTTATGCCAAAAGTTTACACCTTACCAAGATTGTTTGCTATGTTTATGTTCTTGTTGTTATGGGTATATGAAAATTGTTTTTAACTGCAATGGATTGAAGAAGTCCGGGACGTTCCAGAAAGATATACCAGCAAAAGACTTTCAAAAGAAACACTTTGGTACCTTAGTCGGGTTTTTTATATTTTATCTTTGGGGAAACTCAAGGCCTATGGTCTTTTTAGGGAAAGTGGTATCAATTGTTAATTTTGTAATGTTTTTGAAAGAATAAATTTTTGAAAGAATAAGGCGATGGGTCGAAATAGTCCGGTTGGAGCAGTCTGGGTTACGTCTCCCTCAACCAGTCTCTCCCAATCCGGCCCGCCACGCGGTAGGTGGGCAAATACATTCGCCGCCAAGACCTAGACAAACCTCACCCCTTTGGACCCCTGCTAAATCAACAAATGCAGTGAACCACTTGAGGCGGCCCATAGCAGGGGTGTTGGCAATCCAATAAATGGTTCAATGGGCGGCGATATCCATACCCGCCTTCCAAATTGAAGCCATATCCATACTTGCCTCCCTTCCTTTACCTAAAAAGATCCTCCACACAGCAACCCCAAAATGACATATGCTCTAAGGGAGTTTTTTTTTCCTATGTGGAGATGATGTAAAAAAATCAAATCTTTTAGCACTTTCAGAAAACTTAACAACTATTTTAACTTCGCACGTTTGACAGTGCGCGCGTTTGATGAATGTGAATTTAACATGCAGCTGTTTTTTTGAAGAATTGTCTATGGAATTTTTAAATCATAGATAGGTACCTATGTTAGGTACCAAATGTGATTGATTGTTCTTATAATATACCAAAATGAATATTTGTAATATATGAAAAAAAAAATTGGAATAAAAAAATTGTAATAGGTGCCACGCGAACTGTTAGAAAACTGAATGTACTGGGACCGAATATATGGAACGCGGGAGGGGGGTTGGTAGGGCGTGAGAGCGGGAGAGGGCAGAGGGTAGGCGGGAGGAGAACGGGGACGCACGGGAAAGGACATGCAGGGAAAAACAATGTATTTCTTTGATTATGGCATTGCAACGCATGCCAGGAGCCAGCTAGTTATGAAATGAAATGTATTACATTATAAATTTTGGTCACCTGAAATTTACCTATAAACCTGCGGGAAGTGACGTCACTGAGTACAACCTACCACCAAAGGCTCTTCAACCCGATAGACTGACCTTCAATGATAGGTTTCACGTTTCACGTTAACAGTGGCAGACAGTCATCAATTGAATTCCGGGCTGAGCGAGCCCGAATAACACCACAGCCTTCTGCTGGCTGCCAGTATTGTATTGTATTGTATTGGGCAATGAGATGAGTTGCTACTTTAAGACACGCGTCAACAGTACCTACTTACATGTTTAAGATGTTAAGATGATGTACTTACTCTTTAGAGATCTTTAAAAGCATGACAATCATTAACCAGAATAATACCTACCCGAAGTGTACAATATACATTCTTTAATAAAATACGTACCATGACTAGAACATACCTATCTTGGTAGGCAATTTTGTAATAATATATCTTGATCAGTCCGTGGCTGAGTTGGCATCGTGTCTGGTTCCCACCAAGGCGTCGTGAGTTCAGTTTTTCAGCTGGCTTTTTTTTAATATATGAATACCGACCAATAGTCCCAACTGCATCAACTGAGGAGATGACTCCCAAGGCAGCGGTTGCATAACCCTCCCGCGCCTCCCCCGTCGCCATGAGCGGGCCTGAAGACCAACCGTTGCGGACCGGTGCCCTTCCGCCCTGCCTCCGGTGACCCGATGCTCACTTTTATCCCTAGGGTCTTCAGGTCTTTCCCTCTTTAATTCCAACACTTTCTTCGAGGGCGTACCGGGAAGCCGGCTTAGGGGCGCGGACACCGAGTCCCGCTTGCGACTGGACTGATGGCTCCGCTTATCCTCGGCGGGACTGCCGGACGACTGCAACTCAGTTGCTTTGGTTAGGTCGTACAATCTCATCATAATAATGTTTTTTTTTTTCTAGTAACTTTTCCTCTTTTCGATTAATAAACTTTGTTTTCAGCTATATCCAGTGGCGGAGATGAGACGTGATACTGTGAAATAAATAACTAACACCATGTACGCACTCGCATACTGCCTGCTAACAATGTATGCCCGGACATTCGAGGTCTAGAGTAATTTTAATAAAAAAATAGCTTCTTTATAAATAGAGTCCTGACGTGTACGGTGAAGGAGGAAACCATCTGTTTCCTTAGAACGCCGTGGGAAAGTGGTGGGCAACCTCCAGTCCCAACTGCTGCCGTCTGAAGCCAGTGAGACCATGGCATCCCCAATCGGGGTATGTTGTGAGGCTGAAGGTAGTGGGGAGGGTAAGGAGATAGGGAAGAGGAAGGTGGGGAAGTACCTGGCTATTCAGATCTGGTCACCAAACACGGCTAATGCCATTTCAAGCAACGTTTCAATTCTGAATGGTGGTCTTACACCAGTGCGATACTGAGAGTATCTTCCACTCTGGAACGTGCCGCAAATTTACTATATATTATTTTAAATGAATAAATTGTGAAATAACACAAATTAATCAAATAAAATTTATTTTCCACGCCGGTATTAGATCCCGCGACCTTCGGTGTGCGAGTCAAGAGCCTTACCGCTGAACTACGCCGGCCGTCAGTTGTCGGCTAAGTCCTCTATTACGACACAAGCAAAGTTTTCTGTGCCGGTTTTTTTAAATTTGATTCATATCCCGGGAGTGTTAGTTTGTCTGCCTTTACAATAAAATAAAAAGTAAATATTTTCTTATTCGATTTTCAGAGTGAATTCAGAATGAAACATAACTTGAAATGGCTTATGCCATGTTAGGCAACCAGATTTGAATAGTCAGGTACTTCCCACTTTCCTCTTCGCGTATCCTTCCCCTTCGCATGCATACACAATGATCAGTCATCGCGTTTGGGTCCCACCCAAACGTCGTGTGTTCTATTCATCGGCTGGCTAAGTCCTCCATCGCGACACAAGCAATATTTTTCGCTAACTGTGGTGTTTGTAGGAAATTTTCAAATATTATCAGGTTATTCGTAATCCGGTAACGTTTGTCGATCTTTAAAACATAAAAAATACCCCAATTGGGGTATGCCATAGTCTCACTGGTTTCAAACGGTTCGGAGCAGTAATCTTTTACTAGGACGATACTGAGAGTAGATATCTTTCACTCTAGAAAATGCCTCAAATACTATAATCATTATTTTTTAATGGATTAATTGTGGAATTACATAATTCGATTAAATAAAATTTAACAATTTACACACCAGATTTAAATGTCCGGGTTTAATTTTCCCCACAGGAAAAACTAAACCCTTTCACACACTTCCCAAATGATCATCTGGTCAATCCACGTTATGCAATTGCACTATATGTATTATAATTACAAAACAATACAAGAACAACATGTCAACCTACCAGAGACCAGATGGGAAAATAATTCACCGACTCCAGATATTTTCATATCAGAGGGTTCGGCTCTGTGGAATTCCTAATTGAACCTGTAAATCCTACTGATCACTCAATATAAATATTTTAAAAATCTTTTGTAATCCTACATGTATTTAAAATTACCGATTTTTGCATTTTTATATATAAATTCTTTGACAAATCTAATACGCCTAAATTTTGAATCAGAGACCTAGATATAATGCCAGTAGCCGAAATAACAAATGGTAATATTTTTATATTCCGAGAATGCCAAATTCTTTTAATCTCATTTCCTAAATCTGTGTATTTTCTAATTTTTTCAGAAACAGTTTTTTGAATATTACAGGAATTTGGAATAGCTACATCAATGATATAAGTTATTTTTTTTAATTTTGTCATGTAAAACTATATCAGGTCTTTTATGACTAATTGTTCTGTCTGTTAGTATAGTTTTATCATAATATATTTTATAAAATTCATTTTCTAAAAATGAACTTGGTTCATATTCATAATATGGTACTATATTACGGCAGTCAATCAAGTTATGTTTAGTTACCAAACTTTGGTGGATTATTTTTAAAACCTGATTGTGCCTAAATGTATACTCGGACGGCGCTAATATAGAACATCCCGATATAATATGTTCTATAGTTTCCGGAAAAGCCAAACATTTTCTACATAAATCATCAATTTGATTTATATCTTTGATTATATGCTTCCTATAATTTTTAGTATTAAATTTAACAATAATTTAAGCAATAATTATTAGCCTATATATAATTATTAGCCTTATCATCTACATTGAAAAAACCCCCGGAGAAAAGATACATTATGCCGTCGACGGGACTCGAACCCGCGTCCTTCTGATATTCGGTCAACCGCTCTTTAACCACTGAGCTACGTCGGCCTATCTCCTACACGCCAAATAATTCATTATATACTAGTGTTTCATTCAACAATTACTGCTTATTACATTTTTCCACCTGCAAACAATCAATTTTATTTTTTTTAATGTAGATGAGTGTTTCAGGCTAATAATTATTGCTTTATAATAATTGTTACCCTTTGTGCTATGCATAAAATCTTGTATTAAACATTAGTTTATCAATGAAAAAAAATCTCTACGTATTATAAATTAAAGTCCTCCGCGTCATCTGTCTGTCTGTCTGTTCGCGATAAACTCAAAAACTACTGAACGGATTTTCACGCGGTTTTCACCAATAGATAGAGTGATTTGTGAGGAAGGTTTAAATATATAATTTGTTAAGGTTTTGTGTAAATTGGTTGAAACATAACGATAATTGTTAGAAGTGTCGGAAAACGTCAAGCCGCCAGGGAGCTTTCATCGAAAACACTGCCTAATCCCTTTGAGATATAACAAAACAATGCATGGTGGGATATTAGTAGATGGCGTCGTACTTAGTTACCCACAGCAACGCGTGGCCAGGTCAGCTAGTAATATATTTTTTTTTTTTACAGTGAATACCGCACTAGAATCTCAACTGCTCCCGTCTGGAGCCAGTGAGACTATGGCATCCCCAATTGGGGTATGTTGTGAGGCTGAAGGTAGTGGGGAGGGGAAGGAGGTGTGGAAGAGGAAGGTTGGGTAGTACCTGGCTATTCAGATCTGGTCACCAAACACGGCTAAAGCCATTTTCAAGCAACGTTTCAATTCTGAATGGTGGTCTTACACCAGGGCGATACTGATAGTATCTTCCACTCTGTTTACTTTAAAATTTACTTGCAAAATATGGGGTTTGATCCCGCGATCTCCGGGTTCGAAGTGGAGAGCCTTACCCTGCATCTTGTATAACAATAGCAGAGCCAAATTTTTACAATTTTTGGTAATTTTACTGACGCCAAATTTATTATTGCCAAATTCCTATATATTGTACAATATAAAAATATATATGTATTCACGTAATCGTCTAAATACAAATCATCGAATTAGTTTCAAATTACTTTTTATGGATCTCACCTTTCTTCTAAGTTATAAAACGCTGATCATTGTAACTTGTAATATTTTTTTGAATGATCTATCCATTGTGTGTATTGTATTTCATTTATCCACACCTAATAATAAATAATTAATTCTTGCTTTCTTTACAGATTTGCTGGTGTAAAACTAAGGAATGAACGTGCAGTAGACCATAAAATTAAAGTTCTTAAACAACATGTTTTAGTCACAAAAACAGCATTCTTCTGTGATCCGGTACTTTTGAAAACAGTGTAGTTTGTTCTTTTTATATTTGTGTATTTGACGGTAACATTAACAACAGACATTAAAACTGCCCAATTAAACATTTAAACATTGATATTATTTAAATGCAATTGTTATATTATATACTTAAATAATTAATTAAATAATACAAAACTGTTATGTGCAATAATAATAAAAAAAATTTAAAACAAAATTATTTAAAATAGTATCTACCTATTGAATATGTAATATTCTATGTAAAAAACCTATGGTTCATTTGAATGAAATTCAAAAACTAAAAAATAACATAAATTAATTAATAAAAGTGACATTTTATCGTATGTATTATTTTTTATAATCCAGTGTCGTGCGTCAGCTAAATGGTTTAAAAACAGTGTAAATAGCCTTCTACGAGAAAATCATAGCTTTTTTCATCCAGTGGTGCACATGGATGTGAATAATGAAAAGCGCAATAAATTTTGAAACATATACAACATTTTAAAAAGCAGTGACACACAATTTTGTTTTAAATATTTTTAATAATCTAGTGACTTGCTTCAGCTCAATAAACTAAGAAAAGATGTGTTTTTGACGATAATATAACTTAATATGTGCACATTCGGAGGAAGTGTATTGTTTTTGCCTGTAGAGCATTTATAATGAATTTTGACTAATTTAATAAACAGTGACTTACAAGTCAATTACGATAATATTTAAAAAAAACAGTGGCGTGCATCAGTTTGATGACTAAACAAAAATTTTGTGTTTTTGACTGAGTGTTTCGACGATTTGACTCACCATGTACACAGCCTGGTACAGCGCCAGAGGGGAGGGTGGAGTGCACCCTCAGATGGGCCAGTTATACCACCACGCGCCGCCCATGATTAAGACAGAACTAGGGGTAGGCAGTGACTGCATGATGGCTGTAGATTACGCACCGCCCATGAAGGTAGGAGTTTCAATAATAACTTAACAAATATTTTAAATTGATTGTTTATGATTTTAGCTAAATAAATGTGTCTCTAAATTTTTGTTCTTCCTGTATTTCAATGGAAGGTGATCCGAGGACTGGTGTGATTGATCCCATCGGCAACGTTACATACATAGTCGAAAACACCCCAAACGCGCGCCCAACATTTGTATAAGGTTGTGGTAAAGATATTTTTCTTCCTCTCCGTAGGATGAGTGGCGTCACGCGACCGTTTATGGCTTGCAGGAAAATTCTGTGATAATTGTACTCTCCCGGGAAAAGAACAAATACACTACTTGTATGATATTAAAGAGTGCTACTAACTAACCTTGCATTCCATACCTACCCGAAAGTATAAAATACTAGAAGGTTGACATTTGGTCACATGAGAACGGGTAGTTTCTTTTCGTTCTTGTGTTCAACAGCTCGCCTGTGAATGATTTTCCGCCTCTCTGCAGGTTTCTTCAAGATGTTCACTTATTCATCTTCTATATATGCATCATGTGAGCACAACGGCTATGGGAGCACCTTATCCAATTGATGGCAGTCCAGAGTTTGCGAGGCAATGAAAACCCAGGCTGTCTCTCAGTGGGGTCTTGAACGAGATGGGCGTTTTTGACGTTGGCTGATTGCCATTCAAGCTTCCACCTATCTTCTGGGGTGAGAGGTGTTCAAAGGAGTCTTTCTCCTTCCGTCCAGAAGGGTTTTAGAGATTTTAAGCGGCATGCCGGGTGAGAAACGACATCATCGTGCAAGGGTATTTCGCTTTTTTGCAGCGCCTTCTTGTATTCCCCCAGTGTTGCCATCTCTCGCCTGATATTTGGCGGGGTTATATTTGCATGTACGGGGAGCCAAAGAAGAGGAGTCGATTTTAAGGTTCCGCTGATGGTTCACATTGTGGTTTACATGATGCATAGGTGGGGCCTTAAAGAGTCGGTGATGTGTGAATGCGGTGTGGTGCAGAACATGTGGTCAACGAATGCCCGCTTCATTAATTCTCCGGCGGGATTGCTGAGGTCCACAATGCAACGCCTGAGGCCCTAGACTGGCTCGCAGACCTAGATGTCCCCCTCCGACCCCCCACAATACGAAATAAGAAGAAGAATTCCTCTCCTCAGAAAGATCCTCCATATAACATATTTTCCTCAAGACCTCCTGCGTGGATTTAAGAAAAAAAACACATTCTTAATCACATTAAATTATTACATGGATTACATTTCTGTATCCTTATACAGAAATCCATTTAAGATAGTTTTTAAAACCATGATATAACATTGATTTGGGAGGCAGGCATGGAAAAAATGTATAAATATAAAGCAACGCAAATAAAATTAAGATTAAAGTAATGGTAAAAATAGTTGCAATTGATGAATCTTAACCCCTAGTGCTAATTTGTTCGGTTTTGAGAATAAACAGCAATTACCCGTTTTTTCGCTTTTAGGAACAGCTCATTTTATGTTCTCATTGAAATCTTTGTGACTTCCTTGCTGTCATGGTGAGAAACATGATCTAAACGGCGCTAGAAAACACCATGGTTTATATTAAAATCTATAAGAAAACCACAGAAGAATTAAAACGTACACCTCTGTGAAACCAAGAGGTAGAAACGACCCGTTTTCATGTAACAAACGTCGATCGTGTACAAACGTTGGGTGCGCGCTAGGATTATTTCCTGACTATGCACCGGTGCCGAAGAAATCAATTACGGTAGTTCCTCGGTAGCATCTTCCATTGAGATAGAGGTGAAAGAATGACAGGATTCCTACCTGACGCCTGTGCTCTAAAAATTACAATTCGTTCGCTAAGATGGAGGAATCTATCAAACGGACCGCCCATTTATGCACAGAGTCAAGTGTTTTACAAGCAATCTACCTACCTATACGATTCTCCGAAATATTCAAATGTTAACCAACGTCTATAATGTCATCTCTAATTAAAGGTAATACACACAAATTTAAAATATTTCTGTAGGTAGTATATCATAAAATATACCCACAATTTCATACAATAAAATAAATCTACAATAATTTAATTGAATGAACCCTAATGCTCTGCATTAAAACACACGTCCACGAAATGTCAAAAATACATGAATTAAGCCTAATTTCCTGAGACCTAATCACATACCTACAATTATTATTCCACACATTGAAACAATTCCTTAATGTCCATTTTTAGTACATTTTATGTCCTGATGAAGAGAACATCGTTCTTGAAACATGTTGACTTTTAAATAAAGTTTATTGTGGTAAAAACAAAGTGTTTTTAATTATTTCATTAATTCCTTAATGCTTTAAGTCAATGTTCCCTAAAGCTGCATATTAAAGTCACGTCTTTATTAAAAACATTAAACATTCTGAAAATTTAAATAAGTTCTGCGCGGCGACCGAACCTCTTAAGCCTAATGGAAAATTAATACTATGATTACACTCTTTTCCAATTGCTTTAACAAGTGAACCTCCGTAATCTTAGCTTTACAACCTCTTTATTTTACATACGGGAGCGGCTTCGAGATGATTATTGCGAACTAAAGTGATGCTACTTCATCTGGGATGCCTCTGGTAACGCGATTTAGTTACCGCGGGTTTCATATAGATGTTAATTTACGCGTGGATTATTATTATTTTTATCACTAAAAGATAAGATCAAAAGTTCACGAATTCGTGGTAGCCTGGGTGTCACAGACATAAATAGTAAGCTGGAAGAACGACAGTTGAGATGGTATGGACACATAAGACGGAGACCATCAGACCACACAGTGAGGCAGGCAATGTCTATGGAGCTTCACCGAGAGTCATCCAGAGGAAGACCGAAGAAATCCCGGATGACTCAATGTTACAAAATTCTTCAGAGAAACGGCCTGGATGAAGGCGATACCCAGAACAGAAGATATTACAACCTGAGAACGAGAAGAGCCTAGGCAATGAGTTGGGACAGCGCAAGGAAGAAGAAGAAGTTAATTTACGCGTGGATAAATTGTAACTTTGGTTGGCCAAGATTCTAACTTCTACAGAAATATGAGGTCTTGTTCTTCTTCTTCTTCGTGTGCCCTGTCCGTTCAATGGACGTTGGCTATCATGTTGGTTATGCGGTCTTTAGACGGTACAGTAGACTAGCCAAACCACTGTCTCAGGTTTTTCAGCCATGAGGTTCTCTTTCCAGGGCCCCGTCTTCCGGCAATCTCTCCCTGCATTATTAGATGCAAGATCTCGTACTTCTCTGGATGTCTCATCACATGTCCAAGATATTGCAGTTTTCGGATTTTTATAGTTTTAATAACATTTTTTCTTTATTCATCCGAACCAGTATATAGTACAAGTACTGACCTCTGTTAAGACATATTAAAATTAAATTTAACTACCAACACTTACGACATCATACGAAATAATATATAGTATATTTGCGGCATGTTCCAGAGTGGAAGATACTCTCAGTATCGCCCTGGTGTAAGACCACCATTCTGAATTGAAACGTTGCTTGAAAATGGCTTTAGCCGTGTTTAGTGACCAGATCTGAATAGCCAGGTACTTCCCAATCTTCCTCTTCCCCACCTCCTTCCCTTCCCCACCTCCTTCCCTTCCCCACTACCTTCAGCCTCACAACATACCCCAATCGGGGATGCCATAGTCTCACTGGCTCCAGACGGGAGCAGTTGAGATTCTTGTGCGGTATTCACTGTAAAAATTAAAAAAAACATCTGTTGATGAAAAAACAGGGTTTCTTTTTGGGATTCGTTTGAAAACTATTAGTCAAGCGGTAAAATTTGATGTCATGATACATTTTTGTCCCGAGAGATGGGCTGTATACATCGGAGATGTTGGGCTATCTTCCACACGGTGCTGTGGCTCACGAAACACAACGCCATTACCCAACCTTTATAAAATCCACACCACCCACTTGCCAGCTGCCCGCTGCCCGCTGCCCGAATATTTGAATTTCTCGGCTTTTCTCTACTATAATAAGCATGTATTATACCTACATATAAACCTTCCTCTTGAATCACTATCTATTGGTGCAAACCGCATGAAAATCCGTTGTGTAGTTTAAAAGATCTATGCGCACATACATTTTGAGCGACTTCATTTTATACTATGTAATGAATGATACCTACTTACTCTAGGACATCTATTTTCCAATTTCTTCCGTAGAACGAATTTCAAAAGTGACTATAGTACGGCCCGCCAGCCGTTTTAAACCGCACAAAAATATGTTTACTTTGAATTTCTCGGCTTTTCTCTAATATAATTTACATGTATTATACATATAAACATGCCTCTTTAATCACTCTATCTTTTGGTGAAAACTGTATGAAAATCCGTTGCGTAGTTTAAAAGAATACACACATACATTTTGAGCGACTTCATTTTATACTATGTAGGATAATATGCGGTACGTTTCGATATTGCGCCAGAGATGCTAAGGAATGAGCGAAAATTATCAGCAAACTTATGTAGCAACTGTCACTTCTCCAACCACAGGACATATGAAGAATTAATAGTAGGTGCCTACCTGCAATATTTTCATAATAATGACCATTATAAGATAATTCCTACTTCAATGTAAAACACGTGTCCCTTCAAAAATCAATGCGTCAATCAAAAATTCTAAATCATTATAAATATAATAACAATTTGAGAACAAAAAAATTAGGTCATAAATAATTCATATTACTTGCAAAGTATTCCCCAAACAATACTGAAGCAAGCTACAAACCCGAAGTAATTAAGCCTACTGGGAATAACCAAAATAATTAGAAATTCGACAGGCAATGACGACTTAGTAACAAATAAAACCCATAAAATTGAATAAAATCCTTGCACACCACCTCTCTCCCCTTCCCCCATATGTTATGTATATAAACAGTAGGTTGAGAATAATTTGTACCAGTCTGAAGATGGCAACAAGCTGAAACTGGTTACGATCAAATAAATTAATGTGAAAATAAGTTTCATGTTTGTTTTATTATATTATTGTAAGTAATAATATTGTCAATCACGTCAATCTAAAACTCTGTATACGTAGTTAACTGTTGTGTCTGTTAATTCAAATGATAAAAATGAAGGTTGAAATTTGTTGGGAAACTTTCAGATAAGTTTAAGGTTGCGTGACCACACGTTGATTAATAAAGATTACAACGAATATTAAAGTATTTCTAACGCTGCCGGCCGTCGGACTGATGGCATTCGTCTATTCTCAGATACCTTCGGCAATAATCGTAACCATTCGTACGTAAGACACGAACGACGATAGATGGTACTCTTCTGATGTAATACTTAACTGCCATCTGTTGGGGTAGAGTAAAACTTGGTAAAGTATCTATTTAACGACATCTATTGGAGGATGCTGAAACTACATGATTAACCTATTCACTTATGTATAGGTTAATGGATAATCTATGGATCGTAGAATCGCCTAACGCGTGTTTATCAAACACTGTCTTAGTCTTCAACCTAACCTCTAAGCTTTCAAAGTTCCAGCGTGAGCTTCCATACACAGTATCTTCTCCATACAACGCTACATACATTACGATAATTGCGCGGTCGGATTCGAACCAGAGCCCAGCGGCCTTTATTACAACACTCGGTCCATTAAGCCACTAATCACTGTGATTACCCTGAGAGCATTTCTCCCAACGAGCCCTGCCAGAAGCGGGATGCTGCAAACTTGGACCGATTAAAATATTCATCTTTATCGAGGGGCAAAAAGATTTATCTCGGATCTAAATAGCTGCAATGGATGATTTAAAATCAATATTATTATAAACTGTTAAAGGCGCATTCGTAGCGGTGAATTTGTAATATAAAAAAGGAGAGATTTTTAAGAAGGTCCAAAAACCACCGCGCATGTATAAATACTAGTAGCAGTTGTAGTAATTTTTTATAGGTGTAAAAAAAACCTTTAATTGGTAACTATCTGCGTTTAGTTTTGTAGTACGAACCACAATTATTATTACAGTGTGGCTAAATAAGTTAATGTGTGTTTTCATCCTACGACAAAATAGCTCCGACAAAATATAAATTGTTTCTCCCTGCGTGTCCTTTCCCATTCGTCCCATTCCCCTTCCGCCCCCCTCATTCCTCTCCCGCATCCTCTTCCCCTCTTGCGTTTCCACTCCGCCTCCTCCACCTTCCCTCAACCCACTCCACTCCTCCCCTTCTCCCATCCCGCAAACCCCTCTCCCAGGTTCGCCTCCCTCCTCCCTGGTTCCCCTCCCCCCCTCCCGCGTTCAATAAATTAATTACCGGCACATTTAGTTTTCAAACGGCTCGCGTACCAACTATTGCAATTTTTTTATGCAAATTTCATAATGCCAGAGCTCACCAGACAATAGCGAACACAACAAAAAAAAGAATTATCCAATTTGGTGCAGTAGTTCGGAAGTTATGCACTTGTTGGGTTATGTTTATGACAGTTAGAAACGAATGCCTATTGTAAAAACTTCATTACATTGCAAAACAAAGAACGAGCAACCTTGAATTTTACATCAAAACCTTAGTAATTTTGAGCCTTGATAAAATGAAGATAGTGAATTGAAAAGGAGACTTCCGATCCACATTGAACGTAAAAACATACATAAATTTCGGCGATTCATTTTTATACAAATTTAATAATGCCAGAGCTCATCGGTAGTTTTATACAAACTTATCCTGACAATAACGAACACAACAAAAAAAGAATTATCATATTTGGTGCAGTCGTTCGGAAGTTATGCGGGAACATACATTTCGGCGATTCCTTTTTATTAATATAGATAGAGAGATAGATAGATTAACCTAACCTAACCCAACCTAAAAAAATGGGACAAAAATAATACAGAAATCCTGTAAAAACAATAAATTATTGTTCAAAAATAGTAAAATGGGAAAAAAATAATACAGATAACAATAATTCATTTTCTTTACAGGATGTCTGTATTATTTTTGTTTAATTTTTTGTTAGGTTAGGTTAGGTTACGTTAATTTGTGATAGATATTTTGTTGGGGGATGTTTTGTCTGTAGGATATTTTGTCGGGGATATTTTTATAAAGCGGGATGAAAAGTTTTGGAACCATTAAATAATTTGGTCAAAAAATAATTTGAAGGCGCTGTGATTGTTTACAACATTTTAAATTTACTTTTTTATAATTTTTTAACTTAAGTTGAAAATAATGTGACCTTTACTGGGGTATTCCGTTCTAAGGAAACATTGGTTTTATGTGTGAATTCTAAGTAAGTTCCTATGTTAAAATATTACGACAGGAAAATTACAAAGCAATATCTAGAAGAAAATTTGGGAGGCGGGTATGGTACCGCCGCCCCCGGGAACTATTTACTGGATAACCAGCACCTCTGCCATGTCACCCCAAGTGGTTCGCGACTTAGCGGGGGTGCCCAGGTTCATAGGGTGAGGTTTATCCGAATCATGGCGGCGGGCGCGTCTGCCCACCAGCTCCATGGCAAGCCGGATTGGGAGAGAATGGTTGAGGGACTTCCTTTGACTTCTAGAGCTGTACTCTGTCGGAATATTTGCGCCGCAGTGGGAGGGATGAATTCATACATTCGTCACTCCTAGAAACACTGACCCCCCAGATTCCTACCCACTACCCACCCCTCATACCCTTTTCCTTCTCAGAACTTCCCCTCCTTTCCTTTCCTGAAAAGATTCTTCACACAGCATCCCCAAAGATAACCTAGACCCCGAGCAGAATTATTTTCCCAAGGGCCTCCTGGGGAGCTAATATAAAAAAAGAAAACGCAGTACACACATTAATCTTCATTAGCTTGCAAAATTGTATCTACGAGTATAATCTTCCTTCCCGTGTCCATAATCCATAATCCATATCATAATTTATTTATTTATTTATTTACGCCTATTTAGGCTTTTACATACATATATATAACAATATTAATGAAATTATACTAGTAAATAGTGCAGGAAACTACTGTTTAAAACACTTGCACAAAAATAAATAAAAAGTAAAAATATTAGGTATTGAATTTGAACCACACAGGATGTAGGTACAAAATACAAAATACAGAAAATCCGAAATAGTTTTTTTCTTTCAGCCAACAAAATACTGTCAATGTGTTAGTCAATTTTAATAGCTTTATCAAAATATTCCCCTATTTGATGAAAGAAACTTCAATAAGGTATGCTTATATAATAAAATTGATGTACTAAATATATCAACAACATCGGAGTATTACATCATAATGCTTATTTTGAATATTTCATATTTCAAGATTGCATACTTCTTTGTTCAAAAGACGTTTTAGTTTTAGATTGGTGGAACGTAGGTAGTTATTTTATTTATTTATTTATTTGTTTATCAAGACATACACAGTACATTATAATACAGATTATAAGGTATGTTAAATTAAATTATTACATGGTTATGTACCTATTACGTAAGTCCATAAAATGTCATTTGATAATTACGCCTGAGATATGAACCGGTCTTAAAACTTAATTATTGAATGAATGAAGTAATAATAATAAAAAGGAAGAAAAGAGGGGGGGGGGGAGATAAGGAGGTATGTAGTAATGAGGATTTTGTGAATCGGCTCTTGTTAGTATGTGTGAAGTTATCCTTGTTTTTGTAATTTAAGACAATTTAATGTGTAGGTAGGTACCAAATTTTTTTTAACGCGTGTGTGAATCTATCAAAAGAGTTATTTATTAGACGTTAAATAAATTTAAAAAAAAAAAAAACGAAATCGTAATCACAAATCAAAAGTATGAATAAAATTTATTTTTTAAATTTCAAAACTTAGACGTCGCGTCAATTGTTTATTTGTTTTAAATTGTTTGCGGGTAAATTTAAGGTTTCTATTCGCGCTTACAAAATATGGAGCCATACTAAATAATGCAAAATCATACAAAATCACATGCTTTTGTTTTGAAAATTTGATAGCTTAGAAGTATTATAGATGCTTCAATTAAATACTGTGTGTAGAACATACCTTGGCCCTTAAAAATATCGGTCATTTTTTTATAAGTATTTTAAAAAGCCTTCAAAAAAAATAAAGTATAAGGTCTATAAAAAACTCATTCAAATCCAAACTCTACTATTTATAAACCCCTTTTCGGATTTGGTTTTATTGTTTAATGTGTCAAATTTAGTTTCTTTAATAATAATCGCAAAAAAAAAATGATATTTACGCCCGAACTTCACAAAATAAAATAAAATATGCATTTTCTCGTTGATATTTTTGACATCAATCAATACTGCCCGCACTCTACGAATTTGGATTCTTGAAGTGACCCTTATGGGCAACACCTATTTCGTATCAGGCACGCACCAAACGACTCGGGAGACAATCGTGTGACTCCACGTCGCTTAGTTTCGTGAAATCAATTTTAAATTTCAGTTTTCTCACAATAAACAATGCGTAAAACAGGAATTAATATTTTTACAGGCCTTTACGAAATCAACCTGTAAAAAAAATTTTGAAATACCTTTTCCAACCTTTCCAAAAGCTTTTTCTCAAGTATTTTTAAATTCCTCCCATAAAGGGTGTGAATTCCGATTTAGATTTTTTCCTGAACTAGTGGATCGCCCTAATAACAACATCACATCATACTTTGTTTCAACTTTTAAAAACTGTTTGTCCCTTTTCCAGTTAGTAAAACAACTAAATTCATAAAAGACAGAGATCCTGGGTTTTACTCCGGTTGCGACTGTTACCTTTCTTCATCCTGTGTCTTATTTCAAGTTTCGTTTAGATTTATTAATATTAACCTTTTCTTCAATCATACGGCCTCCGTGGTCTAGCGAATCACGGCGTATGCAAATAAATTTTATTTGATTGATTAGTTTTATTTCACAATTAATTCTTTTTTTTTTTTTACAAGAGCTCCACACAGGAGGCCCTGAGGAAAATAATTTCCCACGGGACCTATGACATCTTTGGGTATGCTGTGTGGAGGTTTTTTCTTAAGGAAAGAAAGGAGAGGAGGGTTCTGGGAAGGAAAAGGGTTTAAGGGGTGGTTAGGAATCTGGGGTTCAGTGTGCCCTGGTCATCCGCCTGCAAGACCTAGACAAACCTCACCCCATGAACACGGGCACCCCTGATAAATCACCAAACTTAGCGAACCACTTGGGGTGACCTATGGCAGAGGTGTTGGTTATCCTATAGAGGTTCCCGGGGCGGCGGTACCCATTCCCGCCTCCCAAATTTAAAAAATGTATAGTATATTTGCAGCACGTTCCAGGGTGGAAGATACTCTCAGTATTGCCCTGGTGTAAGACCATCATTCTGAATTAAAATGTTGCTTGAAATGGCTTTAGTTGTATTTGGTGACCAGATCTGAATAGCCAGATACTTCCCCACCTTCCGAATTCCCATCTCCTTCCCCTCCCCACTACCTTCAGCCTCACAAGATACCCCAATTGGGGATGCCATAGTCTCACTAGCTGTAGAGGGGAGCAGGCTGGGCCTCTTATGAGGTATAGATATATTTAAAAAAAATACTAGATATATGCACAATTATCAAAAATACTGTATCCTACTTTCGTTCAACTGTAAAAAACCGTTCGTCTCTTTTTATTTCCTGTTGCTATGTAGTTTGTAAAGCAACTATATTCATAAAAATGTACGGAGAATAATCAGGTTAAAGACATTGTCCTGATAAGACCAAGGTCCTGGATTCGACTAAAGTTGCGACTGTTACCCTTTTTATGTTGTGTTTTTTCTTCTTATTTATGTTTCGTTTAGATTTATTAATATTAAATTTTTTTTCAATCATAAAAATGGTGCTGTGGAAATTAGCCAATTGCAAAAATTAACTACGATGGGATCTTTAACGTTTTGTAAAGAACGTGAATTATTTTTCAAGAGTCACACTTACCTATTTATCACGGAATAAACTTTGTCACGAACGCCTCGTTAACGCCCAGTGCATTTTTTCACCCAAGAGAATAATATCCGGGCAACGCCGGATACCCGACTAGAGGTTTATAATACGACGATAAACCCAATATTTTATAACAGGTTTAATGATTCTTTAAAACACACAGATTCTTGCGGTTTTGACAGCTTCCAGAAGAAGCCTTTGAGCAGAGGTGAGCAAATATTGGTTTATGTATCATTTGTTTTGCTACCCATAAGTGGTAGGCGCTAAAGATGGGCGAACGCCAATCTTCCCACATATTATGAAGGTTTTTATAACTTAAATTTTTTTTAACATTAGGTCCACACAGAAGACCCTGAAGAAAATAATTCGTCAGGGCCTACGTCATCTTTAGGGATGCTGGGTTAAGGGTGTTTTTAGGAAAGGAAGGAGAGGAAGGAAAAAGATATTAAGGAGGGTAGGAATCTTGGGGTCAGTGTGTCCAGGAGTGACGGACGTACGAATCCATCCCTCCCACTGCGGTCCAAGGCGATGTTCCTAGAGAGTACGGCTGGAGAAGTCAAAGAGACTCCCTCAACCATTCTCTCCCAATCCGGCCTGCCAAGCGCCAGCCATGCAGGCATATCCGCCGCCAAGACCCTGACAAACCTCACCAATGAACCCGGGCACTCCTGCTAAGTCACCAAACGTAGTGATGGTGACCCAATCTACCCACATATGATAGTTTTTATAACTTAAAAACTTTTTTTGACATTAGGTCCACAGAAGGCCCTGAAGAAAATAATTCCCCTCTGGGCATACGTCATCGGGGATGCTGGGTTAAGGGTCTTTTTAGGAAATGAAGGAGAGCAAGGAAAAGGATATTAGGGAGGATAGGAATCTTGGGGTCACTGTGTTCAGGAGTGACGGACGTACGAATTCATCCCTCCCACTGCGGTGCAAGGCGATGTTCCTAGAGAGTACGGCTGTAGAAGTCAAAGAGACTTCCTCAACCATTTTCTCCCAATTCGGCCTGCCACGCAGGCATATCCGCCGCCAAGACCCTGTAAAATCTCACCCATGAACCCGGGCACCCTTGCTAAGTCACCAAACGTAGCGAACCACTTGGGGTGACCTATGGCAGAGGTGTTGGTTATCCAATAAATGGTTCCCGGGCGTTGGTACCCATACCCGCCTCCCAAATTGGAATATAATACTATTCAAGAAGTGGAAAATAGAAATTAACTCATTTCAAATAAGAAACGAGAGATCGATTAATAAGAAACAAGTTTTCCGGTTGAATGAAAATGTGTACCGCGGTTGTGAAATATGTATCTATCTCGGATTCTCAATTTTCTTATTTAATTCTGTTTTGTAACTCGTCTCATTTCGGTATCGTGGACCCTGAAAAGCGTACTCCCCTTCATGATGATCTGATAAAGATTGTATATACATTTTTAAATTCCAAGTTCTTGGACCTCTGACCAGAGCATCTCTAAACGGCGCGAGACGCATAAAAAACTTATGAAAATGGTCAAACGGCTCACAATGCGGTCACAACCTGTATCGAACCGTGGAAGTGCGGGCCCGAAAGCCAAAGAGACCATTGCACGCACGACTGGGCCACGATTCTCTATGGCTATGGATTCACAGTAATTGCCCGGCCTGATCGGACCCAGGGCCCGAACTTCTTGAATGAGAAGATGCGTAAATTATGGACATCTGATAGGTGTCCGGTTGGATTCAGAAATTGTTACCATTTTCATTCTAACGTTCATCGTTCTTTGCGATATTTTCATTGCTTTAAATATTTCTTTTTTTGAGTATTTCTTTATTTTGCTTTTATTTCTTTATTCTCATTTTGAGTCTTTCAATTTCTATATCCGCTTTATCAACTTTCGTTAATTTGAAGAAAACCGCAATAAACTGTCACACCTCTAGCGTAAATAAATAATTGATTTTCATTGTTTTAAATAAAGAAATTTAGTGATATAATTTCGAAAAGTGTTAATTTTTAATTAAATATTTCAATTTGAGGTTTTACTCATTAAGAAAATAAAAATATGTGTATACATTTTCTACTTCAACAATATTAGCAAATTAACTTTTTGGCATCATTTTAAATTAAATGAAAATACTTAATTAACTTTTTTTTCTTGTTTATTTTTGGGGTGTTATGCCATATTGCGCTACCTCATCTTTTAGCCAACGTTTCGGATAGCGTTACATTGTCAACATCAGGGCAGATATGTATTGTAAGTGGTGCAATGTGTGCTTATGTACCTACTTAGAAGCGATACCGTGTCGCCAGCTCCACTTCACTACAAGCTGGTATTACAGTATACTTCACAATGGTTTTTTGGGTTTAGCTTAACAACACTGTAACGCCGAGGAGGTAGCGCAACACGGCATAAAACCCCAAAAAATAAATAATATATATATATATAGATACTTGGCCGTGAAAATCTAAAATCATATATAATTAACTTTGTTCAATTTATATAAGTATGTAATAAAAATAATAATTATAATTAGTAACGATTTTGTATAATCGTTTTTTTAATATGTTAACTATTTAATTGCCTTATTCCGCCGCACTTGGTTGTATTTGTGTCCATAGGTGTCTATAGCTAAACACATGTTAACATAGTGAGGTGGGTTATAAGAAACCTCAACTATATAACTTTAACTTTCTATTCTGTAATCGACCTTTAACCTTCTGTTCATATGTATATTATTTTCTTTGAGTGTAGTAGGCAAGTTTGGTGACGTCGGACATTATCCATGAAACCTTTATCGATGTTCGCTAGCGGTGCAGATCATATTTATTTTTCTAACCAATGCAATCATTTCAACAATAAAATTTTAAAACAATAAAAATCAATTAAAACTTAACCGAAAATTCTTAAGAGAAAATCTTGAAAATTCCGTAATATATGGAAATGAAAGAAGTTCAAGAAACATCGACAAAACTCTGTCAACTGAAGTATTGGGTTGAGGCGAAGCATTGATTATACTGATTTTTGTATAGGTATATTTAATTGTTATTATTTTTAATTGATAAACTATCGTTCAAGACAAGATTTTTATGCATAGCACGAAGGGTAACAATATTATAAGCAATAATTATCATAATATAACTCCTCGATCTGGTCCCCCCATTTTAAAATACATTCAGATTCAATCGAAAAAATTCAACACAAATTCTTAAGATATATTAATTTTAACCTCGGTATTCCCATTGAAAACATAAATTATAATTACTTGATGAAAGAATTAAATTTACTAAGACTGTCAGATCGAAGAATTATATCAGACTTAATATTAATGTTCAAAATTGTAAATGGTAGAATAGACAGTCCTGATCTAACTAAGCTCATTGAATTTCATATTCCCACGAGAACCACTCGTTCTAAAACCCTTTTTAAATGTAACAATAATCGGACTGAGTATACGAAACACTCACTTTTACCTAGGTTGCATGAAGTTACTAATAGATATGCAGATGTGATAGATCTATTTAACTGCACGGAACAGAGGTACAAGACGGCTATGCTATCATATTTTTTTAGTCACTATTAATTTTATTTCTATTATAGATTTTTGCATGTAAATGTATCTCTGGTGTCTCTTCCCAATGTATCGTCACAATTAACTGTTATACATACACTGTTTTACCATTACTAATATTTTGAATATGAATTTGTGACATGTAATTAATGTTTATGGCATACTTATGCCGTTTGTATTAAATAAATAAATAAATAAATAAATAAATAAATAAATAAATAAATAAATAAATAAATAAATAAATAAATAAATAAATAAATAAATAAATAAATAAATAAATAAATAAATAAATAAATAAATAAATAAATAAATAAATAAATAAATAAATAAATAAATAAATAAATAAATAAATAAATAAATAAATAAATAATTATAATAATTGCTACCCTTTGTGCTATGCATAAAAATCTTGTCTTAAACGTTAGTTTATCAATTAAAAATAATAATTAATATTTGACGAGTTAAAGTATTTTATTAAGTGAAAGTATTCGGTTGCTTTTGAAAAAATCGACGTTACTCGCAATGTTTTCATTACCACTCATTTTTAAATAAGTTTTTTACAAAGCAAAACTAACGAAAACCATTAAAAATGTGTCAATAGTGATCAGTGATCTACCAAATGCTTGATTTCGCCACCCGGTGCGATGGTAGAGCTAATACATAACATTGTCAATTAGTTGTAAATTCGTTATTCCTAACTAAGTCATTCCAAACGTTCGGTAACATAAAGGTCAAAGGTTTTGTCATAAATCAGAATGCTTCTGCGCATGTGCGCCGCTAGTGCACGAACGTGTCATATATCTTCACTCATGTCTTGTCCATTTCACGGTTCCAGCCTCTGTAGACTGCCCCAGTAGAAATATCACTTCATATGACGTCACGTCGCGGCACAACGGAAGATGTGCGCATTGCTTTTTCGTATGCGCCGATACGAGTATGACTACGGAGTCTAGTACGAAAGTTAATTGGTAAAGATATTATAACGAATTATCGGGAATTCTTCGTGAATGAATGTTACGAATTTACACTTTTGACGTTTGGTAGTGCATTGCACAAGTTCACTAAGGCAGGGGCCGCCACTAGTACCTACAAGCCTGAAGAAAGTTTGAAAAAAGAATTTTCATTGCGATATAGTGCAGGCGCGGCTGGCCCAAACGTTCAATAGAGCGCCGAACCGCCAACAAAATTGAACATTTTACAGCTCAACGTGTTCCTACTTATTTTTTAATTTAAATTACGCACAATGTTGAAAATAAAAACTAATCACGTATTTAAATGCATGAATTTTGCCAGAGATAATAATTATTGCAGCCGACTGGAGTTCTTTTCCCGCGCGCTAGGAACTAGGAACCTACGTACATACCATTCGGCGCGTTTCGGTCAAACGCCCCGTTCGGGAATTGTCATTTTGTATGGTGCTCCTACAAACATGTCCAGACCGTCAGAATAACGAAATGTACCAAAAATCTGCTTCTGGCGACGCGGCGCACGGCGTTACGAAGTGCGTCGAAAACATCCGACGTATTCCGAAGGGCTCCAGCAAAATAGGTTTGAACGGGATAGTAATATTTAGCTTGCAAAAGTCAACGGGTCTCGTTATGTTTGGGATTTAGGGAACCTATTTGACAACATTAGTTTTTCAGTTAAAAATGACTTTTTATGTGTGTGCGTTTTAAATGCGCTACACCGGGTACTGGGAAGAAGCTTGAAGTTTATTTATTTGATTATTAAGGACCGAAGAAGTTTATTTATTTATTCTCTATAAATATGGTAGCTACGGTAGCTAGCTGTGTGACCTACCAACAATTAAATTAGATTTTACGTGTTTGATTTATTGATAGGTGAACCACCAAACATTTTAGGCACCAGCCGCGCCTGATATAGTGATATTTCTTTGAAAAAATTTTGATTCCTTATTTGAAATGAAAAAAAATGTTAAATAAAATATTTAGGGTTTGTTATTAAGTAGATAGATATGTAAGTACCTGTTAACAATTCTTATCATTTCAGAGGAAATTTTAGTTTTAATTTAATAAGAGAAAATTAGAAACACACTGTTCACAGAACTGCTAGTATTTAAAATGTTCGTCTGTATTCCAACTTGAATCAAATAAGAATTCCTACATGACAGTAACAATTATTTCTGTATCCATTTATAAAATTACGACATTAAAGAATTTAAATCTAGACACAAGATAAATTGCATTTTCTTTTACTTAGAGTTTAGTCAAAGAATTCCAATTTAATTCATTTTTAATTTTGTTTTACGCAAAAAATGGGCGTTATGTCTTCATTTATATTTAACAAAAGTTGAAATATTTTGACAGAACTTACAATCTCGTTTATTCACATTAAATCGAGTCACCGATCCATTGCTGCAATGAACGAATTATCTGATTTTGGGTGACACCTAAGACGTTGAAGTAAATAGTTTACGTGACTAGAGTCATGTCATTCATCTTAGCATTTTAACAAGTTTAAATGGAGTAACAAACTAACGTTTATCCAATAAAAACTTAAGGACTTTTCAATGAAATCGTGCCTCAATCTTTATTTTATTCTAAATGCTAGCATACGGTTTGGGTTCAAAATTTCAATATTTTTAGTGCATATTTTTTGTCATCTTTGTGGATGGTGTGTGGTGCGTCTTTTAGAGGAGAGGAAGGATTGAACGTGGTTCTTGAAGAGACCCATATTGTAGATTTTTTTCAATGGAATCGAAGAGGATTTTAAAGTCAGGTGACCAAATAGGAGAGTAATATTCGACTTGACTTCGAACTAGAGCAGAATATAAGATTTTTAATGCTGAAATCATTACGGAGAATGAAGCCAAGCATTTTTAATCCTTCAACATTCTTGATAGATTCCAACTCGATTTATCTATTGTGTATCTGCCATTCTAATGCCTACAATACACGATATCTTTTTTCAACCCAATTCCAGTTAGAGACCAAAGTCAATATCTTTCACTTTACGCGATCGTTATTTTCATCTCTATTTTTATATCTATGATTTCAATTGTCATCACTGCAAACAACACAAGAACCATGCTGTTTGCTGTGATGCCAACTGAAATCGTAGTAGGTATATGAAAATAGTGATGGCGTAAAGCCAAAAAATTTGACTTTGGTCTCTAAGTGGAATCGGGCTGAAAAAAGAGATGGTATAGTACCTACATAATAAAGGTGTCGGAGGAGTAGGGTTCTTATTAGATTCCATCTTGATTCATCATCTGTATGTCTGCCATTCTTAAGAATAACCTACATTACCCTAAATAATAATTCAACTCAACAATACATTACATCACACGCACAATATAATCTTATACTCACATCTAATCCACCATAACCACCTTATAACCAACAGCTTAACAACTATTAGATACCTTTTCCGACCCGACAACTGTCCAAGTTAAGTCCAAGAGAGTAAAAGCAGTTAGAAGAGCCTCTTAGCTAAATGAGATGTGTAACTAGATTGACAGGTTAATTCCATCAGCTAAAGGGAAATGGGAAACCTACCCAGGTCTACTGGATGCAACGCGTGTAGTATGTGAGCGTGACATTGGACTAATGAACGTTTGTGGTAGCAGCATGGAATTCTTTTGTGGAGTATTTTTTAATGTGTTTTTTTAAAGGGCTCCAGGACTAGCCAGTGTTAGCGATGAAAAGTTTTTGTTGTAGCCAAATATTTAAAAAGCACTAGAAAAGAATCAGTCATCGAGTGGGAATGCTGTCCTTGTTCTACTATTATTTCAATCAAAGATGCCTCAAAGATCTAGCGTCATTTATTTCTTCGGCATCGAGAAACCCGCCAAATGCACGCCCAACATACATCTGCCCTGATGATGTTCACTGTGACGTTCAAGATATTGGCCTAAGAAGAAGGAAGTTCATCACGGCGTAACCCCCCAAAATATGTCATGATTTAAAATACGAATTTATTTTAATTATGTATTAATTTAATATTAATTTTAAGAGAAAATATCAGCGACTCCCAATCGAAAAATTGAAACAGTAAAATCAGAAAAAGATAGGGTCACATCTAGGAATCCAACCCACGACCTTAGCCTTGCCGGGGCGGTGCTCTACATAGTCCTGGGTCGGTCGTGAATAACCCGCTCATTGAAACCCGCTCACGGACCACAAAAGAGTGAGCGGGTCATTTTTTCGTCAGCACCCGGGTCTTGCGACCCACTTCTCGCAACCGCTCTACTACTGCTACCTGACCTGGGTTTCGGGTGCGGAAGTGGCGGGGCGAGCGACGATAGATAGATGTAATATGAGAGAGCGAGCGGGTTGTCAACACCCGGGTTTCGCCACCTTCTCTCTCGACTCAGGTAGTAGAAAGTAGCTGGGTGAAGCGTAATCGAGTTTCATATTTTGTGTCGCGAAAAGAGCGGGTCTTCGCGACCCGCTCATGACGCCAGTGTGTCGTGAGGGACCTGGGTCGTGTAAAACGATCGATCGACCCAGGACTAGCTCTACAGTCTACAACTCTACCACTGTGCTAATGGAATCCTTTCCCCTTTGGTCACATTTAACTGTATCATACTTCGACTAGGAACTACCAACATTTTCTTAACGCATATTTTCATTGGCTGCATTCTATCTTTGTATATGTTTTTTTTTTTTTATTTCAATATTTTAATATTACATTTGATTACAATAATGACGTATTGCCCATCTCACTATCACTAGGTGTAAAACGCCTGTGTTGAGATGGCAATTTACAGAGTGGTTGTTGTTGTTAGCAAGGTTTTTATTTTCATAATTTTTTAAAAATGACGGTTGAATGAAATCAGTATTTTTTTTTAAATTATGCAATTCAAGTTTGAATGTTAAAGACTGACAAAACAAGAATAATTTTATAATAATATTTATCTTTAAAGCCTCGATTACATTGAGCGAGTTTACAAGCTACTACCTGTTACTAATCTCGCTCAGTGCAATCGTATTACTAGCTAAGTAGCAGATTGTGGACAATCTACGTAAAAAGGTGAAAGATTATAGTCAACTTTAATCGCTACTCGCTCAAGATGGCGGCCCGCCAACAGCTGATTTCGTAAGTTTCAGAATTAGTTCTCGCGGGAGTCGTAATTCTCGTACTGTCTAGCGTGTGGCGCTAGCAGCGAGGTCAAGTTTTTTACAAAATGTTAACAGAATTGGTTCGCGCGGGAGTCGTTATTTTAGCTGCTACTGAGCGAGTAGACAGTTTTGTGTGTCATCACTCGCCGATCACCCGCTTTTAAACTTACCGGCTAGTAGCTTGTTAACTCGCTCAATGAAATTGAGGCTTGGCTTAATGCTACCTCGATTGCGTGGTATAATTTATCCATTTTTAATTCATATGTAACATATATTGACTTCTGAATCTTGAAATCATACATTAATATAACAGCATAATTTTATAGTTTATTTTTTAATAAGTAAAATAACAACTATTGTGTTCAATTTACCATCCCCTAATCAGATCACCCTTAGTCAATTGGCTGTCACCAACTCAATCCATACTACACTTATACATTATTTCATTCGTTGTATTCTTAACGACTCGTATTATTTTTACCAGAGACAAACCGAATGTCCCACATAGTGACAGAGATGAATCTCCCGTGTGACAGTGATTTATCTGGGGAGACTGGGGGTTGGTGCTTTCACCACGGGCGAGGGCGGGCTCCGGTGGGGTTGGGAGGGATGGCGGTATTAAGAAGTTACTTTAAAGATTAGCAGAGATGGTAATAGACGATAATGGATATGTTTGTGCAGTTTGTGGATAAATAATTATTATTTGGAAAATTGGCGAGTTATTGAGCTTAATTAGCCAAGTTTTTTAAAGTGAAACTTCTTTAGCACCGTTATGATTTGAAACACGATAAAACGCAAACGACACTAAAAGTAGACAAACACAAACACATGTAGGATTTAGCCTGCGCGAGAATAAAACCTTACTGCTTTGGCCGCTTTGATTATGAGCTCACGTTTCAAGGCTCCTACTTTTTTATTTGTATTAAAGTTTATTTATTTAAAGAAAGACAAACATTCCCGGGTTACGAATAACTCAACAATGTTTAAAAAATCTCCTACTACCACCACAATAAGTGTCGTGAAGGAGGACTTGCCAGCTGAGGATCGAACATGCGACTCCCGGTTCAGTCGCTTTACATTTTCAAAATCAAAATTTAAATATTTAGAAATAAAATTACTAATTTCTAATAAACACATTGGATAGATTATTTTATCTAGATTTTAGAACAGCTTTTGTTTTTGCAAAGTGATAAAAAAATTATCAATATAGAGGTGTATTTACAATATATGGGAATAATATTAAAATTTTAATATTTATAAATAAAATTATTAATTTCTAATAAATACATCGGACAGATTATTTTATCTAGATTTTAGAACAATTTTAGTTTTTGCAATGTGATAAAAAATAACCAATATAGAGGTATATTAAAAACGTAAATTGTCGCTACCGCGAATGAACCGGTATAGGTTTTGGAAATACGCCGATCGGGTGGGACCCAAGCGCGATGCCCACTCAGCGACTGACCGGTCCTATTGATTGAGATTTTGTTAATTATTGTTACAACAAACTTCATATACCAAAAATCAAATCAACAAAATATGGACTAAGATCCCTAGAATACATAGCTTACACAAAATATAATCAACTACCCAACGAGATCAAATGTGCAAGTCAATGTAAAAAGACCCAAACTAACATGCTCAAACTTCATTTTATGAATGTCTATCTGAAATAATAATGTTGTGTATGTCCTATGATATGTCCACTTAATACATACAGCTATATGTTTCATGTAATGCGTATCATTCCCGCAATGAGTTTATTAACTCTTGGGAGTACAATGCTTTATATAATATACTATATTCTGTATTGTATTTTAATAAAAATATATAATATAATATATATATAATATATAATATATAAATAATTATCTGTGCCACGTACCTATACCAAAACAGCACTGTTTTGTTAATGTTGTCATCTTGGCATTGCTTTGTATATGCTGTATATTCCTTGTTTCATATCATTTGATCAATATTTTGTAAGGACTCGTATGAAACACTTTAGGATCATTTTTAAAATTATTATAGTTAAGCACACTTGAAGTGAAATAACACAAAAATGCGCTATATGAATACTACGTTATTATTATTATTTGTGCGGTGCTTCGTAGCCTCCCCACTCTCGTCTACTTTAGCTTTCTGAAGGTTTCACGTCTACCGCGTGTGAATTGCACACACTGATTTTTTTTTGAGTTCATTGTCAGTTATGTATTAGAAAAATACATCAACCAAAACGGCGGCCCAACAGTTGATGCGCTGTTAATTGGCCCCCCGAAATGATATTTACGATGATTAATGAACCAACCTACACATTTGAGTTTGTAGCATAAAGCCTATCCAAAGTAAAGTTTAATGATAACAGTTACTAGGGCGACCCCGATTGCTTCTACCATCAACTTATTCTCCTTGCAATTCTTGCCTTCGATCGTGCGCTTCACATTTCAAAATTCCAAACCATCCAATTTCGCATTTACATGAATATTTTTTTTTAATATTTAGGCCGCTTCTCGAAGATTTGTTTTTTTTTTTAATTTAATGTAAAATTTTGTACATAGTTTATGTTTCGTGGAAAACGCTCTTTGAGACCTAACTGAAAGTATGTTGCCTGTTGTATGCTGATGATGAAAGATCTACAGTCTCTCGTATCTAGGATGAACGAAGTATGTATGAAGAATGAGTTAATGATGAATGTAAGTAAGTCTAAAGTCATGGTGTTTGAAAGAGAGAGTACGAAAACAGTATGCAACATAGTTGTGAATGATGAATACTTGGAGCAGGTGGATGAGTTTGTGTATCTGCGTAGTATGTTTACGAGAGATGGGAAGGCTGAAAGAGATATTTAAAGATGGGTGAATGCCGGTAACTCCATTAATGGTGGACTGAATGCCGTTGGCGCTAATAAAAAACTGTCAAAAAAAGCGAAGCTAGCAGTCCACGATGGAGTCCTGGTACCTACCCTGATGTATGGCAGTGAGGCATGGAACTGGCAGAGGAAGGATGAAAGAACATGACTTGAACCATGACTTTAGCATGGTGTTTGAAAGAGAGAGTACGAAAACAGTATGCAACATAGTTGTGAATGATGAATACTTGGAGCAGGTGGATGAGTTTGTGTATCTGGGTAGTATGTTTACGAGAGATGGGAAGGCTGAAAGAGATATTTAAAGAAGGGTGAATGCCGGTAACTCCATTAATGGTGGACTGAATGCCGTTGGCGCTAATAAAAAACTGTCAAAAAAAGCGAAGCTAGCAGTCCACAATGGAGTCCTGGTACCTACCCTGATGTATGACAGTGACGCATGGAACTGGCAGAGGAGGGATGAAAGTAAACTGAATGCTGTTGAAATGAGATCCCTGAGACATATGTGTGGTAAAACAATGTATGATCGTGTGAGAAATGTTGATATCCGCAAATAATGTAAGGCTGATGTGAATAAGATTAAGAAAGGGACCCTCAGATGGTTTGGGCATGTAGAGCGAATGAACGAAGGAAGTAGTGTAAGAAGAATATACGACGCGAATGTGAATGGTAGAAGAAGTCGGGGATGCCCGAGGAACTCATGGCACGATCAAGTGAATCAGATACTTGAGTCGGGCCATGTCAAAAGTCAGAATAATAGAAGAGAATGTATGAGACGATGTATGAATGTGAGTGAGGCAAAGAGTGTGTGCCAATACCGAGTTGTTTGGCGGTCCGTCCTCTCTGCCTGCCCATGCGGGGAAACGGCGTGATGGTTAGTTAGTTAGTTAGAGACCTAATGGATATATGAAATTAATTAAAGTAAAAAATATAGAATGAAAAAGGCGATATTATAAAAAAAATATTTATTTTCATTTTATTTTATTTTATTAGGAAAACTAACAGTTACAATTAATAATACTGTTTGATGAAATATGTACACAAAAATGGTCTTTCGCTGAAGTATGTAAATTATTTAGTGAGTAGGTATAAACGACCTCCGTAGTCCAGTGGGTAAGACTCTTGACTCACAATCCGGAGGTCGCGGGTTCGAAACCGGCATGCGCAAATAAATTTTATTTGATTAATTTGTGTTATTTTACAATTAATTCATTTAAAATAATATATAGTATATTTGCGGCATGTTCCAGAGTGGAAGATACTATCAGTATCGCTCTGGTGTAAGACCACCATTCAGAATTGAAACGTTGCTTGAAAATGGCTTTAGCCGTGTTTAGTGGCCAGATCTGAATAGCCAGGTACTTCCCAACCTTCCTCTTCCCCACCTCCTTCCCCTCCCCACTACCTTAAGCCTCACAACATACCCCAATTGGGGATGCCATAGTCTCACTGGCTCCAGACGGGAGCAGTTGAGATTCTTGTGCGGTATTCACTGTAAAAAAAAAAAGAAAAATCCACAAAAATAGTTAAATTATGTTATGTGGATGGGATGGTGGAAGGGAGTGGAAAAGGATGGATCCTATCTGTGTAAATAATGTATGTGTAAATGCTATTTATTCATTTTAGTTTTGAAAACGTTTTAGGTACTACAATAAAGCTTATGCCCAGTACACACATTACACAATAATTATGTACATATTGTCTATTTTTTTGTATTTTTTTAAATGTTATAATTTTATTATATTTCTTGTTATTACATCAAAAATCGTATGTTCGTTTGATTTAACAAAATTAGAAAACAGTTTATTTTGTTTACCTATATGTATATTTTATGTTTTATACCTATATGTATATTTAAAAAAAAAAATTAAAAAAATATGAAAATATCAATAACTAAAAGGCACAAAAACGTTTTCAATGACTCTTAGAAATTATTTTTATCAAGCATCAAATAATATTTAGAATAAAAAATAAGACCCATAGAACAAAACATAAGACCCATAGAATAAAACATAAGACACATGGAATAAAAAAATAGTATGAGAAGTGCCTCGTGCGCGTGTTTCGTGATCCAATTATAGGCCCGATTTGGACCTATAATAATAAAAGAATGGACATCCATGATTTAGGAGCGTGCAAATAAGAAGAAACGTTGAGGGGGGTTAGACTATATAGAACATTTTCCCATTAAAAATAGTATGAGAAGTGCCTCGTGCGCGTGTTTCGTGATCCAATTATAGGACCTATAATAATAAAAGAATGGACATCCATGATTTAGGAGCGTGCAAATAAGATGAAACGCTGGGGGGTTGGACTATATAGAACATTTTCCCATTAAATTTTGTATGGAAGGCACCTGTATTGGTAAATTCTTTATTCTATGGTTCTACCACTGCCAGTTTTTATTCGAGAAAAGCTTTAACACTTGAGATGAAATGTTACTAAATTGCACCACACAATTTAATATTAGAGTGACCGGACGACTCAGGATCAACTGAACTCCACAAATCCTTTTAAAAGTCATTAAAATTGATGAAAACAATATATTAAAAAAAATTGGTCGAATAGGTTAGGTTATGTGCTAATTTTTTTTTCATAGCTTTTAATGACTTTTCAAAGAGGTGTTGAGTTGAGTTGATTCTGAGTTGTCGTAGAACCAATACTAGTTACGTACCGTAATCTATAATATAAAAATGAATCGCTGAATGCGTTGAGGGGGGAGTGGAGTGGGGAGAGGGAAAGTGGAGGTGACGGTGTGGAAACGCGAGAGGGGAAGAGGAAGCAGGAGAAGAAGGGAAGGCGGAAGGGGAACGGGACGAATGGGAAAGGACACTCAGGAAGAAATAATTTCTTTATTAAATGGCATAGCAACGCATGCCGGGAACCAGCTAGTTAATTAATATAATTCTTGATCACATTGTGAAAAAATACAGCAATACAGATACTGCATAATTTTTTATATTATAAACATGTTGCGCAATTAATACAGGAAATTGGGAAATCACTCCATTTTACCCCAGCTGTTGAGATAAACCTATATATTTTATTTTTTATTGATTTTCTTGTACATAATTTATTACAATGGTAATTTAATTATAATAGTTAGTCATCAATGAGACAATAAAATAAAGATTCATTGATCGATTTCAGAAATGACGTAATTCAATGATCTTCACGTAGCCTGAGACACGATATTTTTACTACCATGGTTACGTTTGAACATAATTATTTATGCACCAGATTTAAATGTCCGGGTTTAATTTTCCCCACAGGAAAAACTAAACCCTTTCACACACTTCCCAAATGATCATCTGGTCAATCCACGTTATGCAATTGCACTATATGTATTATAATTACAAAACAATACAAGAACAACATGTCAACCTACCAGAGACCAGATGGGAAAATAATTCACCGACTCCAGATATTTTCATATCAGAGGGTTCGGCTCTGTGGAATTCCTAATTGAACCTATAAATCCTACTGATCCCTCAATATAAATATTTAAAAAATCTTTTGTAATCCTACATGTATTTAAAATTACCTATTTTTGCATTTTTATATATAAATTCTTTGACAAATCTAATACGTCTAAATTTTGAATCAGAGACCAATATCATTTATTTATTATATATTTATTATATTATTTTATCATTCATTTATATGTATTTATTTAATATCATTGGTATAATTTTACCATTAAAAACAAATGCATGTCACTGTTAACCCATCAGGTCTCGGGTGTATTGTGTCATGCCAGAAATCTTCCGCTTAGATAAATTGAATATTTATGAATGTATTCTAAAACTAAAAACTGTTTTTGAAAGGTGATGGAATATGCTTTCAAATTTTATTTTTAAAAATTCACATATTTCCGATATATTAAAAATATATATATATATATATATATTGATATGGTTTCCTTTCGTTTTTTCCAATTAAAATCTTAATATATAAAACAAAGTCCGGTTAGTTACACCATTTATAACTCAAGAACGGCTGGACCGATTTATATTGATATCCTCTCGTATTTCGTTTTTTTTCCTCTGACATTTAAAATATACTTCAGGGCCAAAAATTCTAATTTTAAATTAGAAAAAAGTGTTACAATAAATTGCAATTATAACCAGAAATAAAATGGCGGAACAAAAACACACGATTTTTAGTAATAAAAGCACTTAATCTGTAATTTCCCGCATTCTTTTAATAAATTATAATCAATCGGATACGACGGGTTATTAATTTCATGGAATTTAAACCCAAAAAATCGCGGCTCGTTTGACGCCCAACCAACTCTGAAATAACCTAAAAATGATCGACGTTTTCAATCATCGGTCAGATCTTTAATTCGGTGGAAATCAGCAGAGGCTGAAAATAAAATTAATTTGATCACAAACAATGATTAGGTATTATTCGTTCCTTTGAAATTTGTGTAATAACAAATAAATAATTGAATGAAAATAAAAACACGAAAGCTTTCGTATTCGATTTCTTATCAAAATGCGCTTATTAAAAACAGTACCAATTTATTAACACTTTACATTTTCAGAGGCGGGATATGGCCCCCGCTCTGGGAACCAACATCTCTGTCAAAGATCACCCCAAGCTATTCGCTACGTTTGGTGACTTATCAGGGGTGAGGTTTGTTTTGGTCTTGGCGGCAAATGCGTTTGCCCACCACGAAGTGCGTGGCCGGATCAGGAGAGACTGGTTGAAGAAGACTAACCTAGTAAGTCTTACACCACAGTTGGTGGGATGGATTCAAAGCGTGAACACCAAGATTCCAACTCACCCTTCGTACTTGTTTCCTTTACAGAACGTTCTCTCATTCCTTTTCTTGAAAGGACCCAAAGGGGTGAGATTTGTCCGGGTCTTGATAGGGGATGAGTCTGCCCACCAACTTCGTGGCACGCCGGATCGGGAGAGACCAGTTGAGAGGGACCTTTTAATCTACCTAGCAGGACTTCGGCGGAACATCGCGCTTCGCCTTGCATCGGCGCCTTGCACCGCAGTGGGAGGGATGGATTCATACGTCCGTCACTCCTGAACACACTCCAGATTCCTTCCCACCCCTCATACCTACTTTTTTGCCTTTCTTTCCTTTGACGCTCCAAAAGCACCTCTCCAAAGATGACTAAGATCCTGTGGGGAATTATTTTCTTTACAGCCTACTAAGCATGTTTAAAATTTTACGCAACTCTTAATGTAGAGTAAATATTTGTTTATCAATAATTGTGTAATATAATGTGTAACAAGTCAATTAATAAGGGGGAAATTAGGTATACACATCTATGGTGGTACAATCCGTAATACCTACAAATAAATAATTGAAACTCTAACTTCGTAACGAATTCAGCTGACGTTTTTTATCACATGAGAAAGGGTCATTTTTAATACTGATTTGCCGGCCTCTAAGTTGTGTCAACGTAGATCTCTTTAAGACCATGTTTACTCCTTTCTCTCCTCAAAAAGACATTCCACGCAGCATCCCCAAAGATGACGTAGGCCCTGAGGAAAATTATTTTCCATAAGGCCTCCTTTTTTATTGAATGCCGCACTAGAGTCTCAACTGCTCCCAATCATCTGCCTCAAGTGAGGCTATGGCATCCCTTATCGAGTATGTTTTGAGGCTGAAGGTATTGGGAGGGGAAGGAGACGGGGGAGAGAAAGGGGTTGGGGAAAGAAGTCCAGGGAAGTTCCTGGCTTCTCATATCTGGTCACCAAACACGACTAAAGCCATTTCTAGCGACAATTCAATACTGAATGGTGGTCTTACACCAGGTCCATCCTGAAAGTATATTCCACTCTTGAATATGCTTCAAATATGCTATTTAATATTTTAAATGAATAAAGTGTATAATAATGCAACTTAAACAAATAAATTTACTTGTGCACGCCGTGATTTGAATCCGCGACCTCCGGATTGCAGAGCCTTACCCCTCGACCACGCAGGCAAACTATGTGCTATTAATGTTTAAAAATATATGGATTATAAAGCTTTGGAACACTTTGGTACATAATCTATAAAAAAAAAATAGATTGTATAACCAAATTAAACTTAATTAATGTTAAAATTAGAAAGTGTTAAAAAAACATTTACCTCTGTTGATCTTAATTATACCTATGTGATTTCCAATGAGCAGCGATATGCTTAAGTACGCCAAGCGTACTACATACTCGCTTATAGCGTGGTTTAACTCTGGCATAATGATTTTTGAATACAAGTTGAATGTAAAAAAAAACTTAAAACGTTTCGTAACTAATTACTTGTAACTTATTAGATGACCAAGTCCAAATTTATAATTTAAAAACTAAACTAAAATATTCGTATCATTAATTTTTCTAACCACACTTTATTTATCTTATAGGAATTTGTCTCTGACGATATCATTAGTTTAAATCCCTTCTCATCCCCTGATCTAAGAACAATGATAAATTATATTAGCGAGCATAACCACCGCCAGGGGTCTCTTTCCTGTGGGGTAGTATTATATGCAGCCGAACCCCCCCCCTTTCCTCCCCGGAACACGAAGGATACAAAGCGATCTTTTTTTTTGTATTTTCCCGCCGAATTGTCGCGCCTGTCTGCGACAGACGTCCGTATTAAACGTAAGATAAATATCGGAACAGTTTGAATTTTCGAATTTGGAACGTGGAATTGAATTTGTCAAGATGGAGTCAGATTGCAGAATGCAAAAAAAAGCAAATTAAATGCATTTATCATGTTTACCGACCGACATACTAAACTTGGCAGTCGTTTGCATAACGAATGCAGTTTTAATAAAGTACCAAGTACAACTTTTGACCGCCTTCGGAGATGTATCTACCTATGTATAAAGTTTATGTTTTTGTGAAGGTTTTTGATTCATGCGAAAGCGTACTCGTCTTAAGCATCATTGATAGTTAGGTCCACTTATGGTGAAATGGAAAATTGTAAAATTGTAGGATTTGAATCCAAAAGAATTTATAAAAAAACATATTTGCCTTTCAAAAGACTATCAGAAATTTACCTTTCGATTGAACACCGTGAGTAAACTTGAAAAATTACGACATCTGTCAAAAATTTTAACAAAATGAAAAGCTTTTCAAATACTTTTGGGAAGTACAAAATTTATCGCTTGTCTGAATGGTACACACAATCTGTTCCAATTTTTAAAATCAGACCAAATCCCAGAATTAGTGGTCATTGAACCGGAGTTACACATAGAGACAGAGAGACACACCACAGAAATTATTATTTTTAATTTAAAAATTCTGAACCCGTTTTGGTCCACATTTTGATAAAACCAACTTATTTTTTGTTTAATAAGCCTCGGCAATAAATTAACATTATGAATAATAAATTGTATCACATGATATGAAAAATTTTCCATGATGTTATTCTTCTATTCTCATCGGTAAAAAAATCGGTAAAAACAGTATACATGAATTAGAAAAAAGCAGAAAAACTTGTTTTATGGTAGGTCAATGCTTAGAGGGAATTTCTTCCTTCAAGACTCGTGCGTGTGCAAGGAACGTAGCTAATAGAATATGCAACGACGGCCTCCATGGTCAAGGGGTAAGGCTCTCTACTAGCAATCTGAAGGTCGTGGGTTCAAATCCCGGAGAGCACAAGTAAACTTCATTTCTTCTTCTTTGTGTGCCGTATCAGGTCCCCCCGACGTTGGCGATCACTCTTGAGAATGTCTCTCTGTCTTGCGCTGCCCGGAATAGCTCCTCCACACTTCTAATGCCGGTCCACTCTCGTATATTACGCAGCCAAGACATTTGTCTCCTACCAGGCCCTCGGCGACCCTCTATCTTGCCTTTCAATATCAAATGGAGCAAGTGATACTTCTCCCCTCGAAGTATATGACCCAGATATGAAATTTTCCTGATTTTTATTAATGTAAGCAGTTCTCTATCTGCTCTAGCCCGCCTGAGAATTTCTGTGTTGGTGATCATGTCGGTCCATGGGACCTTGAGCATTCTCCGGTGAAGCCACATTTCAAAAGCCTCTAACCTGTTCATGGTATTTACTTTCAAGGTCCATGTTTCACATCCATAGAGCAAGACCGACCACACATAACATTTAAACTTAATTTATTTTTACTTATTAATTTATTTATATAATGTTTATTTAGATGCGATTTTTCGATGCCTGTATCACTAAGATATACCTGTGTCGACACAGACGTACATGTACACAAATGAATATGAATATATTACATGAAAATTGAAGGTTAAATACTTAACATTTCATTTATTTGTGCTGTTTCACGAGTTAGTGGTTTAAAAAATATATTTTAAATTTGTGGCACGTTTCAAAGTGGGAGATATTTTCAGTATCGCCTGGTGTATTCAGCATTCAGAATTGAAACGTTGCTAGATGTCTTTAGCTGTGGTTTGTGACCAGATTTAAACAGCCAGGTACTTCCCCGCCTTCCTCCTCCCCATCTCTTTCCCCTACTAGCTTATACTTTCACAACATACCTTGATTGGGGATGCCGTAGTCTCACTAGCTTCAGATGATTGTGATCAGTTGGGACTCTTGTGCGGCACATAAAAAGCATCTCCTTTAAGATATTCAACTTTTACTTTACTTTGACAAATGATAATCATCATCATCACTGTTGGCTCTACAACCCCTGGTGGGTCTTGGCCTCCTCAAGAGTCTTCCTCCACTCATCTCGGTTTTGTGCCAGCTCTCTCCAGTTTGGAAGCTCCAAGATAGATATGTCTTTGAGGACGTTGTCGCTCCATCTTAGTCTTGGCCTTCCCAGGCTCCTTCGCCCTATTGGTCTTGAGTTCAGCAGGGACTTTGGTGCTTGATGCTCGGTCATTCTCTCCACATGACCCAGCCACCGAAGTCTTCCCAATTTTATAAATTTCGCGACGTTTAGCTCCTTAAACAAAGTATAGAGCTCATTGTTATAACGTCTGCGCCAAAATCCATTTTCTAGAACCGGTCCGAAGATGCGCCTCAAATTTTTTCTTTCAAAAACGTCCAGTGCTCGCTCATTCCTCTTTAGTTAGTACCCAAGTCTCAGCTGCGTACGTAAGTACTGGTCTGATAAGTGTTTTGTACACTAATATCTTCGTGTTTCTGGACAGCAGTCTGGACTTTAATTGGTTTGACAAATGATAATAATTTATCATTATTATTATGACAAATGATAATAATGATAAATTATTGATTTTAGACTCAGACCGTAAAATCTCATATGGATGACGCGAAGGTCAAGTTATTTTTGAGGTTGAAACCAAAGTATGTTCTAGAACAGCGATGTGCTGCGTTCTATCCACTATCCTAATGGTTTGACACGTAGGAAGTTAATTTGTTCGACCTCTTCGTATCCGCATCAAAAATTAAGCTTTTCATATTATGGTTCATTCACCTTACCTCTACCACACTAATAACAAAAAGTCCAATCCTCCTCACGCATAACACAATATCTCTCATTCGATAATTCCCATCATTTCCTCATCGCAGCAAGATGGCGTTATCTTACCACCCACCCCAATCTCCCACCTCCATTTCCTCACCCACCCATCATCTGGAGGCTGTATGGGCTGAAATGTCGTTAGGACCTAGGGAGAGGGGGGATGCCCTAATGATGGGCCACCCCTTGACCAGTTTTTTCTGGAACCATCAACACGGTTTTTGCTCGAGAAGGCCTCTCTTCTCGCAGGGGGTGCGTGGACCACTGCTTAGCGGGTTTTGCAAGGGATGAAGAATATTGATGGGTTTTGGGAAATTGGCGGAGTGGGAAGAAATGTTGAATACCGGATCCGAGGCTTTCAGACATTCTTTAGAATACATTGTAATCTTCATAGATGTCCATGATTAAAACAATTTTCTAATAGTTATATTACGATATACCGATCCCGAATTAAAAAAATAAAAATAAACAGTTTTTTTATTAAGAACCCGCTGACAACTGCTATTTAGTACTCCTCGACACGTTGGCCCTCAGATTCCTACCCACCCTTCATATCTTTTTCCTTTCCAGAACTTCCTTTCCATAAAAATACCCTTTACAGTGTATCCCCTTTACAGTGTATCCCCTTTACAGTGTATCCCCTAGGCTCTGCGGGAAATTATTTTCCTCGGGTCCTCCTCTATAGAGCTAAAAATAAAATAAAAAACAAGAATATTGAATACTAATACATAAACATATAAGAGAAGACAAATATGCATAGACGAAAAAGGTTATGATTTTAATTATTTACTTATTTTCGTTAAATTAAAATGACACCATAAATTACGTTTACAATATTATTGAAGAATTTTTTTTCCTTGAGTACCTATATCACGCTCATACTGTAACATTTCATGAAAATATAAGGAATTGATAATTTTGTGAAATGTTTTCTTTCTCAAACTAATTAATTATTACTACCCGGTTACAGACCAATTGAACCACTAATTTTATCGAAATATTTTTTTTATTGGACAATTAAAAATATATTGTATTTTCTAATTGTTTGACAGGTTTTGAAAGCTCGATACCTCACGATAAAAATGAATTTGACAACCAAAATTAATGTGTGTTTAACCAAAAATTTCGACGAAAATAATTTGTGAAAATTACAATACGCCAGAGCTCATTGTTTAAATGTTATTGCGGGAAAATTCGTTACTATCTGTAGAAAATCACTAGAAGGTAACAGAACTGAAGTTTGAAAACATTTTACAATAAATACTGTTCTGGTAAACACTCTTTTAAGAATCAAATGTTTATTCAAAATAATACTGACTTCGGACACTCATCTTTGGGGATGCTGTGCGGAGCATGGATCGGTTGTGAGATTCTTTTGGTTGTTGCATACTTTTAAGAATCCTATTAATTTTTTTAAAATAATACTGACTTCGGACACTCATCTTTGGGGATGCTGTGCGGTGCATGGATCGTTTTTTTTACATTAGCTTGACACAAGAGGCCCTAAGAAAAATTAATTCCCCCAGGGCCTATATATATTTATATCATCTTTAAGGCTGCTACGTGGAGGTTATTTTTTAAGGAAAGGAAAAAATTGTGAGTGAATCTGGGGGTTAGTGTGTCCAGGAGAGGCGGATGTGTGAATCCATCCCTCCCACTGTATTGTAACCCAATAGTTCGATAGAATCCGGCTGGAGAGATCAAAAGATCTCCCTCAACCAGTCTTTCCCGATTAGGCCCGCCATGCAGTAGATGGGCAGACGCATCCGCCACCATGTCCTAGACAAACCTCATCCCCATTAACCCGGGCACCCCTGCTAAGTCACCAAACGTAGCGTACCACTTGGAGTGACCTGTGGCAGAGGTGTTGGTTATCCAATAAATGGTTCCCGGGGCGGCGGTACCCTTTGCTTTGTTTGGGCATGTAGAGTAAATGAACAAGGAAAGAAGTGTAAGGAGAATATATTACGCAAATGTGATTGGTAGAAGAAGTCGGGGACATGGCACGACCAAGTGAATCGGTTACTTGAGTCGGGCCATGTGAAGAGACGGAATAATACAAGAGCATGTATGAGACGATGTATGAATGTGAACGAGGCAAGGAGTGTGTGCCAAGTTCGAGTTGTTTGGCGGTCCGTCCTCTCTGCCTACCCCTGCGGGGAAACGGTGTGATGGTTAGTTAGTTAGTTAGTTAATTACCTACACTACGAAAATAGAGCGAAAGAAAATTTCTATTTAGACTGAATACCGCTTTGTCTCTTATCCATTTGTTATACCAACAGAAAAAAAATGTTTGAGGCTGTGGTACCATGAGAGGGTAGTGTTCCACTGTTACTTACACACGTCTATCTACACCACAAGTATCTACCGTATTATGAATAGTAAATTGTATCACCTGATATGAAAATTTTTCCATAATGTTATTCTTCTATTCTCATCGGTAAAAAAATATAAAATAGTATACATGAATTAGAAAAAAGCAGGAAAACTTGTTTTATGGTAGGTCAATGCTTAGAGGGAATTTCTTCCTTCAAGACTCGTGCGTGTGCAAGGAACGTAGCCAATAGAATATGGTTACTCCTTCAGGTCTCTCACAAAGACTCTAATTTTTTTAATAAACGAAGTTACACTTATGATGCACAAAGCTAAACCCTCAAATATCCCTGTAAAACAGGAGTTAGTATGAAAATGTGATGACGGGTAAGTGTAATGAATGATGAACATAATATGAGATAAATACAGAGAATATGATTAATATTATTTTATAAAAGTGTGTTGAAAAATATAAGAAAAAAACAATGCCATCACTCAAAACAGTGGAAAAAATGATAACTGCAAAAATACTAAGATTACAAGTAAAGTCAACTGAAAGATATAGGAACTGAGGTGGAGTAGACAAAACAAAATATATAAAGTTCTAGGAACTTTGCACAACCAAAATCAATATAACTAAAATGATACGTAGCGATATCACAATAAAAAATAAAACAAGGAAAAAAATAACAAAAAAATTCTTTTTACAGAAAATTAAGCTGGGCGTACTGTACAGGGTCCATAGATACTGCAGATAAATACTCAACTGCTGACACTGTACAAATCGCAAGTGCGCCCCACTGTTGAATTTGGCAGCTACCTCTGGTCTGAACCTATGGTTTGGGCATGTAGAGTGAATGAACGAGGAAAGAAGTGTAAGGAGAATATATTACGCAAATGTGATTGGTAGAAGAAGTCGGGGACATGGCACGACCAAGTGAATCGGTTACTTGAGTCGGGCCATCTGAAGAGACGGAATAATAGAAGAGCATGTATGAGACGATGTATGAATGTGAACGAGGCAAGGAGTGTGTGCCAAGTTCGAGTTGTTTGGCGGTCCGTCCTCTCTGCCTACCCCTGCGGGGAAACGGTGTGATGGTTAGTTAGTTAGTTAGTTAATTACCTACACTACGAAAATAGAGCGAAAGAAAATTTCTATTTAGACTGAATACCGCTTTGTCTCTTATCCATTTGTTATACCAACAGAAAAAAAATGTTTGAGGCTGTGGTACCATGAGAGGGTAGTGTTCCACTGTTACTTACACACGTCTATCTACACCACAAGTATCTACCGGAGTAGGCAGTAAGACCATTAGGCCATGGAAACAAAGAAGAGGCTAATTCGGTAAATGGGGTTTGTTAAGCCTCGATGACACGCGGCGAGTTTACAAGCTACTATCTGGGAAATTCACTATCTGTTAGTAAACTCGCCCAGTGTCATCGTGTTACTTGCTAACTAGCAGCGACTAGCAGATTGTTGGCAATCTACGAAAAAAAGTTGAAAGGTCGTCAACTTTACTCGCCTACACGCTTGCTCGTGATTGGTTTATTTATGTTTCCAAATGGCTTCCGATAAACAGCTGATTTCGACTGTCAAACATGTGAAGAATTAGTTCACGCAGACGTCGTTATTCTTGTACTGGCGCTAGCAGCGGCCTCAGTTTCCTACGCTTCTGAGCGAGTGGACAGTTTTGTGTGTCATCATGACAATCTCACTCGCCGATTTACCCGCTTTTAAACTTAGTAGATAGTAGCTTATAAACTCGCCGTGTGTCATCGAGGCTTTAGGGTAGATTTCTACGTACTGTCTTGGGGTTGTGACGTATTTATTTTGTTTGAAAATGGAAGAAAATTTTATTAAGTTTCTTTCACATATATGCATCATTAAACCAACTAATATATAAACATATACTAATGTGTGTGCGAGCGTTAGTTAATCCTGCATAAAATCTGGTTCGCAAATTTGTTTAGAATTTTTACAATAGGAATCCGTAGTGGGAAGAATTCATGCAAGCGATAAAGTAAATATCTAATAAAAGCACTAATTTCGGTTGTGACACTGTGTGTGACTTCGGTTCAATCAGCTCTAGAACTTTTTGATTTTCAAAATTGGAAATAATTATGGGAAAAATCGAGACAAGCGATATGTACCAAAATTATTTTATTTAATTTTTTTAATTAATAATTCGATAATTTATTTTGCTTTTCGTTTTTTTTTAAATCAACAGCAACAATTCATGTGAAATTCTTGTTAGAAATCGTTCTCTAATAATAATAATTGGATAATTTGTAGAGCGCCGTTTTGTGAATCACCTTATGAATCTTAGGCTCTATCTAATTTTATTATTTACAAATAGATACAGAAACATACTTACCTGCAGGTCACTTCCGATAAAACACACTTTATTAGAAAGTTTATGCTTGGGAAAATACGACCTTGACCTTGGAGGACATTATATTTAAAACATTGGACATTGCATGACTTTACCTTTGCTAACATCATCACTGTTGATTTTACGTTTATATTTATGTTAAAAGAAGATTAATGCCAAAGTTGAGTTAATATTTATTTTGAAAGATTGGAGAATTTTAAGAATTTGCTTTAGTTTTGCACACTTAATTATTTAAAATAACTTAAATTTGCTGTAGGATGCACCCAACAAATCCCAACTCTCTCAAGTGGAAACCAAAATTTCGAAACGGTACCAAGATTCACATACCTAGGCTCCCTGATAACAAACGACAATAATACCACAGAGGAGATCCAGAAGCGCACAGTGAACGCAAATCGCTGTTATTTCCGCTTACAGAACCAATTAAAGTCCAGACTGCTGTCCAGAAACACGAAGATATTAGTGTACAAAACACTTATCAGACCATTACTTACGTACGCAGCTGAGACTTGGAGGAATGAGCGAGCACTGGACGTTTTTGAAAGAAAAATTTTGAGGCGCATCTTCGGACCGGTTCTAGAAAATGGATTTTTGCGCAGACGTTATAACAATGAGCTCTATACTTTGTTTAAGGAGCTAAACGTCGCAAAATTTATAAAATTGGGAAGACTTCGGTGGCTGGGTCATGTGGAAAGAATGACCGAGCATCAAGCACTAAAGTCCCTGCTGAACTCAAGACCAATAGGGCGAAGGAGCCTGGGAAGGCCAAGACTAAGATGGAGCGACAATGTCCTCAAAGACATATCTATCTTGGAGCTTCCAAACTGGAGAGAGCTGGCACAAAACCGAGATGAGTGGAGGAAGACTTTTGAGGAGGCCAAGACCCACCAGGGGTTGTAGAGCCAATAGTGATGATGATGATGAATTATTTAAAATGTCGCGAGCCGTGAAGGCGAAGGTGAAAGGTTTTTTTTAACTTATGTATGTAAAATTACAAATCAAAATAACTCTTGCGGGGTATTGTTATGAAAATAGTTGGTGTTTTAATCTCATCGTCCTATTCAATATTCATGGAGTTCATCGTTCTAGGGTAGAATTATAAGTGCATAGCCAATGATGTCATAATAATAACATTTTTTTATTACAAACGCTATATAAGATTTTTAATGCTCTGAGCCAGTTGGACTATGAATACTGACAACCTTAACCTTGTTTGCTTTTGAGAACCACTCATCTAGCACATACAGTTGTCTCCCTCACTATCAGGTGAGAAAAATTATCCTAACAGTTATGGAAAGAGAAAAAATCACGCCTTATATTAAAATCTAAAAATAACCACAACATAATGAAAATGTGCACCTCTATGAATCTAATTTGAAATTCTAGCTCAATTTGAAAGAAAAAATTATGATTTTTGAGATTTTTTTAGTAATTATTTTAAATGAAACAATAATAAAATGAGTTGACGATAACCTCTATAAAACATTTATCTAATAAAATATGTGTGTGTTCTTATATTTTTTTCATTATGAGTAATTTTAGTAAAAAAAAATTATTAAACTTTTTAATGTTTGCTTTTAAATTGTTTGTATGTATTTCAAAAATGATATTTATATTTCTAATATTAAAATTTTAAATCGCATTTCATCGCCTTTCAAAATTCAATCTTTAGTTTTTGGATGCATTTAGACTTAGTCCATTTTTTGGATTTTTTGCAAAGTGGAAATATTTTGACATTCTGACTTTTTTAATATGCCCGAGGTGGAAGAAAAAGTAGAGAGTGAAGAAAAAGGAGTGTGTAGACAAAATAGATAATATTTTTGAATGTAGCTAGGTATTACTTTGTGGTTATCCATTATAGAAAAATGAAACAATACAACTTTGTATAAACCACTTATATAATGTGCAAATCCAATCCACCCAATCTACATTATTAACTAGCAACGGCTCCACCCCTACCACAATAAAACATTGTTCTAAACTGTCAAATTAGTATAAGCTTTCCCTGACGAAGGAACGTTTGTCCCGAAACCGGTCGGATTTGCACATTATATAAGTGGTTTATACAAAGTTGTATTGTTTCATTTTTCTAAATAGATAATATTTCGAATTGTGTTGTTCTAGATCATAGGTTCTCAACGTGGACGATAACACCCTCTTGGGGGCGTTTCAGACTCTCAGGGGGGCGGTAGAAGACCAAGAGAAAATTGGGGGACTTCAGGAGGGCGGTAGGAGACCCAGGGAAACCCATCCCGCCCCATCCCATGGACAGCGACTCCCAGAAAAATATTTACCCTATCGCATTACGCCCCCTCCATTGTGGAAAATGTAACTCTGTCGTGCTATCCCAATGCGCCCCCACCCTCGTGGTATCCCGTTACGCCCCCTTTGTTGTAGTAAATATAATCGTGACGAAAATTGCTGTTTCGAATTCACGAGTTAGGGGGCGCTAGAAATAAAAATATTCTCAAAGTGGGCTGTGGGCAAAAAAAGTTTGAGAATCTGTGTTCTAGATTCATGATACATTGTGTAGTTATCTAGATATTTTAAAATTTATCATTTTTTTGGTATTTTTTCTCTAAGGGGTAGGTACTTAACCATCATCTTGTTAGTTTATCGATAGGATAACGTGTAGGTACTTTCGATTTACTAGTATTATGCATTTATAAAGTCCGAGCTGGCTATACATCGTATAAGTTTAACTTATTTTTTAAAACTTATTAATATAAGTTAACCTGTGGATAAGCTATCAAGAGGATGGTGAAAAAGCCATTAGGTTTGATACAAAATTGATGAAAATGACTTAAATATTTTAATGTCAGTAACCTTTCTGGTTCATAAAAGAAATAAAACCAAAAAATATTGCGGCGTAAAAAGAAAATCTTGCTTCAAGTCGTATCTTAAAAATGGAACGAGAAGACAACAAAATTCAAATATTTGCTTTTCGTTAAAACTTTTGTATTATTTTCGCGTTGAAATGGCGGCTTGCTGACAAAAAATGATAAATTTACCCATTAACCGTGTAATTGGTACGGATTTGTGGCGTTTTCAGCATTTTTTGTGTTTTTTTACAATGATATTCAACCATTCTTGACTAGCGCGCGCCAATATCTCTACAGCCAATGAGATTGGTTGGAAAAACGGAGAAGCAATTCTTTTCTAGTTGAAAAAAATAATAATATGAACGTCGCCGAAAAAAGCTTCGCATAGACGCCGCTAGATGCTGACTACGGTACATTTTTTATCGTAAAAAAAGCTCTCACTCATACACAGATATAATTTACTAGACAGGTACGAATATTATTTCTCCGACATTGGATTGCGTCTAGGATAAGTTTAGTAAGGACGCATTAGAAGCAAATTATTTGGTTTGTAATATGGAGATCATTTTAAGTGGGACAGTTTGTTTGTGTGAGGAGTTTTTAATGGTATTTGTAATAAAAATACATTTTTGTGTAGTGTCGTGTAATAACGTAGATGTATGTGGAATTTCTGTGAAGACAATTTTCTGGTGCGAAAGCTTTGGGTTTGTACTTAACCGATAGAAATTGATAGTTTACGAAGAAGTTTTTCGAACTAGTTTGAAATATCCGCCCGCAGTCCCCTCTTACCCCGCAAATGTCCAAAGGTATCGGTTGCACGGCAACGTTTATCAATTGTTATATGTATTTATTTTAAATATGATACCTAATTAAATTTACCTAATTTAATTGCACCTAGCATAAGCACTCAAGTACTCAATAGAAGTAACCCTTTTCAATTTCGACATTTTTTTTGTGAAAAATCTTTTCTGTTTTATTATTTATTTGAAAAAAATACTAACGTTGTTAGGTTACGAATAACCTAATAACATTTTAATTCCTGCTAACGCAATTATAGTAGAAAATGTTGCTTATGCACTGATGTAGAACTTAGATAACAGAAGATTAAACCGGCAATGCCTGGTTAGGAATTTAGGAACCCGACTCCTTAGCCGCTCGACCAATAAAAACAAAACCTCCACTCATCTCCACGTCCATCAAACAACAAAGAAAAATGCCTCCCTACAAAACACCCCCCCACTTAAATGGTAAATATGCAACCTGTAATACTTTATTACCGACGCGACGCGATACTAGCGCCAAATACGGGGATGTTTCAACCCTAGCGGGAAAAATTGTAATGTCCTCCCGCGGTTTTCCACATTACCATTTAAAACAAAACTTCTAACTAGCAATGAGAACACTCATAAAAAAGTACTTTTCTTCAGTGCTGCTGGAACTTTTATGTGTTGTAATGATTCTGACTTTGTTTCTGAGTCTTTTAATTTATTGCTACGCGTCTTAATTAGTGTTTTTTCAGGGTGTGTTGGGATAGTGCAAGCTGCGCCGTGCGCTCTGCGCAGTCAACGTTTGCGAACGTGAAAAAAAACACGAATTTATCCCGGCAAAACTTCGCCAACATATAGTTTTTTTTTCGTTCCCCGCCGCCCGTACGTATATACAAACCTTGTTAATTATGTATCGACTAATTTTTTTAACCGGGCTAATGAGTCTCGGTTCGTACGCCGTATTTTAACCATTATCTCATAGAAATATTCCTTCTAAGGTTACGAAATATCGTTTCAGTTCGAAGTTGCAAGTGTTGAGTGAATTTTTAACGGCTGAAGTTTGCTTCATCGACGTGAAGCTAGCGCGGGTTGTTTGCTGACGGATTGAGGTTATGTTGTGACGTTCGTAAGCGCTTTTACTAGCTTGACAATAATAATTTTGCAGGCGGTTAAAATATGAACTAAATGCACCATATTAATTTGTTATTCAGCTCTTCAAACTTAATTTTTCATTACTAAAAAGTATTTGCCTTATTAATGAAAAGTATATTTAAAAACAGTTTTTATTAAATTTACAATAAGCCGCCGCACTTTTAATAGGCACAAATTTTGGAAAGTACACTATTTTTAAACTTAGTCATTCTAAATTTCGATTACATAAAATTAAAATTAGCTTTCGTCTTGTGAGATTGTACGCCAGAATCACAAACCATGTTACACAAACCTAGCGTAGCCGCTGAACTACTTGAAAACTGGGATGTTTTTCTTGCCTTGACGCGAGTAGGCGTTATAAAGGGGCACTTTCTTTTGTATCACAAACCATGTTACACAAACCTAGCGTAGCCGCTAAACTACTTGAAAACTGGGATGTTTTTCTTGCCTTGACGCGAGCAGGCGGTATAAAGGGGGCACTTTCTTTAATGTGTGCTAATTATTTTACTATGAATTATCACTATGTGGTTTCTATGGACAAGATTCAATATGGCGTCGGCGTCAAAACGGAAAATTACGCGAATAAAAGTTTTTACGAATATAAATTTAAATGCACGTTTTTCCGCCGTTCTCGACTGAAACAGATGGTTCTTGTGGTAATTAAGTTTAAGGGTAGTTTATTTTTTAAAATATATGCCTATTAAAAGTGTAGTGGCATGCGGCGTCTAGTCGTAAATTTACCCAGTTTTTAATTTTGTCTTGAGGGTAGAAATATAGTTTTACTTTCAAAACCAGTCGACAAAATAAAACAAAAAGGTTTAAAAAAAATTATAAAATTGGAAAATCTGTATGAAAAATAATGGTGCATCAAGCATTTTTATATATTTTGTTATTCATGGTCTTTTTTGATAAGATATTGTTTTTTTTTTCATTTATGTAATTGAATAAAATCATTCGTTTTAATGTTTTCATAATATTTTTTCGTGATTTATTTTTAGGGTTTTTTGCCGCGTTGCGTTACTTGCATCTTTAGCCAAGTTTCGGACAGCTTACAGTGTACATCATCAGGGCCGATGTGTTATGTGTGATGATGGATACTGTGACGCTGTCCGAAATGTTGGCTATAGAAGGAGGTAGCGCAACACGGCATAATACCCCAAAAATAAACCATGATAATACTTTTTGGCCGTGAAAATTGAAAAACATAACCGTGATTTTATTCTAATATAAGTGTAGGTATGTGCACAGTATTATAAATTGACGTAAAATTACTGCCTCAACACAGGCTAGCCTAGTGAGGCAGGTTACGAGAAAACTAAATTTATAATTATAAATCTCTATTCTTTAAGTACCTATTGTTTTCTGTTATTAACTTTTGTACTTATGCAACTTAAACTGTACTTCTACTGAACTTATGTACTTTTTTTGTAGTTATAAATCTTCAAATTTTTAGTTCAATAAAGTTTTTTATTATTATCATTATATTAATTATTTTTAGGTTTTTAAAAAATAAGAATATTCAGATAAAAATTAAACCATGATTGCCAATGATGGTGACTCCACCGACTGCAAAGTTATCATTGTCAATCTTTAAGCAGGTGTTTTTAGTGTTCATGTTTAAAAGGTGAGATGTATTTTACCACATTTTCGAAAATGGACATCTTTTCAAAATGCCTATCGTAAAAAACTGAATGGTTTAATCGGTCAAATTGTTTTTAAATGTTGTGATATTCGACGAAACTTTATGAAATGTGTGTTTTAATGAGGAGACTTTACAAGTTTTTAAAACAGTTTTGGTCGTTGGTAAACTTTTTAATGTTCACATAAGTTTGTGGCATAACTTTCTGCTGGAAACTTCTTGAAGGGGGGAAAAGGTAGGTACAAAATTATGTTAATTAATATTTTATTCGTTTTTAAAACAGGCAACTGTTTAAGGGAAAGCCACAAGCCAAAATGTACGCATTCTTTGTGTGCCTTATATCACAACGAATATAGGTAATGGGCATAAAAATCGCTTGTCAAAAGTGGTTTTTATTTATTTTGTGAATAATTTTAAAAGAAAGAAAGGTAATTGTTCGGAACAAACGTCAACGGTTTAATACGCACTTTTTTTTATAAAACTTTTAGATTTTTCTTAATTACCATAAAAGACAACTATTTGCATTCGGGGAGGTTGAAAATGTTACATTTTTAATTTTATTTACGTAAATTGAAAATTTGCTTTCCCACTGCCAAATCACTCTGTTTGCAGTTCGGAACAAACGTCAACGGTTAATACGCACTTTTTTTTGATAAAACTTTTAAAATTAAGATAATATACACAAGCCAGCTACACAAACCCTGCTTTGCCAGACAAACCATTCAAAAACGTAGGCTGTTTTTTAAAGTAAAGATAACATACACAATCCCGTGACATAACCGTTGACGTTTGTTCAGAATATTTACCCAAAGAAAAATTAGTTAATCAATGGAATAAATCTGTATTTAAAAAAGTTGTTTTTTATATGCGTTAATACATTTCTAATGAAAAAATACATTTTTTTTGTGATTTAAGCTCAGGTTTATTTTTTGTAAAGTCATTAACAATTTTATTTTAATTATTATTTTTTATTTGATAAACTAATGTGACAAGATTTTTATGCATAGCACAAAGGGTAACAATTGTTATAAGCAATGAAACACTCAATCTCCCGAGAATGATTTTTTTCAAAGTATAATATAACTAACTGATACAGAGCAAATATTCAACAGTTGCGACGTACTAGATATAAGCCAATTGTACGTTAAAACTCTACTAAACTCATAGACATCCAAATTCAATAGACCAGAAGATACAGGTAAGGGGTAAAACCAAACTATGGGGGGCGAAGAGGGGAAAGATACTGTGATTCGTTAAAAAATCAATCTGAAAGTATATAGGCATCTCACATTATAATATCACCATTTAGTTCTTACAAACAAAATCTGCTTTGAATGAATAGACCTTTTTACATAGGAGCGCGAATTGCTTGCCACGTTAATAACATATTTGCGAAAGACAAATGCTTGCCCTGAAAAGGTTCGCTAATATTCACAAAGCAATATTTTGTTGCCGTGTTTAGTTAAGACACTTTTACAAATGTTTCATAATTTACTTACCCCTGTAACCTGCGATGAGTACACTAGAGAAACGCCCACATTCGCTATGTTCTAGGTAGGTCTATAGCACAAGCTCTCATATTTTGCCGTGTTATTTCGTAAAATGTATGATGTTACCTCTGCGCTGGTCAAGACAAGAATGATGACATCACATTTTTTTATTCAAGCGAGGCTCTCGTAAAGCCCAGCTGGGTCCAAGGAGGAGCTCCAGCTGGCTCCATGGGGAGGGGGAAATAATACGTTTTTATCACTTAGGGCAGGTCCAGATATATTCATATGTCCGTGACTAAACTACATTTTCGACCAAAAAAACAAATTTCAACAATCTCAAAATATCACTAACAGACCAGTAAGACAATCGTACAAAAATAACATAAGAACTCCGACAGTGAATACAAGCTTTGGAAAAAGGCACTATAAATATCATGCTATAAAAGCATTTAACAGTCCCTTACCCTTGAAAATAAAATAGAAGAAAACAAAAATAAATTCATACTCAAAATTAAAAATTGGATTAAAGAACAAAAAAGACAATATTTCCAAAATCTCATTACATAATAAGAATAAAACACATACACGTAACACACAAAAATAAATATAAAAAACATCATTAAAAAAAAAACAATTTACCTAAATTATAAATTTTTATTTTTAGTTTTTTTTTATGCAGCATTATTATTTTTAATGTAATATGTATAAATTTTTGTTTTATAAAATGGAGGCCTCAGTACAGGTGAGCTACCCAGTGAGGCCGACATTGCTGAATTGTATTTAAAAATGTTAGATATTATGTCAAATAAATAAATAAATAATTATTGGTTATAATAATTTTATTTTAATTCTACTCCTTAACCGAGATGAGTGGAGGAAGACTCTTGAGGAGGCCAAGACCCACCAGGGGTTGTAGAGCCAATAGTGATGATGATGATGTATTCTACTCTATGAAAACCATTTGAAAATATCAGTTTATCCAAATGTATATTTTCTTATATTTATAATGAAAACCGATTAGTAGTAAGGATTACAATTATTATAAGCAATAATTATCAGCCTGAAACACTTATCCACATTGAAAAAATCTTCCGAGAAAAAATACATGACGCCAACGGGACTTGAACCCGTGCCCTTCTGATTGCCGGTCAGCTGCTCTCCCAATTGAGGATTAATTAATAAGGATTAATCTAAAATATTGATTTAGTATTGTGCTTCCCCAATTGATTGTTTTATTATTTTACAGTAGCATCTATTGGAATTACACTTTTGTTTTCTTGATTGAAAGAATGCCGCGGAATCTTGGAAGTGGAAACAGCCCACTTCCCTACTTCCAATCGAACTGAAACTCGGCAGATAGACTCGTTGTCGATGACAGTGCATTCCTTCAACGTTTAATGTCAATCACGTACACACACGTGGACATAATATATGCATATTTCTGAAATTCTAAGAAATTAAAGCACTTATTATTCAATATAAGTGGCATTTCTCTAAAAAAAACCTTTACCATCCCTTACGGCAGAATTTTGTTACTTCTTGATGAAACTTTGCACATCCAAAATAAGAAGAAAATTACTGTTTACATCCGATTTCCGGGCAACGCCGGAAACTTCAACTATTGTTGAATAAATTTGAAAAATCAACCTGTAAAAAACAAAGTTTTTTTACTATCCCCGTAGACTTAGTTGTGCCATCGCTTGGGCCGGCTTGTAATTGGTTATTTTTCTGTTTGTTGTTTGAAGATTGAATCTTCCTCCCCAGGGACTGGGGTCAAAATCGCAACAACTGAGTTAAATCCCAGTTGGTTAGGACCGACATTTATTTCTTATATTAACTACTGTAATGTCATCGAATTCTAGAGAAATGCTTATCCGCGAGTCTATGCGTGATTGCCACAAGTTAATAGAATACATTGTCATCGACAACTAGTCTATCTGCCAAGTTTCAGCTCGATGGGATGTTGGGGAGTTAATTAATTTCCACTGCCAAAATTCAACTTCATTCTTTCAATCAAGAAAACAAAATTTAAATTCAAATCGACGTTTTCAAAACTGGTTAAGAGGGTACAGAGAAAACCAGAAATATGTCATTTTAAAATCAGAGTTCAGACGTATTGACTCTTTTCCACAAAAAATTATAAATGGGTTTCGAAAGATTGTTCTTTTATCTAACATTCATTGAGAAAAAATGTTTATTTTTAGAGTAATAAGGTTATACCGTAGGTCGTTAACAGATTTGTTAAATTTTCGATAAAGATTTTGTGTTATACCACACCCATTTCAAATCACATAATCATGCAGTAAAATAAATCAATACATTATCTGGGTATCGCATGTTTTAGAATTATAATTTAAGATTAACTAAAATCATTAAAAGATATATACGTACATGTGTTTCTTGACGAAAATTGGTACGTTTGTGTATTTATTTGCGCACTTACAAACTAATATATTTCGGATTTTTTTAATATAAAATAATAATTATTTATTTATTTGTTTTATTATACGCCCAGAGGGCTTTTACATAAATAAATAAGGCAGTACATCTTTAACATGAGAAGGAAATAATATAAATAAAATTACAATAAAAAAAAAAGTACATTAGTTAAATAGAAATATAAGCAACAAAAACTGGAATTACAGTAAAATATAATTACGATAAGTTACGATAAAAAAATGCATCCATGTTATAAAAATACAAACAACAAAAATTTTAAAGTAAGGTGATCAGAGGTTTACAAAATTGCAACATTAACCATGTCTAACAAAACGTAAGTATTAGTTTCGCAAATTGGCAAACCGCTACATCGATGGTACCTCCAGTACCTCTGCATGTTGCAGGGGTTCAGAACTCCAATTTGGATTTTAATATTATAGTGAAAATTAAATATATATATATTTTTTAAAATAACTAAATAATACTACAGGTTATGATGGTTTATAATACATATTACAATGATTTTACTAAGACATTACATTTAATTACATCAATAGGATAGGTAGAGATAGTTTAGCAAATTTGTCGATGAACGAGTAGTTTATTAAATTTACCAAAGAATTCCTTAGTGAGTACTTGTATCACAATATAATATAATATAATATATAGTATAATATAATATAATAAATGTATGAACAAAAAAATCCCACAAAGGCAATGCCCGTGCGTGGGTATTATATTGATTGTTTACTTTTATTTTTATTTCTATGGTTATAGTGAATATTTAACATTCTTATTTAACTTAGACATTATTGAAAAATGATAAATACTTATGATCAAAAAATAATTATACAAAGAACATTCTTTTAATAGTTTTATCATCACGCCTTTCAGCATTTTTGGATGTAGATATAAATTAAAGCAAATTTGGAATGAAATAAAATCGATATTGAGTTATAATTTAAAAAAGCTGGTACGGAGAATAATTAATCTTTCTCATTGGAACCGCCCTGCACGGTCGTAAGAATAACTTTCGACGAAATATGGATTTTCGTCCGCTGGCTGGTTAAACGCTCTTAACCTTGTGCGTGCTGTTGTTGCGTCTTGTAATTCTCGCCGTGATTATTAACCAAAATAGTGAGTTGTTTATGGTCGTAAATCATATTTTCAATTCATTCCAGCGTTCAAGTGGCGTCAGCCAACGGAAATGAAACAAAACAATATATTATGCAGTCCAAATAATTAAGGCGATACTGGAAATCTCATAAACTTGACTCAGAACTAAATTTACTTTATAAACAACTAGCGAGTTCCCGGCACGCGTTGCAATGCCACTAATAAAGAAATTGTTTCTCCCTGCGTGTTTTTTCCCATTTTTCTCGTTTTTCATCCGCCTCCCCTTCCCTTCCCCTCATTCGTTCCCGAATTTTATAAAAAAGATTTATAAATAAAAATTAAATTCAATTCAATTCTGTCATGCGTACGTACACCGAAAACAAACTGTTGGTAAAAATTAATTTACTTCAAGAGTTTATTCGAAAATCGGTCAATCAAATTAGGTATCTAACTTAGGTAATTTATTTAAAATATCTATAATTGTTAATTCGATTCAAAGTATGAGGTGAGTAGGTACTTGAAATAAATCCGTTAATTTAAAGATTTAAGAATTATTGTTTTGCAAAATGTTATTCTCAAATGTTGACAGTTTTGCAGGGCTTTTCGTAATGATTAAAAAACTTTTCAGATGCATTTTCATGATTTAAGAATTATTGTTTTGCAAAATGTTATTCTCAAATGTTGACAGTTTTGCAAGGCTTTTCGTAATGATTAAAAAACTTTTCAGATGCATTTTCATGTGGTTGTAATAATCTAGAAACCTTCGCGGGGGCTTAAAAAAGGTATTTTGAAAGTTTCAAACATTTCCTATGCTTAATATGGCAATACATAGACGTCTCGTATACTCGCATATTATATACATAGACAGAAATAAGCATATTTTGATTTATATAATATGTAGATACTGACTGACATTGCTTTGAGAATTAGGTAATAGAAACAAATGGAGAAATGATATGGAAGCATGCCAATTGTTGCCGAGCTACGAAAAAAAAACTGCAGGTTATCAAATTGGCTATGCTGTGAAAGTTATGCACGTATTATGTAGGAAAAAAAATCCTCCATGGACTATGTCACCTTTGTGATAAGGATGGTCATATTATGAAAATGAAGGTGAGGAAGTTCTGGGAAGGAAAAGGGTATGAGGGTTGGGTAGGGATCTGAGAGTAAATGCGATTTGAATATATACTTATTAAGCCATTATATTTTTTACTGAAGTTCTAATTGGTTGTACTTTTGATGTAATGTAAAAATATTTTACAAAAATATCTATATAATAAATACGAGTACCTATAGGTACTCTATATATATACAGATACTAAAATATATATCTATATATATATATTTTTTTTTTACATGAGCTCCACACGTCATCTTTGGGGATGCTGTGTGGAGGGTTTTTTAAGAAAAGAAAGGAGAGGAAAGTTCTGGGAAGGAAAAGGGTTTAAGCAGTGGGTAGGAATCTGGGGTTCAGTGTGTCCTAGTCATCCACCTCCAAGATCTAGACAAACCTCACCCCATGAACCCGGGCACCCCTGCTAAATCACCAAACGTAGCGTACCACTTGGGGTGATCTATGGCAGAGGTGTTGGTTATCCAATAAAGTTTCCCGGGGCGGCGGTACCCATTCCCGCCCCCCAAATTGTAATCTCTACTTTCCTTTGAAACCACCTTGGAAATAAATTAATAAAAAAAACCCTTTCAACTTAAGCATAATTATATGGATATTCTCATCAACTGTGAATAATATGCAAGAAAGGGTAATGGGGCGTTTTCAATACTTCAATGCTCTTTTTTAGTATATCCTGCAGACTTGTAACTCAGTTTTCAAAATCAGGCTGTAAAATCGTAAAATTGTTCCGCCCGCTGTCAGCTTCATACAATGTAGGTACGGCAACACCAGCACTGAAAATACACACCGATGGAACTGGGTTTTGGGCCTCTGCATGTGTAGCTCATATTTGCATTGTAATTTCATTCGAGTGAAATTTATTAATATAGAAATATTGTGGCTTAAAGACGTTGCCGAAACCATATTTTTGGTGTTATAAAATAAAGAATGTGAGTTACATATATACAAATATTTATTTTACTAAATATTATATTTAAGGTCATCTTTGATCACGTATAGGTACCTTATCAGAAAGAGGAACACCTGTGCCTGATATGTTTTTTTTTCCTTAATATGTTTCGTTTAAAGTATTCACTTTTTAATAAAAAATTTTTTTTGAAAAATTGTTTAATTTTATTTACTTATTTGTTCTGATTGGTAGATGATACAGTTCAATTCAGAAGGTTATTGTAGTTTTTATGGCTTGGTAAATATAATGGTTTTGCTTTTTAGTAATCATAATTCAAACAAAGTTTTAGTTAGTGACCGACCGAAGGTTCGTTATCGGTAAGTTTTGGCGAAAAAATCTAGCTTCGGCATCAGTTTCGGTTTCGGCAGAAAATCTGCTGAAACTTTTTTAAACAAGTTAAAAATCGATTTTTTACTGTTATTTCGCTTATTTTTACACTTATTCAGACAGTTAACACGTGTTAAATTAAATAATTTAAAAAAACAACAATTGAGGTATGTGAAAAAATAATATTTTTTTATATTACTTCTATAAAACAAACAAAATAAAAAAATAACAAAACATGTTAACTACTTCTTAGAACTTCTCGTTCGGCTGACTTCGGGTGAGTTCGTGGCACCCGCCATCATTCGCCAAATACTCAATTAATGAGATCCTTCCTTTAAGTGTTGATTATTAATAAATGTTTGTACCAAGAAGTAGTTAACATGTTTGTTAATTTTCATTTGTTTTATAGCAGCAATATAAAAAAAAAACCTTTTTTGCATACTTCAATTACTGTTTTTTATTTCATTTTACACGTATAAGAAGAATTTTGTGATTGTAAACGCAATAAAAATTAAAATACTTAATTCCTTCTTTTATAATATAAGTGTTGATTATTGACAATTTTTTTTTCCAAGAAGTAGTTAAAAACATGTTTTGTTATTTAAAAAAAAATTGTTTGTTTTATAGAAGTAACATAAAAAAAATATTATTTTTCACATTCATCTATTATTGTTTTTTTTTTTTAATTTACTTAAGTTAACACGTGTTAACTGTCTGAATAAGTGTAAAAAATAAGCAAAATAACAGTAAACAATCGATTTTTAACATGTCTAAAAAAGTTTCGGTTTCGGTTTCGGTTTCGGTTTCGGCCGAAACTGTTGTTTGTTGGAGAGCCCTGTTTCGGTCGGACACTAGTTTTAATTATTGTAGGATAACCTACTTACCATCGTTTACCAAGACATGTTCAAGATATCATACGGCAGATTCTAGCGCAGTTCTAGCACATGAACATGCTATTATGAATTTCTTAAATGCTAGATAAATAATATTTAATTAATCTTCAAATAACCCTAAAAGTTTTTGTAAAATACAAAAATCTTGTACTGTAAAAGGATGATAAATCATTGGTACGATAATTCAAATAAAACAGCAAATATCATTCTTCTTCAGTTGTACCGCCGCCCTGTAATCCATTTATTGGATAACCAACATCCCTGCCGTAGGTCATCCTAAGTGGTTCGCTACATTTGGTGGCTTAGCAAGAGTGCCCGGTTTCATAGGGTAGGGTTTGTCTAGATCTTGGCGGCCAATGCGTTTGATACAACTGCGTGGCGGGCCGGATCGGGAGGGATTGGTTAGAGACCTAGCCTCTACAGACCTAGTTGGACCCTCTCGACCCATCGCCTTGCAGCGCGTTATGGATTCATAATTCCGTCATTCTTAGACGCATTGACCCTAGATACCTACCTACCCCTCATGCCTTTTTCCTTCCCAGAAATCCCTCTTCTTCATTTCCCCTAAAAAGACCCTCGACACGGCATCCCCAAAGGTGACATCACCTGTGTGAAAAAACTTATCAGACCTTCCCATCCTGTTCTATTATTCTTCCACAAGACAGTCCAATTCTTCCGTGGTCTTCCTATGGGTGGCTTTCACTGAGTCCTCCACTTGATCAATGATCATGCTTGTCTACGTTATGTCACTTGCCAATGGTCATGCCAGTCGGGAGAGCTGTCTCGTTGTTAAATAGAATCACTCAAGCACAGTTCAAACGCCAAACTTTGTTGCTGTTAGTTTAAACCTATTTATCTCATCAAAAATATGTCATCTTAGAGGAGGCTGCGTGGAGGGTTTTTTAAAGGAAAGGCAAGAAAGGATGTTCTGGGAAGGAAATAGGTATGAAAAGTGGTAGGAATCTGGGGTTAGAGTGTCTAGGAGTGACGGACGTATAAATCCATCCCTCCAACTGCGGTGCAAGGCGGTGGGTCGAGAGATTCTGACTGCAGAGAATAAAAGACCTCCCTAAACCAGCCTCTCTCGATCGCGCCCACCATGAATTCAGCACCCCTGCTTAGTCACCAAACGTAGCGAACCACTTAGGGTGACCTATGGCAGAGGTGTTAAACGCCATTTCTAAGTGCGTTACAGCTTTCTATCGAATTGTGATAGGCTGATAAGCCAACATCACAGTTCTCCTCTTCTGCAGATCACAATTTGTTCAAAAGCTCAATCGTGCTTAGAATCGCCATTAAACAGTTTTAAATTTTAAATTTAAGAAGAAGAAATCATTGAAAAAACAAAATAAATATGAAGCCAAGAACTATCCCTTTCAGAATGCATAATGGTATGGGAGTAAGAAGTAGGAATCTGCAGTCATAAAAACGTTGTGTTTATTTTACGGTCATGTTTGCACTCAATTTTCTGTCCACCCACCTATAAATTATTATTTCATAGGTTGGCTAATTCCACGGTTCTCTCTCTCTTGTTGCCTGCCCTCGGAAAGGCAGCTATGAAAGTCGAAATAAATTTAAAAGACTGAAAACTCGTAGTTAAGACTTGGCTTGTTTGAAAAAATAACTGCAATTAAAGCAACGGATCGTAAAAGCTTTGCAGCCAGTGAGATTGCAGTTGATACAATGTGTAAGGGTTTAGTAATATTTTATTGATAATTATTTCATTTTCAGAAGCATTTCAATTAATTGACAAATTGGTCATGGCGTTCGTTCCAGTAAGATGAGAGATCCTGGGTTCGAGTCCCAGTTGCGACCGTCAGCTTTTTATTTTTCTGAGTCTTGTTCTTTTTCATATTTTCGTATAGATTTCTTAGTATTGCCTTCTACTTCAATTATTTATTTTTATGGGAATAATCTTCAAAAGTTATAAAAGGGGATCAATTTGGGAGGCGGGAATGGGTACCGCCGCCCCAGGAACCTTTTTTGAATAACCAACACCTCTGCCGTAGATCACCCCAAGTGGTTCGCTACGTTTGGTGATTTAGCAGGGGTGCCGGGTTCATGGGGTGAGGTTTGTCTAGGTCTTGGAGGCGGATTACCAGGATACACTGAACCCCAGATTCCTACCCACCTCTTAAACCCTTTTCCTTCCCAGAACTCTCCTCTCCATCCTTTCCCTAAAAAACCACCCACACAGCATCCCCAAAGGTGACATAGGCTCCGAGGGAAATTATTTTCCTCCATGTGGAGCTCATGTAAAAAAAAAAAATAAGAGAGTTATTTACAAAAAAAACATATTCACTAAGACTTTTAGAAAAACGTCAATGGGTGTTCTATATAAATAAAATCGGATATATTTATCCGAGACTATCCAGAGACACAAACCAGTTCTCCGATCAATTATTTCAACATAAAAAGTTAGCAGTTGCCAAAAATATGGTAAAAAAGAAAAAAAATAGTCGAAGATAATATTGTTAATTCCGAATTTGACAAAAATGACTATAAGAAATAAAGAGCTTTCAGTGGCTGAGTTGGTTAAGGCGTTCGTCCCGGTAAGACTAGTCCTAGTTGCCACCGTGATTTTTTTTAATTTTTCTATTTCTTGTGCTTTTTCGTAATCATGAATTACAACTTAAATTGAAAAATTACCTGAAATTCCGTAATTCTGTAGACAAAACCCGAAAAATCATTTTAAAATTAAATTTTATAAGTATTGACTCTTCCACAAAAAATTATAAATTGATTTCGAAAGAAAGACTTTTTTTATCTAATAAAGCTATATTTTAATTTTTGAGATAATATGTTTATTTTTAGTACAATAAGGTTTTACCGTAGGTCGTTGGCAGATTTGTTAAATTTTCAAACAAAATTTTGTTTTATACAACACACATTTCAAGTCATATAATGCAGTAAAATAAATTAATAAATTATCTGGTTAAGCTATGTTTCAGAATTTGAATTTTAGTTAAATAAAATCATTTAAAATACTATAAATTATATTATATATATATTAAAATACTTCGGTTTGTCTATTTATTTACGGTCTTACAAACTAATATATTTCACTTTTTTTTACATTCTTATTTTGCTTAGACATTATTGAAAAATTATAAATGCTTATGATCAAAAAATAATTACAAAAATTACATAATTTTAATAGTTTTATCGTCACGCCTTCCAGCATTTTTTAATGTAGGCAAATTTTGAATGAAATAAAATCGATATATTGAGTTATTATTTTAAAAATCTGGTACGGAGAATAATTAATCTTTCTCATTGGAACCGCCCTGTACGATCGTAAGAACATTTTTCGATGAAAAATGAATTCTCAGCCGCTGGCTGGTTAATGGCCCTTAAATCTTGATATAATTGATAAATTTAGAATATTTCTGACTCACCTTTTTTTTATTTGCGATATTTTATTACTTACTTACATGATTTCATATAATTGAGCATGATTTCCCTTACCAAACACATGCGCCTTGTCTCTTTTTGGTGATGAAAGACTATTTTTATAATACTGTGTGATATAATTAAAAATTCTACTTATTCCGAAAAATATACAAATATTAAATAAAAAAATACAAAAAAGTTCATTTTACCTTTTGTAAAGACGTGTTAAAATAAGATATATGTTACAATGATAATAATATTCATACGCATACCTTAAGTAATTTTTGTGCCATTTCGATATAATAACTGGTTTTCGGAGTGTTTAATTGTATGATTCAAGTCTCACTTCATTTTTCCCTTCATCCATCTTCGACCTCCGCCCCAAAGTAATCCGTCGTACCCGGTGGCACCTACCGCTAAACCAGCAGCGGTGCTGTGGTACCTGCGCGTACCATAGCACTATGGTCTAATCGCCGCGAATAGAAGGTAAAGATTCATCAATGGGAGTATACTGTTGCTGAATATAATCGCTTCCGACGTTGGTGAGACTATGAATTAATTTTAGTTTTTGAAGTTAAAACTTCTTTAGCACTGTTGTAATTTGAAACTCGATAAAACGAAAAATTGCGACACTAAAAAGAGACAAACACATGCATCTATAGGATTTAGCCTGCGAGAGAGTGAGATAGAATAATCGGTCTCCTCTTTGTATGGTACTTTGTAGCCTTCTCGCTCTAGTTTGCTTTAGTTTTCTGAAGGTTTCATTTCTACCGTGTGTGAATTGCATACGCTTTAATATAAAAAAAAACACATGTTTGGGATGCCTCTGTGTCATGGAGGGTTATATCTCTGCGATTTTTCGATTTCTTATACAAAACATGGTATTTGGAGTCGATTTTGAAGGATTTTGTATTCCGAATTTGGAATTTTTTAATTGAAATTTGAAAAAAATCTGTTGCTATGGCATTTTACTATCAGCTGTTTATTGTCTTTAAAAATGTGTCAAAGCGTAGACCCCGGTTAAAAAAAATTTTAACCGCTTAGTTACCGAATTTTTTTAACGACTTTTCGGTGCCACTGGTTTCATGACGTCCTGCATAATGTTTTACAAATTTGTTTCTTGTGCATAAAATAAGTTTATTATTGTAATCAGTATTTAAGGGCCTTTAACCAGCCAGCGGCCCAAAAGATGTTCTTACGATCGTACAGGGTGGTTTCAATGAGAAAGATTAATTATTCTCCGCTAAAATAAAATTTAAAATTATAACTCAATATCGATTTTATTTCATTCACAATTTGCTTTAATTTACACCTACATCCTAAAATGCTGAAAGGCATGATAATAAAACTATTAAAATTACGTTATTTTTGTAATTATTTTATGATCATATGTATTTATAATGTTTCAATAATTTCCAAGTAAAATAAGAATGTAATAAAAAACTTAAATGTAAATGTGTGTAAGACCGTAAATAAATAGACAAACTGAAGTATTTTCGTCACAAAACACGTGCACGGATCTTTTTTTTATAATTCTGAAGCATAGCTTTCCCAGATAATTTATTGATTTATTTTATTACATTGATTTGAAATGTGTGTTTTATAATACAAAAATTGGTTTGAAAATTTAACAAATCTGCCAACGATCTATGGTATAATCTTATTATGCTAAAAATAAACTTTTTTTCTCAAAATTAAAACATACCTTTACTAAATAAAAGAACAATCTTTTGAAATCAATTTGTATTTTTGGAATTATTTGTGGAAAAGAGTCAATACGTCTAAAATTTGATTTAAAAATAACATATTTCCGGTTTTATTTGGTTATTCCCTCTTAATTAATAATCAAAATATATTCATATCAGATACTTTGTGATATCCCAAAGGACGCGCGTTTTAAACTGTTTTTAAATATATTTTATGGAAGCAATTGATATTTGCTTTAATTGTAGCCAAATGTCAAAATACTATTTACCGAATAGTCAAATATTTTATAAATTTAAATCGACATCAAAATTTAAAAAAAATTCAAAAGATTGTTGGTAAAACATTAATGACACCTGAGTGACTGGTAGAAAATATCGAATTTCCACTTATTGGAGTTTTGGAACTGCCGTTCGCAGGGTGAAAAATACCCCAAACGATAGCCAACCCTAATAGGAGAAGACGCCGGAAGGAGAATACAGATAATAAGCTTTTAGAACAATAAAATTTTTGTTCCCTTAACTTCGGTATATTGACCACAGTGCGCCTTGGTCAGCTTCTCTCCTCTTCGATTGGACACGGACCCAAGGCAAGAATTCAATTAGGCCTCGGACACAACAGAAGCTCGCGTTAAGAGGGCAAGGGGATAGGAGGGGGGGGGGGGGATGGAGACTGGGGAACCCGGTTGATCAGCGCTAGTCATCAACGGTCGTGCGGGGCAATGATTGCTCGCGGAAGTGCTGCTCTGGTCATTAGGGACTTTTGGACTGAATTTGGAAACGATACTGATTTTTTGTTTATCGAGATGTGGATGATTTTTATAAAGTATTTATAATAAGCGACATGTAAGCTCATATATATTTATAAAAAAACTCGAGCCGAGTAAAAATTAAATTAAATCATTGAAGGAGAAGATAATAATAATAATCTAAAAATAATAATAATTTTATTTTTAAAATTATTTTCAAATTCTGAATCAAATTTAGAAAAAATGATTAAGGTAGTTAAAATTTTTTCAGATGATATTAAAATGACTTTTGGTTTAGATAAATGTAAAACGATCCATATAGAGAAAGGCAAAATTGTAGATGGAGACGAGGGTATATTTAGAAATTTCAAAATTAAAAGTATGAAAGGGGATGAGGTTTATAAATATGTAGGATACCCGCAATCGAATAGATTAGATCACACTAGTATTAAAAATGATATTAGGATTAAATTTCAAACTAGGATCAGAAAATTTTTAAAATGCAATCTATCTGCTAAAAATTTAGTAAAAGCAATAAATACTTGGGCAATACCTTTATTAACGTACTCATTTGGCCTAATTAAATGGTCCAATACAGATTTAGATAGTTTAGAACGATTAATTAGAACTACGTTAACAAAGTTTAATTGCCATCATCCAAATTCAGCTATAGAACGAATTAATTTACCTAGAAATTTAGGAGGTTGAGGTATAGTCAAAATAACATCTTTGAAACACAATCAGGTAGAAATGCTTAGAAAATTTTTCCATAGGAAAGCTAATAGCTCAGAAATGCACAAAATAATTTGTAAGGCAGATAGAAACATTACACCTTTAAATTTATATGATGAGAATGCCAACATTCTTATAAATACTAACCAGGAATTATTAGATTCCTGGTCAAATAAAATTATTCATGCAAAACACTTCAATTATCTCAACCAAACGTATGTTGACAAACTTTCGTCAAACAAATGGTTGAGTATTGGAGAGTTGAGCGCAGAAATAGAAGGATTTATGCTTGCCATTCAAGATAGAGTCATTAATACTAAAAATTATAGGAAGCATATAATCAAAGATATAAATCAAATTGATGATTTATGTAGAAAATGTTTGGCTTTTCCGGAAACTATAGAACATATTATATCGGGATGTTCTATATTAGCGCCGTCCGAGTATACATTTAGGCACAATCAGGTTTTAAAAATAATCCACCAAAGTTTGGTAATTAAACATAACTTGATTGACTGCCGTAATATAGTACCATATTATGAATATGAACCAAATTCATTTTTAGAAAATGAATTTTATAAAATATATTATGATAAAACTATACTAACAGACAGAACAATTAGTCATAATAGACCTGATATAGTTTTACATGACAAAATTAAAAAAATAACTTATATCATTGATGTAGCTATTCCAAATTCCTGTAATATTCAAAAAACTGTTTCTGAAAAAATTAGAAAATACACAGATTTAGGAAATGAGATTAAAAGAATTTGGCATTCTCGGAATATAAAAATATTACCATTTGTTATTTCGGCTACTGGCATTATACCTAAGTCTCTGATTCAAAATTTAGGCGTATTAGATTTGTCAAAGAATTTATATATAAAAATGCAAAAATCGGTAATTTTAAATACATGTAGGATTACAAAAGATTTTTTAAATATTTATATTGAGGGATCAGTAGGATTTATAGGTTCAATTAGGAATTCCACAGAGCCGAACCCTCTGATATGAAAATATCTGGAGTCGGTGAATTATTTTCCCATCTGGTCTCTGGTAGGTTGACATGTTGTTCTTGTATTGTTTTGTAATTATAATACATATAGTGCAATTGCATAACGTGGATTGACCAGATGATCATTTGGGAAGTGTGTGAAAGGGTTTAGTTTTTCCTGTGGGGAAAATTAAACCCGGACATTTAAATCTGGTGCGTATAAAAAATTATTATTTTTATAATCTAAAAATAATAATAATTTTAATTATTATTATTTATTATTTAAATTATTTGAATTATTTTCCCATCTGGTCTCTGGTAGGTTGACATGTTGTTCTTGTATTGTTTTGTAATTATAATACATATAGTGCAATTGCATAACGTGGATTGACCAGATGATCATTTGGGAAGTGTGTGAAAGGGTTTAGTTTTTCCTGTGGGGAAAATTAAACCCGGACATTTAAATCTGGTGCGTATTTATTAAAATAAAATTGAGGAAAACAAAAATAAATTCCGACACAAAATTACAAAATGGATTAAAGACCAAAATAGACAATACTACCAAAATATCATAGCATAAAATAACAAAACATATAAGTAACACACAAAACCAATATAAAACACAATCACCCACAAACACACAACACGTATTAAAAATATCGTTTTAAACCTTATATAATATTATATTTTTGAATGTAGCTATTACTTTGTGGTTATCCATTATAATAAAATGAAACAATGCAACTTTGTATAAACCACTTATAAAATGTGCAAATCCGACCGGTTTCGGAACAATCGTTCCTTCGTCAGGGAAAGCTTATACTAATTTGACAGTTTAGAACAATGTTTTATTAGGGTAGGGGTGGAGCCGTTGTTAGTTAATAATGTAGATTGGGTGGGTAGGTATTAGTGTAGAGTGGGTGGGTAGGGGAACAAATCCATTGTTCCGAAACCGGTCGGATTTGCACATTTTATAAGTGGTTTATACAAAGTTGCATTGTTTCATTTTATTATATAATATTATTTATTCTTAATTTTACGTTAATTCTAAATCTCTAATTTTTAAGTTTAATTCATCTTAATCGTATGTTTTTTATTTACTTTTTCCTTTTTTTCACCAATATTATGTATATATATATTTATATGTATTGTGTAAAATTATGTATATGAAATGGAGGCCTCAGCACGGGTAAACCACTCAGTGAGGCCAACATCATTGAATTATGTAAAAAATGTAAATAATATTGCATCAAATAAATAAATAAATAAATAAATAAATAATAAATCTGAACCAAAATATGAAAGAGGACAAGACACAGAAAAAGATAATGGTCACGACTGACCGGTACCCAACCTTCTTCTTTCCCACCCACTTTATTCAGAATTCCACAATTGCGGGTGACATAATTCCACAGGCTTTAGACGGTTGATAATCTAATAACGTAAAAGATACCACAGGTCAGAATCAAAATCTTAACAGTAAGTTTGTATCTTACGACATATTCTCTAAAGGTGAGCTTTGGCTTTATGAAATTTGCATCACTCTGCCATAGGTCACCCCAAGTGGTTCGCTACGTTTGGTGATTTAGCAGGGGTGCCCGGGTTCATGAGGTGAGGTTTTTTTTTTTTTTTACAGTGAATACCGCACAAGAATCTCAACTGCTCCCGTCTGGAGCCAGTGAGACTATGGCATCCCCAATTGGGGTATGTTGTGAGGCTGAAGGTAGTGGGAAGGGTAAAGAGGTGGGGAAGAGGAGAGTTGGGAAGTACCTGGCTATTCAGATCTGGTCACTAAACACGGCTGAAGCCATTTTCAAGCAACGTTTCAATTCTGAATGGTGGTCTTACACCAGGGCGATACTGATAGTATCTTCCACTCTGGAACATGCCGCAAATATACCATATATTATTTTAAATGAATTAATTGTGAAAACACAAATTAATCAAATAAAATTTATTTGCGCATGCCGGGTTCGAACCCGCGACCTCCGGATTGTGAGTCAAGAGGTTTGTCTAGGTCTTGGAGGCGGATGACCAAGACACACTAAACTCCAGATTCCTACCCACCCCTTAAACCCTTTTCCTTCCCAGATTTCTCCTCTCCTTCCTTTCATTAAAAACCCTTCATAGAGCATCCCCAAAGATGACATAAGCCTTGGGGGAAATTATTTCCCTCAGGGCCTCCTGTGTGGATCTCATGAAAAAAAAAACACTTTCTATTTGGAATTTATTTATTTTTAACGCTAGTTCCACATTGACGAAAAATTTCGCCTCAGGGCCTGTGTAGGGGATGCTGCGTAGAAGGTATTTTTACGGAAATAAAGGAAAAAAGTTCTGGAAAAAGATACGAGGGGTGGGTAAGAATCTGTGGGTCAAAGTGCCCGGGAGTGACAGACTCCAACTGCGGTGCAAGGCGATGGGTCTGGAGAGGTCAAAAGTCTCCCTCGATCTGTCCCGTCACGCAGTAAGTGAGCAGATGCATCCGCCGCAAAGACCCGGGCAAACCTCACCCCACATGAACCCTCATATCAACTAAATATTGAATACGAGTATTTACCTCTTCAATAACATTTTTCAATTTGGGAGGCGGGTATGGGTACCGCCGCCCCGGGAACCATTTATTGGACAACCAACACCCCTGCCACAGGTCCCCCCAAGTGGTTCGCTAGGTTTGGTGACTTAGCAGGGGTGCATGGGATGAGGTTTGTCTAGTTCTTGGTGGCGGATACGTTTGCCCAACCACTGCGTGACGGGCTGGATCGGAGGAGACTAATTGAGGCAGGCCTTTTGACCACTCCAGCCGGATTCTCCCAACCCTTCGTCTTGCACCGCAGTGTAAGCAATAGATTCATACGTCCGTCACTCCTGGCCACACTGACCCCCAGATTCATGCCCACCCCTCATACCTTTTTCCTTCCCATATCTTCTTCTCCTTCCTTTCCCTTAAAAAACCCTCCACACAGCATCCGCGAAGATGAAATAGGCCCCTAGGGAAATGGTTTTCCCTGGTGCCTCCTGTGTGGAGTTAATGTAAAAAAATAAAATCCTGATTCTTTCCAAAAATTTGTTTTTAGTTATTTTTTGATACCATACCAACAGCGTCCAATCCAAGAAACTAGTTTCGTTTTTTTGACGTTTCAATAATATTATGTCACCATCTTTTAGAATTTATTCAATCTGGGTCGTAGCAGCTTTTTCCGACCTCACTTTACTATCTAGGTTATCTTTTATGTCAAGACTTTCTTAAGAAAATGCTTTGTCATATTTTTCTTCTTTACCCAGTAAACACATTTTTTAAAGCAATCGTCAGTTAGTAGAATTAGCTCGGAATGTGAGTTTAAAAACAATTGATGCAGTTGGATGCATTAGAGATTTATACCTACTTTAATAGATCATTGTAAATGTAACAGAAAATTTCTTATTTGATCATTAAAATAAAGATTCAAGAATAAACTTTTTTAAGCTATGCAAATATTTAAATGGATGATGTTTGCGGGTTTCTGTAACGGAACATTTTAATACCTTTTTTAGATTTGCTGGAAAATGAACACAATACGATGGATGCATTCTATCAAATGCATTTTCATTGTTGTCAATAATAACTGTTTGAACGTTTTGATATGTATTTTAAGTATTTAGATAGTTGTATTTTTAGCTGACAGATCAATTTGTTTGAAATAATTTGGGGTTTTCCGATGTAACCAGTGCGGTGGTATAGCAATTATCCTGTTCCCTGAGGGCTCGTAAAGAATCTAGTAAACGAGCGAATGTTTACAATAATATAATAAAACACATAAAACTTATTCCACATTTTATTTTTTACTGTAACCAGTTTCAGCTTGTTAAAGCCATGTTCAGACTGGTACAAATTATTTTTAATCTAGAGTTTATATACATAATATGTGGCGGAAAGGGAGGAGGGTAGTTTATAAGGATTTCATTCAATTTAAATGGTTTTCCATATTTATTGCCATCTCGTCTTTGACGATTGGATTTTAAGTTATTTGGCTAGTAAGTAAAAGGATTTTATTCAAATTATATAGTTTTTTTTCCAATTTGTTGCCATGTCGTCTTTGAAGGTTGGATTTTTTTAAGGATTTTATTCAATTTATATAATTTTTTCCATGTTTGTTGGCATGTCATCTTTGACGGTTGGATTTTTAGTTATTTGGCTATTAGGTAAAAGGATTTTATTCAATTTATATGGTTTTTTCCATATTTGTTGCCTTGTCGTCTTTGACGGTTGGATTTTTAGTTATTTGGCTATTAAATAAAAGGATTTTATTCAATTTATATAGTTTTTCCATATTTGTTGCCATGTCGTCTTTGATGATTGGATTTTTCGTAATTTGGTTATTAAAAATTCAATCGCCAAAGACTACATTGCAACAAATATGGAAAGCCTTATAAATTGAATAAAATCCTTGTAGATTAACCCCTTTACTCTCCCCCATAAGTTATGTATATAAACTCTAGATTAAAAATAATTTGTACCAGTCTGAAGATGGCTTTAACAAGCCGAAACCGTTTAAGTTAAAAAAATAAATGAAGTGGAAATACGTTAATCATATTATAATAATGGAATTCCACCACAAATTACCAGTATCCAAAATAGAAATATTCTGACAAGGTATTTTCGTCAAGATTTCCGTATTGTCGGTCAAGATTGCACAAGATTGCCGTGTTTTGCCTATTTTTGTCGACGTATTGCTCGGTCTTGAAGATGAGTTCGATCGGTTGTATGACAATATGCAACAATATTGCCGTGCCAAATATATTTCTTTCTCACTCTGTCCCTACGTAAGTCACTGTTTGCAACCTATCCGCTACCAAATTTGTCATAATTTCGAATGTGATTAATATTTATAAATAATTTTAATTTGACATCTTCCGTGTTCGAGGGGTAAAGAACTATCCGAAGGACGCGGAATCGAATCTGGCATGCGCAAATAAATTTTATTCGATTAATTTGTATTACTTCACAATTATTCATTTAAAATAATATATAGTATATTTGCGGCATGTTCCAGAGTGGAAGATACTATCAGTATCGCCTTGGTGTAAGACCACCATTCAGAATTGAAACGTTGCTTGAAAATGGCCTTAGTCGTGTTTAGTGACCAGATCTGAATAGCCAGGTACTTCCCAACCTTCCTCTTCCCCACCTCCTTCCCCTCCCCACTATCTTCAGCCTCACAACATACCCCAATTGGGGATGCCATAGTCTCACTGGCTCCAGACGGGAGCAGTTGAGATTCTTGTGCGGTATTCACTGTAAAAAAAAAAAAAAAAATTGCATATAAAATAATATATAGTATTTTTGAGGCACGTTCCAGAGTAGAAAATACTCTCAGTATCGCCCTGGTGCAAGACCGCCATTCAGAATTGAAACGTTGCTTGAAATGGCTTTAGCCGTGTTTGGTGACCAGATTTGAATAGCCAATAACTTCTTCCACCTTCCTCTTTCCCATCTCCTTCCCCTTCTTACAACCTTCAGCCTCACAACATACCCCAATTGGAAATGCCATAGTCTCACTGGCTCCAGACGCTATTAGGTACTCTTATAAGGTATTCACAGACGGTGTGGAGACGAACATCTCATTCTTATAGCGGGTTCAAACGGTTCAATTTTAGTTGATAAATTTGACACATTGAAAAAAATTGTTCAATTTTGTTAAAAGAAGGTTCACATTTGTCACACTATGCTTTCAAGTTTCGAGTTGATCAACTAAAATCAATCTGAACCCGCTATTAGGTATAGTGAACCGGGGGAATGCAGAGAACAACACGAATAAGTAGAATTGGCTAAAAAACTTACAATTGAACATTTGCAAAGCCTTCAATAACAAGATTAATAAAACACAGACACGTTGCTTGATTCATCCAGTTGGCATACTTTATAAAAAATGGACGAAGTAGTTTTAAGTTGCCCAAACATAGATTGCTGGAAGGTTTGGAGGAGAGCACCTTATCTTTGGGCATGAATCTAGCGTGACATCGCCCCCCAATACCCATCCACACTTTTTTCTCGCTTCAGAGATCACGTCGGGGTCACCATCTCAGATTTTAATTGTTATGTGCAAGATGTTGTCACGTTCATTTTAATCATTAAACTCATTCATCAACTGTACTAAGGTTGATAAATTAATAGATACTTAAAACTGCCATAAAAACTTATTAATTTTCCCTCCACTTCGTTATAAATCTATTTACTTCTCGTTACTGGTAGACCGTCCAATTTGAGAGTTCCAGTTTTCCATCTTTTTCTCCATTACTTATCGCTTCATTTATTTTCTTGCATCGTCGTTTTTTCTCTGTGTTCCTTCAACCACGACGGTTGGGCGTGATGTCTTTTTTCTCCGCATTTCAGTTCCTTTTCCGAACTATTCTAAACCTCTATACTTTATTATTTTACCATATCTACCAGATTTTTTGCTTTCAGTTCTTGTTCATTGTAACACCCACTGGTAGCACGTGCCAATCTGAAGCAATCTTGGTTCCAGACATGCTTTTTGTGAAGACGACAAAAAATATGGAGATTTTTGTGATTTCTACCGTCAAAATCAGTTCATCTTGACTATAAAGCTGAAATCTGTTATTTTTGATAGCCTTCTGGAGTGGTACAGAGATTTCAAAGACTGAGAAGGCGATAAGACAAGAAAAGGCTTACTCTTGTATTTATCACAAAAGCTAACAACAGAAAGACGACAGTGAGGAAGATGATTCCTTCCTTGATTAAAAATAATAAAAAAATAATGTATTATTCGAACCACAAAATTTTACGTCAGCTGTCGATGGGCTTTGGAAGGATATGTCTTTGAAAGAACAGTATCTTTGCAAGTGAACAGTGTATCAAACGACAAATAAGATTTATCTTTTTTTAAGAAGTGCAAACATTACTGGTTAAGAATAACCTAGTTAATTATTTCTATTTACATAAATACAATCTGGAAATATTTTAGTTTGTGCTAAGGTCATGGATTTCACTTGTAGAGGATTGAACCTATGCCATTTTTTGAAAAGTTCGAAAACAGTGAAATTACGGAGAATTGTAAGCATTGTGGAAGGGAAGGTTAATATGATCGATGGGAAGTGGCCACTAAGCAGATCTGGTGACTAAACATGGCTAAAACCATTTCAAGCTACGTTTTGAATCTCTTACCAGAGCAAGCTTGCGAGTAACTTCGAGGAAAATATTTGAAGAAACCAAATATTTGGAATTTGTTTTTGTTTTTAAATACAATTTATTTTAACCCCGATGGGTTTCCAATCTTTGACCCCTGTGTTCAAAATCAAGGATCTCACCACTCCACCATCTAGCAGTATATAATACTAGTAGTTCTAGGACCTCATGCACAAAAAATCTAATTTTCTAAATCCAAAAAAAATTTAAAACTAAAAATTTTCATAATCCAAAAAATTTCAAAATTCAAAAAATTTATTTATCAAAACTTTCCCCGAAATCATAAGATTTGAAACTAGGCTGGTACTTTAATACCTACCTACTTAATTATAACCACAAATATTTCACAATTGAACATTTTTTAATTCTAAATATGGAATTAAGCAATTTGTCCAAAGAAACATCACCCAAGTTTCTTAGAGAAATTCTAAGGACCGTAAACGTCACCATTTCAATGACAATTCTTTTTCAAAATTTCTTTAGGCGTGGCCTGGGGTATCTACCATAAAATTGATAATTCCGATTTGACAGCTCGTAGTGGGAATCAGGATATTTTTACATGATCTCCACACTGAGGAAAATAATTTCCCTGAGGGCCTATGTCATCTTTGGGAACGCTGTGTGGAGGGTTTTTCAGGAAAGGGATGGAGAGGCGAGTTTTGGGCAGGAAAAGGGTTTAAGGGGTGGGTAGGAATCTGGGGTTCAGTGTGTACTGGTCATCCACCTCCAAGACCTAGACAAACCTCATCCCATGAACCCGGGCACCCCTGCTAAATCACCAAACGTAGGGAACCACTTGGGGTGACCTATGGCAGAGGTGTTGGTTATCCAATAAAGGTTCCCGGGGCGGCAGTACCCATTCCCGCCTCCCAAATTGGTTCAACAAATTCATTTTGTGAAATAAAAAAGTATGAATTCTTTAATTTCAGATCTTAATGATAAGATCCTTTCTCAAAATTGTTTAAAATCATCTTTGAAAAGCGTTAATACAACCATCTTTAAATAAACCTGACACGTGAACTGTACTTCGAGTACCTCGTCTATTACGTGGAGATGATTCTCAAAACAAACGCACGATTCAAATTAAAGTATTTCAAATGATCAAACTACTGCATTGTAGAAATAGAATAGGCTAGATGAGGCCTTCGCTAAAAACCAAACCGTTGAAATTTGACTCGCTAGACCGGCTAGACAACACTTCCAACAATTTGAATGTCAGTATTCAGTATTATTAATCTCACATATTTTGTAAAAACTTACTGTAAAAGCTTTTTAATATGTAACATTTGGCTTACTACCTAACTCTTTAGATCTGGATACCAAACGTCGGTGTTGTCATTTCTTGAAATGTTTTCAATAATGTACACATTTCACTATATTTCAATTATTGATAAAAAGTTAAAGGTATACAACTTTGTATATTATGCTGCGTACACAACGTGAACAGCCGCTGGTGGTTGGTTCATTCCTTTCCCATGATTCGTGGTTCGGGTTGCACTTCGGCTCGCAAGTAGATTTGCAGCGTGATTTATTTATTTACGTCCTTTTTAGGGACTTTTACATATGAATAGTAAAAGTTATGCAGATTTATTACATGAAACTGAATTGCATCAGTAACAACATTTTGTATTTGTTAAGTGAAAAATTGGTGTCCACTGACTCAGCATAATTATTTCCCTCCATTAGTATGCTGGGCAAAGCGGAATACCTACACATGGTAGTCAGTCCCAGAGATTCTGCGCTGAAATAAATCCCGATTTTTAGTATTCCATAGTTGAATCCGAGAGCTTATCAATGCAAGCAATTCTGTACTATTAATTTTATTATTGTTGTGATCTCTCATTAGGAAGATACTGAAATAAGAATATCTAGATATTAACAAGTCTGAAACAGTGTGAAAAGTATTTACTTAATTTAATTGGCTTCTACTAACACTCCTGCCATAGGCCGTCCCAAGTAGTTCGCTTAGTTTGGTAACTTAACAGTTGGTGTGGCTTGTCTAGGTCTTGGCAGCGGATACGTAAGGGATGGATTCTTACGTCTGTCTCTCCTGGACACATTGACCCCCAGATAACAAACCATCCCTTATACCTTTTTCCTTCCCAAAACTTTTTCTCCTTCCTTTTCCTAAAAAGATCCTCCACGTAGCATCTCCGTAGATGTCATAGGCCCGGGGGGAAATTTGGTTCTTAAGGGCATCATGTGTGGAGCTAACGTAAAAAAAAGAACAACTAATAATACCTAATAGATATATTTAGAAAACTATTTTGGGGGTTACTTACCCTTTTAAACATGAACTCACGTCAACAAATTAGGATTTTTTTTCCATCAATCTTGCCGTTTTTTTATTAAATTCTGTGTAAATACTCTGCTCTATCTATTTGCTTTCTATTTTTCAAGGCTCTTTTTTTTAATTTTTACAAAATTTACCTTACTTTGTCTTTGGGCAAATAACATGATAATTAAATTGATCTCATTATGTTTGTTTTTATCATAATGTAGCATTTTTGTTCCGACAAAAGGCCAACCTTGTGTTCGATTATTCGTTGGTCCATTATCAGCCTCCTACTGTCATTTGGAAATAAAGGCGGGAGCTGCGCGCGCATGCGTATCATCCATTGGCGAGATCAATGATCTATAAAGAAGAAGAAGAAGTTTTATTGCTGGATTATATAACTGCCTAGGATGCTGGATGCAGCACTGGTGTGAAAGTACGTTTGCGAAAACCATTAACTAAAAAAAAAAACCAGTGTCCTTTAGACCACACGACTGAAGTTAAACTTCACTATCTTATAAAGGAAAAGAGAAAGAGAATGTGCGCGCACTGCTCTCTCTTGTTCCTACAGTGTGACACAGACAATAGGCCTGCACTGTGTCTTAGATATACGAAACGTAACTGGCTATGAGAGAAAGAGAGAAAGAAAATGTGTGCTCGCACCTCTCTCTCTTGCCCCTACAGTAATATACGAAACGTAACTCTCTCTTTTCTATCTTCACTAACTTATATCTCCCTCTCAACTTCCGTTTGCCTCGCCCGATCACACTTTTCGTAACGCTCTCGTCACGCATTCACTAGCTTACTCCCCAAGTCAAGCTTGCGTTACGAATTTTTCCTTCAAAATCAGAGTACGCAATTCATACGCGGTAGAAGTGAAACCTTTAGGAAACTAAAGTAGACAAGAGTGGGGAGGCTACGAAGCACCGCACAAAGAGGAGACCCATTATGTTATCTCATTCTCTTGCAGGATAAATCCTATAGATTATAGATGTATGTGTTTGCCTCTTTTAAGTGCAATTTTTCGTTTCATCAAGTTTCAAAACATAACGGTGCTAAAGAAGTTTTCGGTTCAAAAACGTTAACATTGGCTGAACATTACACATTGCCTCCTTTTAATAGCCGCACAAAGATGAGAATAGACAATAGAATGAGATTTCATTTATTAATTTCGTTTAATAATAAGTTTAGGTATAAGATTTTGTTTTCGTGTCGCCGTAATACTTAGTTTGTGTTGAGTTCGTGGAGGTACTAACTCTAGGATTGAGTTTTACTTTATTTTTTTATTTTTTTATTTTTATTTGATTCACCTGATTTATACATGTGTGTTACATATTTGACTAATGTGGGCCTCACTGGGTGCTTTACCCGTGCTGAGGACCTCATTTTACAGTATGATATGATTTATTTATTTTATTTTTATTTTTATTTGATACATATAAAATAAAAACTAAAGAAAAAAGAGACTCAACAATAACATATGAGAATTGAAAGAAAGAAAATAGAGCAAAACAAAATAGAGTAAAATAACACTAAAATAAAACAATAGAATAAAACTATATAAATAGGATAGATACATATAAACCGATAGTGAAATTAAAAGGTTTTATATATTAGTGAGTATTGCAATGGTGTTTATGTCTATGTGTTTTTATTTATTTATTTTTTTTTATGTTGCGATTTTTTTGTAAAGTTGTCTTTTTTGGTCTTTAATCCATCTTTTAATTTTGAGTGTGAAAATTTTTTTGTTTTCTTCTTTTTTTAAATCGAGTGATTGAATGCTTTTATTGCCTGGTATTTGTGATGTCTTTGTCCAAAGCTTGTGTTTATCGTCGGTGTTTTTAAGTTTTGTATGTATGCTTGTCTAACTGGTCTATTAATGGTTTGTGTTTGTTGGAGTTTGTGTTTTTGGTCAAAGATATAGTTAAGAAGTGTTTTTATGTATAATTATCGTATATCAAGTCCGTATTGACTGAGCGCATCGTCCTTTTTTCTTTACATTAGCTCTGATTGTGTGGAGTGTCCGATTAAAATAATTTCCATGTCTATTTGTTTTAACTTTATGAGTAAAATCACAAATTATAATAGTTAATTGAATGAAGACAATATTAGCGAAACTCAATCGAAAATCTGGAGACAGAAAAATCAGAAAAAGATATTGGCTCCACTTGGACTCGAACCCATGATCCTTTGCTTAGAGCACTTGCTTCATCAGAGCATTGTCTTCTACGTCATCTTAAGGCGCGGTGTACCCACTCAAAAAGAAGATGATGAAGAGTTACGTAAAAAATAAGTTAGAAAGAGCGCGCTAATATTAAAAACGATAATAATTAAGCGAAATTTGTGAAAATGTTTGATAAAACCCGACTCGTTTAAAATAGAGCAAAAATCTCGCGGGGAATGTGTAATTTAGCATTTAAAGAAATACTGTGATTTTTTCATACAGATAACTTGTAAAATGACTGACAAAACGTGTTTATAATAATTTTCGGAGCATACTTTGCGAATTTTTTCTATCGACGGAATTTCATGTAATTGCCGTTTCAGCGCAGGGAATGTATAGATAGATATTTTCTTAAAGAATAACATATATTTTTTTAAGAGCTTTAAAACTTAAAGTATTTATGGAAAATACGTATTAAATCGGTAGAAATGCGGGAAGCGGGCCTTAAGGGATGCAAGGATGATAGGAAGGAGAGGAAATTCTTGGAAAGAAAAGGGTACGAGGGGTGGGTAGCAGAGGCGGCTCTACGGGTCCAGAAGTGGAAGGTCATTTAAAAAAATGATATTACCTATGATACAATGTCATATTAAATATAACAATATTCATTTGTAGGAACCTCACGAGTTTGAGAGTCAAATTCACCCACATACGTCAAATTACGTTTAATATAGTAAATTATTTAATGCGACAAGCGTAAAATATGCGAAATCAACCTACGTTTATCAAACCATCTCTTTCAGACGAATGATATTCAGCATGCTCTCTCTCCCTCACGGCTCTGACCCAAACCGTCTTCAGAATCCGAAAACTTTTTAAAAATGGTCATAGTGCCATCTCATTTATTGTGTAGTGCGTAAAGAGACAGAAGATATGAAACCAGGGCATTTCATAATTTGACCCAGCCAATCGCAGTGCGTGGGAAAGGAAGCTTCCATTTAAGATGCTAGATGTCACTGCTTGCCGCTGCCGGCTTTCTCTCGCGGTACATTTCAAATACATTAGAATAATACCAGTGGTTTTGATTTGCTTAATATTTCATAATAATATTGTTTTACTGTCATCTTATAATTTTGGGAGGTTTTTGACCAATTGTCCTGAGGGAAGGACCGCCACTGGTGGGTAGGTATCTGGCTGTATATTCTGTGATAATCTGGTAGAAACGACATACGAATGAATCCATCCTTGCAACTGCGGTGCTAGGCAATGGGTCAAGAGATCCCGGTCGGAGAGGTCAATGGGTTTCCCTCAACCCTCAACCAGTCTCTCTCAAACCGACCCACCACGCCCCGTGGACGCGAGGTCCACTATTCACAGAACTACTAGTTCAAAGTTTTCCATAACCTCAATAGCTCTTCCATCACCGATATGATTATAAAGCCGAGATGAGCCAACGGAAGGCGGTCATTAGTGTGATGACTATACGATCTCGGACCCTCCGATCCGATACCATTAGTCCTGCCACGGAAAATGCAACACATTTAAAATCACCCTGACACCTTGCCAAAAGGCGCCTTTCATATTCACAGTTATTTAGATTTCATGAATGTTTTCACTCACCCTTCTACAAATGAGTCTTATTACTCTTGCTACGGTAGCTTTAACAACATACCTATTCAAAAGCACAAGACACTTTATTAAAAACTCACTATTAATTTCAAAGTATTTTGATTTAAGAGGAATATACATGCTAGAAATATTTCGAATCTCTTGCCTGCAAAATTTTAAAATCGAGCGCCTTTTTGCACGAGGCTAGTAAGCGAAAAAGTGGTTTTTATTTATTTTGAGCATAATTTTATAAGAACGAAAAAAAGTTAAAACATGGAAAACCTTAAAAATAGTCTTAGCCATGAGGGGGCATTTTTAAAAAATTCTTTCTTGTATTACTTCATAGTTTAGTCATGAAAAAAACTTCTTTTTTTTGTGGTCTACGCTTATATTTTTTGTTACGTAAATAATAATTTTATTGTAATTCCAATAAATATAAAAGCTAGTACAAGCTTCGATTTATTCGTAGCATATTTTTTGATGTTCATTCTGAAAGCCGATTCGTCGTAAAGATTAATCAAAATAGTATCTAAATATGATTTCACGTATATATACATCTTAAGTAGTGTTATCTCTCTACTGCTTTTTACAAATATTGTGTCCGATTAGCCGTGCTATGAAGCTACATTTTAAAGCAATCTGTCACATTCCTAAAAGGTGCCATTTATCTGCACAGCGTTTTAAGTTGAAAGATTTTGACGCTTTCGCCCTTTTACGTATTAGTCTGTTTTAATTTTGTTTTGCTCTAAATCGGTTACTGCACGCTCCGTTGATTGTTTTTCGTCCTTTGTCCTTGGGATTTTTCAAGATAAAGCATGTTGTGATTAAACGAAGGTTTTGAGGCACCCTGTTTAATTCAATTCGATATTATCTTAGGATGGCGAAACAAAAATGTTAAATACAAATAGAGAACTCCAGTCCAATTTTTTTTATAAATAATGAACTTCTAACTTAAATAACTGCATTTTTATTTTTATTTTTAGAGTTAGTTTTAATAGAAATAATTGTCAAAGTTTTAATTTTTCAAGACCCCCCGAAAACCACCGGAAATATGGTAAATCGTGTGACGTCATCACTCTTGAAAAATTAGTATAGGATTGGGAAATCAGCTGATCAACTACCGCCATTTTGAAATTCTGTTGTTCGAAGTATTCTCCCTAGAAGAAGCATTACTATTTTATTTGTGCAGTAGTTTTGGAATATTTTAAATAATTGAGATAAACTTATAGAGGTACCTCTATTTTTGATACTGAATTATTAAGGCTTAAATATTTTTTCAATTAACACAACAACTAAATCTCTATAAACAGTATGAAATAAAGAATAACATGAAATGTTGTTAATACTGATGGCTTGTGCTATACCTACATTTCAATTGATTTCAATACAATGTGATACAATGACTGGTGAAGCGTGACGTCAGCGCTAACCATTCAATCGTACCAACTTTACAGTGTATTTTAACGAGACGTTAAAAAATGCACTTTTTAATATTTTTTTAAGAACTCTACGTTTAATATTATGAAATAAAACTTATATATTCAGAATCAGCGTTTATTGGTCTATATGAACATATTTTTTAAAGCTATAATATTTTTCACTGGAGTTCCTTAGTGTAAAAGCAAGAATGAAGCTTAACGTAGATATTTTTATACGTGACTACGTTGCTATCCAAGTTCGCTGTTGGGTAGATTTGGTAATATTAGTAGATTTCCACGTGTAATTCTGGACAGAATAACTAAACAAATTTCATGACGCCACTGAAATAAAGCAGTAATTTTAATGTATGTATGTCTATCAGAAGATTTCAACAACATAATATTATGAAATTATTTTTCTAATTGATAAATTTGTGTCTGAAAAATGACTCCAGATACACTAATATCTACAGCCTGTATGTCAGACGAATATCTACAGCTTATATGTTGGACTAATATCTATGAACTTCAGAGTGAGGACTAATATCTACAGAGCTAAGGTCGGACGAATATCTACGACGGTCCCAGTGGTGTCTAATAATATCTATGGAGCGTAGGTTGAACTAATATCTACAGAGAGCAGCTGAGCAAGAGGTTGTACGGAAAAGCATAAATTAATTCAATTACGTAATTACTAATTACGTAAAGGCTTAAACGTTTAAAGTACGTACATGAAGTTTTTGCATAACATTACGTATTTTGCTGTTTACGACGACAATAATTTATTGAACAAATATGGAGGTCATAATACAAAGATATTTTTTATTTTTAATTTTTAACTTTATGAGTAAAACCTCAAATTGTAATATTTAAATAAATGAAGATAATATAAGCGAAACTCAATCGAAAATCTGGAAACGAAAATCCGATAACGAAAATCCGAAAATCGACACCGTGGCACAGTGGTTTGCGCGTTTGCCCGGAAAGCAAGAGGTCCTGGGTTCTAGTCCCAGAGGTGTCAATATGTTTTTCTGATTTTTCTGTTTCCAGATTTTCGATTGAGTTTCGCTTATATTATCTTCATTTATTTAAACAAAGATATTTATTTATTTCGAAATACACGGCACAACAACCTAACCTAACCTAACCTAACATAGAAATAATGGTCATGGTAACAGACTGAATAATTTAGAAGCACTCAAAATAAAGAAAGCTGTTAAAACACAAACCCAAATCCTTAATAATCAGCTGAATGTGTCCAACAGTCCGATATTAGGGATTTTTACACATACATACATAAATTAATTAAGTTTTTTAAACTGCATACGCAATAATACGTTATTCCAATATGCTATACATAATTACAAATCCAACCTCTGCCAGTGCTGTAGATAATCGTCCACACTTTGGTTCTCATAGATATTAGTCAGCAGTTTGAGCTGTAGATATTCGTCCTCACTTTGGTTCTCATAGATATTAATCCGATTTGTTCGGTTTTTGGAATTCCTGTAGATATTAGTAGACGCCCCCTGAAAAATAACGTTAAAGTATTTTGTTTACATAGTCTCCACACAGTAGGCCATCTTCAAAACAGATTCCATCAGACATTCCATAAACATCCTTAGGAATATTTTGTGGAGGGTATTTTAAGAGAAATGAAGGAGAGGAAGTTCTGAGAAGGAAAAGGGTGTGATAGGTGTGTAGGATCTGAGGGTCAATGTGTTCAGGAGTGACGAACGGATGTATCCATCCCTCCCACTACGGTGCACCGAGAGAATCCTGCTGGAGAGGTCAAAAGTTCTGAATTACGTCTCCCTCAACCAGTCTCCCTCGATCCGGCCCGCTATGCAGTAAGTGGGCAAAAGCTTCAGCCGTCAAGACGTAGACAAGCCTTACCCCATGAATCCGGGGCAGTGGTACCCATACCTGCTTCCCAGGCCTGGCCTTTGGGAGACGGGGTAGTGGGTAGCACCACTCCGGAAACCATTAAGTAGATAACAAACAACCCTGCCATAAGTCACCCCAAGTGGTTCGCTACGTTTGAGGAGTTACCTTGTTAGGTTCTTGGGGTCATATTTGTCTAAGTCTTGGCGACGGATGCATCTGCAAACCTACTGCGTGGCGGATCAGGAGAGACTGGTTGAGGGAGACCTAACCCAGACCTCTCCAGCCGGACTCTCTCGACCCATCGCTTTGCACCGAAGTCGGAGTAAAGAATTCATACATTGGTCATTCCTGGACAATTGATCCCCAGATTTCTATCCACTCCTCATATATTTTTCCATCGCTGAACTGCCTCTTCTTCCTTTCCCTGAAAGACCCTCCACACAGCATTCCCAAATATGATATAAGCCCTGGGGTATTTTTTTTCCCCAAGGCCTCCTGTGTTAAGTGTAAAAAAAATATTTTTTAAAACATTCTTTAGTACGATAGGTACGACGATTTCAAATTTGAAAAAATAATCTTTACTTAGTTAGGTTAGGTTAGATTACTAAACCATTAAAACGGTCACCATCTTGAAACGCGAACGGAACGCATAAACAAATTTACAGGCAAAATGATTGCAATTTGGGAGACGGGAATGGGCACCGCCGCCCCGGGAACCTTTATTGGATAACCAACCTCTGCCATAGGTCACCCCAAGTGGTTCGCTGCGTTTGGTGACTAAGCAGGGGTGCCCGGGTTCATGGGGTGAGGTTTGTCTAGGTCTTGAAGACGGATGACCAGGACACACTGAACCCCAGTTTCCTACTCACCCCTTAAACCCTTTTCCTTCCCAGAACTCTCCTCTCCTTCCTTTCCTTAAAAAAACCCTTCACACAGCATCCCCAAAGATGACATAAGACCTGAGCGAAATTATTTTCCTCAGGGCCACCTGTGTGTAGCTCATGTAAAAAAAAAAATTAAAAAATCGGCTAAAAACGCTCATTTTCATCTTCGAAAAGCCAACCTTGATAAAACTCAACCGCTGCAAAGCACCATTCATCTTATTCTTGCATCTCTCTTCATCTGCATCCATCACAGCCTCCCAATTCGCTCCAAATCCGATCTCGCAGCTAATAGTCCCATAATAATTACGCACGTACCGGACATTACAGTGTAAGTACGTGTACTTTAGTAAACCAATCGGTGTACGGCGGTAGCGAGAGATGAAAAACTCGGATGTACAGGTAACTAACTGCTCGGTGTCTGGACAGGTGAGCCGGCACTCATAAGCTTCGAAGTCATTTTCTTCAAGGCCAACGATAGATCCATCTTGTTTGAATGAAGTGGTTTTATTGAGGAGTCAAGGTGCATTAGAATTTGATCGAATGATTTTTTTACTTAATGTTATACCTAGCTAGTGTTTTAGGCAAGTTTTTGATTCTGAATTGTGGTATAATTTTCCAAGTCGGGTAAAACTGAAATTAACTTTCACTGTAGAACAAAGCTGAAATACGTAATATTATATCATAATAGCACATTCACAAAGAAATTGTTTCTCCCTGCATGTCCTTTCCCATTCATCCCGTTCCCCTTCCGCCTCCCCTTCCTCTCCCGCGTCTCCTTCTCCTTAACGTTTCCACTTCTCTGCCTTCCCTCTTCCCACTACCCTCTCGCGTTTCCCTCCCACTCCAGCGTTCCATATATTCAGTCCCAGTCCCGGTTCAAATTTCACAATGCAAGAGCTCACCCATATATATAGAAACTTTCTAATCTATAGAAACCATCGTGGGCGTGCGCACAACAACTCAATAAAGTTTCATCGCAATCGGATGAATGGTATGGGAGGTAATTTCATGATGCCAGAGCTCACTATTATACATAGAAACCATCGCGGGCAAGCGCACATCAAAGCCCCAAAGTCTCATCGGAATCGGATGAATGGTTTAGCAACAACGCATAAGGAACAAACATACATACATGCAAACAAGCAAACATACATTAATTTTTTTATATATAGATTGAAAAAGCGTTTTGGCCACAATTTGGCCAATTTGCAAACATCTTCGAGCGTTCGGTGACCAAAATGTGGCTAATTTTAAGAGATATATTCAAACTTTTATTAAGAATTATTTCAAATTTTCCGCGCATTATACACTTCGATTAATCACAAAGATAACTTAGTAGTTTCACTTTTTAAGGCTCTGCAGCCGGACCCGAAAAGAAGAAGATGGAGAGATACGAAATTACGAATGTTAGAGGAGAGCGCTAACATTTACAGCGACAAAATCGATGCGAAAATTGCGAAAATGTTTAATAAAATACGACTCGTTTAAAATAGAGCAAAAATCTCGCGGGCATTATCTTAAACAGCATTTAAAGAAACACTGTGAATTTTTTCATACATATAACTTGTAAAATAACTGAAACAAACGTGTAAATAATAATTTTTGGAGCATACTTTGCGATTTTTTTCTATAGAGGGAATTTTATATAATTTGCGTTTCGGCGCGGGCAAAGTCTAGATATTATCTTCAATAATAACATATATTTTTAAGAGCTTTAAAACTTACCGTGTTTAAAGGAAATATGTAATAAATCGGTACAAATCCGGGTTGCTGGCCCTTAACAAGAGGTGTCTCGCATCTCTTCTGGATTAATTTGTTATTGACATTTTTTCGCAAACCGAAATTAAAGAAATATTTTTTCTTACAAATAGTGAATCATATGTTTACGTATTAAAAAAATGGTGTTCGGATTAAAATTAGCATTTGTGATCATCAACTATCTCCAGTTATTATGTATCTACTACGTATGCCAAAATTAAAGTAACAATACGCAGAATTCATGTGTTTATAAATTTTATGATTTTTTTTATGAATCCTAAAAATATGGGATAAACCATTGAGGTATATAAATAGAGAAGCAAACTTCATTACCGCTCATCGAAAAAAGCGTAACCACTTTACAACTCAACGACGCAGCTTTGGAATCACTAAACATTTGAAAGTAAACATATCTTTTTCTCACTTGCACAAGTCACGAGAACATTACTACCGCTAGGATTAGACAAAGCCAGAAACGCAAACCTGCAATAGCGGCTTGGTGTTGCCTACTATTTGAAATTTTACCCAAAATAAACAATGAAATAGTTTTTTTTTTACGTTAGTTTGTAATAAAATAAACTTATTTAAATTATTTTTAATTTGTATTTTTCATTATATTACTAAAAGAATGCACAACTAATGAAGTAATGAAGTCATTATTTGTTCCAATATTTTTTATTGAACCAATAGTATATAATACTCAAACAGAAATTGTTTCAAAAGTGTTTTCAAAGTTCTTTTCTCGGCAATCGAATTATTTCCACCCACTTCTCACGGCGTGCTGCATCTTATGGTGCCCTGCAAAATTATTAATATAAAATACGTAAAAAAATATAATCACTTACTAGATTATTCATTAATAAACTAACATAAGTTTTAATGAAGTATGTTGTATGAAGATTAAAACATAATTTTTATTAAGTATTTTAATATGGTTACCTCCATAGTAACTTATTCCATAAATTATGTATTCTCCCATTAATGTAGGAAACCAAAACGACTTTTTAGTGGCAGCACTGAACCTATATTAGAGTATTTGACATTTTATTTCATTTTCTGCTTTTTTTAATTAAATGTGAATATGTAAACAATAAACTTAGGTGTGGAAAGTAATTCCACTTGCTTTATTATGTTGAATCGCATTTTTTCGCGACGCATTTAACCATTTTGGTGATAGTTTTGATCGCGTATCGTCCGGCACAAGTCGGTCGGCGTCACAATGAGCACTGGACTGACGTTAGCGGGGCATATGCTTTTGGACATATGTACAGTGGCAATGCTTTGGTGCGGTCATTAGTCATCTAGTATATATATATCAATGGGATAAACAGTCAAATATATGCATTCAAAGGCTCTCTATCACTATAAGCAGTTGTTTGTCACCATTTAAAAAAAATCCTAGGTATGATTTTTTGAAAGAGGGCGAGAAATATCCAAACCGAAAGCGCAAAAACTTATGAGCGTTCAAGGTTGAAATCGATTATATTTCGGAACGGTCCAATGGGTATCTTGGGGACTATGATCACAGATGGAATACATCGCCGTTCAAGACCATTATTAACACGTTTGATAGTATCCAGTGTCCTTGAACGTTCGAAATTTGTTTGATAACTAACTGTGTAGAAATAGATAGATTACTCTGTAAATTAATTGACAGAAACTTTAGGGCATAGGCGTCAAGTGAGAAAGCTGTCATTGTTCTGTCGGAATTTCAATGGAAGATGCTCCGAGGAACCAGCGTCATTGATCCCTTTTTATAAGGTTGACATTTGTCGCATGAGGATAGGTCGTTTCTACGAGTCGTTCTTGAGTTCAACAGCTCGGCTGTTGGACGATTGGCCAGCCTCTGTGATTCTCTGCTCTTAAAACATGGGTCTTCTCATCTTCTCAAGAACCATATTCACTCATTTCTCACCGCAAAAAGACCTTTATATGACATTATAAGCCCCAAATAAAAAATAAAAATTTAACTCGTTTAACCACAGGAGACCTAATTTGCATCCAAAATAATCACTATAACACCTTTACCATCATTGTTCTAAACGGTGTCAAAACGGCAAACCACCACGCTTTATATTATAGGCCCGGAGGAAAATTATTTTCCTCAAGGCCTCCCGTGTAGAGTTGATGTAATACTTATCAGTTTGATAATGGACATGAACGCCGAAAGAGCCATTACTACTTGGCAAATACATGCAGAATTTAAGATTTTAAAATTTAGTTTACTCAATCAATTTTGGAGGCGGGTATTGGTACCGCCGCCCGGGGAACCATTTATTGGTTAACCAACACCTCTCCCATAGATCACTCCAAGTGGTTCGCTACGTTTTGTGATTTAACCGAGGTGCCCGGGTTCATGGGGTGAGGTTCAACCGGTTCTTGGCGGTACAACTGTACACCAGCTGCGTGGCAGGCCAGATGGGGAGAGAATTTTTGAGGAAGACCTTTTAACCTTCCCTGCAGTATTCTCTCGGAACATCGCCTTGCACCGCAGTTTGAGGGATTCGCACGTCCGTCACTCCTGGAGATACTGACTCACAGATTCCTGATTTGGTCATATTTTTTCCTTCCCAGAACTTCATCTCCTTCCTTTCCTCAAGACACACCTTCCAACCCTACACACAGCACCCCCAAAGACGAAATACGCCTAGAGGGGAATTATTTTCCGAAAAATCATATTTGTTAAAAAAAAATTAACAATTACATAACTTTTTAAATATCGGATAAACAGCGTTGAAACTGGGATTTATTTATTTGTTTATTAAGACATACACAGTACATTATAATACAGATTATAAGGTATGTTAAATTAAATTATTACATGGTTATGTACCTATTACGTAAGTCCATAGAATGTCATTTGATAATTAAACCTGAGATATGAACCGGTCTTAAAACTTAATTACTGAATGAATGAAGTAATAATAATAAAAAGGAAGAAAAGAGGGGGGGGGGGGAGATAAGGAGACATTTTGAAATCAAGAATTATATGATCACTAATTGTAATTGACTGATTAAAGTTTAATGAAAAGTTAAGTATAAGTAATTTTAAAACAATTATATCACACCAAGAAATTTAATAAATTAGTTTTGTATGTTTGCAAGGAATCATGAAAAATGTCTAAGTGTAGTAATTTTTCATAGTGGTAATAAGTTATGATTGCGCGAGTAATTGGTGAGTTACTCGATGCATTAGTGTTATTGGATTCTATATGAAAAAGAGAAGTGTGCCTGGTACGCCTCATTGGGACATTTAAACAAATAGTGGATAGCAATTCAGGACTATCTATTTTATTATTTAGCAGGTTATACAGAAACAGCAGATCTGATGATGTGCGTCTTTTTTGTAAACTTAACATGTTATTTGTAATTTTGTTGTATTTCTTGAAAAAATATTTAGAGAATTTATTCTGTATACTTTCTACTATATCTATGTACACCTTATATTGAGGATTCCATACCGGGGACGCATACTCCAGTGGACTTCTGACCAATGAACAAAACAACATTTCAACAGTCTTAGCACTTTTGTAAACTTTACATATTCTTAATAGGAAACCTAGCATCTTGTAGGATTTTGATATTATGTGTTCGATATGCTTATCAAAAGTTAATTTGTTGTCTAAATAAACACCTAGATCTTTACAAGTAGACGTAGATTGTAAAGGTTTATTATTCAAGTTGTAAGAATAGATGATTTTATTTTTATTTCTAGTAAATGTAATTGAGTGACACTTAGAAATGTTTAAGGAGAGTAAATTTGATTCACAATAACATTACTTAGGTGGTCAATAACTAAGTAATAATTTAAACTAATTTTTAACGCAATCTATCTATACATATATGTTTAGATTTAAACCCAGGACTCAAACCAATTATGGAGTTGAGTTACCATCAAAGGTTGGATTGCGATCCAAGAGTTGTCTGATTTGTTCGTTAGATGTTGATAGAATCATTTTATTGTTGTCCCTTTCTCACACAACAAACAAGGTAAATATAGATGTACGAAACCTTTATAAAAAGGCTTGCATCGGTAAAATTAACTTACTTCTTTACGAAAACTTGCACTAAGAATTTAAAATACTACTGAACCCTTGTCCGTTGGGTGGGGAAAGTTATTGTCGTCAGTTTGTAAATATTCAAATCATAACAATAAAAAATCAAGAACTTAAAGTTAAAACCAAAAAGTGCTTCATTTATAAAAAACCAGTCTACCCAAAGAAATTCTCCTGGGTGAAGACCTCCAATTTTTTACAATATATAAACTACATACAATATCAAATTCATAAATTTGATGTACTCCCATAAAATAAAGTAGATACTAGTCGGTAGTGTTACATTAGGAACTCGGTAATTCAGGTAGCACTCGTTCCATGAATGAACAACACGCTCCGGGCAGACGGGAGGCACGATCGCCACCGTTTTGCTTTATTTATTACAATAAAGCACTTTTTCATCCGTGTTTTTTACCTTTTCGCTTTTTGTACAGTCACGCTCGGTACATCCTGTAATTTGGTCGGGCGGCGAGGCGCACGCATGCGCGGGTAAAGGGTGGGCTTTAACAAATTGCCAAATAATAATATTTTAAATGAAATTATTTTTCTGTTGGCCAATCACTTATCATTCTTATCAATAAATTATAACATCGCAATGTGAAAAATGAAATATGCAAATTTGTTATATTTGGAAATTCCAAACATTTATACAAGGCGAAATTTTTGGCTTCCTCCCAAGATGTCAAAGGTTCAAACATGAAAAAAAAAATCGAATTTGTCTTCCCTAAGTAGTTTTTAATTAGAATATTTTTCTTTGTTGATTATTACACTGAGTGGTTGGCTAAGGGACACGGAAGCTAAGTGTAGTTTATGGTCAGACCGAAAGCCATTCACATTTTTTGTTGATACTTGCCAATTGATTTGAGATTTATTGTATTTCTTATGTTCTCTATTTTATGCAGGTGCTTGCAGGTTTTTTACAGATGCAATTCCGCGTCATGGAGTCTCATGAATGAGTTTTTCTTTTGCCCTGTTTAATTTATCTTTGTCTTACTAACCTATTTTTTTGCATTTTGTTTTTCCAGATACTGCTTACTAACAACGTATGCATGGACACTGGAGGTCTAGATTCGTTCAAAATAAATAAATGTAGCTTCTTTTAATCAAAAAAATTAGAATCTTGCGAGAGCCTTGAAGGAGTAACCATCAGTTACTTATACCAGGGCGGGTGAGAGGTGGATTACCTCCACTGTTGATTATTAGCAATGCACATACTGTTACATTTTACGTTTTGGTTTAAATTTAGACGGAAATTATGACGGCCGGCGTAGTCCAGCGGTAAGGCTCTTGTCTCGCACTCCGAAGGTTGCGGGATCGAATCCCGGCGTGGCAAATAAATTTAATTTGATTAATTTGTGTCATTTCACAATTAATTCATTTAAAATAATATATAGTACATTTTCGGCACGTTCCAGAGTGGAAGATACTCTCAGTATCGCCCTGGTGTAAGACCACCATTCAGAATTTAAACGTTGCTTGAAATGGCTTTAGCCGTGTTTGGTGACTAGATCTGAATAGCCAGGTTCTTCACCACCTTCTATCTTCCCTATCTCCTTCCCCTCCCCACTACCTTCAGCCTCACAACATACTCCAATTGGGGATACCATAGTCCCACTGGCTCCAGACGGGAGCATTTGGGACTCTTGTGCGGTATTCACGTAAAAAAAAGACATATTATCTAACTTCATAATTTTGTTATTAGTTTTTGGGGTATTATGCCGTGTTGAGCTACCTCCTTCTTTAGCCAACGTTTCGGACAGCGTTGCAGTGTCCATCATCAGGGCAGATGTGGACATCAGACATCAGACATCTGCCATCTGCCCTGATATGGACATCAGACATCTGCCCTGATGATGGACACTGCAACGCTGTCCGAAACGTTGGCTAAAGAAGGAAGTAGCGCAACACGGCATAATACCCCAAAAACTAATAACAAAATAATTTTTGGCCGTGAAAATCTAAAATCGTATCAAATTAATAATTTTTTACACTTGTAATATTTCTAAATTCCTAATTTATTAGATAACCAAGTGGTTCGCTATGTTTGATGACTTGGTTGGGATTCCCGGATTCACACGGTGAGGTTTATGCAGGTATATGGGGGTGGAAGCCTCTGCCCACCAACTGCGTCAGGCTGGATCGGGGGAGACTAACTGTAGACTGTAAGTGCCTCCGTTCACGGAGATATTTACAAGATACTCGATCCTCGTGCGCGTATCATACGCGCCGATCGTAAGTGCCCGTTCACGGCGCTACGCGGTGGCTATGTCCTGATACCGTTAGTGCTGATCGCGCGCGACGCTCGCATCACTTGTGTCTGATACTTATTCGTTTGACGTTTGACATAAATGGCGTCGGAACATGAAAGTAATGTTAGATTTGTTCTGAAAGTTGAAAAAATGCAAGTTTATATAACTATACGTTACCACAATACGTAAGAAAATATTTAGTGGAGAAGGCATGGATTGATGTTGGAAAAAAAGTCATATGACATCGCTTGACTGCGTGTTAACTCCACAGCCGCACGTGAAAAATGATCAAGTTCAGTATATTTCGGAAAGCGCCGTGTACGGAGACCAGCATTAAAAAGTGGTATATCAGCAGGGTACTTGTGGTTTAGTCACAATTACGTAGATTGTAAGATCTACATGAACGAAGGGCCTTTCTCTGTAACTGGACTCTCTCGGATCATTGCCTTGGGATCATCGCAGTGCGATGTTAGGATTCATTCGTCTGCAACTCCTGTATACTTCTTAAGTCGGTTCCTCATTGCTGTGGATCATGACCACTACTCCAATTTCCATGCTGGACAAGGCTTCTCCACTCTTCGTGGTCCTGCGATGTGCGGAGAGCCAAGGACACCTTAGCACCAGAAGGAAGACCTTCCTCTGCTTCTTTTTCCAAACACTTTGCCAGTGACTATGAGTTTCTCCAAGATGGAGTCCTCAGTTTGGCGAGCAACGTGTCCAACGCAACTAAAGATACGATGTAGGCAGATGGTTGAAATAATGAAAATAAGTGTAGGCAGATAGTTGAAATTAGTACTGGGCGTTGATGATAATTCTATCCAACGCCAACGTCGTTATCGTTGGCGATTTTCAACTGTTGAAAATAGCTGTTGAAAATAACGTCGACGTTGACGCAACTATAATAGGAGATCGACACGATACTAACAAAAAACAAACAAACTTTTAACGGGTGGTTCCCCGAATCATTGATGTATTATTTATCGTTATTATCTCTATGCCCCACACACGTAATAATAATCCTATAATAACGTTGAAAGTTGAAACTGTTGAAAGACGTTGGTTTCGGTGTTGAAAATATTACCCTGTTGAAATGTTAAAAGACGTTGAAGATATATTTTGTTTGTCACTGATAAATTCGCTTGTTGCTTGGCGCTACGTATCGACCGTATTGGACGGGAAAATAAAAAAAGTGCAATAGGTGCGTACATTACCAAAAGACCATGTCTAATTGGGTATAATATCGTTCACGAAGTGTGATCTCTTGACCCTTTTGACTTATCATTCCAACACCGTTGAAAACAATAGGTTCAAAACGTCGCTGTTTGGCGACCGGCGTTGATAATTATCAATAGGATATTTTTTGCTTGTCGTTGATAAATTTGATTGTTCCCTGGCGCTGCGTATCGGCCGTATTGGATCGGAAAATAAAAAAAAACGTGCAGTAGGTACGTACATAACCAAAAGACCATTTAAAATATCGAGTAATGTTGTTCACGAAGTACAAACTCTTAACCCTTTTTATTTATTAGGCAGTTGAATCGTTGACTGCGTTGAATAATATTCGCATGTAAGTATTATTTTCAACAGCGTTGGACGTTGAAATAATATCCAACGGCTAGTTATATTTTAATACAGTACTAGTTGAAATAATGAAAACAAGTAACTTAGTATGCACTACTGTATTATTAACATTATCTACCTACATGTTTCAAAGACTATGTTTTCTTCTTCAGGATAAGAGAATCTACAAAAATAAAAATGAATCGCCGAAATCTATGTACGCGCATAACTTCCGAACGACTCCATCAAATTGGATAATTCTTTTTTTTGTGTTCATTATTGTCAGGACAAGGTTTGTATAAAACTACTGGTAAGCTCTGGCATTATGAAATTTGTATAAAAAAATAGCAATAGGTGGCACGCGAGCTGTTTGAAAACTGAATTTACTGGGACTGAATGTATGGAATACGGGAGGGGAATTCGGCTAGGGGATTCGCGGGAGCGGGGATGAGGGGAACAAGGGAGGGAGGAAGGGAAACTTGGAGGGGGAAGGGGAACTCTGGAGGACTTCACGGGACGGGGGAAGGGGGGGGAGTGGAGTGGGGAGAGGGAAGGTGAAGGAGGCGGAGAGGGAATGCGAGAGAGGAAGGGGACGCGGGAGAGGAAGGAGAGGCGGAAGGGAAACAGAACGAACAGGAAAGGAAACGCAGCGAGAAACAATTTGTTTATTAAATGGAATAGCAAAGCATGCCGGGTACCAGCTAGTAATATAAAAATAACAAATGAAAAACAAGTATAGACAAATAAGAGCATAGACTATATATTAAAAAGGAGCGGTGATTAATTACTTTAAAAAAACAAAAGATGACAAAGGACCTGAGTAGAATTATTATCCTCAGGCCCTCCTGTGAAGAACTAATGAAAGAAAAATTCCAAATTAAACATGAAAATATACATACGGGCTGTTTTGGGCCGCACGGTATCGATTATTACCTATCGCTACCGCAGCGCTGCGGGCAGTTTCCCATTAAAAAATTGGTTCGGAATTTACTTATATAAATAATAATAATGGAACCATTCTTAATCTTATTCGTTATACCTCGCCCTCAAAAGGTGCAACCAGACAGGAACTCTATTACTTATTTACACAACAGTCATCTTGGGCAATAAAACATAATAAAATAATGTGGTGAAACTTTTAATAGTCCATTAAAAGAAGTAGATTCTTACTTGAATCTGGTTGTATCATTCGTGAATGGTATGTGCAGAAACCAGAGAGCAAAAGAGTTCCCAAATACTTATATAAATAAGTAAATACGTGAGAAATAGAGATATGCTTGTACGTAGATATTCAAATTCGCGGTGGAAAAAACGACGTTTCTTTCAATAGTACCTACTGATCTACCGGTGTATCAATAGAAGTAGCTGCGAACAACATTCGTTGGTAATTCCTTAGTCCATTGCACCTGGTGAGAGATTCCTGATCCACTTAAGGATAAGGAATTGTTCTTAACCATAAAATTATTGACGACTTTTACCTTAACTGCGATTCCAGTTCTCGCAAATGACGGCAGAATTGTTTAACCTTAACGTTATTTATTATGTCACAATTATTTCGAATGACAAAAATGAGCAATAGTCGTTAGTTTTAAGGTTAAGGAAATTTACTTATACTTAAGTACAACCGGAATCGCGCCCTGGATACGAGAATAGTTCTGCTTCCTGATTGCTCTCGATCTGCGGAGCTCCTTCCATTGAAATATCTGTATTGTAATTTGTGCTTTGTCATGCGAGATCATGTAATAATGGAATCGCAATACGGAGAACACATGAAGTACTTGTTCGCAGCATCCTTGAATATAACTCCATTATTTGGGCCCCTTCTGAATAAAACCATATCCTAGAAATATAAATGTACAAAAGAGGTTCATTCGTTACCTGTGTATGAGAGAATATACATACTATCCATTCGTGTATACATCCTTGTTATTAACGGGAATGCTCGATTTCATCATCTTTTAATTATTAGTTAATCTAAGTATACACGGAAGTAATCGGAAGTATACACAAACCACCTGTTTTGACGGTGATTAATTTATATGCCCCTAATTAGTATACTCGTGAGAGATCCTGTGTACTTTTCTATGCTCTGAAAACGAGAACTTCTGAATATCAGAATGCGCCAATAAACAGAGCGACTCAACTGCTTAACGATTCTGCATTGACCATCGACATTTTCAATGTCGCCAGACAGTGCAGCAACTATCTTTTGACGCATTTCGCAAAGTAGTAAAACTGCCCACATGTGATGTATGGATGTACAACCGCTTTACGGAGAACATGAAAAAATAAATAAATAAATAACATACCCCAATTGGGGATGCCACAGTCGCTGGTAGTGGCAGCTGGAAACAGCTGGGACTCTCATTCGGTAAGTAAGTAGGTACTTACATTAAAAAATACACTCCTTACCATAATTTTCTTCATAAGCCCCGTAATTTATTTAAGCAAAAAATCGAATGTAATCCATATATTTTTTACGATAAATACTTTGTGGTGAAAGAATTGCAACTGGTCCTGCATAAAACCTCCACCGCTATTTTTTGTGCATACGTTTATCATTTTTTTGCCATGATGCAGAACACCTTAGCCTGTTCCGAAACACCGTCAATAATAATGATTCTCCTCGTTAAATTCCTGAGTTTTTTGTCTGCAAACCACACAAGCATCCGAGTGGCTGGAACTGGTGATTCTTGACACCCTTAAGGTTGTGGAATGTTGTGTGGAAGGATATAAAACGAGAAAAGAGAAAGTTAAGTGGTATTTCATTGGAAATTATATATTGAAAACAGCTGAGAAGTTTGTCGCGTGTTTTACTAAACAGGTGAACGCTTTGTGTAGATATTAATTGAAGTATTTAATGGATTAAGTGCAGTGGTTACTAATTAACTGTGTTAATAGGACTCTAGGTTGGTAGGCCATAGTTGCGTTCTAATACCAATACTGATTAAGGAGTAAGGGTTGGAACTGACGGAGGATGATGAATGCCGTTGAAATTATTTTTCGATGTAATAAAGCTCCTTGTACAACCGTATTTGTAGTACCAGGACAAGTATATTTTATTTGTTTTTTTTTTTATTTTTATTTGAATACTCACAAGAGTTCCAGCTGTTCCCGTTTGGGGCCAGTGAGACTACGGTATCCCCATTTGGGATAAGTTATGAGGCTGAAGGTAGTGGGTAGGGGAAGGAGTTAGGGTAGAGGAAGATGGGGAAGTACCTGGCTATTCGGATCTGGTCACCAAACACAGCTAAAGCCATTTCAGGCAATGTTTCAATTCTGGATGGTAGTCTTAAACCAGGGCGATAATGAGATGAGTTCTTTCACAATTAATTAATTAAAAATAACATATACCATATTTCGGACCGTAGATCTGAAAAGCGGCACGCAGATCTGAAAAGCCAGATGCTTCCCCACATTCCTCTTCCCCATATCCTTCCCCATCTCCTTCCCCTCCCCACTGATCCTCAGCCTCACAATATACCCCAATTGGGGATGCCATAGTCTCACTGGCTCCAGACGGTTGGGAGCAGTTGGGACTCTTGTGCGATATTCGTAATGATAAATTATTATTTAATTAGTTATTCTTTGTGTACTAAGACAGTTGATTGTCATTCATCTTTTCTGCCTACCTCCGCAAAGAAATGTAATGTGGTTATCCCCTCAGGCCTCGGGTATATATTGTTAGAAGGTAAAAAAAAATATATTTTGCAATAAAATCCAAATATGTGGAATATTTCTGAACAACTGCTTTAGAAAGGTGACAATATAAGCTTTCAATTTTTATGATTCGAAAAAACATTTTATTTTCGAAATTTAAAATTTTCTGAATGCAAACATTAACGAGTTTTAAGAATGGCTCACCTTACTTTTTTTTAAACTAAAACTGATAACGAAAAAAACTGTATTTAAAAAGACAAATGTAATTATAAACATTATCGTCGCTCGTAACTCTTTATGTCATTTCATGCAAAAATAATTAATTTACAAATTCCCAAAGTTTCTTAATTTTTTTTCAAATTGCGGTTGGAAACTTTGGTTTGTTCATTTTAACCCTGTCACTTTGGATCGAAATTGTAAAATATCTATGCAAGATAGCTGCATATTTCAAAGACAATAAGAAGCAGTATTTCGTTCTCTTTCTGGTTAAAAGAAAAATACAAACGTTTGCATGAGAGGAAGAGAGATATATAGCTTTTAAAATGAAAGGTTGCTCTGGGACATTTTTGGTCTTATGAACGTATAACGCAATTACGTGTTTTGGGATGTATTTATTTCTAAACAAGCAGACGAGTTAATTATTTTATGGTTATAAATAATACTTTTAGATTTAAATATTATTAAGCGAGGTATTTTCTCTTTCTAACACCGTATGGATAATATTTCTCACCATGATAGTAAGGGAGACACAACGATTTCTATGAGACCTTTATGAATTTTTCCCAAAAGCGAACAAATTTAAATAAAAGTGAAAACTAAAGTAGACAAGAGTGGGGAGACTACGAAGCACTTTTCTATCAGTGTGAAAGATGAGTTTTTCCATATTTTTTCGTCGAATTCTAGTGCACCTTTTCCTATACATTTGGTCATCTTATTAGTATTTGTTTTTTTTTCGGAGTCACTAGATGGCGCTTATTTCAGTGTTTTCTTTGCCTATTGATTTGAAGTGGTTTGAAGATTGGAAATTGATTTTACATAAATATATACATTTTTTTTTGGATTTCGTAAGATTCGATCCACCCTCAGTTCGTCAGGTGATTTATACCACTAGACCAAAGCAGTCTTGCGTGGGACCGTGGATTTATCGTATTATATTGGAACCGAGTACTCGGGAAATAATTAAATATTTTATTGCTATCTCATTCTCTCGCAGACTGAATCGTATATGTGTTTGTCTCTTTTTAGTGTCGCTCGCTTCCGTTTGATCGAGTCCCTATCCTTCTGTCGCAGGCTATAAAGTTTGTCTCTTTTTAGTGTCGCGTTTTCGTTTCATCGAGTTTCAAATCACAACAGTGCTAAAGATGTTTTCACTTAAAAAAGTGAAAACATCTTTAGCACTGTTGTGAGTGCAGAGTGTGCAATTCATACGCTTCAGAAGTGAAACCTTCAGAAAACTAGAGTAGACAAGAGAGTGGAGGCTACGAAGCACCGCACAAAGAGGAGACCGATTATCCTATCTCATTCTCCCGCAGGCTAAATCTTATAGATGTATGTGTTTGTCTCTTTTCAGTGTCGATCGCTTCCGTTTCATCGAGTTTCAAATCTCAATGGTGCTAAAAAAGTTAACACATAAAAAAATTGTAACAATATTCCTGAGGATTGCTTGAGTGTCGCTAAAATTGTTTTTAATTAGAAAATAATTGCACATATTTAAAAATGTGTATATTTTAAATCCCTTTGCACCCACTGTATAAACTTATTCAATAATGTTTTCATTAATGTTTAAAGACGTTTTGGTGAGTTCCATCTCATTTTATTACTAACCAGACCATTTCCGTTCAGTAGGACCGCAGCATCCCTGGTAACAGTGGACCGTTATCCGATAATAATATCCAATGTCGTGGTCCGGCGGTAACGAGGTATTTGACAATCAACCTCGGGTTCGATCCCCGGCCATGATTTCCTGAATGAGGTGCGGACGCGTGGAACGTGTAAAATTATTTTTCTTATTTGTTAAGTTTTTTTGATGTTTTTAGGTGAAATAAATAGATGAATGGGAAATGATAGTAGCTGATTATTATCGGTTGAGGGAATCTTGGAGTCATGCGATTTATCTTGCACGTTTATTGATTACTTTAGAACTATAAGTCATCTACTTCCAGTTAACTTATTTTTAATGGTAAAAAAACATTACGAAACAGCATTTTTTTCTTTTGATTTGTATTATTCATTTTATTATGTATATCTTTTGTGTATACTTGAGTATTTGTAATTGGATTTTTCTCACTAATGTGCGAACAATTTTGAGGAGAAAAAAAGTAATACAAGATTTAACATGTCGTAGTACCTACATAGGTTCCAAGGTACGGTATCAAGATTCACATACCTAGGCTCCCTGATAACAAACGAGAATAATACCACAGAGGAGATCCAGAAGCGCATAGTGAACGCAAATCGCTGTTATTACCGCCTACAAAACCAAATAAAATCCAGACTGCTGTCCAGAAATACCAAGATATAAGTGTACAGAACACTTATCAGACCATTATTCACGTACGCTGCTGAGACTTGGGTACTAACTAATATGAATTAGCGAGCATTGGATGTTTTTGAAAGGAAAATTTTGAGGCCTATCTTCGGATCGGTTTCAGAAAATGGATTTTGGCGCAGGCGTTATAACAATGAGCTATATACTCTGTTTAAGGATCTAAACGTCACAAAATTTATAAAACTGCGAAGACTTCGGTGGCTGGGTCATGTGGAGAGAATGACCGAGCATCAAGCACCAAAGTCCCTGCTGAACTCAAGACCGATAGGGCGAAGGAGCCTGAGGAGACCATGTTTAAGATGGAGCGACAACGTCCTCAAAGATATATCTTCTTTGGAGATTGTAAACTGGAGAGAGCTGACACAAAACCGTGATGAGTGGAGGAAGGCTCTTGAGGAGACCAAGACCCACCAGGGGTTGTAGAGCCAAGAGTGATGATGGTGATGAGTACCTACATAGGTACTTTCGTCAATCAAATTTATTTATTTAAGTATTGCAATTTTTTTTAAGCGCATACCTCATACAACTGCTCCCGTCTGGAGCTCCACCAGTGAGACTATCGCATCGCCAATTGGGGAATGTTGTGTGGATGGGTGACCGGCAAACTCAGAATGAAACCAACTCAGAACCACCTCAAGAAGGTCATTAAGAGTAATGATAAAAAAAAAAAATTAAAACATTGGTTAAATATGTTAAGTTGTGTTAGGGTTACGGGCTATTTGAAAATTGATTTTTCACAGCTTTTTGAGGTGGTTCTGATTTGGTTTCATTCCGAGTTGGCATTGAACCGTAAGGCTAAAGGTAAGTGGGGAAGTACCTGGCTTTTAAGATCTAATCACCAAACAAGGCTAAAGCAATTTCAAGCGACGTTTCAATTCTGAATGGTGGTCTTAAACCAGGGCAATACTAAGAGTGTCAAAGAGTGTAAATTGTGAAAACACAAATCAATAAAATAAAATATATCTGTGCTGCCGGAATTTGAACTCGCGACAGATCAGTAGTCGAGAGACTTGGCCCTCGACCACGGAGACAAAAAAGAAAAAAAAATATTGGCACTTGCCGCAAATATGCTACGAAGTAATTAAATAAAATTGTTTGAACATCCTGCAATTTGAGCCCGCAACCTCATGATTCGTAGTCGACGATCTATACCACTCAACTACGGAGGTAGTTGGAATATTGGTTTTTGGAAAACAGAAAGTGATATAGATTCATTTGCTTTCGGAAGAGACCACTAATTTCCGAACAACATGCAAAATATAAAAATGTACTTACTTTTTCTTTTGCCATTTAAAGCAAGTAGGGTGTAGCACTTTCAGTCTTGAAAAAATGCCAGCGTTCAGAATAGAAGCTTTGCTTGAAATGGGTGTAGCCGTGCCTGGTGACAATATCTAAATAGCCAGGTACTTCCCAACCTTCCTCTCACCCATTTTCTTCCCTTACCCATTACCTTCTGCCGCAAAAAATAGGTAACAATTATTATAAGCAATAATTATCAAAAAAAAAAATGAAACAATACAACTTTGTATAAACCACTTATATAATGTGCAAATCCGACCGGTTTCGGAACAAACGTTCCTTCGTCAGGGAAAGCTTATACAAATTTGACAGTTTAGAACAATGTTTTATTATGGTAGGGGTGGTGCCGTTATTAGTTAATAATGTAGATTGGGTGGGTAGGTATTAGTGTAGAGTGGGTGGGTAGGGGAACAAATCCATGAAATCAGAATCAAAGAACATTTAAGGTGTCTTAATAATAATAATTTTTCTGAGTTCGCTAACCATATCATTGAAAATAACCATAGTTTTCAAAAAAACACAGGGATAAATAATCTTCATATTAATCATAAAGGAAAACGTTTAGCTAACTTAGAAGCTTTGGAAATTAAAAAATCCCTTAAAAATAATGAATCTATTATCAACAAACAAAAAATATTGTCATATAGCCCAATCATGGATTTGTTCCCCTACCCACCCACTCTACACTAATACCTACCCACCCAATCTACATTATTAACTAACAACGGCTCCACCCCTACCATAGTAAAACATTGTTCTAAACTGTCAAATTAGTATAAGTTTTCCCTGACGAAGGAACGTTTGTTCCGAAACCGGTCGGATTTGCACATTATATAAGTGGTTTATACAAAGTTGTATTGTTTCATTTTTCTATAATGGATAACCACAAAGTAATAGCTACATTCAAAAATAATAATTATCAGTCTGAAACTCTCATCTACATTGAAAAAATCTGCCGAGAAAAGATACTTGTCGCCAACGGGACTTAACCCGCATCCTTCTGATTGCCGGTCAGGTGCTCTCACCACTGAGCTATGGCGACAATTTCGGAAAATTTCGGCGGAAATTTTTTAGACAAGGTAAAAATCGATTGTTTACTGTTATTTGGCTTATTTTTTACACTTATTCAGACAGTTAACACGTGTTAAATTAAAACAATAATTGAAATATGGGAAAAAATATATTTTTTTATATTACTTCTATAAAACAAACAAAATTTATAAAAAATAACAAAACATGTTAACCACTTCTTGGAACTTCTCGTTCGGCTGACTTTGGGTGAGTTCGTGGCTCGTATGTCACCCGCCATCATCAGCGAAATACTCAATTAATGAGGTCCTTCCTTTAAGTGTTGATTATTGACAAATGTTTGGTCCAAGAAGTAGTTAACATGTTTGTTAATTTTGATTTGTTTTATAGCAGTAATATCAAAAATATTAAATATATATTTTTAAAATACCTACTTTAATTACTGCCTTTTGTTTCATTTAACACGTAAACGCAATAAAAATTAAAATACCTAATTAATGAGGTCCTTTCTTTAAAATGTAAGTGTCGATTATTGTCAAATCTTTTTGCCAAGAAGTAGTTAACATGTTTTGTTATTTTTTATAAATTTTGTTTGTTTTATAGATGTTAAATAAAAAATATATATTTTTTTACATATCTACTTCAATTGCTGTTTTTTTTTTAATTTACTTAATTTAACACGTGTTAACTGTCGGAATAAGTGTAAAAAATTAGCCAAATAACAGTAAACAATCGATTTTTAACATGTCTAAAAAAGTTTCGGTTTCGGTTTCGGCCGAAACTGAGACAGACACCGAAGATTCGGTTTCGGTTTCGGTGGAAAGTCCTGTTTCGGTCGGACACTAATTACTTATAATGGAAACCGATTCACGGTAAAGATCAATCGAAAAAACTGATTTAGCATTATCCTTTTGCCTTAAGCGATAGTAACGATAAAGAACTATAAAGCAACGGCCCTATTTTTTTCTATTCTGTTTATACATTGTAAATACACACTGTAAATACGAAGAAAACACTCGGAACACCAAGAGTATGTAAAAGGTTTTACCTCACAATAGTTGTCAACGAAATCCACTCTGTAACAAAAATATTTTCTCAGTTTTCTTTGTCTCCGCATATGACGTGTGCACTGCACACCTTTGCCCTATTTCCAGTGAACTACTATTTTTCCAAAAACTTTTATCGGCACTCCAATCGGCGCCATTGTGAACTGTGTAATGTACGTATGTGACACTTAATGTGATACTCACAATCCGGAGGTCGCGGGTTAGAACCCGGCATGCGCAAATAAATTTTATTTGATTAATTTGTGTTATTTCACAATTAATTGATTTAAAATAATATATAGTATATTTGCGGCATGTTCCAGAGTGGAAGATACTATTAGTATCGCCCTGGTGTAAGACCACCATTCAGAATTGAAACGTTGCTTGAAAATGGCTTTAGCCGTGTTTGGTGACCAGATCTGAATAGCCAGGTACTTCCCAACCTTCCTCTTCCCACCTTCTTCCCCTCCCCACTGCCTTCAGCCTCACAACATACCCCAATTGGGGATGCCATAGTCTCACTGGCTCCAGACGGGAGCAGTTGAGATTCTTGTGCGGTATTCACTGTAAAAAAAAAAGGTATTTCCTCAATAACAAATATTCTACTTTGGTAATAACTTTGTAATAATATTTGTGAAAATCCGAAAACTTCAATATCTTGGACATGTGATGAGACAAGGCGGATTTAGGGGGGGGGGCGTGCCACGGCATTTTTGTGTAGGTACTGTGGAAATTCCATCACAGTACATACTTAGAAGCTAAAACTGTCTTTATTAAACATTTAATTTTTCTATTGTTTTGACACTTTCATAAACCTACCTATACATACTTGAACCTGTAGAAATAAACTTGAAGTATGATACTTCAAGTTTATTTCTAACAGTAATTGTTGATTTTTTGCCCGTCCGCATCTTGTGCCCCCCCCCCCCCCCCCAGAAAAAAATCCGGGAACCGCCCTCGTGATGAGACATCCAGAGAAGTATGAGATCTTACATCTCATAATGCAGGGAAAGATGGAAGGAGAACCTCATAGCTGAAAAACCTGAGACGATGGTTTGGCCAGTCTACTGTAGAGCTGTTCCGGACCGCAGTAAGCAATGTCCGCATAGCCAAAATGATAGCCAACGTCCGTTGAACGGACAAGGCACAAGGAGAAGATGAATAATATTAAGAAAACTTGTTATTATTTTTTTACATTTCCCTCGGGGCCTGTGTCATTTTTGAGGATGCTGTGCTGCGGGTCTTTTTAGGAAAAGAAAATAGAAGAAGTTCTGGGAAGGAAAACGTTGTGAGGGGTGGGTATCTGCACCGCCAAGACCTTTATACATCCGTCACTCCTGGATACATTGATCCACAGATTGCTACCCACCCTTCGTGCCTTTTTCATTCATAGAACTTTACCTGCATACTTTACTAAAAATACCCACTACACAGCATCCCCAAAGATGACATAGGTCCTGAGTAGAATTATTTTTTATTTATTTATTTATTTATTAACGCCCTTTTTCGGAGCTTTTACATATGAATAGTAAGAAATATACAGTATTTATTCTACATAACTGAACTGCCTTCGTAACAATATTTTATATTTGTTTTTTTTTTTTACATGAGCTCCACACAGGAGGCGCTGAGGAAAATAATTTTCCTCAGGGCCTATGTCATCTTTGGGGATGCTGTGTGGAGGGTTTTTTTTAGGAAAAGGAAGGAGAGGAGAGTTCTGGGAAGGAAAAGGGTTTAAGGGGTGGGTAGGAATCTGGGGTTCAGTGTGTCTTGGTCATCTGCCTCCTAGACCTAGACAAACCTCACCCCATGTTTATTTATCTGCCACCGGTTTATTAGCAATCTTAAAACAAACTTAAAAATAAGGAACTCCAGTAAAAATATTATGGTCATATAGACCAATAAACGCTGATTCTGAATATATAAGTTTTATTTAATAATATTAACGCAGAGTTTTTAAAAAATTATTAAAAAGTCCATTTTCAATCGGGTCGTAAAAACACGCCGTCAAGTTGGCATTGTTGAAATTTTAGTGGTGACGTCACTGTTCGACGTGTTGTGACGTCACCGTAAAGTCATTGTATGGGAATGTATGATATGACACAAGCCATCGTATTAATTTATTCGTTTATTTCCATACTGTTTATAGAGATTTAGTTGTTGGGTTTAATAATGTTTAAAAAATAAAGATATCTCTTATTAGTTTATCTCTATTATTGAAAATATTCAAAAACAACTGCACAAAAAAATAGTAATGTTTCTTCTAGGGAGAATACTTCGAACAACGGAATTCAAAAAGGCGGCAGTTGATCAGCTGATTGCCTGATCCTATAGTAATTTTTTAGGAGTGATGACGTCACACGATTCACAATACATACGGTGGTTTTCGGGGGGTCTTGAAAAATTAAATTTTGACAATTATTTTAACTATTGAAACTAACTCTAAAAATAAAAATAAAAATGCAGTTTTTAAGTTAGAAGGTCATTATTCATTAAAAAAAAATTAAAAATTGGACTGGAGTTCTCTATTATGCAATTCTTTTCGATTCTCTACAAATTTTGCATGGTCTACCATTTCATCGGCTGTAATTTTCTACAAGGTAAGTTTGTGTACACGGAACACATTGTTGAAATACTGATCAGATTCTTCCGGCCTCTTCATTCATTAATCATTATTCCCTTCATAAGTAATCCATGGATAGACATAACCTTTGAATAACACCGCCATAAACAAATCGATTATAAAATTGCACCGCGCGGACGCCGTATAAAATATGATCGTGTGCGGCGCGCTCTGCAGCCAAAATGGGTCCTAAAAGCGCGGGAATATAACCGAATATTAAAGGCGGAATTGATGGTCTTCCCCTCCCATCCCAACCCCCTAGCCCCCCTGCACACCCCCCCACTTTGGATATTGGTGCAGTAAGAAAATAGCGAACATACGTGCAGTATTTTTGCTCATACGGGGAGGAGGTTTTCAAACTGCGCGATTATCATATTATAAGTTCTCAAATAAAACTAAAGGTCCACCTAAGGGCATCGACAACAGACATTTTGAAACAGTTGGATGTTCCAAGTATACAAAAAATCTATGCCAAAAATTGCTGGTTCATCACATAAAAATAGACACAGAGGCAAAAACCTCCACGATAAGCAAACCATATCCAAGCAAACCGATATACTAATTTTTTTTACATGATCTCCACACAGGAGGCCCTGAGGAAAATAATTTCCCTCAGGGCCTATGTCATCTTTGGGGATGCCTATAAGTATATATATATATACCTATAAGTGTAGTAAAATATATACCTATAAGTGTAGTTCGACCTTTGGACAAAGGAGTTCCGAATTTTTAGCAGTAGTTATATTACAAATTCAGAATAATAGAAGAATATGTATGAATGTGAGTGAGACAAAGAGTGTGTGCCAAGACCGAGTTAGTTGGCAGTCCGTCCTCTTTGCCTACCCCTGCGGGGAACGGCATGATGGTTAGTTAGTTAATAAAAATAAAATAAAATAAAAATATTTATCACATCATTCACTAAGTCATAGTATAAAGTTATAATATATGTATACATGTAATAATATAAAGTCATAATATATATATACAAGTCATAGAATTTTTATCAGAAAGAAGAACACCAGATTTAATTAAACCAACTACATAGCTCTGCTTTGACCCTTTGTTTCTTTTATCTGAGGCTTTGACTTATTTCACATGTATTGTACTTTTTCCAGTCTACAGTTTTTCCATAGGTGGGGAATTTGGTTTTGTTTCAGTTCGTTTTTGATTGTGATTTTTATTTTATTTTTGATTTTGTTATGTACATTTAGATGTTCTTTGTTAAAAAAAATTACATGTAAAAGCCCATAATTATCCAAGCTATTGTATTCGTCTACACTGATGACAGTGATGATAATGATGCAGTATGAAATGATTCTAATTTGTATAAAAATAGTAAATCCTTTTAGAAAAACGTCAAAATTTATAAATAAAAAAAATCCCTAAATATTGGGAAACAGTTATCCCGCGACATAAGAAAAGCGCGCGAGCGGGATGCATATACCCCGCCCCGCCCGTCGCGATATATTTTTTCCTATAAAATGTTCCCGGTCTGAGTGAGATATACGATAGCGAGTGTTTACGATTTTTTACCGTCTCTTTCACTCTCTAGATTCGCGGCGGGTCCTGTGAGGTACCTACTATGTTTTCACCTATATCTGCCTTCTGCAAAATGCACACATCCGGGCTTTAGAGGTAAAAGGGAACAAATAATCAAAAATACTAATTTAGATTAGCTATCTGAAACTCGCACTTACTTTGAATTTAAGTGTCATTTTCCAAATTGAAACTGATTCAATGAAAAATTTAGACAAGCCATAAAGTAGGTAGGTACCTACCAATAATGGTATATTCTTACCTTTACGAACAGATTACGGTCAACAATCACGAAGTTGAGGAAATTAACAAACATGCCAATGAGGTCGACAAACATGAAGATGGGAAAATCGTTATGTAATACCAACACAGCCTGTAATATACATACAGCAAACACGAAGATGAGGAAATCAACAAACATGCAGATGAGGTTGAAAAGTATGAAGGTGGGAAAATCATGATGTAATACCAAAACAACCTACAATATACAGTCAACAAACACGAAGATGAGGAAATCATAAAAAATGCACCTGACGTCGAAAAACATGAAGATGGGGAAATCATGATGTAATACCAACACAACCTACAGTCTATGGTCAACAAACAAGAAAATGTGGAAATCAACAAATATGCAGGTGAGGTCGAAGGTCATGAAAATGGGAAAATCATGAGGTAACAACCAACACAACTAATCCCTGGTGAGGAAGATTGAGATACAAAATAATTTTAGTAGTAATTGTTAAGTAATTAAAAAATGAATTAAAAAAAAACAAATGCACGTTATTTTTGCTTTACGGTTAAGCAAATTTGTCTGTTTTTTGTTGCCATAATTCATCGAAATGGTCGCCTTGTGGTAGTTTCATTAAAAGAAAGTATCACCCTTGACATTATTATATGTGATACTTGGCACGTTTTGCCATGCGAAGACTTTATCCAATATGATTGCATGTATGCAACGGGAACTTGGGTCACAACTCTCAGACGAGTTTACTTCAAAAATATTACACTATTTCAAATATTAATTATTTCTTTGTTTAATGAATCATAACCTATGAACATTTTTCAAAGTCAAAATGTCATTTTCCGTACGAGTGCTTTGAAATATATAATAAAACTTTAAAAAATACGACATGTTTATTCATTTGTGTATTTTTTTCACAAGTTAATAAAACAAATTAAAATAAATAGTAAATATTAGCGCAGATCAATAAAAAATCATCTTCACTTCGTGATTTGTATGAAATATAGAGGCTTTTGAAACTCAACTGACCTAAAAGGAGGGGGGTTTCTACGCCCGCCATCTTGGCAAAATAACTACTCGTGATTGGTTAAATTCCGATATAGCGGGTTTTGATAGTAACTTCTTGAATGACACAGCGGGTTTTGTTTCTCACTCGCAGTTTTAACATGGTTTTTGGTGGTGATAAAGAAGGTTTTGAAACTCAATTTTAGATAAGTATTGTTCCTCGCAAAAATGTGAACAAGATGTCATACTCAGATCATTTTGCCAAAAAATCGGATATGGCGGGTATTGAAATTATACGACTCATTTATATTGCGGTACGTTCCAAAGTGATGGATGGATCCTAGATACTATATTATTATCATTCTGACGAAAGATTACCATCTGTTAAGAATAGTGACATCTATGAGATAAATACTGTAGTTAATCACATTGATTTAATTTTTCTTAGCTTATTAAGAGAGTATGAATGTTAGAGACCTCTGGATGAATTTTCTAGAAGCTATTGTTACCGACTAATTAGAATGGACCACGTGACCCCAGTAGATATCTAATACCTGTGTTATTGTTATTATCGTCTTTTTAATAGTCTGAAGGACGGTATTTTTACAGTTTTTAGCAGTATAAAAGGGGTGTTATTTAAAATATTTTTCTCTCTCGCATTAACCGATACTTAGAGTACAGACCCTGTACTGCCCAGGCGAGGTCCGGGCCAAAATTAGTTACAAAAAGTGTTGATTTCATTGTTACTCAAAAGTGTTTGTAAATAAAACGACTCTTCATTAAAAAAGTGTTTTACAATAAAAAAGTCCACCACCCTAGATGAAATTGAAGTGACTTGATACCATCCAGTTTTGAAACTTTCTTTGAAATGGGTTTAACTATGTTAAGTCACCAGATCTGAATACATCTGAACTGCCTAAGTTTCCATGTACGCATTGAAAAAGCACCGCGAGCTTATATAAAGCGTATATAAATAAATTTATCTAAATTTTCCCAAGACGTTGAAAACTCGACGCAAAAGCTTTCTAGGTTCACTCCAGCCCCGAGCTCCATACAGTTTTCTTCAGATGGAAAATACGGCTTGGATAAAAGAAAAAAAATCATATACCTTTTCTCTATGCGAGCTTCTATGTATTATTATTTTCTATATGGGAAAAACGCGAAAAAATAACGGCGAGGCGCTCGGTAGACAATAAAAAACGTATGGATCCATATAAATCAATGATATAGGAAGAACTAGATGTACCTACCATAAGATTGAAAGTAATGGGTTGGTATGGTTGGTTGGTATATCTGCTTAATTATCTGTCCAGACGAGGGCGTCGCGTCGTGTCGGTTATCGATATGCGTGGATCAAAAATAAAGCGATCTGTAAGACAATAGAAATTAAATGTTAAACACATCATTAAAAACGTTACACAAAGCTTGGATGAAAACCAATGATACGTACATTTATCTGTCTTAACTTAACTTAAGAAATTCTTAAATTTTCATTAACTTCTTTTTTAATTGGATTTAATTTCATTAAAATTTTATATAAATGTAATGCATAGGTACCCACAAGAGGTAAATTTTAACTGCCTTATTTATTTATATTTGTATACCCAGGAATTGGCGATCCCTATCGTGCGTATGCGTATATATATTTTATATTACATTTTTTGTTTAAGGTGATTGTCAAAAGAAAGAGTAGAATATTTATTATTTTGACAATCACCTTAAAAACATTATATTTTTTATCTTAAAACTATATCATTTTATTGTTCTTTCTTTTTTAACTGTTTATAAAAAAAAACTTTAAAAAATGTTTATTTATATAGGTACCAAAGAAATTATTATAAATAAAATTTATACGAATTAAAAAAAACACATGTACCTTAACTATTATTGATAGAAAAAATGTATTATCTTACATTATATATATATATATATATATATATATATTATGGTTCCATGACAGTTCATCCTGCGACAATTCATCCGGCGACAGTTCATCCTGCGACAGTTCATCCGGCCGACAGTTCATCCTGCCGACAGTTCATCCTGCCGACAGTTCATCCCGTCGACAATTCATCCGGCGACAATTCATCCTGACAATTCAACCTAACCTAACCTAACCTAACCTATAAGTATAAGTATGTCGTATTTTGTTATTCACGCATGCTTCTTCGGAGAGTCGAAATTATTATTAGTAAAAATATTTTTACAGCGGATTTCCACTCAAGATGCCTTCAGATATAAGTATATCGATTTTGGTTGTACGGCCGTATATCCTCTTTGCATACTTACTTAATAAAAATCTTCTAAATGATCAGGCAGGATGAATTGTCGCCGGATGAATTGTCGGCGGGATGAACTGTCGGCAGGATGAACTGTCGGCAGGATGAACTGTCGGCCGGATGAAATGTCGCAGGACGAATTGTCGGGTCACCATATATTATGTAAGAAATATATCTGTGTATCTATAAGAAACGTTCGATATTTCCATTTTTGGCCCCTTACACAGATAGGTTTGTAGATAAATATGCAATGAAAAATCTTGTCTTAAACGTTAGTTTAACAATTAAAAATAATAATTAATATTTGACAAGTTTAAGTATTTCCCCAATAAATGAAGACATAATTTGTCTCGACGCCACCTAGCGAGGGATTTAACAATAACAGTGTCTCTCTCGCAAAACTAAAGTTGGTTGTTTTCGGGTGGAAAAATATAATAAGCAGTAATTGTTGAATGAAACACTAGTATATATAGAATCATTTGGCGGGTATAAGATAAGCCGCCATAGCTCAATTGGGATAGCAGCTGACCGACAATCAGAAGGGCACGGGTTCAAGTCCCGTTGGCGTCATGTATCTTTTCTCGGAGAATTTTTCAATGTGGATGAGTGTTTCAGGCTGATAATTATTGCTTATAGTAATTGTTACCCTTTGTGCTATGCATAAAAATATTGTCTTAAACGTTAGTTTAACAATTAAAAATGATAAAATAATAATCATTATCAAATGATAATTTTTCGTGCATTATGTACCAGTTTCAAACCTAAAATCGACTTCAAAAATTATTTTAATTATAAGTTGTTATGGATATCAAGCAAATTTATTGACAGTGTCGTTTTTTGTACTTATACGCTGGTATATAGATATTAGATATATGGACCTGTATTTTTTCCTTGATGCGTTTGAATAAAAATATCGTTATTCGGCGGCCCATCCTATCTCCACACTAGGCTTGTTGAAAAAGTATCGATATATCGATGTATCGATATTTTTAATTCAATACATCGATATTTTTTGCTGATATATTTTGATGCGATACATCGATATATAATACAAAATATCCAATATCGAAAATTGTATTAAATACGATATTTTTTATTTATTTATGTTACTAAAGTCACTAGAATCTAAAACCGTATAGGAAAGAATGGAATAAAAGTATCTGTATTGGTTCATGACATCTGGCGGTTAAAGTTTTAACTATTAATAGCTTACAAATGTATTGTCTTTACATTAGTATTTGTGATCACTAATACTATCTCGTATGTGTAGGTACATACATAGAAATGTATGCTATTTTTCGCCATTTTTTTCTAAGCCACTCCTATGTGTTGGTTCCCAATTGTCTATGATTATTGATTATGCCTTGTTCCAAACACGAAGTCCTTTTTGACAGATTATTACACCAATAGAAAGTTACTGAGGCGCATACAAACTTTGTATGCGTCTTAGTTACATATAAGTTAGAAGACAGCTTTTTAGTTTTTGATATTATTGTAATTATTAGACTAATAAAAATTAAAACTGATAAAAAAAACCTTCATTTTTATAGAGATTTTGGTACATTAAAATATTGCACATTGTGTGAAAAAATTACTTTTGATGATATTGAGCTGAATTCACTATTATTTTAAAAACACTAAATCTTCTGAAAATTTGACCGATATATCGATTAATCGATATTTTTTCCTCGATACATCAATATATCGACTTTTTTTTTCACTTTCGACATCCCTACTCAACACCCCTTCGGGGACACGTAGTAACATTATATGTAAGTAGTAAGCAGGTATACTGTATTTTCCTAAAATTTTCCTAAACTGCAAATTGTTCGTAGGTTTTCCGGGGGCCAACTGTCTGGGGATTAACTGTCATGGAACGTTGAAAATGCCCTCAGTATGGTGAAAAACAACCATTCAGAATGATAGATATTATTTTAAATGGCATTAACAGTGTTTGGTGACCGGATCCAAATATCTGGGTATTTTTAAACCTTTCTCTTCCCCTCCACTCAGGCTCATGACATACCCCACAGCCACAGGGACAATGTAGCTCCACTGGCTTCGGGCAGTTGAGACTCTTGTATAGTGCTCACATGTAATAAAAGCTTGATTATACAGTGCTATGATCACAGATATAAATCATCTATACTGTATAGTTGTCTTTTTAGAAAACACATGACCATTCTTTACAAAAATATTTCACTGATAATAAATATAACAACATAATATATTATGAATGCGCCACAAAAAATAATATATGAAAAACGCTACGGTAGAGTACGTTCGGAAAACGTCTCCCGCTGAAAGAAATTCACTAGAGAATATATTACTTTATCTATGGGGAATACGTCTGTGTTTGTTCTGAACAATCGTATCGTCTAGGACAGACTCTAGAACGTCTAAGTTAATGGCGGAAACGTGAGCAATATCGATAATAACAATTTAAATTACAATTTACATCAGTATATGTATTATTATTTTCGTAATTTTAATTCGTGCTTTTAAGTAGAGTATCCAAAAATGTTCACAAATCTAGTTCAGTTTTTAAATTATTATATCAAACAAGGCTAAGTAAACATGAGGATGAGGAAATCATTAAAACTATTATGTAACTAACAGTCAACAGACATGTAGATGTGGAAATCAACAAACATGAAGATGAGGAAATTTACATATTTACATGAACCCGGACACCCCTGCTTAATCACCAAATGTAGCGAACCACTGGGGGTGACCTATGGCTTAAGGACCTATGACCTAGGTTAGGTTAGGTGAGGTGTGGTTAGGTTAGGTTAAGGTAGGTGGGGTGTGGTTAGGTTAGGTTAGGTTAGTTTAGGTGAGGTGTGGTTAAGATAGGTTAGGAGAGGTGTGGTTAGGTTAGGTTATGTATCTTGTTTACTCGTTCTTTATTTAATCATTTCTTCAATGACAAATTCTGTTGTTTTCCGTTTCTTTACCTACCCTTTATACGTGGTACATCGCAGTATGAAAATAATATATTATAGCATCCCTTCACGTCCGACTAGCTAGAGTTTAATGGATGTATGACCTCTTAATGTCCGAAGAACGCGAACGACCATCGTCTTTATACCTTGCCTGGTAATAAAAATGTACGGCTCACCCCCTATAGAACCTCCTTTTTCCAAACCCACCCCCTAAACTTTTCCAACCCCCCACATATTATATCTGCACCGTGTAATTTTTATATAATAAATATGCTCACCAATGATGTAGCATTTTTTAAAGTAATTTTTTCCGTAAATGAGACCCTTTGGAAATATTTCTTTGAATAATATTATACGATAAAGCATTAATCACATTTTTGGGATGATATGAAATGAGATCCCTGAGGCGTGTGTTTGGTTAAACCATGGACGATAGCGTAAGAATCGTGGAGATCTGCGTAGAATGCAAAGCTGATGTAAGCGTAGTGACTAGATAAAAAAGGGTACGCTCAGATGGTGGGCATGTTTTTTAAATTTTTTTTTTACGTGAGCTCCACACCGGAAGCCCTTAGGAAAATATTTTCCCTCAGGGCGTATGTCATCTTTGGGGATGCTGTGTGGAGGGTTTTTTAAGGATAGGAAGGATGGAGAGTTCTGGGAAGGAATAGGGTTTAAGGGGTGGGTAGGAATCCGGGGTTCAGTGTGTCCTGGTCATCCGCCTTCAAGACCTAGACCAACCTCACCCCATGAACCCGGGCACCCTTGCTAAATCACCAAACGTAGCGAACCAATTGGGGTGACCTATGGCAGAGGCGTTGGTTATCCAATAAAGGTTCCTGGGGCGGCGGTGCCCATTCCCGCCTCCCAAATTGAAATCGCGCATGTAAAGCGAATGAATGAGGAAAGGAGTGTAAGGAGAATAATATAATGCAAATGTGAATGGTAGAAAAAGTCGGGGTGTCCGAGGAAGACATGGGACGACCAAGTACATCATATACTTGAGTCGGGCCATGTCACGAGTCAGATTAATAGAAGAGCATGTATGAGACGATGTATAAATATGAACGAGGCAAAAGGAGTATGTGCCACGATCTAGTTGTTTGGCAGTTCGTCCTCTCTGCCTACCCCTGCGGGGAAACGGCGTGATAGTTATTTAGGGGATGCTGTGTGCAGGTTATTTTAAGTAAATGTGGTAGAGGAGGTTCTGGGAAAGAATAAGGTTTGAAGAATAAGGTCTAAGAGTTACAAACGTGTGAATCCATCTCTCCCACTATTGTGCAAGGCGATGTTCCGAGAGAGTACGGCTGGAGGAGTCAAAGGGTGTCCCTCAACCAGCGTCTCTTGATCTGGCCTATCGCACAGTTGATAGGCAGACGCAACCTTACTCAACCCGGGTGAGTTGCCAATGAGTTTTGAGTTCAGGTACGGGGCACTGGTATCTTACTATATTTATAATTATTTTAGTAAAAGAGGATAGACCGCCAAACCACTCTGCACACATTTCATACACACTCTGCTGTTGCACCCAACGCAAATACTTAAAAATTAGTCGTGACGTGTCTTCCTCGGGCGTCCCTGGCTTCTTCTGCAATGCACTTTTCCTAACCTTGTAGATCTATACATATAGAAATAAAATAAAATAATGTATTAGGTTTATGTACATATTGTAAATTCACCTTGAAGATACTGTAAGTATCGCTGGTGCGATAGTAGGCACCATTCAGCATCGAAATGACTGAAGCTGCTAATCCTTCCTTTTCGCCTTCTCCGTCCCCTTCTTCACTTATTTTGTTCTAACATATGCTTCAAAAATGGGATGCCATAGATTCAAGTTTGAATTTTGGCTCTGGAAAGTTTGAAATTTTGTACAGCATAACAAAAAATAAAAATTTAATCTTAAATTCATCGTTTTTTTAATGGAAAGAATGATTTTTTTAAAGGCTTACGAATGTACTGGAAATATTGGAAAATCACCTACCACCATCGTCATAAGCGAAAGATGATGCTTGTGTAATAATGGAGGACTTGGCTAGCAGAGAACTGAACCCGCTACGCTACGCCGCTAAGCCCGACGCTACAATTCAGCTACCGATCGGACGATTTCATTATATTTTTTGTGAATACCGCACAAGAGTCTCAACTGCTCCCAACCGTCTGGAGCCAGTGAGACTATGGAATCCCCAATTGGAGGATGTCGCAAGGCTGAACGTAGTGAAGAAGAGAAGGGGATGGGCAAGAGGAAGGTAGCGACGACCTCCGTAGTCCAGTGGGTAAGACTCTTGACTCACAATCCGGAGGAAATGGCTTTAGCCGTGTTTGGTGACCAGATCTGAATGGCCAGGTACTTCCCAACCTTCCTCTTCCCCACCTCCTACCCCTCCCCATTACCTTCAGCCTCACAACATACCCCATTTGGGGATGCCATAGTCTCACTGGCTCCAGACGGGAGCAGTTGAGATTCTTGTGCGGTATTCAGTGTAAAAAAAAAAAAAAGGTAGGGAAGTATCTGGCTATTTTGATCTGGTCACCATCAAGCCATTTTAAGCAACGTTTCAATTCTGAATGGCCGGTCAGTGGCTGAGTTAGCGTCGCATTTGAGTCCCACCCAGCCGTCCCGTGTTCGATTCCTCGGCTGACTAAGTCCTCCATCACGACACAAGCAACATTTTCCGCTTACTGTGGTGGTAGTAGGAGACTTTCAAATATTGTTGGGTTATTCGTAACTCGGGAGTACTTGTCTTTCTTTTAAAAAAATGGTCTTACACCAGCCGAGCGATTCTATAGTTATAATTGTAAATCTTAGTTGTAAACCAGTAATATTAATTCCTTTAAATACTTATCTGTACAGCGCCCTTGAGGTGATTTTTCACAAAAACGGCGCTATATAAATTAGCCAAATATTATTATTATTATTGTGGTATCGTTATCGAGATAACGGACGTGATCAATAATAAATAATTATGCATACTTGCAGGAATTCGTGTATAAAACGATCTAAACTAAAATATGTGACAGTAAATATCAAAAAATCACACAAATCTGACAGGAGATCACGTATGTTATCTCGATAACGATCCCACAAAAGAATCGCTAGACAGGACAATACTAAGAAAATCCTCCACTCTGGAACTGGCTTCATACATAATATATTTTATTTATACATAAATTGTGAAGTAACACAAATCAATCAAATTAAACGTACTTGCGCGTGTTGGGATTTGAACACGCTAACTCCAGATTGCTAGTCGAGAGTTTTACCCCTCGACCATAAAGCCAATATTTTCACTTGCAACATATTATATCAAAAGGCAGTTGTTTTTTCAAGTTTTCTACGAAAAATTCAAATGCCAAATATCTTCAAGTTCTATTTTCATGTGCCGTATAAAAATATATTTTAATACGTTGTACTATAGAAATACTCACATGAAAAATAATAAAAGTAGGTACTTCGGAATTCTTATAGCTTTTTCTCATGTGTTGAGGCAAACCTATACGACATGCATGTAAAAAGATATGTATAATATATTAATGTGCGCATGCATGTGTGTGTGTGCGTTTTCGTACAATTTTATTGCAACTTTTTACGTGTGTTGGTATGTGTATGCACTCCTTTACTGCGCGTATTCGTTTTTTCAAACTTCAATTTCTTCCGCAGGTAAAATTGTACTAACAAAAAAAGGGAAAAACCACTAGTACTACAAAAAAATATGTACATACAAATTAAAATACTTTTCAGTGCGTTGGTTTTACTGCCCAATTTTCTTTGTAGTAAAAAGATAGATCTTGACGGGTGAACCAGTAAGGTAAAAAATATTATAGTTCAAAACATTTTGTAAAAAGGTACAATAGTTTGAAAGGCTTAAATCGTGTGTTTGTATGCGTTTAATTTTACCCCTTTGGTTCAGTGTGTAAAATTTGTGGCAAGGTTTTAACAGTTTTCGGGCATTTCTCGAGTATATTGCACAGGATATGTAGCGCATGGCGAGACATTATTTTTTTCATCCGTCTCTTTCTTGTCGAACATTTTTCACGTGTAATGTCTATCTCTGTCCTTTTCGCACGCCTTCGTTGCATTTTTCACTGTTCTTTTGGGTTTTTTGCGCAATAAAAGACAAAATGATTTTTTACTATTTATGAACATGTATGGAACGTCGAATCCAGTATGTTCTTAGATCACTTAATCGAAATCGTTTTAAAAAACGATTCCTCATCTACTATTCTCTCTTATCGGAGGTTGGATATTGAATGGAGAACTCTGGTTTATGAAATATGTAAAGCTTTTCGGTCTGGAATATCTAAACGTCATTTCCATCCAAAGCAACCATAAAACAAGTAGGTACCTACACAGAAACCGAAAATGTTTTCGTTACGTCCATACCAACAATGATCAATATTGTGTTTACAAAAAAAAAAAAATAAGTAACTAACTAACTATCACAACGTTTTCCCGCATGGGTACGTAGAGAGGACGGACCGCCAAACAACTCGGTCTTGGAACACTCCTTGCCTCGTTCACATTCATACATCGTCTCATACATGCTCTTCTATTATTCTGACTCTTGACATGGCCCGACTCAAGTATCTGATTCACTTGGACGTGACAGGAAAAAGCTATGTAAGGTGTTGTCCAAGTATGAAGTTAGTACGAATCTCGTACAGGCAATCTTCTTCTAATATATATATGTATATTTTTTTTACATATATTACATGTATACACAAGAGTCCCAACTGCTCCCGTCTGGAGCCAGTGGGACTATGGCATCCCCAATAGGGATATGTTGTGAGGGGAAGGGAAGGAGATGGGGAAGAGGAAGGTGGGGAAGTACCTGGCTATTCAGGTCACCAAACACGGCTAACGCCATTTCAAGCAATGTTACAATTCTGAATGGTGGTCTTACACCAGGGCGATACTGAGAGTATCTTCCACTCTGGAACGTGCCGCAAGTATACTATATATTATTTTTAATTAATAAATTGTGAAATAACACAAATTAATCATATAAAATTTATTTGCCACGCTAGTCAAGAGCGTTACCGCTGGACTACGCCGGCAGTCAAATATGAGGGAAGCGTTGCATGTATTAGGGTGAACGGTGATTTTACGGGACGGTTTGACATCACAAAAGGCGTTAAACAAGGCTGCTTAATATCACCGTGGTTATTCAATTTATACATGGATAATTGTATGCAAGAATTGAAAGAGATGGGATTGGACGCAAAATTGAGCAATCTGAAAGTATGTTGCCTGTTTTATGCTGACGATGCGGTGCTGATATCTAACAGCATGGAAAATCTACAGTCTCTCGTGTCAAGGATGAACGAAGTATGTATGAAAAATGAGTTAATGATGACTGTAAGTAAGTCTAAAGTCATGGTATTTGAAAGAGAGAGTATAAAAACAATGTGCAACATAGTTGTGAATGATGAATACTTGGAGCAGGTGGATGAGTTTCTTTATTAGGGAAGTATGTTCACGAGAGATGGGAAGGCAGATAGAGATATTGAAAGAAGGGTGAATGCACGTAACTCTATTAATGAATGACTGTACGCCGTCGGCACCAACAAAATATATAAGTATTGATTCTGAAAATTGTTTAGAGCTTTTAAGCTCATCAAGTATACTAATTTCGGTTGTCCGTGCGTGCGTTAGTTATTTCTGCGTGAAATTTTTACTCAATGAACTCAAATTTGCTTTGAATTTTAGTCATTTCCAAAATTGGAACCGATTTTGTGTGCAATTCTGACAAACAATAAAGTAGGTAGGATTCCATGAATGCAGATCCCCCGACAGTTGCCCCCCCCCCCTGCATAGGTACTTATATACAGTGTGCAGTCGGTTTAAGAAAATACGGTAGACCTACTTGCATAAAGTATATCTAAATGTCTCCGAAGGGGTATTCAGAGAGGATGTACCGCCGAATAACAAAAGTATATTATTTATTTATTTATTTATTGTTTGTAAATATTACATAATACAATATAATGAACTTAAAATGTCCAACTAGGCAATTGCCCGTTTTAGGACATTCCAATATGATAATGTTTTTACATGTAAATTATAGTAAATTATAGTAAGTTATAGTGTTGACTATTCTGTTGGTAAAATAATACATATGTATATTGATATTCTAGAATATTTTCAGTTATACCATGACATTTTTTACTATTGTTTAGCTGACATAATAAACTAAAGTAATATTAATAGATAAAACAAGAAAAATGAATTTGAAAATGAAAATGAATGAAGAAATTCTGTTGGTAAAATAATACATATATATATTCATAAAACTAGTATACTTTCAGTTATACCACGACATTTTTTTACTATTGTTTAGTTGACATAATAAACTAAAGAAATGTTAATAGATAAAACAAGAAAAATGAAAAATAAAAACTGAAAGTAAAGAAGGAACTTTTCCTTTAAGGAAAAATATCACGCAGAATTGAGCAATTTTCGAACTTGCTTTATGAAAAAATACAGTTACTTTAATGCTAATATAATACCAATATAAATTAAAATGTAAAGAAAAACAAAAATTACAATTCAATTAATGTTGTTTAGCATATTCTCGCATTCAGCTCTCCCCAAGACCAGAAGCCAATTATTTACCTGCATACGCAGAATATTAGTACTCTTTGCCTTCCATGCATCAGGTATGAGATTGAGCAATTTAGGGCCTAAGTATGAGAATTGTCTCTGTGCTAGAGATGAGGAAGTGGTGGACGGAACTATTGGGTTTTTTTTTGCATGTCTTGTATTATGACAGTGTTATAATACAAGACATGCAAAAATTATAATTATATAACATATTTTCATTCAAATGCACCAAGGATAGAACTACTTTGTGTTTTGAAGACTTTTGTGAATGGCACGGATGTGTCCAAACCGGTAGCAAAAAATTAAAAATATAAAGTAAAAAATGTACATTGAAAATTAAAACTCTTCAAAACAAAATGTCTAGAAATTCTAATGGCGAAGGAATACAAAAAAAATTACTTGTCTATTTACCGAATATACCAGCGTATAAGTACAAAACATCGACAATCTAAATAAATTCTTTGATATCCATACCAACTTGTTATTTTGAAGTCAATTTTAGGTTTGAAATTGGTAAATAATGCACAAAAAGTATCTTCTTCTAATGTATTAAAATCTCGTGTCACGGTGTTTGTGGTCGCACTCCTCCGAAACGGCTCGACCGATTTATATGAATTTTTTTATATATATTTGGTAGGTATGAGAATAGGTCGTAAAGTGTATTTCATACCGCTAGGTGGTTAGTGTGTTCCTATCCAGATTTTTTGTTGTACTTTTTTTTGGCATCAAAAAATAACTATAACCCTAAATTTTCTCCCTCCTACCCCCACCTTACCATTTTGAACAATGAATATGTCCGTTATTTTAAAGTTACTATAAAGTATATTTCAGGTGAGCTCTGGCAGTATTAAATTTGTATTAAAAATTGCAATAGGTTGCACGCAACCTGTTTGAAAACTGAATGTACCGGGAATTAATGTATGGAATGCGGAAGGGTGCTGGTGGGAGGGGGGAGGGTGGTGAGGGGGAAGGGGCAGGGTGGTGAGGGGGAGGGGGGAGGTGAGGGGGATGTTGACATTTTCAAAATTGGTGTATTGAATTTTAAATAGTAGAATATAAAACCAAGAGAAATATTCTTTTTTTTTTATTTTTATTTTTTTATTTATGAGTAAAACCTCAAATTGTAATATTTAAATAAATGAAGACAATATAAGCGAAACTCAATCGAAAATCTGGAAACAGAAAAATCAGAAAAGCAAGAGGTCCTGGGTTCGAGTCCCAGAGGTGTCAATATGTTTTTCTGATTTTTCTGTTTCCAGATTTTCGATTGAGTTTCGCTTATATTGTCTTCATTTATTTAAATAGAAATATTCTTGGTTTTCGCAATTAAATCAAATAAACGGTTGACAAAAAACTCACTTGAAAACCTAAGAACTTTGTTTCCACACGTAAGTACCTATGTCTTTTGTAAAAATAACTTTAAAAGTGATCGGCTTTTTAGTATTTTCTTCGCTTTGTTAACATTAATAAATATAATATTTATTTCATTCAATTTTAGCAAAGCATAAGTCAAGTGCCACACACAGCTGTAAAAGATAAAAGATCATCGCACGCCCAATAACGCTCTCCGTACAATCCCATCAGACCTGTCACACCTATTAAGCAGTTTATGCGCAGATCAACTATAGACAATAAAGATCTGACGCCGTAACCGCTCCTAAGGCGATATCCGAAAAGTTATGCGACCCCCTCTACACCGAACACAGGAGAGGGAGTCATTTAATATTAATTAATTACGGAGCTGCCTAAACAGACGGTTGATTATCAAGTTGATAGATGCAGTACAAAGAAATGGCATTTCGTGGCAGCTCTGTAATCCATCTAACCCCCTCTCCTACCATAGAAAGATATATTTGATAGCGTCGTGTGACGGTACAACACATATGTAAGTGCTCGCGGTTCAACAGATATCTGTTCGCGCTTTCGTCTTAGTTTAGTGGCAAAAATTATTTTTGATATTTCCTGAAATTTGTGGAACAGGCAGTAAGTTTAACGTTGAGTAAACCGGACCTACTTTGTATCTTACGGGGAAACTTTGCATAAACAGTGACTAATAATGATTCATGGGGATGCCTAAAATATTTTTAGGTATTACGATGCAACAGTATACGGCATCCAATGGGATAATAAGGACGTACAAAAGTGATGCAAAGTCACCCCCTCATAGAAAATACATTTAACTGTAAAAATATTTTGTTTATTCCATACAATGTTGTATTACTTTAGATTTAAATTTGAATAATACTACGCACACCTTTAATAGTGACACATTATTAAAGAGTGGTTCTCCCCAGTTTACGGTTCCGTATCAATGAATATTTTTTCACAACCAGTGGAGAGATTTTTGTCACATATTGGCGCCATTTTAAATGTCTCCAATTGCTTTTCGCATAAAAAAGGCAATTATCTTCATGATTCGGCAAAATATTTTAAAAATATATTTGTAGCTGCCACGTTATTTTGAACTTAAAACGAAGTCATTAAAATTCTTTATCTATTTTTACCATAGATATCGCAAATCCAAACTTCGTGGACTATTATATGACGACGTTAAAAATATATTTTTTAAATATTTTTTCACGTTGAATTTCTGATAAGCTGTTTACGGTTAAAAATCAAGTCCTTTTTCCATAGACATGCACCTTTCATTGTCAATTATACTACAGACAATAAATATATAGAAATCGAAAATATTCTATGTTCACTCGAATAAGTACCTCTCACGGCAGTCTCAAAGTAACAAACACGCAGGATTCGCGCGGTTATAAACTTTATGATTATTTTATATTTTTTTATAAATCCTACAAATATGAGATAAACGGTAAAAGACAGGTTAATTCATTGGCTATACGGCACTAAAATGAGTTTTTATGTCGCCATGTTAAAATTCGAAGGTATGAGAATCAGAACCGATAGAAAACAACCTTGGTGTTCCGCAAGGGTCGGTATTAGGTCCAATTCTATTTATAATTTACATAAATGATATTATCAAAACTATTAAACATTGCAAAATTAGACTATTTGCAGACGATACCTTAATCTATATTTCGTGTGAAGATTACATAGAAGCAATTAACAAAATAAACGAAGACCTACAAAATATAGCAAAATGGCTTAAATTAAACAAGTTGAAACTGAACGTAAACAAAACAAAATATATGGAAATAGGCAATAAAACATGTAACACTGGGTTAAATTTGACAATCAATGGTGAAAAAATTGGAAAAGTAAATGAAATCAAATACCTGGGTGTAATATTCGACTCAAAACTGACTTTCACAGCAAACTTTGAATATGTGCTAAAAAAGGTATCAAAAAAGGTAAATTTTCTTAGAAGACTAAGACGTAAATTAAATAGAAACACTACGGAGCTCATTTATAAAACTATCGTTGCTCCACATTTGGACTACTGCTCTACAATGTTATATTTGGCCAATGAAGGTTTGAACAAACTAGAAGTTATACAAAACAAAGCTATGAGATGTATACTGGGGAAAGGCAAATACGCAAGGATTAATCAAATGAGAGAGGAGCTAAATTGGATTCCAATAAAAAAGAGACTACTATTTAACGTGCTAATTTTTGTGCATAAAATTATGAAAAACCAAATGCCAAAATACTTTAAGGATGAAATTGTTTTTAATAGAGACATTCATAATTACGAAACAAGAAATATAAACAGAGTTCGATTGCCACAAATGAAGAAATCAAAATCACAGAACTGCCTAATGTACAGAGGACTAAAGATGTATGATGAAATGCCTGAAAGTATGAAGAATGAAGAAAGAATGAATGTATTTAAAAAGAAATGTTATGCTTACTGTAAAAATATTTAAATTTATCAAATGAAATGTTACATTGTGCTTATTAGTTTATCTTCATGTAGTATAAACTAACTCAATAATAAAAAATAAAAAATAAAAATTTGGCGAAAAATTTTAAAAAATTTCTGAAAATCTCAAGCAAACGGAGGAAAAAGTTTTGTAATGGGCTGTAGCTCCAGTGGTATATGAAATTATCATTTAAATTTTTTTCGTTGGGGATGAAAAAGTAGGGCAAGAAAAAATCCACTATTTGGCAATAATACCAGAATTACAAACACATTTAATTTATGTAATTAAAAATTTAAATAAAAAAGTTATTAAAAATTATTTATTTTTCCTAACCAATTCACTCTCTTTTTTTTTCCTTTCGCCTCCCAAATTTTCGAAATACGATTGGTTTAATCCCACATTAAGAAATAGGTAATCTCAGTATCGCCATAAAAGACCATCAAGCGACGAAATGTTGCTTGAGGTCATAAAGGAATCTAATTAGTGATAACATGAACCCTCCCCCCTCCCTACAGTGTTTCCCACCCCCTCTCCCTCTCCCTCGCCCTTCCTCCCGTGAACCCCTCTCTTCCGTTCCCCCCTCCCGGATTTCCCTTCCCCTCCATTCTTCCCTCCCTGCCGCTAAACCATATGAAATGCACGCATTTTTAAAACGACTCGCGCGCCACCTATTGTATTTTTTTTATACAAATTCAATAACCCCAGAGCTCACCATTCTCTATAGAAAACTTCGCGGACATGTGCGCAACAACTCACCAAAGTTTAATCGCAATCGAATGAATGGTATATGAAATAATAAGGTATATGAAATAATAATGGTAGATGAAATAATAGATAATAATAAACAAAGAAACATTCATTTTAATATATCAAGGAGATTTTTTTTTTACTCGAGCTCCACACAGGAGGCACTGAGGAAAATAATTTCCCTCGGGCCCTATGTTATCTTTGGGGATGCTGTGTGGAGGGTTTTTTAAGGAAAGGAAGATGAGGAGGGTTCTGGGAAGGAAAAGGGTTGAAGAGGTGGGTAGGAATCTGGGGTGAAGTGTGTCCTGATCATCCGCCTTGAAGACCTACACCAACCTCACCCCATGAACCCGGGCACCCCTGCTAAATCACCAAACGTAGCGAACCACTTATCAAGGAGATGGATAGAACACGAAAAAATCTAAAGATGATCCAAGAGAATAGAGAGGTGATTGGCTAAAAATTCGTGACGCAACTTTCATTAAATGTTCCACTGGGAAATTTGTTTTAACTGCAATCACGCGTTCCAAATTTCAAAAGCGGCCCATCGAGTTTTTTTTTTTCTAAAAAGGCCCCAACAAGCTAACTTTTTTCTAACGCGTTTTCTAAATTTTTCTACAAATCTTGAAGATTTTTTTTTTTTAAAGAAAGATAAACGGGTTACGAATAACCCTACAACATTTGAAATTCTCCTAATACCACCACAGTTAGCCGAAAATGTTGCTTGAGTCGTGATGTAGGACTTAGCCAGCCGAGGAATCTAACACGGGACGCCTGGGTGGGATCCAAATGCTATACCAACTCAGCCACTTTAAAAGTTGACAAAAATATTATAATGAATATTTACAGCCCATCCAGGAAAAAATGTATTTCTCTTTTTACCCTCCCCCACACAACTGTATTTCCGATGACCAATTTTTTTATGAAATAAATTTATTTATTTGAATTTTTTATGTTATTTTAATAATCGCTCTTTCAAGTGTATTAATTTTATTTACTGAATTAATCCAATTTTGTCGATTTGAAAAAGTTTCTGATTTATATCAAAATAGATTTCCGAAATGTAGAAGTTGTGAATCTTGGAATGCATCAAACAAAAACCACTCATTTTCAAGTATTTAATCTTTTTTTTTTCAACTTTATTGCTTTTATTTTTTTCTTCTTTATTCCAGAACTCGTGGGAGTGGTGCAATCCCACCCGTCCCATTTAATTCATCGCACATATCAAAGTAAAACCGGTCAGTGACTGAGTTGACATAGCGTTTGGGTTCTACCCAGGCATCGCATGTTCGATTCCTCGGCTGGCTAAATCCTCCATCACAACCTAAGCCACATTTCCCGCTTACTGTGGTGGTAGTAGGAAATATTCAAATATTGTCAGGTTATTCGTAACCTGGGAATGTTTGTCTCTCTTTAAACAAGATATTTTAAGATACTTTTAACTTTCTCTCATTTTCACGAAAATCAACAAAAAAATAAATAAAACTACGTATTAATTAATCGTTTATAAACGTAACCATTCTTGATATTTTTCGTGCTTGGCAGAAAACCAACCACGTAAATACAAAAAAAGGATACAAATCAAACATGTGACATTGCATATACCTTGTACCTTCCTATCTCAATAACCACAAATGTATGACTTAAATTGATTTTACTCGTGGCCGGTAATAATCTTCCTGTTAATAATTTTCGCTGTCAAAATTTTCCCAGTTAAAATGTTCCCTACCAAATTGTTCCCTGTTAAAATGTTCCATACCAAAATGTTCCCAGTTAATATGTTCTTTACCAAAATGTACCCAGTTAAAATGTTCCCTACCAAAATGTAGTCAGTTAAAATCTTCCCTACCAAAAGGTTCCCTGTTAAAATGTTCCCTACCAAAATGTTCCCAGTTAAAATGTTCCCTACCAAAATGTAGCCAGTTAAAATATTCCCTACCAAAATGTTCCCTGTTAAAATGTTCCCTACCAAAATGTTCCCAGTTAAAATGTTCCCTACCAAAATTTACCCAGTTAAAATGTTCCCTACCAAAATATGCCCAGTTAAAATGTTCCCTACCAAAATGTACCCAGTTAAAATGTTCCATCAAAATGTTCTCAGTTAAAATGTTCGCTACGAAAATGTTCCCAGTTAAAATTAATGTTCCCTACCAAAATGTTCCCAGTTAAAATGTTCCGTACCAAAATGTCTCCGGTCAAATGTTCCCGCCAATTTTTTTTATATAGGTATGGTATTCGGCAGGCTCTAAGAAAATTAATTTCTTTCAGGGCCAATGTCATCTTTGGGGATGCTGTGTGGAGGGTCTTTTTATGGAATGGAAGGAGTGAATCTGGGTCTTGAAGAGACCCATGTTATAGGAGGGAGGAAACACAGATGTCGGCATATCATTCCACAGTCGATCTGTTGAACTCAAGAACGAGTCGTAGAAACAACGCGTTGCCATGTGCACAAATGTTAAAAATATTCCTAGCATAAGTGGAAAGAACTCAAATAGTTAACATAATAACAAAAAAGTTAAATTATTAAATTTGGTTAGGTTAGGAACATTTTGGCCAGGAATATTGTTACCAAGAATATTATTACCTAGAACCGTTTTTAGTGCAAAGTTGTAGATACTAATGGTGAATTTTTTTTTTACTTAATACCGCACAAGAGTCGCAACTGCTCCCGTCTGGAGCCAGCGGGACTATGGCATCCCCAATTGAGGTATATTGTGAGGCTAAAGGTAGTGGGGAGGGGAAGGAGATGTTAAAGAGGAAGGTGGGGAAGTACCTGGCTATTCAGATCTGGTAACCAAACACGGCTAAAGCCATTTCAAGCAACGTTTCAATTCTGAATGGTGGTCTTACACCAGGGCGATACTGAGAGTATCTTCCACTCTGGAACCTGCCGCAAATATAGATACTATATATCATTTTAAATGATTAAATTGTGAAATAACGCAAATTAATCAAATAAAATTTATTTGCCACGCCGGGATGCGATCCCGCGACCTTCGGAGTGCGAGTCAAGAGCCTTATCGCTGGACTACGCCGGCCGTCATAACAACATTCGGAATTAAGATCTGGCGCGTTGCTTGAAATGGATTAAGCCATATTTGGTGACCAGATGATTCATCTCCTCCCATATCCTTCATCCTTCATTACTCCCTTCAGCCTCACAGCATACCCTAATACAGCCATAGTCCTTGTTGGGACCTTAATTAGTCATCACTGGCTCCGAGCAGTTTTTTTTACAATAGCTCCACACAGGAGGCCCTGAGGAAAAAAATCCCTCATGGTCAATGCCGTCTTTGGGGATGCTGTGTGGAGGATCTTTTTAGAGAAGGAAGGTAAAAAAGTTCTTGTCAGGAAAAGGAATGAGAAGTGAGTAGGAATCTGTGTTAGAATGTGTCCAGGAGTGACGGACGTATGAATATCTCTCATTGCAGAGCAAGGTTCTAGATGGGTCGAGAGAATCCGGCTGGAGAGTTCCAAAGGTCGCCCTCAACCAGTCTCTCCCGGTCCGGACCATCACGCAGTGGGTGATGGGCAAACGCAATCCGCCGGCAATATCTAGACAAACCTCTCCTCATGGTTCTGGGAATCCCTGCTCAAGTCACCAAACACAGCAAACCACTTGGGGTGACCTATGACAGGAGTGTTGGTTGTCCGGCGCGGCGGTACTCATACCCTCCTCCCAAATAAGGGGCTCGTGGGCGGTGTTCACATTTAAAAAAGCACGCAGCCTTTTAAAAATATTAAAGATAGTCAATATTTTGTAAATATATTTTGAATTTTGCTGTATGAAGTTCTAGAATCTTGGAAAGGATATGCAAAGAATATTATAAAAAAAACACATAAAATGAAAACTGCAAATTTCACGTTACACCGGCGCCATCAATATTTTCGAATATTTTCCCAAAGAAAACCCGACAGGTGTATCAACACACCGGTACCACCCACACTACAACCTCCCAGGAAACTTTACTACTGTCGGCAGGTAGTTACCGCGGGTTGTGTTAGAAGGAAGGTTCCGCGCACACCAGCGTCGGACTAGTGTACGTGTGAGACCTTACCCAGTTCTGAAACGCACACATGCACGTCATATCTGGCGTCTTGGAAAAGTGCAGTCTAAAACTTATATTATAATGCAGGTGGAATGGAAAAAACGTTGTAACACATGTTATATATTATTTAATTAATTACTATTCTAATTTACTTCGGCCCATGTTATGTTATGGCCCACTTTGTGTCGGTTATTTATGCTAAAAGTGTATTTTGTATGGACACGGTATTTTCATTCGCTAATGGAAAGTTCTTTAAGGTGATCCACTAGTCGCTGAAAAATTTGAAATCGGAATCCCCGCCTCTTTTTGGGAGGGACTTAAAAATACTTGTGACAATTTTTTGGAAAGGTTGGAGAAGGTATTTGAGAGTTGTTTTTTACAAGTTGATTTCGTAAAGGCCTGTAAAAACATTAACTCTTTTTTTATGCATTGTTTATTATAATATCAAGGAGATTTAAAACCGATTGTACGGAACCAAGCGACGCACAATTGGCTGAAAATCGCCTTTCATAGACATAGAGACTTGAATTTTCAAGGGTATTTTTTTTCGCTAGAAATGGATTTTGCTGATTATTACTATGCTATAAAATTTCGTAGGAAGCAATTGCGTGTACAAATGAAGGAGTTATAATTTTTTTAAGAAAAATTTGTATGGCACTGACATTAAAAATGAGGATATCTCTGAAATCATAAGGTTGGCCATTCCATCCTTACACACAGATTTACTACTATTTATTTGTATTTTTTTGACATACTTCGTTTTGTGGCGCAAGGTGCGATTTATTTTTTTTAAATCTTCAAAGTTGAAAAAAAAACTTTTTTATGTTGATTCATTTTAACGCTTAAATGCATTATCATCCTCTTCTACAATATTTATCATGATTACTGATTAATAATCAATGTTGAAGCACCCATTTCCGTACATTACTTCGGCCAGAACTGTCAAATATGCCAATGATGCCAATATGGCGGAGTAACTCTAGAGTAACTATCGGTTTTTTTCGGAAAGCAGTCAAATTGATTGAAAAACGTATTTTGGTAAAATTTAACTATAGTAACGGCCTTTAACTTGTATCTGCAGTAGCCTAATAGGCGACCACTAAAGAACTTAATTTTCCACTTCGTTATCATAAAACTTCAACCGAAAATAGATTCATTGGTAGGAGATTTTGCACTTGGAACTTGGAAGTATTTTTTCGAGGCCTGATACTTTTTTTTCCAGATTTCTTATTAAAAAAATACTCGATTATTTCCAAGGCCAAGATATGTTCTACTTGCAGTATTTAATTGAAGCATTTGTAATATATCTAAACGATCAAATTTTCAAACCAAAAACAAATGATTTTGCATTCGTTGGCATGGCTTCATCTTAATAACCCTGACTACAGTTACTGAGGCTGTTACCAAATAACAAATATTTTTTAGCAGTCGAAAGGGCCAACAAAATATATGTTGTAATCGTAATAATAATCCGGGCGTTGCATTAACGTTCAACTTTTGAAGTGAAGTTTCTTTAGCCCCGTTAGAGTAATTTGAAATACGAATGAAACGGAAATGACGCACTACGGCACCTGTGAAGCATCAAACTGCGCTCAAGGCTCCTATTGGTTGAGATATAAAACGGAACGACGATAGGTCTGCGCTTATTGGCCGCTTTGTTTTTTAGGGTCGTCGGAATATAATACGGTAAATTCGCACCTCGCCGCGCGCGTCCCATAGCGCAGAGGTATAGTGCGTCGCAAATCTCAGCGGCCGGTTCGAATCTTACGAAATCCAAAAAAATTTACATTTTTACTTTTGTAAATCAATATACAATCTTCAAACCACTTTAAAATAAATTGGCAAAAGACAACGACATCTAGCTACTTTCTAGTTTCACTTCTATCGCGTGTGAATTACACTCTATTTTTTTTTAAAGTTTGGTTTGAATGCACATATTTAGAAAAAATACTGCACACCTTCTTACACAAAATATATAACTAATAGGCCACTTGCATTGAATTCATAACGACTTGGAAAAAATCGTGTGGATAGATCTTTTTATTAAGATTGCGAAAATTTGAGTAAATTTTTTTAGAAATGTACAGTTTTTTTAATTTTTAAATAAATAAATCCATTATTTGGGCTCGTGACGTCACTACATGAAAATGTCCCGTCTCCGAAAATGTTCCTATTAATTTTGTAAAATTCCACACTGATTTATTTTTTTTTATATGGCATCACTTTGATTTCAGGCGAATTTTTGAATTCGTTCACTAGATTTATTGTTTGTTCTCTGCGAACTTATCATTTGGTTTGACTTTTTGACAGAAGAGAACCCCGTACATTTTAGAAGTTGGTACGTGTTTTAGAGGTATAATGGTTATGGTGCTGATTTTAACAAAATCAAATTTTATAATATTCTTATTATTTTTATAATTTACAAGTACAAGTATATTACATTGGATTTAGTTATATATATTTTGTACATTATAATGATTTATAATCAATAAGATGGATCAAGTAAAAAAATATTTATTCAGATGTAATATTTTTGGTATGCCATTCTCGTGTGGAAAACGTTCTTTTTTTAAATGATTTTCGGCTATGTAATTATCGTTTTTTCGCACCTATAAAATTATATCCCGTCTTTCCGGTTTATAAAAAATGGTCTGATTTTTCGGATTTAAATTTTCAACAAATCGCCAGGGTTTCAAAAATACGATTAAAAAAAAAAAATACAGAATGTCTCAGAATATTTGCCAAAACCGGATTTTTTTTTAATAAATGTGATGCAAGTGGCCTATTGTCCACGAAATGGTGTGAAGAGTGGATAAACCGCCGAATAAAAATGGTATAAAACATAATATTTTCATTAAAATGCATCAAGAATAAAACTTCTTGTCTGTATATACCAATGTGCAAGTACAAAAAATAGACACTGTATATAAATTCGTTGGATATTTTTATTTATTTATTTAATATAATGGTATCAATTACATGTTCATATATATGAAATAAAGTTTTTTCTATTAAAATACATGAAACAATACGTTCTACGTATTACGTATTATTAATTATTAGTACGTATTAGTACGTTTTACGTATTATTAATTATTATTACGTATTAGTACGTTTTACGTATTATTTAATGTAACGTAACGTAATGTAACGTAATGTAATGTAACATAGTTGTGAATGATGAATATTTGGAGCAGGTGGATGAGTTTGTGTATCTGGGTAGTATGTTTACGAGAGATGGGAAGGCTGAAAGAGATATTGAAAGAAGGGTGAATGCCGGTAACTCCATTAATGGTGGACTGAATGCCGTTGGCGCTAATAAAAAACTGTCAAAAAAAGCGAAGCTAGCAGTCCACAATGGAGTCCTGGTACCTACCCTGATGTATGGCAGTGAGGCATGGAACTGGCAGAGGAAGGATGAAAGTAAACTGAATGCAGTTGAAATGAGATCCCTGAGACGTATGTGTGGTAAAACAATGTATGATCGTGTGAGAAATGTGGATATCCGCAAAGAATGTAAGGCTGATGTAAGCATAATGAGTAAGATTAAGAAAGGGACCCTCAGATGGTTTGGGCATGTAGAGCGAATGAACGAAGGAAGTAGTGTAAGAAGAATATACGACGCGAATGTGAATGGTAGAAGAAGTCGGGGACGCCCGAGGAAGACATGGCACGATCAAGTGAATCAGATACTTGAGTCGGGTCATGTCAAAAGTCAGAATAATAGAAGAGAATGTATGAGACGATGTATGAATGTGAGTGAGGCAAAGAGTGTGTGCCAAGACCGAGTTGTTTGGCGGTCCGTCCTCTCTGCCTACCCCTGCGGGGAAACGGCGTGATGGTTAGTTAGTTAGTTAGTTTAATGTAACGTCTCTTGAGGCGATTTTTCGCAAAAATAGCGCTATATAAGTTGTCCAAATTTATTATTATAAATTTATTATTATTTACATCCTTTTTAAGAGCAAAGCTCGAGTTAAAAAGGTGGATAAACGCATGTTAACCACAATTTAGCAAAGGAAAAATGATATTTTTTTATATATAAAACAAAAAATAGATAATTATAATTAACAGTAAATAAGAAAAAATACATAAATATACATTTTTTTACATACATATATATTATATAAAACTAATAATAGATTAGAAATACAACAGACTGAAGAGGAGGAGATAAAAATAAAGGAAAAAGTAATCAGAGAAAAGTGATATCTAATATAATAATTGAGTTGTTATGTTGATAAGTTATATAAAATTGTTTTTATTGAATTTTCGTAATTTTTGTAATTTGTTTCCAATCTTAATTTCTAAAGGCAAAAGAGAAGTTTTGAAAGCACCACCCCAGCCAACAATTCCATATTGTAATTTGTAATACTGATTGAATTAGGGAAAAATAGATGGTTCTTAATAATCCAATATTTAATATGTTTCGTATTCTTTTAAAAATGTTAAATAATTTTCTTAATCGTTCATCTGTTGTATTGATTAGTAATTTCCACTTTATGTTACTATCTTATCCATACCAACTTATTTTTAAATGTATATTTAATGTCGCTTCTAGGTTTGAAGTTGGTAAACAAATAACAAAAAACTTTAATTTTATAATAATTATAATTTCGGGAGACCAACTGTCGGGAATCATCTGTCGGCTCACAATGTCGCCTGAATGCACCAGAATGCCAATGGTCGTGCCAGTCAGGAGAGCTGGCTAATTATGTATGTTTAAAAGGTTTCAAGCGAAGCAAAAGAGACGATGGAAGCCACAGATTTTTCCATGGTGTTTATCTGGTATGTGTGCTGTACATTACGTAAAGGGTTTTCCAAATAAAATTCAATAATAATTATAATGTTTCATTTGACATTGTTCCAAGAAAAAAGTTACTAGATATAAAACAATAATTTTATTTCGATGCTTACATCGTTCGACAAACCACCCCGTTCATTTCTCAATACAGCCTTCACCAATACAGCCTTCTCGTCTTCAGTATGCACCGACTTTTCTTTGCACCGGCGCCAGTGTGGGTACACGCGACGGTGTGAGTGCAGAGCTGTCTTGCATGTGTGTGCAACGAGGTCTAAAGAAGCAGTCTACGAAAACCCGGCAAGAAAGCAGCCCGCCCTCGGAAAACGGAGTTTTTCTCGCGGTTTTCCAACCAACATGAAGAGCCTGAAAACTGTAAATAACCCAAAAAAGAAAAGCGCTATCGAACCGCCTACAACATTTTTTAAAATCATTTTTTCGCGGCGAAAAATCGGTGAAACTTTGTAGCGAGTGTTTAAAAAAACGGGTGCGGAAATCATAACTTTTTATAGCGGTTTTTTACGATTTTCATATAACCTCAGACATTCAGTGTACGATCGATAATAATATCGTGGTTTTAGCCTGTTTTCGCGTGCTTTAAAGTGTTTTCGTGTGGTTTTTTCTTAAATTTTAAGTGTCGCTAATTTGGCGGGTAAACATTTGAAAGTCTCCGCGCTAAGTGGAGCCACACACTAACGAAGCGTACCCCCATCAGTGTGAACTTGGGTTTCATTGTGTGCGACCTCTTTAGTGTTTTAGACACGGCTGTGTTGGTGCGGTGCATATTGCTTAGTGGCAGATGCAAAACAACTGTGATTCCTGATACCTCGCCTTGAAATAATTACAAAACGATAAAAATTAATAAAAAAAAATAAAAATTAAATGATTAAAAATTTATAATAATACAATCACATTTTATTCAAACTTCTTATAATTTGTTATAAGTGCATTTAAATCTAATAATAATAAGAAAGTTTGACAACAAAATATTATCGAACGAGAACAATCAACTCTAAATTAAACCTTGTTTCGAAGGGCAGCAAAATGCATTGTTTTATTTATTTTGCTTTCTGGAAAATGACAAAAAAATCATTTAATTATTAAACACAAATAAAATTGCATAATTTATTTAGTTTTGCTTATTGTGTGTATTAATTAATAATATCTAATATTAATATTTAATAACGAATATTAAAATTTCTGGTTCGTCACCAAAAAGTGAAACCTCCTTTTTCTCAATTGAGTGCAAGGCTTTTAGTTGGGGTTGCATTTCGACGTCGCGACGTCGTTCTACACTTGCGTCGCTAATTATGATTATATCTTCCGCTTACTGGGAGCATTTAAGTCTGTACTGTGCGGTGCATAAGGCTGTGGAAGTGTCTAGTTGGAAGTGCATGTAAATCCGCCGCCGCGACGCCAGTTGTGTTTTCATTTCCGCTTTTGTTCGACGTCTATCTTTTTTCCTTTGTCCACTTCCGGTGCGGGACGTTTTGTTATTTTACATATTTTTGCAAAGTGTTTTCGGTTTTGGTATTACTGCAGTGGTGTGGTTTAAAATATTTTCTATCCATTTAAAATTTAATTTTATACAAATTGTGTTTGAAATAGTTCATTGCTAATATCGTGATATTTAAAAACATTTTTTTTTGCAATATATTTTCTGATTCAAATGCGATTTTTACTTAGAATTTCAACAAGCCTTTGAAAAATTAAATCAGTTTTCTTATTTTTTTAAATTGAGAGTTTAGTAGTTTTAAACAAACAAAAAAACTTTATTTAAATCTACTCACTTAAACATGATTTTTGATCTTAATTTGTGCGGCATCGTCGATTTTTTTAACAGACCTATTTCTTAAATTATTTTTTTCAAGAGAAATTGGATTTTTTTAGACTTGTAATAAGACAACATTTTTTTAAATCACGGTGTTCAACAACAGATCGATATCGTTTTTGTTAAAATAACAACACAATCTCCCATATTATTGTAAAATATACTAAAAATAGTCATTTCTTCCACCAGGTGGATCGATCGCTTCTGATAGATAAATAATGTAACGTAGCAGTCATAAAAATAGAAAAAAGTATCTATGCCCCATTTTTAAATTCGGAACGTGACTTTCTAACCTAGTTTGGAATAGTCAGATGTCAATCAGTTTCGTAATAGTTCCGAAATAAACCGATGCATTACCGATTACGAAATTGGAATGTTCGTTATTTTTGTGTTTTAATATTATTTTTTATACAAGTAGTTAATACAGTGATTTAAAAAATTACAAGTGGTGATGTGTGCATACTAATCTTAACGGCCATGTAGCCAAAATTTCTTTTTTTAAGCATATAAAAATTCTTGAAGCACTCGAATATGAAATTTTCACTGCTTTTTCTTTCTAGAATTCCAGAGCAACTATTGCAACTAATTAAAACTCTCTACGTCATTTCCGTTATGAGCTCAGGAGCTCTGAAAATTTGGTAATTTGTCACATTTTTATTTCGTAATAGTATTTAACGAATAGTACCTGGAAACTAAAATGTTTTATAATTCCACGACAGTTGATCTCCCGACAGTTACAGACCTCGGCATACTTGTATGCAATATCCAGTAGGTTTAGGGAAAATACGGTATACCTACTTACACAGTATATAACTAAATGTCCCCGAAGGGATGTGCAGAGTGCAGGTGTACCGCCTAATACCGAAAGTATAAAACATATTTACATATATCACCTCAATGGCGCTGTCAAGTGTCCAAACCAAAAACTATCCTCACAGACGCTTGTTGCTTCATTCACATTCATGTATACTATTTGATTAATTTGATCGTGCCGCATCTTACTGGGACTTCCCCGATTAGGTATTTTTTCCATTCGCCTGTGCGTCATTCTCATATTACTCTCCTGACTCTTTATATATCCAAACAAAACTTAAGGCCCGGCTGTACCCGCTCAAAAAGAAGAAGAAGGATGGATTTGTAAATACGAATATTAGGGGGAGCGCGCCAATATTAAAAACGATAATATTTAAGCGAATATTGTGAAAATGTTTATTAAAACACGACTCAATTTAAAAAAACACCTTGAATTTTTTCATCCACATAACTTGTAAAATAACTGAAAAAAATGGGTTTATAATAATTTTCGGAGCTTACTTTGCGATTTTTTTCTATCAAGAGAATTTCACATAATTGCCGTTTCAGCGTATGGAATGTATAGATATTATCTTGAAGAATAACATGTATTTTTTTAAGAGCTTTAAAACTTTAAGTTATTAAAGAAAGTGGGAATGGGTATGCTGCTTTTAGAAGTATAACTTCTTTACGCACGCTTGACTTGGGGAGTAAGCTGGCGAATGCGTGACAGGAGCGTTACGAAAAGCGAGGCGAACGGTAATTGAGAGGGAGATGTAAGTTAGTGAAGATAGACAGAAAGAGATTTACGTTTCATATTTATTACTGTAGGGGCAAGAGAGAGAGGTGCGAGCATAAAATTTCTTTCTTTCTTTCTCCCATAGCCAGTTACGTTTCGTATATCTAAGACACAGTGCAGACCTATTATCTGTATCACACTGTAGGAGCAAGAGAGAGAGCAGTGCGCGCGCACATGTTATTTCTCTCTTCCTATCATAGCAGGAGCAGAAGTTTTACTTCAGTCGTGTGGTCTAAAGCACACTGCTTTTTTTTCATACATATATATTTTTCATACATATATGTTTCATACGTATATATTTTTCATACATATATATTTTTCATACATATATGTTTTTCATACATATATATTTTTCATACATATATGTTTTTCATACATATATATTTTTCATACATATATATTTTTCATACATATATATTTTTCATACAAACATATTATTCATATATATTTGTTGTCTCCAACTAAGAGCATTACTTAATTCTTTACCTTTTTATAGTCAATAATTTTTGTGTTTTTATCCCTTATTATTATTTTTATTTTATTATTAAATAGCAATAATCTAATTGGAATACGTGCTACTTTATTTGTTTTGTAATTTAAATCATATCTATTAACAATTTCTATTTTTCACGACTTTAGAGGCAACTTTAGCAATTATTATTTATGAATTAATGATAGTTATTTCATAAAATAAATTTGTTCCATTTAAAATGCAAAAATATGATAAATAATATGTAATAAAATCAAAAAATATTAGTAAAAGGATTTTTATTGGTCTAAATTAAAGTTTCTTTCTTTGGAGGACAAATTGTGAAACGTAAATTAAAATGTCTTCCCAAAAAACGAGTTTTTTAAGATGTATTATTTTTTTAATTTTATTTTTCGTTACATTAAAATGTTATATTAGGTATTTAAAGCACGTTTTTATTAATTATAAATAACTCACAAAAAATGTCAAATTTGTGTCTGAAATAATACAAAATTGAATTCTTAAATGGCCTGTATTGCATAATTTAAAACAAAAATAAATAAACGATCATGTAGGTATATCTTATTTGATATCTGTTTAACCTTTCAAATAAAAAAATAAAAATAGTTTGGTTCGGCAATCCAAATTTAAGTAAAGTGAATATATACGTGAAATCCTATTTAGATACTATTTAATTAATCTTTACGACGAATCGGCTTACAGTATGAACATAAAAAAATATGCTACGGATAAATCGAAGCTTTTACTAGCTTTTCTATGTATTGGAATTGCAATAAAATTATTATTTACGTAACAAAAAATATAAGCGTAAACCACCAAAAAAAATGTTTTCTCATGATTTAACTATGAAGTAACACAAGAAACAATTTTTAAAAAATACCCCTTTATGGCTAAGACTATTTTTGAGGTTTTCCATGTTCTAACTTTTTTTCGTTCTTATAAAATTATGCATAAAATAAATAAAAACCACTTTTTCGTTTACTAGCCTCGTGCAAAAAGACGCTCGATTTTTAAATTTTGCAGGCATGAGATTCGAAATAATTCTAGCGTTCATATTCCTCTTAATAAGAATGCCCAGCCGTTCCTCTTAAGGGTGTGTGTGTGGTAAAAGCAATTTTGACTGAAATTTCAAAAGCGTTTAAAAATAATTCATTTTAAATAAATATTAAAGCATTTGTTTTAAAATTAAGATACTTACTTTACAAAATTTTTTAAACTCTTTGATTTAGAGATTTTTAAAATTTAGAGATTTTTTAGAATTTTTTAAACTCTTTGATATAGAGATATTGATATAGAGATTAAACTATTTGATATATATCCTTTTTGGTTCGCTTTTCCAGAATTCCATTATGCAATGCCGGAAATCTTATTTAGTAGAAAGACTTCTACCACTTTTCTGATCAGATTGCATGATTTCAAACCGAATCCAAATGTACTTTAAATAGATAATTTTATCTTTCATGCAATTGGATTCCATTATTTTTCAAGGATTTTATTTAAACTATCGCAGACCCGTGAAAGACGTACCCGAAGGATTTTTATCAGCAATCCTGATCATATTTGAAGTAAAAAATGTTCATGTCATTTTGCTTTCCGATGATTTTTTTTCAATTAAATAAATTTAATTTATTTCAACAAAAGATTACTCGTTTACAAAAAAAATATTATTAATAAAATAATGTCGGTATCTGCTGTATCGCTTGGGTGATATTATTACTTTTCAATCACAATTCTGAAAATTTGAAGTTCATTTTGCTTTAATAATTTAAATTTAATTTTGACGACCTCCACGTTAGAGCGGTAAGGCTCTCGACTAGCAATCCGAAGTTCGCGGGCTTAAATCCTGGCATGTGGAAGTAAATTTTATTTAAATAAATGAAACAATGTTACTTTGTTTGAACCATTTATATATTTGAGTAAAACCGACCGGTTTCTTCAAACGGCAAACGTATACTGATTTGACAGTTACAAAATAGTGGATGGGAACAATGTATCATTATGGTAGGGGTGGAGCCGTTGCTAGATATTAATGAAGAGTGGGTGGGTAGGGGAACGTATTCATGATTGGGCTGTAAGACAATATTTTTTGTTTGTTGATAATAGATTCATTAGTTTTAAGGGATTTTTTTTTTATTTCCAAGGCTTCTAAGTTATCTAAGTGTTTTCCTTTATGATTAATATGAAGAATATTTATCCCCGTATTTTTTTCAAAACCATGATTATTTTCAATGTTAGCGAACTCAGAAAAATTATTATTATTAAGACACCTTAAATGTTCTTTGATTCTGATTTCAAAATTACGAGTTGTTTTTCCAATATAAAATGAGGGACAATCATTACATTTGAGTTTATATATTCCGGAATTAGTCAATTTATGGTCTTTATCTTTAGCGTTTCTCAAAAAATTACCGATATTATTTATTGTATAAAAAGCTAGTTTAATATTACCATAATAATACATTGTTCCCGTCCACTATTTTGTAACTGTCAAATCAGTATACGTTTGCCCTGAAGAAGGAACGGTCGTTCCGAAACCGGTCGGCTTTACTCAAATATATAAGAGGTTCAAACAAAGTAACATTGTTTCATTTATTTATAATGATAACCACAAAGTTTAAATTTTGTTTGAGTGATCTGTGTTATTTCACAAATTATTAATTTAAAATTTAATGTATAGGTTTGTTTCCGGTGTGGAAGATACTCTCAGTATCGCCCTGGTTTAAGACCACCATTCAAAATCGAAATGGCTATAGACGTGTTTAGTGATCAGATATGAATAGTCAGGTACTTCCCCACCCCCTCTTCCCATCTTCTTCCCCTCCCCATTATCTCTAGCCTCGTACCCCAGTTGGAGATTCCATAGCCTCTCTGGTTCCAGACGGGAGCAGTTGGGATTCGAATGCAGTATTGATATTAAAAAGGCAATTATTCAAGAATATGCGTCACAACTGGATCACGTGACGTTACCGAGCTGCTAGAACGATAATGGGTGCATATCACGTGGCCTGTGTTGGCTGCACTCGACTACTTTATTAAAAGTGTAATCTTTTGTTTTAATGTTTGACAGATGCTTTGATGAATTAATATAGTAAAGCGCAACACGCATGGTTTCACTGAACTAGGTCCAGTGGACATACTTTGGCGATCCGTTCATATACATATCCTTTGAATGACTTTTCATAAGCGGTGTTACATTTTTTTCGATTTATATGAATATAACGTTTATTTTTTTCAATTTCACTAACATTCCATAGGTAAATTTTTTCATTTGAAAGGCAATGATCCTGAGGCAAATATGTATTTTAATACGTTCTTTCAGCTTCAGAAATCCTACAATTATTTATTTATTTACTTCTTTATACGCCCAAGCTGGGGCTTTTACTTTAAATTTATAATATGTATATGTTTGTACACAGAAGTTACTAATAAACAATTGTTTCTAATTGGATAAAATTTATAAGAAAAAAAAATCAAATTAAATAAACTGAAATTATCAGAAATAATATGTGGCATAAACAAATTGTTCAAGTAGATATGTTTTAAACGTCGAAATTGTACATTAAAAATGTCGAATCATTAGTTTATTTGTTTGCTAAACTATTAAGTTGGGAATTGGCGAGTTTGCTATATAATTTGTTTTGTGAATTGTATTTTTTTTTTAAAGAAAGACAAACATTCCCGGGCTACGAAAAACCCGACAATATTTAAAAATCTCCTACTACCACCACAGTAAGCCGAAAATGTTGCTTGAGTCCTGATGGAGGACTTAGCTAGCCGAGGAATTGAACACGGAATGCCTGGGTGGGACCCAAACGCGATGCCCACTTAACCACTGACCGGTCAATGTTATTGAAATAGGTCCTTTTGCTTAGAGAGTCGAGTACTCTTAAATTGACCACGCTCAGAAGTTCACAAAACATAGGTCACCTATCCTTCGCCGATTCTGAAGTGTATGTATTTATAAGGCTTTTTTTTACAGTGAATACCGCACAAGAATCTCAACTGCTCCCGTCTGGAGCCAGTGAGACTATGGCATCCCCAATTGGGGTATGTTGTGAGGCTGAAGGTAGTGGGGAGGGAAAGGAGGTGGGGGAGAGGAAGGTTGGGAAGTACCTGGCTATTCAGATCTGGTCACCAAACACGGCTAAAGCCATTTTCAAGCAACGTTTCAATTCTGAATGGTGGTCTTACACCAGGGCGATACTGATAGGATCTTCCACTCTGGAACATGCCGCAAATATACTATATACTTTATATTATTTTATATGAATTAATTGTGAAATAACACAAATTAATCAAATAAAATTTATTTGCGCATGCCGGGTTCGAACCCGCGACCTCCGGATTGTGAGTCAAGAGTCTTACCCACTGGACTACGGAGGTCGTCAAAAAAATGCAGTTAATTACAATACGGCGTGATTTTTCCCGGGTCTACTCCAGTGATGTAATAGTTTCATACTTTAAACCATGAATGGTTCATTCTGTGAATTTTCGGAACTTTTTCTTTTTGCGTGTTTAGGACATAAACAGGCAGAATATTCCTAAAAAAACATCAATATCATGAATTCTACGAATACAAAAATGTTACATAATCGTAGATTTTGAAAGAAACACAACAATCATTTTTATTTCTCCGCTTTAGAACGATTTTTCACACTGATTCGACATCATTTTTTACCTCAAAAGTCCATCTTCCTAAATTTCCTTGCGAGTATGTCTAATTCAATTACTTGAATCAATCCCTTTTTTCTTACCTTTCTAGACTACAATCATTCAACGACCGATTAAAGGTACTCACTTCTCATACTTAACTATAAAGCAAGTACTAGTGCTCAGTGGCGGCTGGTGCTCATAAAAATTGGTGGTGCGCTAAAATAAAAATAATAACAATAGTCTTTATTTCAGGATGTGGGGAGGTGAGTACAATCCCACACATCCCATAGAGATATCCCATAAAACTTGGACCTACCTACTCTAATTAAAATAAATTCAATTATGAATAAATCATACCTATTTGTAAATTAGGTCGATCCTCCATTGTCACTGAGTGCATGCAATACGTTGTTAAAGAAGAGAAAAAGAGTTATAAAATAAATATTGATCCATCAGTATTTGTAAAGTCGCCGCGATCGTAAATTCAATAACAGTTCATTCCTTAATTTAAACTTATCTAGAAAATTGTATGGAGATACTCTGGGACGAAAATCGAGTTCAGAAAATAGAAAAAAAAAATTCTGTTTATCACACATCCGAAAGTCTTCCTAACGCTCCGAAACTCGAATGAATATATACTGTCATAACAAATGTCGGCATTGTTATGTTGTTACGCTGTCGTTGGTCGATGCTGAGTAAAACATTGAATGAAAAAGAGTAGACATTAAAATAAAGACACGATATGGATAATAATATGACACAAATGTGTCCCCGTTTAACATGCTACAGAACGAACCGTTCCTTTTGATGTGGTGGAAATTTTTCGGGTGCCGTCCAAGTTTCGTAAAATTTGCAAAGCATTCAACCTACCTACGATTTTGCCTCAGTAAAGAATTATGGAAGAACTCCTGTGATCGATTTGCAAAATGAACCACCAAACTGAACATAGGCACACAACGTTCTGCTTTGTTACGCGCGCAGTCCAGCAGGCACCTAGGTACTATGAACTATGATGTATGCATTGGTGATGAGGCGTGTCGGAAATAAGTATGTTTTTTTTTGGCGCTCGGGAATTTTTAGATTACCAGAAATTTTGGGAGTGCGGCGCTCCTCCGCACCTTAGAGCTGGCCGCCACTGCTAGTGCTTAAACCTTTACTTTTTATCAAAAAAGTGGCGCTAGAATTTAAAACGTATTTTATTTGAAACGACTTTCTAAATGGATTGGATATATTTTTTGGACAGTACCGTAGTTGAACGGTTCGCCCCTTTATATGTGATCTTCGGTAAATGATAAAAACAGAGTTTTTACAATATATTTTTTTAAATTTAAGCTGTGTACAATCCACAGAATGTCATTGAATGAATTACAATATTATACCTACCTATTATCTGTATATAGGACAAAAAAGTATTAAATTGTGGCGGTAAATTTCAAACAGATCTACATTGAATAGCATCATTCTGTTACTTGATAGCAGTTTTGGGGTCATTTTTTTCAAAATTCATGGATGATTCTACTCACTTGTACTTTTTTATAATCCAGTTAGATTCTGATCAATTTCTATGGACTATCATTAGTCTTGTTTGAAAATCAAATGATTTTCCGATTGAAGATTATAATTTTAAACGGTAGATGGCAATCGTGTCATGTTTTATAATATACTGGCTGGTTCTCGGCATGCGTTGCAATGCCATATTCAAAGAAATACATAGTTTCTACCTGAATCGCCTGAGTTCCCCTCCCGCGTCGCCTTCCAAGCTAGCTTTTAAAATATAACCTATACGTTATTCTGATGTACGAGCTGTATTTTTGTAAAGTTTCATTAAAATAAATTCGTTAGTTTTTGCGTGAAACAGTAACAAACACACATACATCCATACAAACTTTCGCGTTTATAATACGAGTATTAGTAAGATCATGGTATCAGAATATTCTAAATATTTTTGTAAGGATCAATTTTATTACGATTCATTGATTCTGAGTTATTCAAAACATTGATGTGTTTTTTCTAAGGAGGATTATTAGGAAATTAATTAATTAATAGGAATGTATAATAACAATAATTTATGGCCGTTTAATACTTTTTTTTTTTTTTTTACATTAACTCCACAGAGGAGGCCCTGAGGAAAATAATTTCCCTCAGGGCCTATGTCATCTGGGATGCTGTGTGGAGGGTCTTTTTGAGGAGAGGAAGGAATGAACATTGGTCTTGAAGAGACCCAAGTTGTAGGAAGGAGGAAACACAGAGGCCGGAAAATCATTCCACAGCCGAGCTGTTGAACACAAGAACGAGTCGAAGAAACGACCCGTTCTCATGTGACAAATGTCAACTGTGTACAAATGTTGGGCACGCGTTTGGCGTGTTTCCCGACTATGCACCGGTGCCGAAGGGATCAATGATGCTAGTTCCTCGGAGCATCTTCCAAATACCGGTAGAACAAGGATAGCATTCCCACCCGACGCCTGTACTCTAAAGTTTGCAATCCGTCTGTTAAGATGGGAGAATCTATCAAACGGACCGCCCGTTTCTGCACAGAGTCGAGGGTATTTTTCAGGTATTTTGGAGCTCCAGACCAGAGGTGGCTGCCAAATTCAACCGTGGGGCGCATTTGCGATTTGTACAGGGTTAGCAGTTGTGTACTATTAAAGTATCTGCGGGCCCTGTACAGTACGCCCAGTACAGTACACTATCTCTTTTTCAGCCCGATTCCACTTAGAGTCCAAAGTCCAAATTTTTCGCTTTACCCGATCGCTATTTTCATCTCTGTTTTCATATCTACGATATCAGTTGGCATCACAGCTAACAGCATGGTTCATGTGTTGTTTGCAATTATGACAATTGAAATCGTAGATATGAAAATAGAGATGAAAATAGCGATCGCGTAAAGTGAAAAATGTTGACTTAGGTCTCTAACTGGAGTCGGGATGAAAAAATAGATGGTGTAAAACCTACTTTATTCTGAAATAAGCAGGTTTGTTGATGTGTATCGTGAAGACGAAGGTACTTATTTATATTAGCCAAGAAGCTAGCAACTATACAGCAAAATTACGTCTACTTTTTTTACTTCAAAAATGCTCAGGAATTGCTGGTTAAATTCATTCCGGAACGTGCTTTTATACCGTACGTAACATGAAGGGAAAGGAAGGGGATGAAGTTCTGGGAAGGAAAAGGGTATAACGGACGGTGGGGATCTGAGATCAATGTGTCAAGGAGTGAATAACTTATGAATCCATCCCTCCCACTGCGGTGCAAGACGATGGATCGAGATGGTCCGGCAGGAGAGGTCTGATGACAATATACCCTAAAATATATTCAGAATCTTAACGACGTAAGTAAAGAAGCCGTGTATACCTACTGTCGAATTTTCCTTATCAAAGAAAAGAAGAAGAAGAAAAATAATGTGATAATCGTAACGACGTAAGTAAAGAAAGCGTGTAAACAAATATACGCCGTGGCACGGCGTATTGTACGAACGTATGGTCGAATTCGCAGGCCTGGAGATTCGACCTTTCTGCCGGTACATTTTAATTAATTCTGAAGAACGTGTTACAAATATTTAATATGTGTTTACATGTTGTCCTTCCGAAGTTCGTGAGTAATAAGTAATTCGTGAGATAAGTTTTAAGATTTTCACGGCCAAAAGCATTTTCGTTATTTGTTTTTGGGGTGTTATGCCGTGTTGCGCTACCTCCTTCTTTAGCCAACGTTTCGGACATCGTTGCAGTGTCCATCATCAGGGCAGATCCGGCAGATCCGGTAGATGTCATCTACCGGATCTGCTAAAATCTATCTGCTAAAGCTATCTGATCCGGTAGATGACTGGTCATCTACCGGATCTGCCGGATCTGCCGGATCTGCCCTGATGATGGACACTGCAACGATGTCCGAAATGTTGGCTAAAGAAGGAGGTAGCGCAACACGGCATAACACCCCAAAAACAAATAACGAAAATTATTAATTCGTGGTCTAGAAAAATAAAATCTGGTGTTTGCCGCTAACTTTATAGTTGAAAAACGGGTTATAAAGTTTTAAAATCGTTGTACGTAAAATATATTAAAAGTAAGGTACTGTTTTTATTAATCTAAAATAAAAAATAACCCGCATTCCTTGTGCGGCATGGAAATAAAAAAAAATATTATAGTTACAAATTCGCCGGAAATGATTAAAATGTGAGTTTTGAGAAACCAAAAATTATTAGGGTTGTGTTAAATTAATTTTGATTTACCTGTAGAATAATTTCAGATAATCAACGTAACAAGTTTATCCTTATAGGCATCCGCGCAAATAGTAGGCAGGCACAAAGCAACGTCGAATTCAAACTTAATTTTATAATGCATATCTGCTTGGTATTATTGTCCAATATTATACGCTCTGAAATAATTTAAAATGCCTTTCAATGGTCTTCCTCGCGAGTACAGTCCTGAAAAGATTCAATTAAACTAAACGATATGCATATCAAAAATGTGCAACAAAATGCATAAAATGCAACCGAGATGCGAACTGTCATTACTGTCATTAGTCATTACGCCTGTCATCATCATTATTAGCGCTCAGCTAATGACAGTCATGCAATTTTTTTCACTTGCCACTATCTCTGCCTCAAATAATTGCGTAATTCATACTATTCCGACTGCGTTAACAAGTGTCAACGAATATTTAGCATTAATATTTTTAAAGGTTTGGAATTTATTTATAATTTTATTAATAAACTGGTTTTTGTCCCCGGCTTCGCTCGCATAGTATCTATTAGGGGGGTTCCACTCCACCTCCTCCACCTTCCCTATCCCCACCACACTCCCCCCTCCCCCCTCATTCCCCCTCCGACCTCCACCCTTCCCCCTGCCCCCCCCCCCCCCCCCACCCCCGCCCCCTCCGCGCCCCACGTTCCCCTCCCCCTCTCCCATCATTCCCCTCTCCCCCCCTCACCTACCCCCTCCATACCCGTTACATTCATTTCTCAAACAGCTCGCGTGCTACCTATTAAAGCGTAACAATCAAACACACGTAGTTTCGCATTTATAATGTTAGTATAGGTTTGTATAAATTAGAGAACTCCATTGTAACCTAAACAAATAACAAAATGACAGCGCACGTCATATAATTGCTTATAGTTACCAAGCAACGCTTTGCTTTTCGTCTGAACAATAAACGTATACTAAATAATTTCATAACGCCAGAGCTTACCAATATATACAGTTTATACAGCCTATATTCCTCGCAAATAATGTAGCTTTCTATTAGTGAAAGAATTTTTAATGTCCATTCAGTATTTTTTGCGTGAAGAGTAACAAACATACATCCATTCATCCGTACATCCATTAATCCATACAAACTTTCAACTTTATAATATTAATAGAATAGGATAGTGTTAGATAATTAATGCTTTTAATTTTTGTAATTAAAGAAAACCCTTTGCAAAGAGTGATGAGTGCGTTCTGGACCACTCCGCTGAAAGACAACTCTGTCTACCGAATACATTGTATATATATTTTAACTTGTAAAACCAATTAAAACTAGATTAAAAAAATATATCACTCGGAGAAATATCGCATCTTCGGAATGCTTCCACGTTATTTTAAACGTGCAATATGGTATCTTTTTTTCAAGTGATCGAACAAATGAATACCATTTTAGAAACTGGATAAAATTATTTTTGAGATGTTTAAAATTGAAATAAACATTGACATTTTTAGATCATAAAATTTTAGTGTTAAATTTGAAAATGTTACCATCGAAATATTTTGATTCAAAACGTTCATAATTTTGAAAGAATTTGATATTTAGAAAACACGTTTTTGTGTTGAAATGAAAATCCCCTTTTCACGTCATTTTATGCGTTCATACAATTAAAAAATATATGAACATTTTTTTAAATTTTCTGTTATCAACTAAAAATTCCCTCCAACTTGTAATCATATAATTTAACAATTTAAAAAAAATTTATCTATGGAAAGTATAAATGATGAACTAATCACATATCGATGATTAAATTGACGAATAAATCACACATCTAAGCATTATTGACAAACGTATACAAATACTTTTACAGAGTGTGTACGCCGTGGTCAGATGTGTCCTAATGGAATATGATGTTTGTGGCAAGTAATTTCCTTCTGAGGGGTTAACAGTAATAAAGTAGATGTAACAAAAATGATATAACATTTTGTAGTTCGTGCTGTTTGTTGCATATTTTTCCCGCTGAGTTATTGTGATTTGTAGCCACAAAATACTTAACTCAGACACGTGATGAATTACCGGCGAACACAATAATTGTCGCACTTTGATTATATCTGGTGACTTACATTCCAAGGTTAAATACTATGACTTTATTATTGTGGCTGGACAATTATCATAATATGAACTTCAATTATAATTATGTTAACATGATATCACTTTAAAGATATGGGATGTTATATAGACATCATGTCTTGTGTGACGCTTCTTGCCCCGTGCTAGGTTGTTTGTATACGTGATACGCTAGTCTATTATTTTGAAAAATAATACGAGACTGACGGTGTTTTTTTAATGTTCCAAAAAAAGTTAAATTAAATTCTCAATTATTTTAAGTACTAAAAATTACAAAAATAAATAAATTTTGCATCATATTACACGTAAATACTTCACATTACAATATTATTCACTTGCATCATTTTGTTAATTAAAAATGAAATATATATATATGCATAAAAATCTTGTCTTAAACATTAGTTTATAAATTAAAAATAATAATTGATATATATATATATATATATATATTATATATATATATATATATATATTACTTATACTGTTATTCTTAATTTACCTAGACTTTTTTATTTTTAATGTTGTCTGGAAAGCAATTATTTAAACTGACACCAATGGATTGCTTACCATTGTGAGTTTGTATGATCTTTAAATTTTATTTTATTTTTTTATTTTTTTTTATTGTAATATAAAAAATATGAGTTACATATTATATACACATATATTTTACAAAAATATTAAATTAAAGGTCTTTTCTGGTCATGTATACCTTATCAGAAAAGAGGGGCTCTTGTGCCTGATAAGGGAGCCACGATTCTTACTTGCGTTGTAAGTTATAATCTGTTTTGTATAAAATATTTACTTTTTACTGTAAGTTTTTTTGAAAAATTGTTTTATTTTATTTATTTGTTCTGATTGGTTGATGATGCAGCGTAATTCAGAAGGGAGGTTATTATAGTTTTTTATGGCTTGGAAAATATAATGATTTTGCATTTGAGTTGTTTTAAAATTAGGTGTAATAAATTGGTTTCCATTTCTCATTAGTTTGTAAAATTCTTGATATTCTGTGTTATTTTTTTCTTTACACATTTTTATAATGGAAGCTTGCTTGAAAATGTCATCGACATTTGGTACTGGAAATAATTTAAAAAGTGATTCTGTTGAGAAGGTAGATTGTTTTTTTTAATATTACTTTAATGATGATTCTTTGCGAAACTTTTACTGAGTTTAGATTTTTTTTGTAAGAGCCTCCCCAACCTATAATTCCGTAGATAAGTAAAGAATGAACAAGGGCAAAGTACACATTTTTCATTATTTTAACATTTAAAATATTTCTTAACCTAACAAATATATATATACATTTCCTCATTCTCTTCACTAGCTCTGAAATGTGATTATTCCATTTCAGGTTTTGATCAATGATCACACCGAGATATTTAATTTCGGAGGAAGAGTTAATTACGGTACAAATAGTATTATGTTGTTTACAGATGTAAATGTACTCGTATGTTATTGTGTGTCGTCTAAAGTGTGTGTGTGTATACTTGGAACGTTTTAATGAATTCTGTGTTTGTGTGTTGTTATTTATTTTGTATGTAAGAAGACATGTATTATTTTCATATGGTTTTTTTAATGTTAACTGATGTTGATGTTAACTGTTGTTTCCCTATATATTTTGGTGGATGTTCTGGATTTGAAGAGAAATAGCTTTTGGATTTCCTTTTTTTATTACCTAATGTATTGTTATTGTAATTTATTTTATGAATGTTTTATATGCGTTTCCCAAGATTTCAATTAAATAATTTAAATAAAATGAAACAATGCAACTTTGTATAAACCACTTATAAAATGTGCAAATCCGACCGGTTTCGGAACAAACGTTCCTTCGTCAGGGAAAGCTTATACTGACGAAGGAACGTTTGTTCCGAAACCGGTCGGATTTGCACATTTTATAATTGGTTTATACAAAGTTGCATTGTTTCATTTTATTGTAATGGATAACCACAAAGTAATAGCTACATTCAAAAATAAAAAAAAATAAAAAAAAAAAAAATAAAAAAAAATAAAAAAAAAAAAAAATAAAAAAAAAATAAAAAAAAAATAAATAAATAAATAAATAATTTAAATGTGATATAGGCTATAATATAAACCTTTTTTAAATTGATTTTGTAACAGATATGTTAACCGGTTAAATACGGTAATTAAGGCGGTGATTTTATATTTCTGTACCCGAGAAGCATACGGATGCAAGTCCAAAAAGGTTAGAGAATTATTTTTTCTCTAACTATGGTCTCATAACTTCTTCGAATATCCATGCTGATAGATAACAAAAAAAAATCAATCAGTTTTGTTTTAAAAACGAGCAAATAAAATGAAATATGTAAAGCCTTTAAAAATATTGTTTAAAAAAGAACGCTGACTTGAGTCCTTCTGCTTCAAAATGAAGTCGAATATTTCATTATTACATGTGGTGTGTTATGAAAGGTCAATGTTTGAAAATTGTTTACTTCCAGCGTTGTAATGTATAATTTGAATCATAATACTACTTAATACATAGGATTTGAGTCATAATACTCAAAATGCAATGAAATCATACAGATGCAAGTCCATGGTACATCTTTCTGCTTCTAAGACAGTTGTTGCACCAAAGGTAGTTACATCCGTATACATTTTTGTAAATCCTATTTTTCTTCATGATAGGACCTGTATCTTTCTGCCACTGATAAACATGATAATTTACTGAAGTAAAGTCTGCATCAAAAACTCATTTCTTCAAATTTTGGACTTGCATCCATACGCTTCTCGGGAACAGATTTAATATCTTGAATATGCCATTAAAATATTGTTAAGTGCTTATCAATGGACAGCGCGAGATATTTTGCCTGGAATTTTATTCGATCGTGTCATGTTTTTCTGGAATGTTACACTTATATGGGCTTCGCGATCTTTCCATTTCCGTCATAACAAATGCTTTAAGAATCACAATTTGTTTACTTTCTCCACACCTCTAGCAATTCATCGCCTCAATTTGACAAACAATGGATTAAGCCCTGGCGCAAATTGAGCCCAGTCCACGCATGTCCACGCACAGCACCGCGTGACCGAAACCCAGCCTACGTACACGTTTTTTTAATAGTAGCGCATATTTAACACAGCCCACACCCACACCATACCCAACCCACTTCTCGCAGTATGCAAGATGACAGCAAGGCAACAACTTCTTGTCGATTTACAATCTGAGTCTGAGATGACGAAAGATTCGTATTGCACCTACTCAGCAAAAAAAGAAAAAAAAGTAAAACGAATGAGTATTTACGAAAAAGAGAGGGTCTTGGTGAGTTTAAGTTATCCAGTGAAGTTCCAGATGGTGTGTTCAAAGAATCGTTTAGGTTAAACAGAAGTCAGTTTAGTGAGGTTCATGAAATAATTAAAATATTGCGTTTTGAGGAGGATTTCGTAATTTTATCGTAAAAATAATGATGCCATTCGATTCCTTGGCCTTGTATTAGTCTGACTGCGTATATAAACTCAATTTAGCCCATTTTGGAAATAGTAAATTTGCATTATCACCCCACAATAGGGACAAAACTAGGGACACACGATCCACGAAACTGTGTCGAAAGCACAACACGCCCACGCGCGACGAAGCTTGGGACTAGACTGGCCGTGGAATGTGTTTAATATGCGCCGCTCCAACAGAAACCATGTTCTACAAAATAACCACGCGTGTGCTGTGCGAGAACTGTGCGTGGACTGGGCTCAATTTGCGCCGGGCCTAAATCAGAACCATGTGGAATACTATTAGGGAATGGAAACATCAAGATCAATAAGTAATCCTCGGTAAACAAACGCGATGTACCCATTAACAATAATAATTATTGGTCTAGGCAACATTGGAACGAAACTCCTACAAGCTTTTAAGTGGAACGAGTTACCTGTATCCGCTTTCCCCCCACGTTTGATACTTCAGGAAGACTTCTCCTTGCAAATAAATCCCCTTTCCTAAAACCGCCTCACAACGTCGACTGGTTGACGATACACGTTGTCGATACAGACCTCTACAGACTACAAGATAAATTAGTATTTTATTCATCCTATTAATATTATAAAGGAGAAAGTTTGTATGGATATATGGATGTTTGGATGTATGGATGTTTATTACTCTTTCACGCAATAAATACTTAATGGACTTTAAAAATTCTTTCACTAATAGAAAGCTACATTATTTGCGAGTAATATAGGCTGTATATATTGGTAAGCTCTGGCGTTATGAATTAGCTCTGGAGTTATGAAATTATTTATCATATGTTTTCTGTTCCTACAAAATCGATTTATTGCAAACTCAGAAAAAAAGCAAACCAATTGTCGCCTTGGAAACGATGTTTATTTTTTTATTAATTAGGTAATTCACCCTAAAAAGAGTGCTTTGTTGGTGTCGTAGTTAATATCTATCTCTAAAAATGAATCGCCGAAATGTACGCACACGCAAAACTTCCGAACTACAGCACCAAATTAGATAATTCTTTTTTTGTTCGTTAATTTGTATAAAACTACCGTTGAGCTCTGCCATTATAAAATTTGTAAAAAAAATTGTAATAGGTGGCACGCAAGCAGTTTGAAAACTAAATGTACCGGGAATGAATGTGGGGAATGCGAATGGGGGGGGTGCGATTATGTGAGCGAGGCCGGGGGCAAAAGCTAGTATTTAATAAAACGGTACTTTGTAATCCATTTCTAGTTTGAATCCTATTCGCAAATTCTAATTTCGAACGATACTATTGTTAATTTTACAGTTTTTATTTATCAAGTATTACGTTATGGTATTTTCCTGCAACATTGTGTATTAGTGCAGTTGCACCGGACAACAATAGGACATGATTACAGCAATCTCCGGCAGATTTGTCAAAAGTGCAATTACAGGATATTAAGGGCAATTCGCATAATAAGTTGACACTCGGGTAAATCGCATAATAACTACGGCAGACGTGTTATCACAATCATACCGTAATAAATGAATTTTGAAAAATTATATGCATTTTTATGCTCACATCAATCAAAAATTATAATAAGCCATTATATTCTTGCTTATCTTTCCGGCTACGCCTCAGATTTCAAAAGACTTTTTTGGAACATTTGGAAAATATGGAACGAAATAAAATCATTTTTAAAACATAAATTTTATACTTCTCTACTATAATTGCAACCCATAGGCGGATTGAGCTAATTTGGAGGCACCCAGAAACAAAATGAAGGCAGTTATACCAGCAAATTCCGAAATTTTCGACCACAGAAACCTAAGCGGTAGCTGTCAGCGCATTTGTATTAACGATTTTGAACATACAACCTTGATGGTGCCCCAAGGCGGTACACAATCTTAATAATTTTTGTATGCCCAAAAATCACATTTTAATCATTTCCGGCGATTCTGTAACTATAATAACTTTTTTATTTCCATGTCGCACAAGAAATGCGAGTTATTTATATACTAGATTAATAAAAACAGTACCTTAACATTAATATATTTTACGTACAACGATTTCAAAACTATATAACCCGTTTTTCAACTATAAAGTTAGCGGTAAGCACCAGATTTTATTTTTCTAGACGATGAATTAATAATTTCGGGAGGACAAAATGGAGACACATTTTTAATATTTGTAGCACGTTCTTCAGAATTAATTAAAATGAACGCGGCAGAAAGGTCGAATCTCCAGGCCCGCTAGGGTGAATTCGACCGTACGTTCGTACAATACGCCGTGCCGCGGCGTATATTTGTTTACACGCTCTCTTCACTTACGTCGTTAAGATTTCCACATTATTTATCTTTTTTTTCTTTTCCTTGATACGGCAGATTCGACAGTAGTTACGTCCAGTACACGGGTCGCGAGTCGCAATTTGTATACACGGTTTCTTTACTTACGTCGTTAAGATTCTGAATAAATTTTAGGGTATATTGTCGTCTTAAAACACTCTCACATTTTTTGGTTGGATTCGGGCGGTTGCAATCACTTAAAAATTAATTCATTGATAACTTTCATGACTTTTAACAGAAAACTCGATATTTAAAAGATTCATTGATCCTGGTGGAAGTGACCTTGCAAACTAAATTTAGTTATTTTTTTTAAGAGTTTTATTTCACATGCACATTTGTTACTTAATTTGTATTTATCTGCTACCACTACGGCTACTGATTTCGACACATCCGCCTCATTCACCAGTAATCTTAAAACTAACTTTAAGATTACGCCAGTACAGGAATGATTTCGATTTTGATTAGGTGGTAGTGAGGAACGGTGGGAGAAGTCAACATAACCATTATACGTAATTAGTATGTACATATAATTTCTGTACTTGTATAATTTTTAAGTTAAGCCTCGATGACACAGGGTGAGTTTACAAGCTACTATCTAGTAAGTTTAAAAGCGGATAAATCGGCGAGTGAGATTGTCATGATGACACACAAAACTGTCCACCCGCTTAGTAGCGTAGGAAACTGAGGTCGCTGCAAGCGCCAGTAACAAGAATAACGACGCCTGAGTGAACTAATTCTGTGATGTTTGATAGTCGAAATCAGCTGTTAATTGGCAGCCATCTTAAAAAACGTAAATTAACCAATCACGAGCGAGCGGAGCAAGCGTGTAGCGAGTAAAGTTGACGACCTTTCAACCTTTTTCGTGGATTGTCAACAATCTGCTAGTTAGCAAGTAACACGACGACACTGAGCGAGTTAACTAACAGATAGTGAATTTCGCAGATAGTAGCTTGTAAACTCGCCCTGTGTCATCGAGGCTATAAGATTGCTAGTGAATGACACGGATGTGTCGAAACCGGTAGCAGATATATAAAAATTAAGTAACAAATGTACATGTGAAATAAACAAAATTTCTAGAAATCGTTACATAGTTAATGTCCAAGAAATACAAAAAACTAAAATTAGTTACATACAAACCCACCATTATAGATTTTTGCGGCTTTCCAAAACTCCGTAGTTTATAATATATTTTTTAAATAACAACTTTTTTTCCAAGGAAATGTGCTACCAAATAACGCTGCTGTGTTCCAAGTATGATTTGCCAGAATAACGGAAAACATGTGATGATTTCTGAAATGAACATAAAGTGAATATATCCTTAATCAATACCAACGAAAGTTCCTAAAATACCTAAATAATCTTAAGACATAACTATTTTTCCTTAAAATTAGAAATTAAAACATAAAAGTTCTTTAAAATAACCTTTTAAAAAGTAATAATATTCTTGTATAAAACCTAAGTAAAACACAAATAGTTTTACATAATAATAGAATCCGAACAAAATTTCCACTTAAATTTATAATGGTGCCAAATAAGAAATAAAATAATTTACAAAAATTAAAAGTCACATATTTTTAAAAGTTACAAGCTTTTTGATGTCACTCACACTGTCATCTTTAGCTTCTATGCACTTTCCTGGTGCACAAATTCGATCAGCAATAATCGAAAGAGACCATCCCAAGAATATACCGGACGTAAATTACGACAAGGAGAAAATCCAAACAAATAGCCTGAAGATGAATCTACAAACCACTGTAAAAGAAAGAGAATCAAACATGGACGACGATCAAAATAGTTGCGGAACAAGCATATCCAATTCTTTGGACACTGCAATTGACAGCGACCTTGAAAACGATCATCCAAGTCTTGTACCAGAAGAAAGATCAATGAACAACGATGACATCCTAAGAAATAACAACCAGACAATTGCATCAATGTTTCAACCAGCACATGATATAGTCAAAAAAGAGTTCCCACTGGAATTTGGCTTTGGTGGAAGGAAACCAAAAAGAGGCTTCTCAGAAGAAATGCTGCAAAGTTGCAACTATCCCACTACCAGTACAAGACCTCCTTTTTTGCTTCCAGCGCAGTTGTACAAGAACTTCTTTGCCAGTTTTGGTAAAAGGGAACGGACTACGGCGGATGCAGACTGTCCTGCAGCTGGGTTTCAGGTGTATCCAAGGAATATGCTTTTCTCAACTGGTAATAGGAACCCAGCTAGTTTCATCTTCAGCAATTCAGATGATGAGAACTGTGATAGATCGGATTCTCCTCTGGATGAGGTATTTTGAATTTGAAAAAATATTTTATTTGTGTTAAATTAATCATCAGCTTCACATGTTATGGAATTCCGTAAGATCAAGTTTCCTAAATCCTATTAGCATTCGGGTGGTAGTAAACTCTCACTGTCTTACTGAAACATGATCATGTGACAGTGAGAAAGGTCACAATGAGTGACTAAGTGATGGAGTCGAGTCATAAATCCAAAAAGATTACCATCAGTCATTTCCCTTAACATTTTCCAACTGTATTTCTCTATTTGATGACTAGATAAAGACTCCTGCAGAAGAACCAAACTCCGATCTGTTATTTGTTGGTGAATCGATATGTATCGATAAATGAATGTTCTAAAAAATGTCTTGTATTGGTCACAAAGGGTAATTTTTGTTTCAGATTCAAGAAAAATACTAAAATATCTCCCAGAGACTCTTGGATGCAGCTCTCAGAATGCTGCCGGCTAGACATGTCATCATTTTTATGATACGATGCCCCCAATGATCCAGGTGGCTTGAATTATTTTCAGTTCAGTTTCAATTTAGTCTAACTCTCGTTTCGTTTCTTCCAGAAGTCCTCGACGTCTTCTGCATTTGTTTGGAGCGGGGGCGGCGTTGGAGGTGGTGGCGGCGGAGGGGGCGGCGGGCAGGGCGGGGCCGCCGACTCCCAGTCTCCGGGCTCCGACGGACAAGGGGCCCCGGGACTTCCACCTGGTAAGACATTTTTTTTTTACATACCCTGAATTTATTTTATTTTAGGTCAATTGGACCGTTTACATAACATATTATTAAAAAATCATCTTTAAATATACACTGTCTTCCACGCTCGCATCGCAGAGTGATTATTCAGGACAATGTAAGAAAAATTCTAATAATGTTTTTTGAAAGAAGCAGATCATCCAAATTAAAAAAAAATTATAAACATTTTCTAGTGCAATCGTAGCTTTACTTTTGCTGGTCGTGATGCACGTGTTTGGATAACATCTGAGAGGCGTTATGTAGTTACAAACCTAGTAACGGCGATTATTTTGGAAACATGTTCCAATTATCGTTTAAAAGGTAAACAAATAGAAAAATGTAAATTCAAAATTAATCTAATTTACCGATCAGCTGACCGAGTTCAAAGAAATAATAATTATTATTATAATAGTGTATTTATATGAACACTTTGAAAAAAACGCGGCTTACCAAGCCTACAACAAATCTCGAACGTCCGAAAACAGAATAGTATATAACAAAGTGGCAAAGGAAAGCAAGAGGATCATAAACAAGGTCAAAATTCGAGCACGACCTGCAGATCAGCAGAAAGCTGGCTGCCTGCCCGCACGGCAGCAGAGCGTTCTGGTCGCTTTCGGGCTCAACAGGTTGCAATTTCCACAAACCCAGTCTGCCACCTCTTACCAGACCTGACGGCTCTCTAGCAAATACCGCCGCCGAAAAGGCTAACTTATTAGAAAAAATTTTCGCGGAAAACTCGACCCTCGATGATCAAGGTGCTACCCCGCCGTCGCGTCGGTTCCTCATTGCGGTTTTCATATGAAAAAGCTGAGGATCCGGCATCGGGATGTACTCCAAGTCTTACGAGGGCTTGATATTAATAAAGCTAGTGGGCCTGACGGAATACCTGTCCTGGTATTACAGAGGTGCGCTGCAGAAATAGCTCCAGTTTTGACGAAGCTTTTCAAAATGTCCCTGAAGTCTGGCTCTGTGCCCTCTGGTTGGAAAAAAGCGATCATTCACCCTATTCCAAAGAAGGGTGACCGCTCCAACCCAGCCAACTACCGCCCCATAGCGATCACATCAGTTTTGTCTAAGGTGATTGAACGTGTGATCAACGACAAACTGCTCACATACCTCGAGAAGAACAAAATTATTATTCGGATTCCGGCGGAACCGCTCGTGCGGTGATCTTCTCGCGTATGTGACGCATGTTTGGGGGCGGTGCCTGGAACGTTTCGGTGAGACCCAAGCGGTTGCACTGGATATTTCCAAGGCTTTTGACCGGGTTTGGCACCGAGGGATTGTGTAAGTGGATTGCCGACTTTTGGAGGGAGAGGTCGATTCAGGCGGTTGCTGACGGTTTCACCTATTCCTCGCATTCGATAAATACTGGCGTCCCACAGGGATCGGATCTGTCACCGACTTTGTTTCTGTTGCACATCAATGACCTCTTGTCATGTGCACCGATTCATTGTTACGCGGATGACAGTACAGTCCATGATAGCTTTTTGTTTGACAAGCCCCCAAAGGGCACACAAACTCCAATAGCTCGGAGGGCTTTGAAGCAAAGAATGGACGGTTACCTCGAGAGTGTTTTCTCTTGGGGTAAGAATAACCTCGTCGAATTTAATGTTTCAAAGACCCAATCATGTTTGATAACGTCTAAAAGGGATCGAAATGAAAATCTAGTCTCCTTCAACGGAAGCAATCTTCCGAAGAGGACCTCCATCGATGCGCTTGGTGTAACTCTAAGTGACCAGCTCAGGTACGGGGGCTCCATCGAAACCAGAGTTAAGTTAGCCTCTCAGAAACTGGGCGTACTGTACAGGGCCCGCAGATACTTTAATAGTACACAACTGCTAACCCTGTACAAATCGCAAGTGCACCCCACGGTTGAATTTGGCAGCCACCTCTGGTCTGGAGCTCCAAAATACCTAAAAAAAACTTTTGACTCTGTGCGGAAACGGGCGGTTCGTTTGATAGATTCTCCCATCTTAACAGACGGACTGCAATCTTTAGAGCACAGGCGTCAGGTGGGAATGCTGTCCTTGTTCTACCGGTATTACAATGGAAGATGCTCCGAGGAACTAGCGTCATTGATCTCCTCGGCACCGGTGCATAGTCGGGAAACACACCAAACACGCGTCCAACATTTGTACACGGTTGACATTAGTCACATGAGAACGGGTCGTTTCTATGACTCGTTCTTGAGTTCAACGGCTCGGCTGTGGAACGATTTGCCGGCCTCTGTGTTTCCTCTCTCCTACAACATGGGTCTCTTTAAGACCTGTGTTCACTCCTTCCTTTCCTCAAAAAGACCCTCCACACAGCATCTTCAAAGACGACATAGGCCCTGAGGGAAGTTATTTTCCTCAGGGCCTCCTGTGTAGAGTTAATATAAAAAAAAAAAAACAGCAGAAAACAGGAGTTTGATTTCAAGAACATTGTTCTACCAAATGTATGTCATCAGAATCACCAATCACAAACATTATCAGTACAGCACTCCATCGCAGAGTGGTATTTGACAGTTCACCTTTTCCTCACTTTGATTCCTGGTGATAACCCTTAGTAATAATGTATTAACAGTTTTAATAGAGTATACTCGTATGCTTGATCGCGATTTTAGTTATCGTGTCTTATGGTATTATTTCCATAGTCATAGTAACAGTAGTTGAATATAACGATGGTTTTAAGTTAAATTAGTTTTTCACCACTGGAAACATATCAAGATACCAAGGGACTTAAAAAACAATGAAATTACGTTTGAGGGCTTCAATAAGTGCCAACGTAAACACCTAAAGTTATCACTCTTTGTAAAATATTTGACTCTCAGATTATTCTGGCGCAAGGTTGGGATAAAGATTAATGGAAGGGCTAGTACTCCGCGAACTTCCAAAAAGGTGTGCATGATTGTTCTAATAGATTGTGGAACTCCCAATGATAGCATTTCAAGAATCAAAATTTTAAAAATAAGTTGTCAAACTATTATTAAACCTTTTAATAGCCTCCAGATATGTGACATACTACGATGATAACTTCAATTGGAAACAACTATAACAATGTGTCTTAACCTATCTATAAATAAATAGTTGCGCACCTAACTCGGAACTTTGTGAATTGCCTTAATTTTTTAACATTTCAATACAAATGTATGTTTTCTTGCTTCTTTATATATAATTGTGGACCTAATTCAGAACCTTGAGGTACGTCCTAATGTAGCATTTCGATATAATTATTTATTTTTTTCAGTTTCTTTAACCCTTACATATTCTCCTAGTGACATATTAAAATTATATCTACAATAAAAAACAACTAAACCAATATGTCTCAGCGTATCTATAAACAAAGAAAATTATTGTGGACCTAACTCGGAACCTTGAGGTACGCCAATGTAGCATTTCCTTACAAATGTTTGTTTTCCAGGTTCTTCTGGTGCAGGGGTAGGGCAGAACCCCACACAGGGGCTAGTGCACTGGATGTCGGTAATGGCAGAGCACATGGGCGCGGGCGGTCACCATGACCCCTCAGCGGTGGGCATGCACTATGGACTGCCGTGGAATGGAAGCATGGAGGTGAGTAAAAATATTTTTAACTTTTTAATTTTTGTAACATTAATTACTAAAATAGTATGTTAATTTTTTCAATGGTAATATTTTAATGTAGGCAGTCATTACTACGAGTAGTAACAAATAGGAATTGCGTGAACGAGAACGTTTTTTTTTTGTTTAATCAAATGTGTGTTTAAATTTATAGATTTATTTCATTACGGAAACGATTTTCTTTCTGCTTCAAGTAGCTTGTTGGCAGAGCCTATTTTTATACAAAACATAAGTGGCAGGATTGAGGAATCCAGAAAACTACAAAACAATGCTGCAAATGACAATAATCGCAATAAAAATATAATTTCTTACAACATTACTTTTGAAAAACGGCTCATATTTATCAGATCGATAATTAATAACAGATTTTCACAAAGCATTTCGTCAACACTAGCTGAATTTTTTATGTTTTTGAAAACTTTTGGCAACTTAATGCACCTGTATATAATTACATAAGATAATAATATAATTATTTTTTAGTGAAATTATACAATCGTGTAAGAAAGCAAACAAGTAGAAGACAGCGGGGCCACAACCAATAAAATGGGGATTGTATTTGATAAAAACTGTTTTTTATGCGTTGTCTAACCAGCTTTTTCAAAATTCTCTGGACCGTAATTTAACAATTCCACTATTTTTCATCATCTTTATTTAGATTTCTCTTTAAAAACGGTTACAAAAAATTATTCATTCAAATGAACGTACCACCCAGAGGCAATGTTATATAACACACACCCATACCATCATTCTTCGTAGTACTTATTCATCCAGAAACCAAACGAAAATCTGAATGGTAATTACATATTCTTCCCAGAAGACGAAGTTGGGAAGTTTCTCATGCAAACGACCCAAAGTAAAAGACAAACTAGTTTTAAATGATGAGATAAAAGACTTTAATCTCCTCCATTCATTCGGCATTAAAAATTCAAAACACAAGACTTTATGTTATAGAAATTCACTAACCCGGAATACAAAAAGGGCACCTTTTTATTAAGCCCTTCTTTGTCTTATAACAAATCTCAAGGGTTGTTAAATTGTGGGGTGGCTCACCTTTTTACCCCTCTAGGGTTTCAAATGTATATATATATAAAGTTTACTTACTATTCGAGATTTTTATGCGATTTTCTTAACCAATAACAAAAGTGTAATTTTAAGGTATCGTTTCTGGAATTTTTTTTTACGTTTTGTCATTTTTGAAGTGAAACTTCTACAGCCCCGCTGTGATTTGGATTTCGGATGAAACGGAAGCGACGCTTACTACCCTGCGACGCATCAACTGTGCTCATTGGCCGCTTTGATTATGATATCAATTTTAAAGGTCCTATTGGTTGAGATATGAAATAGATACGTCTGCGCTCATTGGTCGCTTTGATTATGACCTCACTTTTCAAGTATTGGTTGAGATTGTTTTGGTAAAGTTTCGTTTCTACCGCGTGTTAACTGCACTCGAATTGAATTTAAAAGGACATTCAAAACCACAAAAGTTTAAAAAAAAATCGTTCTTAAGGGCCCGCAACCCGGATTTGTACCGATTTATTACATATTTCCCTTAAACAGGGTAAGTTTTAGAGCTCTTAAAAAAATATATGTTATTCTTGAAGATAATATCTAGACTTTGCCCGCGCCGAAACGCAAATTATATAAAATTCCCTCGATAGAAGAAAATCACAAAGAATGCTCCAAAAATTATAATTAACACGTTTGTTTAAGTTATTTTACAAGTTATATGTATGAAAAAATTCACAGTTTTTCTTTAAATGCCGTTTAAGATAATTCTCGCGAGATTTTTGCTCTTTTTTAAGTCGTGTTTTATTAAACATTTTCGCAATTTTCGCATCGATTTTGTCGCTGTAAATGTTAGCGCTCTCCTCTAACATTCGTAATTTCGTATCTCTCCATCTTCTTCTTTTCGGGCCCGGTTGCAGAGCCTTAAATTAAGTTGACCAATAAATTCCACACAATAATCAGCTCAATTTTCGTGACGTCAAAGCTCAACGCCCGAGAGAAATAGATTCACTGATTTATAGTATAGATAATTATTTGCGAAATTCTTTCAAAGTCACAATTTTTCTACAAAATTAAGTAAATATTTAGTCCTTTCAGAAAAATATAAGCAGCAAATTAATAAACCTAGCAAGACACCTAGTAATTTAGCCACTTTACGAAGAAATTAAGTGTTAGGAAACATTTTAAAATAGTGTGCAATAAATAAAAATGTTGACAACCCACCAGTTTCGAAGATTCAACTTATAAACACTGGCAATAAGCTCACCCCATTAATAATATACCTGGCTCCAAGGGGTCATCCCCCTTGCCATCCCCTAGCAAACCACCCTAACCCCTTTCACCCCACGATCCTTGCATTTTTTCATGGAAATTAAAAAAGGTTGCATTAGAAAAAAAACAGGTATGACAATTTTTATCTGGGAGACAATAAAAAATGATAGCCCGTCTTTCTAGGTACCACCTGACGATTTGCATACACTGTGAGATATTTTTTGGAAATTAATATGCAAGTTTTTTCTTGGTACCCCATTGATGGTAAAAAATCGCCTGTCTTTCTTTGCTTTTATGCATTATTCGTATGCTCTGTTTTTATGTAAATGATTCTTCTAAATTTTGATTTGCATTTTTTTGAAATGGCGTTGTTTTGAACGAGTCTAGTATTTTAGGATATAAATTTAAAGGTATTGTTCTGGTTTATTTGATATTTTGCATGCCTACGTTGAAATGCAAATCAATGGTAAGAATCCTCTTCCCAAGCTTTAGATATAGGAAACCAGTTAGCCATCATTATTGTTGGAAGGTACTACCAAATGATTTTGACTCGACGAAAGAATTATTAAAGTTTTGTTTCTGCATCATTGAAAAATATTTAGATTCATTTAAAAGAATGGTCAGATAATTTACTTAATTTTTACAAAGCTTTAAGTGATAATAATTATGCTTGATACCTTGTATAATATAGCCTTAATCACTTATTAAAAGCAATAATTATCAGCCTGATACACTCATCAACATTGAAAAATCTTCCGAGAAAAGATACTTGCCGCCAACGGGACTTGAACCCGTGTCCTTCTGATTGCCGGTCAGCTGCTCTTGACCACTGAGCTATGGGGGCTTATCGTCGCTCACCGACAATTTTGGTTCATTGCCCCCAAAATATACAATGCATTGAGCACCGATATAAAATCAAATATTACCATACCTCTTTTTACTATTCGTGTTCAAAATTGGATATTCGAAAGGGGACGAGATTTTTTTAAAGAATATATGACTTCCTAACCATTTTAAAAGAAAAGAAAATAATTAAATTAACTAAATAAAATATCATACTTGAAAAACCTCCAGTAAAAATTTTAGCTTTCATAAAAAAAAATTATAGATTAACATATTTAAATCCTACTTCTTAGTATTTTATATAGTTATATTTTAGTATTTTATTTTTTATATATATTTTATATAGTATTTTATTTTTAACTTCTTTAAAACATTTTCTTTTTTATAATCCTTTATATATTTATACATATATGTATATATATTTATATATGTGTGTTTGTATGTATTTATATGTATTTGTGTATGTATGTGCATATGTATTTGTATGTGCATACGTATACATATATCTTGTTATATTTTACCTTAAATATTTTTATCTTTTTTCTTTATCTTGTTTCTAATATCTTATAATTTCTATTTCAAACCTATATTTTGTTCTAGTTCATACACTGTTATAACTTATATCATGTATGATTACCTTAAAACGGGCATTAGCCTAGTATGGTAATCAAGAAATAAAAACATAAAAGTGTATTTTCAAAAATTGTATGAAATAAAAAAAAAAAATAAATAAATAAAATACCCGCCAAATAATTCAATATATACTAGTGTTTCATTCAACAATTACTGCTTATTATATTTTTTCCACCTGAAAACAACCAACTTTATTTTTGCGTCAGAGACACTGTTAGTGTTAAATCCCTCGCTAGGTGGCGTCACATTTAAAAGGTTCCATTAATAATGTTAAATTATCGTGTTTAAGCCAGTTTTAGGTAATCTAAGTTGTTCATCGAGCTTTCATAAATTTCTAAAATGAACTGCAACATGATTGAACGAACTCTAAACTTATCTTTTCAGAAAACCATTACCACGAACACATTATATTATAGACGAGACCCTTATTTCAGACCTCTTAGTATCCAATGCACTAATACGCAATTTTTTTCCATCTTTTTTAGTTATTTTTTTAAATTATCTCCATACAGGAGACCCCCAGAAAAAAAAAATCCCCCATGGCCTATGTCATTTTTGGGGATGCTGTGTCGAATGTCTTTTTAGAGAAACGCTTGAGGGGTGGGTAGGAATTTAGGGGTCAGTGTGTCCAGGAGTGATGGAAGAAAAAAATGCATGAAAAAAGGTCTCCCTCAACCAGTCTCTGATCCGGCTCAGGTGGGTTAACGCGTCCGCCGCCATGAACAAGTCAAACCTCACCCCATCAACCCGGGCACCCCTGCTAAGTCACCAAGCGTAGCGAACCACTTGGGATAATCTTTTTAAAGGATATTTTTACCATCTGCTTATTCGTTTTAAATATTTTAATTATTCCGTTTATCCTCACAAATTAATCTGAACGACTTCTTTAAAAATACCAGTCCGTCAGTATTTATTCTTCGTGAATATCTTTTTACGGAAATATAACTATTAATCTATCTTACTTTTTAAAATTATAGATTTTCACCATTCATTTGGGAGGTATTTCACACAAATTATCCAATTATCGACCTCATTAACTTATTTAACGACCTCAAACTTGCGCGTAAGTATAGAGAAGGAATGTCACTTCCATATTCCACCTGGCGCGCTTCTGAAGTTCATTTTGTTAGCTTTGTACAGGCATGTATATTTGCTATTTTTCAGTAAAACTTCTACTTTACAATAAAATTATTTAAAAAATCACAACCGATGCTTTCGCACAGTGAAAAAAATATTTAAATATACGGTACATCTAACCGTCTATCTGCAATTTTTCACATCACTACTGTTTAAAGCCCTATTGTATTCACCTATAATAACGACAAACTCCAACACATCAAAATCATCTTCTCATTACCTTCGCTTCTTACTTACCATACTGGTTTTTACATGGCAAAAAATCAACTAGTAAAAAATCCCTAAGGCTATTTTTTTTATTATCAAATTCACTCAACCCCTCAAACTACCTAGTGGGGTATAATAGGTATTGCATTCTTAATTTCAGTATTATTTCTATTAATTCTCTTATTATTTCTCCAACTCATTTATCATATTAACCCTTTACCTGTCTGGGGTAGGGAAGATCCAGGATGTTAATTTTGTAATGTATGCAAGGACCATGAGAATTTTTTTTTGAGGAAAGGTGTTCCCTTGGGTGAGTATTTTTTTACAGAGTAATTCTGAAGAGTCATTGTTTAAGGTCTGGAAGGCTTTTTTACATATCATTTTGGTTTTATCTTAACGCATTATTTTATTCGATTCATTAAAATTTCGGAAGTAAGATGAAAGAAGGGTGGTTCATGAATTTCAGGGGTTTTTATTTTTAAATTGACATCACGCAATATAGAAAATTATTATTGTTTTGACGAGTATTCGTGTTTTTCTTGTACATATTTATTAAAAAATTCATGTATGAAAATTGCCTATATAAAAAAAAAATATCTGCCAAAATAATTAAGTGATTATTTTATAAAATAACTAACTAACTAACCATCACGCCGTTTTCCCGCAGGGGTAGGCAGAGAGGACGGACCGCATAAAATAAATATTGTAAAAGGTGTTGTTATGTATTGCCTGTTGAAATATATTTTTTATTTATTTTTTTATTGTTTTTATTTCTTGCTAGAGCAATCCCGAGTTAAAGAACTCATTTTAGGATAGGAGGAACATACAAATCATGGGTGGAAGGAAATAGTTCAAATTTTACAGAATTTAGATATTAAAATGAAAGTTTCACATACAATATAGACGAAAAAATAAAGGACAGTTTGAGTAGAACAAACAACAATAGAAAAAAATTCATATATCCACTAGAGCAACTCGCTCCAAAATCTTGTTTCAATGTAACAATAACAGGACTGAGTACACGAAACACTCGCTTTTACCTAGATTACATGACATTAGTAATAGATACGCAGATGTGGCGGATCTATTTAACTGCACGGAAGCTAGGTACAAGAAGGCTATTATGCTATCATATATCTTCAATCAATATTAATTTTATTTTTACTGTAGCATTGAATGTAATTGTAGCCCTTTGTGTCATTTCTTAATCAAATGCCACAATTAACTTAACTCTTTTTTTTAAATTATTTCCTATGTACCTACAACTAATATTTTGTGACATGTAATATGTATTTATGGTATATTTATACCGTTAATAAATAAATAAATAAATAATTAAAGAAAAACAGGAACACGGTTGTACAGATATGGATGATTACAACTAAATATACAAATATTGTGGATATAAGTTTAACTAACATTAAAAAAAAAATTAAAACTTCTTGATAAGCATACATTTTCCAGATTTTAAACTAAATATTAGTCTTCCAGTTGATTAGTCAGACACCTCCAATTACTAACTTTTGAAATGACGGGGAAAGCAATATTCAAATGTTCACTATAAATCAAATAGTATGTACACTGGTTTTACATATTAAATATGCTATTATATAACACCGGGAGCTACAACTTTTCTGTACATTAGTGTGAAATTTTAAAATATCCTACCTACCAGTTATAGAAAACCTCAACATTTTTTTTAGTTCAGTACAAGTTTTTCTGCATTATAATTGATTTGGTGGTGTTTATGAATATCTGTATTGTTCCAGATATAGGGTACACTTTTCCATATAACTGCATACCAACTCATATTTTGATTTTTCGGTGACGTCTGACTAATCAACTAGATAAGTGACTAGATGATCGATGCGAAGAATAAATAAAGTTTAGATATATTAAAAGATAAATTAAAGAAGGAAGAGGAGCAAAAAATAGTTTTTTTAAGTAAGGAATAAAAATTGTAATCACAATTTTATAGCATAATTTTTTGAGACCCCAGTTTTTGACACCAGCATAAAAACAAGTGAAAATCATGAAACAAAACACATACGACTGAATCTTTTGTTAGAATTTCTACCTACGTAGGATCTTATTGTTTGAAACAAGAAGGTCTTTATTATAAAATTCAGACCTTGGGGATGAAAAAAAATCAAAAATGAAAGGGCAGATGGATTTTGGAATTGGGTGCCTTCGAAACAAAGCTTTTGACAGTTGTTAAAACACGATTATTAAATGACGCGATAGTTTATTTAATTTTAAGGATATCGTTAGAGGTGCCTTTATGACGTCGTAATTTTTGTGTACAAAGACGATGCTGTCTTTGTTCGTATATCTTTTTGAATATGCATTATGTGTTTATTGAAATGTTACGTCACTTGTAAAGTTTATCGCTTTATTTTATTTATGTTTTTTGTTTATGAAAACAAATGTCGTTGGCGGTTGGTGTGTCGGTTGGATGTCGTTTCGACGGGCCAAAAGAACTATGTCGGATCTGCTAAATATATAAAATTGTTTTCTCAGAGTATTTCAATTTCCTTTTGATGATTTTAAAGTCTGTATTTTCGGAATTTTGAATGAAATGTGCATATTTTTTATACATGCTATATTTTTTATCATGAAAACAGTAAAAATTCAGACACCAAACTCTAAATAGATCTACTGCTAAACTAAATTTTATAATTTACTAGCTGACCCGACAAACCTCGTTCTGCCATATAAATTATTTCTAGTGAATATTTTGGTTGTTAAATAAAATATAACGAATATATTGTAAGTGTGTGGGGATGGGATCTATGACAGAAAGAGGAATGGAGCGCTGTAGACGATGACCGCCGATAAAAACAAAAAACACCAACTACAGTAGGAAAATAAAATAAAGAAAATCAATATGAATTTCGAAGAGCAATTGAGTGTACGATATTTTTTGTCAGTCCGACTTTAGCCATCACAAATAAGCTCGATGGTTTACCCACGCGAGAACATGATGCCGAATGAAATATCAAAATGACGCGACGCTTCTCGTGAATGTCTTGCGCATGTGTGGATGAATGTTCGATGAAGCGGACGTAGCGCCATCTGTCATTCAACAACATAAATAATTTCGTTCTGATTGAAATACGAAAGACGGTTATATTTGTTCATACAAAAATACTTAAATCGCGATTAAAAAATGGGGGGGTAAAATAAAAAAATACAAAAAAAAATATTGTCAAAAAAGTTGTTTTTTTTTCTGTTTAGGGACACCCTAATCACCTAGCGGTATGAAATATATTTTAAAACCTATTCGCATACCTACCAAACAGACATTAAAAATTTCATAAAAATCGGTCAAGCCGTTTCGGAGGAGTGCGACCACAAACACCGTGACACGAGATTTATATATATACCTAACACATAATTATCAAAGAATTCAAAAATGGTTTTTACAAAGCTATCATTCGACGTTATTTTGGCTTTGATTTTGGAAACTTTTTCAACCCTAAGTATGTATTATACTTATGTAGATTTTGAAGATACATTTCGTTCCAACATCTTTTTCAATATCTCTCCGGAATATGCTTTTGCATGTACGATGTACGCGTAGTATGTTCACATTGCAAAATCGTCTTCATCCGTCATAGAATCAAAATCAACTGATAGTGATGATGGTCGCATGACTCGTACGTCATACGCCTACCTTTCCACTGAAATCAATAGTCCCTAGCCACCCACAACATTTTTTACCATCCACATTCTCCGCCCGTGGGAAATAACATACCAGGAGTACAGAATACGCGAGATTAATCCCTTAGCGGGATGCAACACTTGGATTGAAATTATCCCCGATTATCCGCGCCTCATTTGGCGGCGCGGTCTCGATTGTGCGCGGACTCCGATTGATCGGTCACGGGCACGAATTATACGGATCACGAATTACATTTACCTAAACTGTGGAATTTTACACATTTTTCCACTTAAAAAGATATCATGTATAATAATATACCACTAAAAACAAAAATTTAAAACATTTCACATCGAATCGTATTCAATTTGATAAAAACATTCAACAAATTTATTTTATTTTATTTATATAATACATGAATTATCGGAAGTACATATATAGTTTTTTTATGATATTTCACCCTCCATGCTAGTGATGACCCTGTGTTAAGGCGGGTGAAGTTTAAGTTTTCAGATGTATTGTACATTCATTAGTATAGGTTGATAATTTTCACTAATTAATACTATGCACACAAATTCTTCTACAAAAATAAAGTTTATGTAGTGATATTCGATTACAAGAATAAGGTGAAGAAGTTAAAGAATTGTTGGAAAAGAGAAGTTATTAGTAATATATTAAGGATTTATTGGTTTATAAAACACAGTAATCAGCAGTGGCGGTCCTTCCCTCAGGACAATTGGTCAAAAACCTCCCAAAATTATAAGATGACACTAAAACATAAAATTATTATGAAATATTAAGCAAATCAAAACAACTGGTATTGTTCTAATGCATTTTAAATGCACCGCGAGAGAAAGACGGCAGCGACAAACAGTGACATCTAACATCTTAAATGGAAGCTTCTTTCCCACGCACTAACTATGATTGGCTGGGTCAAATTATGAAATGCCCCAATATCATATCTTCTGTCTCTTTACGCACCACACAATAAAACGAGATGGCACTATGTCCCTTTACTAAAAAGTTTTCGGATTCTGAAGACGGTTTGGGTCAGAGCCGTGAGGGAGAGAGAGCATGCTGAATATTATGCATCTGAAAGAGATGGTTTGATAAACGTGGGTTGATTTCGCATATCTTACGCTTGTCGCATGAAATCATTTACTATGAAATGTAATTTGACGTAATATGTATGTGAATTTGACTCTCATACTCGTGAGGTTCCTACAAATGAATATTACCATATTTAATTTGATATTGTATGATAGGTAATTTAATTTTTTTAAATGACCTTCCACTTCTGGACCCCTAGAGCCGCCTCTGGTAATCAGTCTTATACATACAATGCTGCTTAGATAGTAAATAAAGATATGTTATGTTTTGCCTGCATACTGTTTGCGTACTCTCTCTTTCAAACACCATGACTTTAGACTTAATTACATTCATCATTAACTCATTCTTCATACATAATTCGTTCATCCTTGACACGAGAGACTGTAGATCTTCCATAATGTTAGATATCAGCACCGCATCATCAGCATACAACAGGCAACATACTTCCAGATTACTCAATTTCGCGCCCAAGTGAATGATGAATACTTAGAGCAGGTGGATGAGTTCGTTTATTTGGGAAGTATGTTTACGAGAGATGGGAAGGCTGATAGAGATATTGAAAGAAGGGTGAATGCAGGTAACTCTATTAATGGAGGACTGAACGCCGTTGGCACCAACAAAAAACTGTCCAAAGACGCGAAACTAGCCGTCCATAATGGAGTACTGGTACCTACCCTGATGTATGGCAGTGAGGCATGGAACTGGCAGAGGAAGGATGAAAGTAGACTGAACGCTGTAGAAATGAGATCCCTGAGGCATATGTGTGGTAAAAGCACGTATGATCGTGTAATAAAAGAATGCAAGGCTGATGTAAGCGTGATGAGTAAGATCAAGAAAGGAACGCTCCGATGGTTTGGACATGTAGAGCAAATGAACGAGGAAAGGAGTGTAAGGAGAATATATGACGCAGATGTGAATGGTAGAAGAAGTCGAGAACGCCCAAGAAAGACATGGCACGACCAAGTGAATCAGATACTTGAGTCGGGCCATGTCAAAGGTCAGAATAATAGAAGAGAATGTATGAGACGTTGTATGAATGTAAACGAGACAAGTAATGTGTGCCAAGACCGGGATGTTTGGCGGTCCGTCCTCTCTGCCTACCCCTGCGGGGAAACGGCGTGATGGTTAGTTAGTTAGTTAGTAATGTTTTGCCTGCTCTTAATACTATGCACACAGATCTTCTACAATAAGAAAATGATATATATAGTTAAATTGGCTTACAAAAAGAAGATGAAGAAGTTATAGAATTATTAGAAAACGAAAAATTTGAGGAGTTGTTAGATATAGCTCACACTAATAATTGAAACCAATAATCAAAATACAGACTGGTAAACTAATACTATCATTAAATACAACAGTCAAATTAGCTTATTAGTACTATCCAATAGCAGAAACTATTTAAAATTTGACAAAGTGTAACTGTTATTTTAAAATCTAACTAATATCTTGACCTGTTTGAAGCTTATAGATAAACCACACTCTAATATTTTATTAACGAAGGAGATAACACTAAAGACGGGTTGTTTCACAGAATTTTAACAATTCACAAATGTCACAGTTAAAAATGCAAGTTATGTTATTATTTTATCATGGACCGGTTGTTTCACAGTGCTTGAATTGTAGTAGAGATTAAATTTAGCAGAACTTGAATATACTCATTTTAAATTTATGATTTGTTCAAATTCCGTAAAACAACCCGTCCGAACGCACAATGAAATATGTTACAGACTAAGAAACAGAAAAATAATTACAAGCCGTTATATTGCTTGTATATTTTCTTATATATATTTTTCAATGTTAAATGATCTTGAACTTCGGAATAAATTGAATTGCAAGCTTAACATAAATCATCGAATATACAAATTTTAGTTGTGGGTCTGTCTGTGAGTACTTCTGGTTCAATGAACTCAGCGTGAACTTTCGAACAAGTGCTACTTTCCAAATTGGATCTGATTGTGTCAAACTTAAAACAAACGTAAAGTGCCTCCCCATAAATTATCACATTATCGGACATACATTTCTAGATAAATTGTCCTTATTTGTTCTTTAAATAAACTTTCAGCTTCACAAATCCTGCAATTATCATATCCCGTGATTTTTCACTGGTCTACGCTTGTTATTGCATAAAAATTGATAAATAAATTAAAACCAAACTTTAAGCCGCCGCTACCTGAATTTCTACCGATTTATTACATATCTACCTTAAACACATTAAGTTTTAAAGCTCTTAAAATATATGTTATTCTTGAAGATAATATCTAGACCTTCCCCGCGCCGAAACGCAAATTATATAAAATCCCCTTGATGGAAAAAAATCGCAAAGTATGCTCCAAAAATAATTATAAACACGTTTGTTTCAGTTATTTTACAAGTTATCTGTATGAAAAAATTCACAATGTTTCGTTAAATGGTGTTTAAGCCAACCCCTGCAAGTTTTTTGCTATATTTTAAACGAGTCGTGTTTTATTAAACATTTTCACAATTTTCGCTTCGATTTTGTCGCTTTAAATACTAGCGCACTCCTCTAACATTCGTTATTTCATATCTCTCCATCTTCTTCTTTTTGAGCCCGGTTGCGGCGTCTTAAAGGAAGAACAATAATTATTGGCCGAAACTTGGATCGTAATACCGAACAAATAATATGGCTTCTTCGAAAAGTTAAAAATAATCCAATGATCCGTGAATTTAAATGTAACACAATAGCATTTTTTTTGTTGAGATTATTTTCTGCATAAATACATCATTAAGGCTTTCTTTGAAAGTCTTTCTCATGATTAGAATAAACTAATCAATCAATGACTCCAATTTAGCATTCTTGAAAATCTAAACTGCTATAATTAATATCTTCCATAAAAGATCTCACACTTTGCAAAACTACCCTTTAGTATAAACAAGTATTGCATAATATACGGAAATCTGAATAAATATACCCTTAGGCATTTGAAAAACTTGAAGATGGGAAGAGACTCATATCGGTGAAGGATGAGTTCGTATAATGAAAAGAATTTATTATAGAGTGTGACTGGTATTCGGTTGACAATATTGTAAACACTTTTTAAAATTTGTCCCAACTGCTCCCAACCGCTTGGAGCCAGTGATATCTCCAATTAAGGTAAGTTGTGAGGCTGGAGGTAGTGGAAATGAGAAGTAGATGGGGAAGAGGAATTTGCGAAGTACCTGACTATTGAAATCTGGTCATCAAACACGACTAAAGCCATTTAAAAAAACGGTTCAATTCTAAATGATGGTCATACACCAGGGAGATTCTGATAGTATCTTCCACTCTGGAACATGCCGCAAATACAATAATATATATTATTTAAAATTAGTAAATTGTGAAATAACAGACTTGATCTAATAAAAATTACTTGTTACGTACGCCGGGATTTGAAACCGCGACCTTCGGATTGCTAGTCAAGAGCCTTACCCCTCGAACACTGAGGGCATAGAAGATATTTACAAAAAACATACATATTATTTCAAAGAACCTTTCAAAGTTATGAATAGTCGACGACCTCCGTAGTCCAGAGGGTAAGACTCTTGACTCACAATCCGGAGGTCGCGAAAAAATTTTATTTGATTAATTTGTGTTATTTCACAATTAATTCATTAAAAATAATATATAGTATATTTGCGGCATGTTCCAGAGTGGAAGATACTATCAGTATCGCCCTGGTGTAAGACCACCATTCAGAATTGAAACGTTGCTTGAAAATGGCTTTAGCCGTGTTTGGTGACCAGATCTGAATAGCCAGGTACTTCCCAACCTTCCTCTTCCCCACCTCCTTCCCCTCCCCACTACCTTCAGCCTCACAACATACCCCATTTTGGGGATGCCATAGTCTCACTGGCTCCAGACGGGAGCAGTTGAGATTCTTGTGCGGTATTCACTGTAAAAAAAAAAAGTCTATACGTGAAAATTTGCGAAAGGTTCATTCTTGGTGGTGTTAAAAATTACACGCACCAAAAGCGTTTTGAAGATTTTTTAAAAAATAATAAAGAAAGACCATAAGTGGTGGATACTCTCAGTAAAGCCCTGGTGAAAGAACACCATTCAGAAACGAGACGGCGTTGCTTGAAATGGCTTTGATCGCGTAGAGTTCCCGGATTTTAATCGATTTCAGACGATAAGATCAGCTAAGAAATGACGATATTAACTTTAAATTTAAGAGTTTAGCATATCTTTAAATATAAATTATCGAAGAAAGCAAACGCTTTGCGGTTTGACATTATACAAATGAAAAAGTTCTTTGTTTAAAATCACTTTATTTGATTTATACACGTCGACAGTTTTCGGTTAATCTCAACCTCAACCTTCATCGTATAGAGGAAGATTATAAGATAAACAAAAGAGAAAAATAAAGCATGTAAGAACGAAAATATGAAAGAGAATAAGAAGAGAGAGACACGAACCCAGAATCTCTCGTCTTTAGAAGACGGGCGCCTCTACCGATTCGGCTACTGCTACCTCCTATCAAACCGTAATATTTGTCAATCTCATATTTAAAATTTTAGATTTAACAATATCATCTTCAATTATTATAAGCAATAATTATCAGCCTGAAACACTCATTCACATTGAAAAATCTTCGGAAAAAAAATACATGACGCCAACGGGACATGAACCCGTGCCCTTCTGATTGCCGGTCAGCTGCTCTTCCAATTGAGCTATGGCGGCTTATCTTATACCCGCCAAATGATTCAATTTATACTATTGTTTCATTCAACAATTACTGCTTATTATATTTTTTCCACCTGAAAACAACCAACTTTATTTTTGCGACAGACACTGTTAGTGTTAAATCCGTCGCTAGGTGGCGTCGAGACAAATTATTTTTTTAATGTATTTTTTCTCGGAAGATTTTTCAATGTGGATGAGTGTTTCAGGCTGATAATTGTTGCTTATAATAATTGTTACACTTTGTGCTATGCATAAAAATCTTTTCTTAAACGTTAGTTTAACAAACAATTAAAAATAATAATTAATATCATCTTCGATTAATTTTTTTTCATGTTATAGGCAACTACCTATTTTCATTGGAAACAATAGTTCTAAGAACTGGTTTGTAACCTACACAGCGTCTCGGATAAATAATATTTCATCATCATCACTATTGGCTCTACAACCCCTGGTGGGTATGGGCCTCCTCAATTTGCAAGAGTCTTCCTCCACTCATCTCGGTTTTGTGCCAGCTCTCTCCAGTTTAGAAGCTCCAAGATAGATATGTCTTTGAGGACGTTGTCGCTCCATCTTAATCTTGATCTTCCAGGGCTCCTTGGCCCTATTGGTTTTGAGTTCAGCAGGGACTTTGGTGCTTGATGCTCGGTCATTCTCTCCACATGACCCAGCCACCGAAGTCTTTCCAGTTTGATAAATTTTGCGACGTTTAGTTCCTTAAACAATGTATAGAGCTCATTGTTATAATGTCTGCGCCAATAAATATTTATGAATAAATATTTATCAGAACAATTCTCTTTTTATAACTTTTGAAGATTATTCCCAGCAATGTCTATATCATTGAAGAAGAAAACACGAATATTATCTAAACAAATATATGAAAGAGATGTCGCAGTTGCGACCGTTATCTTTTTATTTTCCTGTGTCTTGTTTTCTTTCATACTTTCGTTAAGATTATTAGTGCTATCTTCTTCTAAATTCTTTTAATTTCGGTTGGTACCATTATTTCGCTTGATACGACAGTTACTCTGTATAATACATCTGAATAAAATCGTTATGTATCTCTTTCACTTCTGAAAAACAGTATCAAGACTTCCAGCTAATCCTGCGTTTTAGATTTGCATACTAGATCGCTTAAGGGTTTCGAGCCCTTATGCTGAAGGGGTAGCTAAGTCCTTGGTATATTGGGATGTGTGGCATAATGTGCATACATTAGCACTGTTACGCATATTAAAGCGTGCATTTTGTGCATCGCATCGGGAAGGGCATCTAATGAGTGTGTTTAGCATTCAGATACTGATGTCATAGGTGCATTTTTGATTTTCGCAAATACAAGGTGGTCGGAAAAAAATATTTTAAAAATACCTTTATTGAATAATACTTCTACCTTCTACGATTTACAAATTTATTTTAAGGATTCTTTTATTATTTCTAATTATGCTTTTTTTTACCTTAGCTCTAGGTACCATCTTTGTGGATGCTGTGTGCTTTTAGGAAAGTCTTGCTTGCTAGCTTTTAGACCAGTCAGTGGTTGAGTGGGCATAGCGCTCGGGTCCCACCCGAGCGTCGCGTGTTCGATTCCTCGACTGGCGAAGTCCTCCATCACTGGTGGTAGTAGGAGATTTTCAAACATTTTTGGGTTATTTGTAACCCGAGAATGTTTGTCTTTCTTTTTTTTTAATGAAATTAAAGGAAAGGAAAGAGAGGAAGTTCTTTGAAGGAAAAGGGTATTAGGGGTGGGTAGGAATCTGGAAGTCAATGTGTCCATCCATCCCTCCAACTGCGGTGCAAGGCGATGTTCCGAGAGAGTACCGCTGGAGAAGTCAAATGGACTCCCTCAACCATTCTCTCCCGATCCGGCCTGCCATGGGAGGGCAGACGCATCAAACCTCACTCCATGAACCCGAGCACCCCTGCTAAGATACCAAACGTAGCGGAGAACTTCGGGTGACCCATGGCAGAGGTGTTAGTTAGATACGTTTCACGATTTTCACGGCCAAAAGTATTTTCGTTATTTGTTTTTGGGGTGTTATGCCGTGTTGCTCTACCTCCTTTTGCCAACGTTTCGGACAGCGTTGTAGTGTCTATCATCAGGGCAGATCCGGTAGATGTATAATTTTTTTAGTAGTAAATCACCAATCACTAAAAAATTACACATCTACCGGATCTGCCCTGATAATGGACACTGCAACGCTGTCCGAAACGTTGGCTAAAGAAGGAGGTAGCGCAACACGGCATAACACCCCAAAAACAAATAACGAAAAAAAAGAGGTCTTAGTTATCCAATAAATGGTTCCCGGGGCGACGGTACCCATACCCGCCTCCCAAATAGAGTTAGTAAATACTTTCGTATAGCCTGTTACCCAACAGTTGAAATTGTGATTAATATAAAATTATCCTTTTTTGTGCATTATTAACCAATTTCAAACCTAAAACGTCTTCTAAAATACCTTTAATAATAAGTTGTTACGGATGTCAAACAAATGAATTAACAGTGACGCTGTTATTTATGCACAGTATAAAGACAAGTAGTTTTATCCTTGAAGCAGTTCAGTGAAAACATGTCTTTTACTTTTGTTATTCGGCGGTACATCCTCTCTCACACCACTTCGTTGATACTTAGTTATATTTAGTGTAAGTAGGTAAACCGTATTTTCCTTAAACCCACTGCATATTGTATATAAGTAACATTTCTAAACAACCCAGCTTTTTCACCGAAGTCAAAAAGCTGGCATAATATTACAAATTCGTTGCGGTTCAGAAAAGTCACCAAACCATAACACACATTTTTAAGATACTGCAAATTTGAAAGTTAAAATATGTTAAATAAACTTTAAAATGAGGATTTAATGTGATATTGGTCCTAGATTCGCAAAACAATTGTGCAGTGCAAATAAAACTACCGAAATGTGTCTTGTTAACAATTTTATACCTTGTACTCAATTTTCAGGAGAGAGCTTTGAATTTAAAACTACTAGCATTTATGAAGTTTCAAAAGTGATAAATGAATTAAAAATGTCTTTTTCCTGTGGTATTGATGGCTTAAGTATCATGGTATACAAACAGCATGTTTCTGTATTGGCTGGTCCCATATCTCACATTGTTAACCTTAGTTTTAAGAATGGCATATTTCCTACTCATTGTAAGAATGCTAAGGTTGTACCTCTTTTCAAAGGTGGGGATCACCTAGAGGTTAACAATTACAGACCCATATCTTTACTCAATACTCTCTCAAAATTGATAGAAAGATTGGCCAAGTCAAGATTAGTTTCATTCTTAGAAAAATACAAATTACTCTCTGACAATCAATTCGGTTTCAGAGCAAATAAAGGTACGAGTGATGCTGTTTTAAAGGTATTGACCAAAGTTACAAGAGCGCTGGACTATGGCAACAAAGCCATAGCGGTGTTCTTGGATTTATCAAAAGCATTTGACACTGTTTCCCACGAATTGCTACTTAAAAAATTATCATCTTTAGGCATTAATAATACAGCAATGGGCTGGTTCAGATCTTATCTTAGTGACAGAACACAACAAGTGGAAATAAATAAGATGTTAAGCGAGGGTAAATCAATCTCCTTTGGAGTCCCGCAAGGTAGTGTGCTTGGGCCAATATTGTTTCTTATTTATATAAATGATTTATGTAGTCTGAATATTCCTGGTAACATTGTTAGTTTTGCAGATGACACTGCCTTAATATTTGAGGGTAAAACTTGGAATGAAACTTTCAACAAAAGTAATATAGGTTTAAAAGTGGTAAATAGTTGGTTAAACAATAATATATTAACTTTGAATGCACAAAAAACCAAATTTATCACTTTTAGCATTTCAAGTAAAAGTCAGCCTTCTGAAACTCACAACTTGATTATTCACAATTGTTTTCAAACATGTAACTGCAACCCTTTAGAAAATGTAGTCAGCATCAAATACCTTGGTGTAAAAATAGATAAATTTTTGAGATGGAATGATCATATTAATATGTTAGTAAATAATACTAGGAGACTTACCTATATCTTTAAAGAACTGAGACATATACTAGACAAAGAAAAATTAAAAACTGTTTATTTTGCAATAATCCAGTCTCTGCTTTCTTATAATATTGTGTGCTGGGGATCCTGCCCAAAGACTTATATAGAACCACTTAATATTGCCCAAAAAATGATTCTTAAAGTTATGTTCAAGAAAAAAATTAAATATCCAACTCATTTACTTTTTAAGGAATGTAATGTAATGAACGTAAAACAGTTATATATTACACAAACGCTTTGTAGATTTTTTAATAATATTAATTTTGCAGAAAGAACACAGCAAATTCGTACTACGAGAATTGGCTCTGGTCTGAACTTTATGGCAATTCAAACTAAATCTTCTTTTGGTCAAAGAAATTATTTTTATCAAGCTCCACTCATATTTAATAGCCTTCCAGAACATATAAAGTCATCTAATTCCTTGTACACTTTTAAGAAGGATCTTAAATTATTTGTGTTAGTCGAGGATTGCCAATTGATTTTCTCTACTTTGTCCTTTCTAAATTATTAGCTAAATGAGTATGTTTATAATAATAAGCTAAAATAATATTTTTTTTTTTGAACCGTTTTTGTTCATCTTCCTCTTGCCAAATCTACAGCATGTTAAATTATATACATATATTTATTATTCACAACTTAATCCTTAAAAAAAAAAAAAAAACTTTATTTTATTTTATTTTAAATCAGATCTCAAAACTGTGGTCACCCTAAAAGTCTACATTAATGTAGTACCTAGCGCCATCAGTTTAATAGGTACCAGTAGGTACCCATAATCTAATCTCAATCTGTATGAAATACAACAATATTGTTCTTTCAAAATCTGTATAATTTTGTGTTATTTTGTTAACTTGTATAATTATTGTTAACCTCAACACAGGCTTGTCCTAGTGAGGTAACAAATTGTATTGTAAACATTTTTACCTACAGTGTAAAGAAACAATAAATAAATAAATAAATAAAAAATGTTTTTGTAACGGAAATTTTAAAGTTTTTTCTATCCACATAATAATAAAACAAATTAAAAAGCGTTCGAAAAACTTGTGCATGTGGGTTGATGACTTTTGCTCAAACGGCGACGGAGTGTTAACTATTTCATAACGCTGATGGATTTCATTCGTATTTGTGTTCCAATCAGCCTAGCAGATCGGAGGAATCCAGATTTTGGACTTCCGCACATTAAGTGTAAATTTAGTCAAGTACTGCAATATCTGTCAACAACCATCGTAACATATCGTAACGTGACATTTCGGTCTAGGCTGAAATGTTATTTATCAATCGGAAGTGTGTAATATGAAGCATTATATCGCCGTCGTTCATCGAATGCTTTATGTGAACCGCTCATGACTCAACTTTATCATGGTTTTAATAACCGACCAGAAAAATCTGTATCGTACGTTTTTGGATACACCTGTGACCGTCACCGAATGGAGATCAAGCCGCGAGACACAACAGTGAGTATTACTTAATTGTGTATACCGCATTTTGTTTGGTGATCGGGCATAATTCGTATCGTTCATAAGCGTTTTAAATAGCAAGGAGTGGCCGCAAGGTTATTCTAAACCCCCCCTACATCGTCACGAATCATTAACTATGGAACAGAAACACCTACATATATATGTCTAAATCGGTCACACACTCTCGAATGGTGAGCTCTATATTGGTGACTTCACGTAATTCAGTCAGCTTTTCTGTCTGAGATTCTGGGTTGAAAAGACATTTATATTATTATTGAACATTAAACCATTTAAGTTTTAGCACCATTTTATTGTATGGTCTACATTTTGTAATTACTTAATAAGAAAGCTGGTTTCGGAAACATGCTAATTAATTATTTTGTAAGAATCCCTTACATCTTTGTAGTAAGTAACTCGGGTTACCCGAAGAGCAGCAAACGATTGACTTCGTTGAAACACTGGCCAATATTGCAAACTTCGGTATGACTCGCACAGTTAGAGATAATGCCGTTAACGCTCTGCAAGTGCGCCCGAAAAGAAGAAGATGGATAGATACGAAATTATGAATGTTAGAGGAGAGTTTGTCTTAAACCGCATTTAAAGAAACACTGTCAATTTTTTCACACATATAACTTGTAAAATAACTGAAACAAACGTGTTTATAATTATTTTTGTAGCATACTTTGAGATTTTTTTCTATCGAGGGAATTTTCTAGATAATATCTTCAAGATTAACATATATTTTTTAAAGAGCTTTAAAACTTAACGTGTTTAAGGGAGATATGTAAGAAATCGGTAGACATTCGGGTTGCGGGCCCTTTAAATGGGCTCCGGTCATGGGGTGAAGTTCGCTTGTTACAGAGAATTCAGCTTATAAAAACTGAAAAATATTTCTTCAAACACAGCAAACTTATTTTGTTGCACCGTTTTAATTAAGAAATACTAAGTTGTAACCATTTTTAATGCTTAAAATACCAAAATGTTTCATAAGCAATGCTTCATCAGGGTTTATTTAACACAAAATTTAGTTCATCCGGGTTAGCGTAAAACTGACTTTACTTCATCAGATTAACTAACTAACTAACCATCACGCCGTTTCCCCGCAGGGGTAGGCAGAGAGGACGGACCGTCAAACAACTCGGTCTTGGCACACACTCTTTGCCTCACTCACATTCATACATCGTCTCATACATACTCTTCTATTATTCTGACTTTTGACATGGCCCGTATCAAGTATCTGATTCACTTGATCGTGCCATGTCTTCCTCGAGCGTCCCCGACTTCTTCACTTCATCAGGGTTCACTTAAAACTAACTTTAATTCTTCAGGGTTTACTTAAAACTAATTTTACTACATCAGGGTTTTAAGTAAACCCTGATGAAGTAAGCATTGCTCACGAAACATTTTGGTTTTTTACACAGTAAAAATGGTTAAAACTAAGAATTTATTAATTTTTAACGAAAATGGTTATTTTAAATATAAATATAAAGTAAAACATATGTTCACAACTCCCTATAGTTCTTCCATTACCCAATATGCAAAATCATCGTCTCCCTGTGCGGTCTAAACAAATAGACTCACCGCCCAAATCCCAACATTACCATTCACAGGGTATTCCGAAACAATCCCGCCGCTTTAATGTCCCCAAATAATGACTGTACCTTCCTTCCATCCTTTACATCCTTACATCTTCCTTGCTTCCACGCATCGCATAATATATCATTAAAAATATAATACTAAGGATTGCACTGTGAGAAAGTGCAACGTGCAGTTTATTCCAAATGGCAACTTTACTGTAATCTGTCACCGTAAGTAGTGCTTTTAAATGCATAATTTGAAGTGGAAAGTTGCAGCTTGAATAATGCAGTTTAGATACATTATTTGATAAATTGAAGATGTTTTTATAATGTGGGAGAATTCTTAACTGCCATTTTAGTGTTTAGTATATGTTCGAATTTTGACGAATAAACCAATACCCTTTATAAACAGTATGTGCTCAATTTTTTAAACGTTTTGCTTAAAAAAAATTATGTAAGAAATAAATGAGTACCACCTGGCGTTACTTTGTGGTAGTTTAACGGATATTTCACATATTTATAGTTCTTGATCGTATTTATTTCGTAAAAGATTTCGTTTGTAAAAATTGTTCATATTTCCTGACGTCAGACCTAACCGCTCGACAGTTTTTTTTTGTTTTGTTTCAATATTCAGAAAATTGTTAAGTACAGAATAAGAATTATTACACGTTAGAATACACAAAAATTCGGGCAATTCAATTCAGGAATCACTGCTTATATACCCTGTGTAATCACTTAGTAATATAGAATTTCAAATATTAATTTTTAATTCGTTCATTTCTGAAAACTTTATTAGCGTAACTTTTTATGTATTCGTGTAAATAGATCGGTGCATGTCCTGTTTATTATTTTTTTTTAATTCGATTACTTAATTATTATTAAACTTATTATATTACTTTTCTTCGCTTTTTTGCACGAGCTTTCTCAAATAGCTGTAACAAGTTTGTAACTTAACATAACAAGGTCCATAAAAAAATATCAAATTCTTCCTGTATTTTGTGACTTCCAAAGAAAAACTAATATTTTTTGATGTACCTATGAAATGAACCCATTACAGCACAAATATAATTTTTTTTTAAGCAATAGCGTGTTCATTATTTTTTCAAATAAATTTTTGACTGTATGTCCCGATCTACTGTTCCCGGCCGAGTTTAATTCGTATAATAAATAAAACATTTTTTCCCACAATTAAAAAATTCATTTGATTTACCTACAGTTATCGAAATCATGTGCAAAACTAACTCTATATCAAAAATCGATAAATATATCTATTTCCTATTAAACTGTCACAATAAAAAGTCAATAAAGTTTATCGAAATCAAAATAACGAGCTAATAAAAAACGCATTATTATTCGATTTTTCTCGGCTCGTTGGTCCAATAAAAATAGACGTACCGAACACCTATCTCCTGATCGAACTTTCGATACAATATTACAATCGATACAATGGTCTTATTGAATTTATCTGCATATAATGAACGTGTTGAGGGGACAGCATTTTTTATTATTATTTATTTATTTATTGAATGAACCCTTGCCGGGTTAAGGAGCACACGTAGAAGAAAGAAAATAATATCGCGGTTTCGCCTTCTCATTGTGTCCTTTGTGGTATAGAAACCCCGGTATAAATTTTGTCAACCCTGCTGGAATCAGGGTTGTCAAAGAGGGTGCATAATTTTATTGCAAATCTGGCTAGGTAACGAGCTTGATATTACTAACATGGGATCTACAATTTTATTAATGCTGTTTGAAAAAAGGAAGATTTGGTAAATATGGCTAAAAACTTACAATTCTGTAATAATTGCTGAGCGAACATCTGGAGCAGATTAAACGCTCTGACGACATGAAATTTATAGAGGTTTTTAATTCTGATTTGTATAGGTCAATGCAATTGTTTTGAGCTCCAGAAGTCATGTTCATCATGAACTATGGAACTTTGAAATGTCTAATTTTCATTTACAAATAAACAAAAAATTTTACAAAACAAAAAAACGACTTAAAAACATGCTCTACAAAGTAAAATAATAAGTTCGTATTCTCCTACAATTTAATAATCAACTTACTTTTTCTACTCATCAATATGTAGGTACGATTGTTATTTTTGGAGTCGGTGTCAGCCAAGGTAGGTTTGTAACTACATACCTACATAGTTATAAGTGAGATGTGCTTGTGTCGCACGCGCGATTTGACGAGGTGGGAGGCAAGAGCGGGCCGCGGGGGGAGGGGAGCTGTCAAGTGAACACGCCGGGCCGGGTACCTTGGCTGACACCGACTCCAAAAATAATCGTACCTACATATTGATGAGTAGAAAAAGTAAGTTGATTATTAAGTTGTAGGAGAATACGAAATTATTTTTTTACTTTTTATCGCATTTTTTTAAGTCGTTTTTTTGTTTTGTTAAAATTTTTGTTTATTTTTTGATTTTTAGTGAATCTGAAGTACACTAATTCGATTTAGATTCGGCCGAGTATCGTTAATTTGCTCTTAAGAATTGGAGAGTTCCGTTACTTTGTCATTGATCCCATAATCAGAACCTAATCAAACTCTCATCAAACTACCCTTGAAGTACATCCTTTCCAATAAAAAAAGAATCATCGAAATCGGTTGGCGAGATATTGAGTTATTCGTCCATTTGTCGCGCACATACTTGATGCAAATTTAAGACTTATATGATTTTCTCATGGATGCCATTGTCAGAACTAGAACAAATTAAAATGGGACCACACGGGAAGCACCAGATTTCAAATAAAAAAAGAATCATCAATATCGGTTCAGCCAGTCAAAAGTTCTGAGGTAACAAACATTAAAAAAAAAATTAAAAAATACAGTCGAATTGAGAACCTCCTCCTTTTCGAAGTCGTTTGATAAAACAAGACGCGACAGTATTTAAAAACAATCCATGTTATATATCAATTGCTCAATAAGAAATACTTTTTAAAATCGTTCTGCGTGAAATATTGTTGATTTGTTTCAAATTTTGATTCCAAAATTTGGATTGATTGTGTGAATATTTCAGATAAAGCAATAAAGTAGATACGTACCTTTTTAAACAGGAAATTATTTTTATTGCCATTTCAAAATTGAAACCGTTTTGTCGAAAATTCAGACACGTGATTTTTCACGTTTTTTTTACATTAGCTCCACACAGGAGGCACCGAGGAAAATAATTTCCCTCAGGGCCTATGTCATCTTAGGGGATGCTGTGTGGAGGTTTTTGTTTAAGGAAAGGGAGGAGAAGAAGTTTTGGGGCTTAAGTGTGTCCAGGAGTGACGGACATATGAATCAATCCCTCCAACTACGGTGCAAGGCGACGGGTCGAGAGATACTGGCTCAACCAGTCTCTCTCGATCCTGCCCACCACACAGCAGGTGGGAAGACACATCGGCCACCAAGACCTGGACAAACCTCACCTCATGAACCCCTGCTAAGTCACTAAATGTAGCGAACCACTTGGGGTAACCTATGGCAGAGGTGTTGGTTATCCAATAAAAGGTTCCCGAAGAGCCGTACCCGCCGCCCAAATTGTAATTCTTATGAGGTGTACACAATACTTTTTTTTTTAAATTCATTTAAAATAAAAATTAAAACTAGACATAAGTCTGTCATACATCAATCTGTCTCTTGACGAATCACATTTAGAAAGATCAAATCCTTATAGGTACTACTGCACCTCCCACCTTTACATGTTGCTTTTACTTTCCAAAATACACTCGTCAAAGAATACATTACATATTAATATTAAAATATTTTTCAGGATTAAATAACATGTTTTCACAATAATGTCCTCTGCGTGCGAACTCTATCTAAATTTCCTTAAATGGACAATATACAGAGTTAATTTCAAGCGACCTCCCAGGTAAGTATGGTCCTGTTTTCATTAAATTTTAGGCAGCATCGCGTTCATTGGTCAAAATATTGTACACATATTTTCGTATCGGTGATCAATGAACCGATGTATGCAATTTTTAGCCATAAGTTGTTTATAATTGTTTGCCTAGCTTGTAGTTTTTTAGATTTTAGAAATGTATTATAAGTTTGTACAGCGCCCTTGAGGTGATTTTTCACAAAAACGGCGCTATATAAATCATCCAAATATTATTATTATTATTATTAAGAAAGCGTTACAAAATTCGGAGACATGACATTGACTGATTCTATTCTTACAAACTTTCAAGTCACACAAGTCATGAATAATATTATTTTGCACAGCCCTGAATCTCAAGGGTCGCACTCCTCGCGTCGTCACAATGTTCTGGGTGTGTGATTTAACCATCTGTGTTTACCCCCGGCCCGTCTACTACAAAGATCTAACTACCCTACTACAAAGGTACTACACACTTACAGTGTAGGCACCGTACCTACCTAGTACCTACCTAACTCATCTACCGTAACGCGAGATGAGTTAAAAAGAATCGATTACTTCTATTGAGGCTCTAACCCAGAATAATGTATCCAAAAATATTCTTGTTTTTAGAAAGATTGAAAAAATGAAACCATTTACGTTTCATTACATTTTATATTTAAAAGTATCGATATCCCGGCATGCGTTGCAATGCCACTTAATAAAGATTTTTTTTCTCCCTGCGTGTCCTTTCCCATTCGTCCCGTTCCCTTTCCGCCTCCCTTCCTCTCCAATGTCCCTTTCGAACTGAACAAAATGAATATTTATTCTGCGTTTGGTGTGTTTATTTATTTATTTATTTATTTACGGACTTACGTCCAATTTAAAACAAAGTATCACGAAATATAGAAATGAACAATGTAAGGATTCGGATGGTACATGAAAGCCAAGACAAACAGTGAAAATAGAAGAAAAAATAAGTGTCAAGTCACGTCAAGACCTTGCAAAAATTAGGGTGAAAATTACATATCTTCATTTGTTTAAAGAGCAACAGAAATCATTTAAGCTAATACCAAAAAAATCAAGGTCTTGACGTGAGTTGACCAGTCTACACATTCTGGACAGTGGTGAGTTATAACCATAGTTAGTCGAGTGCTGATTGAGGAAAAGCAGGTCTTTATTTCTGAGTCTACGAGAAGGTATATTAAATGTGATGAGTTGTAGTAATGTAGGCGAGTCGATTAAACAGTTAATAATTTTGAAGAAACAAATGAGATCAGATTTTATCCGACGGTCTTCTAAAGGAGAAAGGTTTAGAGTTTATTCAATTTCAGCATACGAGTAATTGGCTTGCTCTAATCCTAGCCTCCAAGCAATTCCCTTTAGGAACCGATGTTGAACGGATTCAATATGACGAATATGGACAGCATAAAAAGGAGACCATATAATACAAGCATATTCAAGATGGGGGCGAACCAAGGAGCAGTAAAGAGTTCTTAGGGTATTTATATTTTTGAAGTCAGAAGTGGTTCTAGTGATAAAACCAAGTAGTTTGAGAGATTTATTAACAATCGTATTTATATGTTCCCGGAAAGAAAGCTTGCTATCAAGAGAGACACCAAGATCTTTAATAGATTGAACAGTTGTTAGGCAATTATTATTTAATTTGTATTCGAAAACAATCAGATTTTTAGATCTGTAGAAGGACATAATTTTGCACTTATCGACATTTAGTTCCAAGCAATTAATTTTACACCAGTCATTGAAAGAGTCAATATCTAATTGGAAAAGAAGGCAGTCATGGTAGTTTTTGATTATTTTTAGGATCTTATTGTCATCAGCAAAAAGCCAAAAGCGTGTGTGAGAGAAAATACGAATAATGTCATTTATAAACAAGTTGAAGAGAAGCGGGGCTAAATGTTCTCCTTGCGGTACGCCGGATGTTACTTCAATAATAATAGACTCAATGTTATTTATTTTAACTCTTTGTTTTCTATTGCTTAAATAAGAATTAAAGAAAGATAGCAATGGGTTTCGTATACCTATAGCATAAAGCTTGGCCACGAGGATAGCGTATTTTACTTTGTCAAAAGCTTTAGAAAAGTCGGTATATAGAACATCTACTTGTGATTTATCTTCTAGGCCATTGACTACGGTGTTGGTGAAGGAGAGTAAGTTTGTAGTGGTAGATTTAGCAGATCTAAAGCCATGCTGTTCCTCAATCAGCACATTTTTGAAAATAGGTGTTATTTTTTTGTGATTATAGATTCAAAGATTTTAGGAATATGAGATAACATCGATATAGGTCTATAGTTTTCTACGTTCGACCTATTACCCGATTTAAAAATAGGTCGTATATAGGAAACCTTCCAGGAATCCGGAAAAGTGGCAGATGATAATGATAAGTTATATAATAAACAAATTGGCTTAGATACAACAGATTTACATTCTTTCAATAATATTTCAGGTATACCATCAGGGTTGGTAGAAACAGAAACTAAGTAGTACGTCTGTACCTTCTTCTTCCCCCTTCCCAATTGAGGATGCAGTAGTGTCACTGGCTCGAGTCGATAGGGAACGGTTGGGACTCTTGTGTGGTATTCATACAAAAAATCAGGGTTTTTCAGTAGTATGGATTTCATATTAATAATAATGGTTCTTGGTTCATCTCTCTTGCTTGAATTATTTATGGTAGAGAAAATCCTTTATTGGGTTAATTTTACAAAAAGGACTATCCACATTTTTTTCCTTTGCTCCTCATAGGAGGTCTTGAGGTAAATAATTCCCCTTAGCGTGTATGTCATCTTTGGGGATGCTGTGTTCTTTGGGAAAGGGAGGAAAGGATGTTTTGCGAAGGAAAAGGGTATGAGGGACGGGTAGGAATCCAGGGGTCAACATGTCCAAGAAAGAAGGACGTATGAATCTATCCCTCCCACTGCGGTGCTCAGCGAAGTTCTGAAAGAGTCAAAAGATCTCCCTAAACCAGTGTCTCCCAATCCGGCCTGCCATGGAGTTTTTTCTTTCTTTGTCTAGAGCCAGTGAGACTATGACATCCCCAATTGGGGTACGTTGTGAGGCTGAAGGTAGTGGGCAGGGGAAGTGGTTGGGGAAGAGGAAGGTGGGGAAGTACCTGGTTATTCAGATCTGGTCACCAAACACGGCTAACGCCATTTCAAGCATCGTTTCAATTCAGAATAGTGGTCTTACACCAGGGCAATACTTCCAATCTGGAACGTGCCGCAAATATACTATACATTATTTTAATATAATTATTTGTGAAATATGTATCACAAATTATTCAAATAAAATTTATTTGCCCACGTCGGGAATCGATACCGCGACCTTCGGATTGCGAGTGAAGAGCCTTACCCCTAGACCACGCCTGCGTGGGTTCATAAGCAGATGCATCCGCCGCCAAGATCCGGACAAACCTCACCCATGACCCCACACAAGTCACCAAATATAGCGAACCATTTGGGGCGACCTTGACAGAGGTGATGGTAATCCAATAAATGCTTCCCGGAGCGCCGGTACCCATACCCGCCCCCGAAATAGGCCGACTAGTAGCTGATCCGACAAATGTTTCGAGTTCCCAGGCAGGCGTCGCGTCGTGGGTTCTATTCTTCCGCTAGCCAAGTTCTCCATTATCGCACACACAATATTTTCCGCTTATAATAATGGTAGTAGGAGTTTTTCAAATACTGTCAAGTTATCTGTAACCTGGGAATGTTTGTCTTTCTTTTAAAAGAAGAAAATAAGTCACCCAAATATCGTGTTGTACAAGAATTCCAATTTACTTTCCACCGCTTGAGACAAACGAACGGTTGTCGTAATTCTGCCAATGTTTTCCGAAATCACCCCTCAGTCATCGAGATACCACCCTTATCATTAAGTTCGGTGGTGAAAAGGGCAATTTAGGGCCATTGTGTCGCATCTAGTCACTGCTGGAACTTAAGGGTAGTTTGTGCAACAGTTAAGTTGGGAAAACTTACTTTTTCAAGAAAACTTTTAGACTAAGTTTCAGGAAAAAGTCATACGAAGGTGGTGCGATGAAACAAAGGGATAGTGGTTTTTGTTTTATGGTTTTATTGATGTACAAAAATGGCATTTTATTGTTTCTACTTTGGGTAACTAAAAAACCATTACGAAATTTACCCATAGGGTTAGGTTCAGAGAATAATGATAATTGGATAATTTATTATGTCAGGCTCTATCTAATTTTGATGTTCCGGTCGTATCTTTCTAGTTTCACATACGTGTACCAGTGCACAGAGGATCAATGTTGCTAGCTCCTTCGAGTAGGTTCCTTTAAATACCTTTCTGCATACATTAAATTGTATGCAGAAATTATATTTCTCATGTCGGTGAGAGAACGCTGTTTTATTTTAGAGGAGGTGGTTTAAACATTTTGTTTTACAAACAGATTAACGTTGTCAGCTCGGCCTACATGGATGAGTGGCTCGGCTTTCGACTAGGAATACGGAGATCGCGGTTTTAAATCCCGGCGTGAGCAAATAAATTTCATTAGCTAAATTTGTTTTATTTCACAATTTGATCATTTTTAATAATATAAGGTATATCTGCGGAACGTTCCAGAGTTGAAAGTACTCTTTGTATTGCCCTGGTGTAAGACAGAATTGGTTTACAAGCTACGTTTCAATTATATTCAGAATTGAAACGTAGCTTGAAATGGCTTTAGTCGTGTTTGGTGACCAGATCTGAATAGCCAACTTCATCAATTGGGGATACCATAGTTATTATTCACGTAAAAACAAAAAAAATAGTCTTTGATTATTCCGTAATTTAGCTTGCAAGTCGATACGTATATCTGATGATTGCCAACCTCCAATATAAGTGAGAACCAAACAAAAGATCAAGTTATGTCCCTGAATTTTTTTTTTATGTGAATACAGCACAAGAGTCCATGAAATACCATGGCATTAGCAATCGAGGTTTGTTGTGAGGTTGAAGGTAGTGGGGAAGGGAAGGAGATGGGGAAAAGGAAGGTGAGCAAGCTCTTGGCTATACAGATCTGTTTACCAATCAAGGATAAAGTCATTTGACGGCCGGCGTAGTCCAGCGGTAAGGCTATTGACTCGCATTCCGAAGATCGCGGGATCGAATCCCGGCGTCGCAAATAAATTTTATTTGATTAATTTGTGTTATTTCACAATTTTTTCATTTAAAATAATGTATAGTATATTTGCGGCACATTCCAGAGCGGAAGATACTCTCAGTATCGCCCTGGTGTGAGACCACCATTCACAATTGAAACGTTGCTTGAAATGGCATTAGCCATGTTTGGTGACCAGATCTGAATAGCCAGGCACTTCCCCACCTTCCTATTGCCTATCTCCTTCCCCTTCCCACTACCTTCAGCCTCACAACATACCCCGATTGGGGATGCCATAGTCTCACTGGCTCCAGACGGGAGCAGCTGAGGCTGAGGTATCACTATAAAAATAAAAAATAAAATTTAAAGCAACTTTTTAATTCGGAATGGTTGTGTTAGGTACACCAGGGGTCCTAGCATGGTCGGTCGATATAGGTTCTATCGAAAATGTCGGTAACTTGACATCGCTCCCGAGCACGACTGCAGGCCGCTAACGAATAAACAACAGTTCACATCGACTAAGGGTTCCTAATTTATTTGACGTAAACTGTTATTTCTTCGTTAGCGTCCTGCAGTCATGCTCGGGAGCGATTTCAAGTTACCGACATTTTCGATAAAACCTATGTCGATCGACCATGCTAGGGGGCCAGAAACCCCAGCACGGTCGATCGATAAGGATTTTATCGATGACTTTCGGTAACTTCTCATCGTTCCCCAGGACAACTTCAGATCGCTAACGTACAAATAACAATTAACGTAGATTATATTAAGAACACTTAGTCATTGTGAATTATTATTAATTCGTTGGCCAACAGCAGTCATGCTAGGGAATGATGAGAAATTACCGAAAGTTATCGACACAGAAAAATTACTAAAGTTAAAGTTTAGACTTACTGATTCCAATACTTCGTTTGTGTGGAAGCAATATGATATGAAAAAATCGTTATCGATCGACCGTGCTATGCTAGTAGGGCGATACTGAGAGTATCTTTCATTTTTGTATTAGTAAAGATCATATAAAATGCATACAAGTCGGAATATTAAATGTTTCAACTTATCAGTCTAACAATTCTTCCCACCGCGGTAGTCTAATATGTTATGCATGAGAAGTTTATTTTTTTTTAAAACTATCGCCGCTAAAAATGACGTGCATACAAGTCTGAGAACGTACAAAAATAAAATCATGCACTTATATTAATATATATGTACGTATAACGTCTATGCACGTACATAAAAATAATGTAGGAGTTATTTGAAACTGGAATGTGTAAAAGTTCCTACAACATATGAAACTTTCCACGTTAAAAATTCACGTGAGTGTATTGGTATGTTCCTGATATTTGAAAAGGTATGTGTATATATATAAAGCCGTATTTTTATGTCTTCTATGTATGTGAGTGTAATGTACGTGTGTAGACGTTTGCTCCGGTTCCGCGGTAGAAAGAGAAGAAAAAACAATTTTTATATTAAAATTGTACAGTAGAGGGAGAAGGGTTACTGTCACGTGTCTGTCTGATATGTTAGACAGTGCGCCGATGAAAAAATCTTTTTAAACATTTTCGTACATCAGATTTCTAATGCTTTTTGCAAAAGATACACCTATACAAATGAGTTCGAAAAATGCCAGGTAGCTGTCAAAAATGTCGGAAAAAAATAGTTGAACATAATGTTGTTAATAATTCTGAATTTAAAATATGAGATTAACAAAAATGACTTAAAACTGAGAGGTCTCAGTGACCGAATTGGCTAAGGCGCTTGTACCAGAAAAAAAAAGCTTTTTTATTTTTCTTTGTCTTGTTCTTTTTCATATTTTCGTGTAGATTTTTTAGTATTGTTTTCTTCTTCAATGAAGTAATTAATTTTTATTATTTATTAGTGTCCTTTTTAGGGGCATGAATAGTTAAAATTATACATTTTGTATTTCATAAGTAACTGAGCTGCCTCGGTAAAAACATTTTATATTTGTTTAGAGATAAATTGAAGATGTACACTTATTTCCCTACATTGGTATTCTGGGCAAAGAGAAATACATAGGGTAGTTAGTCATAAATTAGTAATAAATCCCAACTTTCGGTATTAAGTAGAGGAATCCGAAGGCTTTTCAATGCCAGCAATTCTGGACTATCAACTACAATAAACTTTAAGTTATATATAGAAATACCAAGCCAGTGAAAATCCTTCTGAGCATTTCTTACCTAAGTAGAAAATTCAAGAAAATTGCTGGAACACCCATTATAGAACTTAAAAATGTAAGAAGAAATGTTGCGTTCTTTCAATTGTTTGGACATGAATATTAAAGTGTGTCCCGTGGGTTCCAGATGGGAGCATTGTACTCAAGTTTTAAAGATACCTTTGCTTGCTAGATGGAAAAAAGAAAGAAATCAATTTTATAATTATTTTTATTTTGTCAGGAAGCTGAAAAATTAAACACAGGAAGAGCATTGTCAAAATGATGTGCGAATCCCAATTGAAACGAACATTTTTAACGCTGCTACGTTTCCATTATATTTGGGCCCGCAACCCGGATTTGTACCGATTTATTAAATATTTCCCTTAAGCACGGTAAGTTTTATCTTTTAATATCTAGACTATGCCCGCGTCGAAACGCAAATTATATAAAATTCCCTCGATAGAAAAAAATCGCAAAGTATGCTCCAAAAATTATTATTATTAACACGTTTGTTTCAGTCATCATTACAAGTTATGTGTATGAAAAAATTCACAGTGTTTCTTTAAATGCTGTTTAAGATAATGCACGCGAGATTTTTGCTCTATTTTAAACGAGTCGTGTTTTATTAAACATTTTCGCAACTTTCGCGTCGATTTTGTCGCTGTAAATGTTAGCGCTCTCCTCTAAAATTCGTAATTTCGTATCTCTCCATGTTCTTCTTTTCGGGCCCGGTTGCAGAGCCTTAAGTGGAGACTGCCCTCTTTAACGTGATCTCTTTGAAGTATTTTTCCTGTACATCTGAACATTTTCATAACATTCTTACAAGATTCAAACCCCCTTAAAAAGTACAACTTAAACAATAAACTAACAATTTATTAGAGAAAGAGAGAAAGAAGAATATTTTTTCTTTTCCAATAATTTCCAATGAAAACAAATAATCTTCTAGCTGGATACGTTTTAAGATTTTCACGGCCAAAAGCAACACGGCATAACACCCCAAAAACAAATAACGAACTAGCTAATGAAAACATGGCATAAATATTGATGTTTTAACAGTAAAAATATTTTTAAAATTGGCCTTAACTTATTTAAAAATATTATTTTTTTAAATCTATCGGCGCACAGGTAAGGGTGGCGCCCCCCCAGTCTGGGGCTATTGATTTTTTTCGCGCAGACTCCCCCCCTCACCCCAAAGTTGGGGGTGGCCCCCCATTTCCTCCTTTCCCGATACTCGCCTTACCGTAGGTTCGGGTCCTTCCTCGTGCCGGCCCCCTTCCCCAACCGGCTATAATAATAAATGTTGGAGGTTCCCACGATTCTCTCCACTCCTCCCTCCCCACTTTGCGTGGGAGGGGGTTTCTTAAGTTATAAGGAACTTTTGATGTGTGGGTTATTAATAGATTTTATTAATACGTTATTGGTCCGTTTGTATGGGTTTGGTGGCGAAATAATAATTTATTATTCGTATATTTATTTCTTGTTTATAAAATTTCTTTCAATAACATTTCAAATTATAACAATATGCATAATTATAATCACAATTTATAAATCCGCTCATTTTTAACAGCTCTGCGCTAGTGCCATATAATTTTTTGTATGTGAATACCGCACAAAAGTCCCAGCTGCTCCCATCTGGAGCCAGTCAGACTCTGGCATCCCCAATTGAGATACGTTGTGTGACTGAAGTAGTGTGGAGGGGTAGGAGATGGGGAAGAGGAAGGCGGGGAATTAACACATTGTGCTAATTTACTACCAGGTTTCGCTTAAGTTTTCAAAATATATATATATATTTTTTTTTTTATTTGGAGCGTTTGAAAGGAATGATGCAAAAAATTCGCTGTCACTTTTTGTCTTATTTTTTGACACAAATTTCAAAGCTCTGTAGATCATGGCGTAAATATGTTATGAGCTGAAAACAGTTGCATTTTCAAGAATTTTTTCAAGAAATGCAATTTCAAGACCTACGGAGCTCTAAATTGATCATTCAATGGAACTGAAACGGAAAGGAAATGAGATGGATGAAGGCTGGGAAGGACACATTTATTCACACTCACAAGCTTCTAAATTTCGGAGGCGGGAATGGGTATCGCCGCCCCGGGAACCTTTATTGGATAACCAACACCTCTGCCATAGGTCACCCCAAGTGGTTTGCTACGTTTGGTGATTTAGTAGGGGTGCCCGGGTTCGTGGGGTGAGGTTTGTCTAGGTCTTGGAGGCTGATGACCAGGACACACTGAACCCCAGTTTCCTGCCCACCCCTTAAACCCTTTTCCTTCCCAGAACTCTCCTCTCCTTTCGTTCCTTAAAAAACCCTCCACACAGCATCCCCAAAGATGACATAGGCCCTGAGGGAAATTATTTTCCTCAAGGCCTCCTGTGTGGAGCTCGTGTAAAAAAAAGCCGTTTCATGCATACTGTTTTATTGACTACACGACCAGTCTAGAGTGTTTGATTCATTCAAAGTTTTCGTGTTTTACTAGGATGTCCGAAACTTTTATTTCCTTTCAATTGCTCGTCATGATCTCTCCTAACAACTCTTTCTCCGTCATCCATTCCACACCATCTCGTCACCTCGTATGGACAAAGTTCTAACAGTTTTCAAAAATGACATTTGAATGCAAAACCATTACTTTTGCTCATTAATATAACTAATATAATTTTCAAAGCCCTTTCATCTGTATTGCATTTTCATAGATATTTGTTCGAAGAAGTGTTAAAATCCAATTTTTAAAGATTCCAATTATTGTACAAGAATCTAACACCACTCTTTGCTCGCAATCAGAAGGTCGCGCGATCGAATCCCGGCGTGGACAAATAAATTTTATTTGATTCATTTTTGTTATTTCACAATTAATTCATTTAAAACAATATATAGTTCCAGAGTTGAAGAAACTCTCACTATCGCCCTGGTGTAAGACCTCCATGCAGAATTGAAACATTGATTGAAATGGCTTTGGCCATGTTTGGTGATCAGATCTGAATAACCAGGTATTTCCCCACCTTCCTCTTCCCCATCTCTTTCTCCTCCCCACTACCTTCAACCTCACAACATACCCCAATTGCGGATGCCATAGTCTCACTGGCTCCAGACGGGAGCATCTGAGACTCTTGTAAGGTATTCATATAAAAAATTAAAAAAGTGTGCTCTAAATTGGTAAGTATAGATCCTATTTTAATAGTTTCCTTTAAAATATGTAAATCTAAAATGTTTTTGAATTCAATTCAAACTCAAAAATAGAAATCGGTTAATAGAAAAAGAGATATCGTATTTGCAAAATTTAACACCTTATATCTCAGAACTGGGAAAGTCCAACTAAATTGAATTAATAAACCATTGCCATAAATCATAGATGTTTTTTTATGTGACACACTTGTCTGTACAGTGTAAATACAGAGGAACTATGTCATCACTCCGTCGGACAGTGTTATGAGGCGGCAACAGGAAGGGGCTGTAGGAAAGGATTTAATAATGCGAATTTTGAAGAGGCTCGGATTATATAAAGGGGGAAAAAAGTTGCCGGTAGCTCGTTATACATACTAGCCATAAAAACGAGTCGAAGAAACAACCCGTTCTCATGTCGAGTTTCACGCACGTAAACCAGTGCACCGGGAATTAATGCTGCTAGCTCCTTAAGTAAGATTAAGGAAGGGACCCTCAGATGGTTTGGGCATGTAGAGCGAATGAACGAAGAAAATAGTGTAAGAAGAATATACGATGCAAATGTGAATGGTAGAAGAAGTCGGGGATGCCCGAGGAAGACATGGCACGATCAAGTGAATCAGATACTTGAGTCGGGCCATGTCAAAAGTCAGAAAAATAGAAGAGAATGTATGAGACGATGTATAAATGTGAGTGAGGCAAAGAGTATGTGCCGAGCCGAGTTGTTTGGCGGTCCGTCCTCTCTGCCTACCCCTGCGGGGAAACGGCGTGATGGTTAGTTACACGAATACCGCACAAGAGTCCCAACTGCTCCCGTCTGGAGTCAGTGGGACTATGGCTTATTGTTATTGTTAATGACACAAATTAACCAAATAAAATGTATTTACCAGGCCGGGATTCGATCCCGCGACCTTCGGAGTGCGAGTCAAGAGCCTTACTGCTGCACTACGCCGGCTATCAGTTAGTTAGTTAGCTCCTTAAAATACCTGTAGAACATACTCTGTAGTGCATGCCTACATTGCGTCTGTGCATTAGAGATGGCAATCGATCTGCTAACAAGGGATTTTCAGAGGACCGCCCTCCTTTACACAGATACACAGAATCAAGTAGATTTATGGGGCTCCTGGGGCTCCAGCCAACTGGGCCTCCAGCCCAGAGGTTGCTCCCAAATTCAATTGTTGGGCATACTTTTGATTTGTACAGGGTTAGCAGCTAATCACTAATGAAGAATCTGCTAGCCCTATGCAAGACGCTCAGTTTCTTGGATGTCAGATTTACTTGAGATTCTATGGAGCCCCGCTTGAGGCGGTCTGATATACTTACTCCAAATATTTCAATGGTGTCTTTATTGAGAAGGGTACTCCCATCAAATTGCACCAGACAGTCATTGATATCCCTATTTGCCGAAATCAGACGCGCTAAGCGTTGAAACTGACCAGATTGGTCTTACTCCAGACACGAACCTTCTCGAGGTGGTGGTCAACTTTTTGTTTTAATCTTCTCGAACTGTTCGGACATCATAGGTGAAGGGGGGCTTGTCAAAAGTATAGCTTTCGTGAACGGTGCTGTTGTCAGAGAAGCAAAATTGGTGCACATTCAACGAGATCATTGATTGATGTTAAACAAAAACAGTGTCGGTGACAGTACAGATTCTTGTGGAACCCCTACGTTGATTTGGTGCAGATAGGAAGAAAAGTCGTCAACTACGGTTTGAATTACCCCGAGAAAGTCCGCAACCCCGAGAAAGTCCGCAAACCAACTATGCAGGGTTGATGAATCTCATTCGATGGTTACTCAATCAAAAATCTTTTGCCAAGTTGCCAATAAATATTTACTTATGAACTTGTTTTATGTGTTGGAAGGCAGTTATGTTATACAAAGAATCAATATTTTAGGATAGATAATAACGTATTCAACAATCATTTCGATGAATCCGTTCTTTTTTATCTCAACTGAACCTTTCGATAATCTTCTAATATATTAATATAATATAATATCTTAGAATTACCTATGAATAAATAAATAATACAGAATTACCTGTGAATAAATAAATTCCATAAATCATTGATAACAGAAACAAGGTAGATGGGCAATAAGCCATTATTACTAACGCTCACGCAAAAGTATCGCCAACATCCTTCACCAATACTACTGTACATCGCTCCAGGCAAAGCGGCACCCCGCCTTTATTTCTACCTACATACCAAAAGCGCAACTTTCACTGGCTTCGTTGCATTGATAGTCAGGTTTGGTCGTAGTTCGGCGACAGTCGGCACACTTACATGACTTATTTCCCTTTTTTTCTATTTTATCGTAACTAAATTGTCTAAGTGTATATTCATGATACATTTTCGTACGTTTGGGATTTGTCCAAGTCTTGGTGGCGGATGAGTCTTCCCACCAAGGAGGCCCTTTCACATTTCCAGACGGGCTCTCCCAACCTAATTACTTGCAGAAAGGTGGGAGATTCGTATGTCTGTTACTTCAGAGCACACTGAGCCCTGGATTCCGACCCACTCCTCATACCCTGTCCTTTCCCAGAACATCTTCTCCTTCATTTTCATAAAATACCTTTCACACAGCATCCCTACAGATGAAATAGGCCCTGAGGGTAATTATTTTACTCAGGGCCTCCTATGTGGAGCTAATAAATATTTAATGCAATAATTAAAAACACTTTGTTTTTACCACAATATTGTGGTAATAAAATGGTGCCACCAAGTGAATTTGCAAAATTTGAAGAAGTAATAAATATTTACCAAAAACATTTTCTGTTATTCTTATTTTTAACTGTCTGGGAAAAATATTATATATCCATAATATAATATTTCACGCCTAAACCACTAAATCGATTTTAAAATGGGCGAGATAATGGTAAGGGGCCATCCGTAAATTATGTCATACGAATTTCATGATTTTTTTATCCCCCCCCCCCCGGCCCTGTCACATATCGTCACATTTGTGAGACCCCCTCCCCCCTAGTGTGACGTGACATATTTTGCAATTTTACATCTAAAAAAGTTTTGCGTCTTAATAATTTAGATTTTTACATGTGACGTCACAGAACTGATGACCCCCCACCCCATACCACTTGTCACACTTCTCTACTCCCCTCCCCCCCCTTAAGGTGTGACATAATGTATGTATGTCCCCTAAGCACTGGCGTTATGAAATTTGTATAAATGTAAATGTGCATATTTCACATATTTTAGCGGCTGGAAGGAAACGCAGGGGAAAGGTGGGTTCCCGGGGAAGAAAGAGACGAGGGAGGGGGAAGGCGGGAAAGGACATGTAGATTTCTTTGAAAGGCATTGCAACGCATGCCGGGTACCAGCTACTATTAAAAAAGTTGATTTAAATTTTTTTTATCATTTCGAATATTTTCGTAGTGGCAATTTTTTATGTGATTTTTCATTGTTACATTTTATTATTGGCTTTGTAGATTACACGACAACATTTTTTTATTATCGCAAGACGGTCAGATAAATTTTATTGTTTGCTATCAAATATACCCCGTTTTACTCCCTCTCAACAATTCGTATAGGAAGCCATAAAACCCAAAAATATATAATTTTGTTGAAATTCATTTTACTTTATGTTAGATGTTATCGAAGACATCTCGTTTAATAAATGGGTTTGCTCTACTCGTATTTGTACTAATAGTCCAGGCAACGAATACCAAAAAATACCAAATAGGGGAAATAATTCATGTAGAAGCCAATTTAGGCACAGTTGTAGTCCCCGTCGAAGACAGCATTGATGACGATGAAAGTTTAGATTTCGACGAAATTTAATGTTTAAGGAACATCCTTAAGCACTAATTATTTGATTTTTAACAATAAGCATATAATTTTTACCGACAAAAATTTCATTTTTAAAAATTAAAACAGTTTTTTTTTTAATTTTACATTTTCCCCCCTCCCTATCTCCTTAAGCATTGATCCTAACAAAAAAGTTTATAGATAATTTTTTGTAGAGAATTTTATTTAGATAATTTAGTACCTTAAATTTTTTTCGCTAGAGGCAGTAGTTTTCAAGTTATTAATGAAAAACTGAAATAAAGGGACCTTTATACCCCCCCCCCCACCCTTAGCTCCACCCCCACCCCCCAGTACTTTTAGTATTTTGTTAAGGACATCTTCCCCTACAACTAACTGTGCAAAAATTGGCTTCTACATGAATTATTTACCCTATTTTTCCTTCGTTGCCTGGACTATAAAGATTTAGGCGGTAACGAAACCTGACAGAAAATCTTAATTTTATTAAAACATTTTTTTGCATTAGCTTCGAGCAAAATAGTTCCCCTCAGGGCCTTTGTCATATTCGGGGTTGCTGTGTGGAGGGTCCTTTTTGAGGAAAAGAAGGAGAGGAAATTCTTGGGAGGAAAAAGGCATCAGGGATGGGTAGGAATCTGGGGGTCAATGTGTCTAGGAGTTACGAAAGTATGAATCCATCCCTGCTACTGCAGTACTAGGCGATGACATAAAATGTCTCCATCTACCAGTCTCTCCTGATCCAGCCCGCCACGCAGTAGATAAACAAACGCATTCGCCACCGATATCTTGACAAATCTCACCCATGAACCTGGGCACCTCTGCTAAGTCACCAAACGTAGGGAATTACTTGAGGTAACCTATGGCAGGGGTGTTGGTTGTCCAATAAATGGCTGGGCGGCGATACCCATACCCGCTTCCCAAATTGACTCATACAAGACGTTCATTCTCGAATGTAAAAATTAACTCATATCACAAGCTAAATTTGATCACTGTCTTTACAGATCATACGGTCGATAGATTCATCCAACAGGTGCAAATATTTCGATCGTCCAGGTGATTAGTCAGACATCTCCAAAAATTGAAATTCTTTTTTTTTTAAATTTATTGAGTTAGTTTATTGAATATAAACTAATAAGCACAATGTAACATTTCATTTGATAAATTTAAATATTTTTACAGTAAGCATAACATTTCTTTTTAAATACATTCATTCTTTCTTCATTCTTCATACTTTCAGGCATTTCATCATACATCTTTAGTCCTCTGTACATTAGGCAGTTCTGTGATTTTGATTTCTTCATTTGTGACAATCGAACTCTGTTTGTATTTCTTGTTTCGTAATTATGAATGTCTCTATTAAAAACAATTTCATCCTTAAAGTATTTTGGCATTTGGTATTTCATAATTTAATGCACAAAAATTAACACATTAAATAGTAGTCTCTTTTTTATTGGAATCCAATTTAGCTCCTATCTCATTTGATTAATCCTTGCGTATTTGCCTTTCCCCAGTATACATCTCATAGCTTTGTTTTGTATAACTTCTAGTTTGTTCAAATTTCCTTCATTGGCCAAATATAACATCGTAGAGCAGTAGTCCAAATGTGGAGCAAAGATAGTTTTATAAATAAGCTCCGTAGTGTTTGTATTTAATTTACGTCTTACTTAGTCTTCTAAGAAAATTTACCTTTTTTCATACCTTTTTTAGCACATATTCAAAGTTTGCTGTGAAAGTCAGTTTTGAGTCGAGTATTACACCCAGGTATTTGATTTCATTTACTTTTCCAATTTTTTCACCATTAATTGTCAAATTTAACCCTGTGTTACGTGTTTTATTTCCTATTTCCATATATTTTGTTTTGTTTACGTTCAGTTTCAACTTGTTTAATTTCAGCCATTTTGCTATATTTTGTAGGTCTTCGTTTATTTTGTTAATTGCTTCTATGTAATCTTCACGCGAAATATAGATTAAGGTATCGTCTGCAAATAGTCTAATTTTGCAATTTTTTATTTTATTTTAGTTTATTTAGGAAACATACAGTTTTACAAAAAAAAATAATTGAACGTAAAATATAGAACATGATTTAAGCCAGTTAAGTTCCATTTATAATATTTATAAAAGCTAGAAATTAATTAAAAGTAATAAAGTACATAGTGTGTGTGAAAAATGATTAAAAAGAGAATACTAAACAAAAGAGAAGTAATATTTTTAACTTAGGTACATAGTAAGGTTAATTTGATTTTAAACGATTTAAGGGTACAGTGGAAAATGTCAATATCGCTTAAGGCATTATAAGATTTGCAGATACGCCCGAGCAATGTTTAATAGTTTTGATAATATCATTTATGTAAATTATAAATAGAAATGGACCTAATACTGACCCTTGCGGAACACCAAGGTTGTTTTCTATCGGTTTTGATTCTGAGCTTTCAAATTTCGTTACCTGTTTTCTTTTCTGGAGATATTCTTGAGTAAGCACTTATACGTAAAAGTGTATCTTTATCTAGTATAATGCTCAGATTACTCGTAAATACAGCCACAACCATTTATAATGTAAAAACTTGTCACAAGTAGGATATTTAAAAATTTCATGTACCGGACCGTTATGCCTTCCGGTGTTTTTAATAGTATATTTAATATGTAAAATAAAGACACGTAAAAAAACCTATGCCGCCCGCCGCTCATTGTGACCAAGCGTGGTATTTTGAAGACACCCCCCCATGAACGGTTCACGTAGTATGGGGACGTTCCCTAAGGATTGATAGGATAATTTTCGGTAACTTCTCATCGTTCCCTAGGACAACTGCAGATCGCTAACGTAAAAACAACATTTGAAATCGAATATATTAAGAACATTTAGTGATTGTGAATTGGTACTTATTCGGTAGCGATCTGCAATCAATCAACTGTGCTAGGGGTCCTGGTGGCGTATTTACAATCCCTACCACGTTTCAGTCGCTTTAAATTTTCAATATCAAAATTTAAATATTTAGAAATAAAATTATTAATTTCTAATATACACATTGGAAGGATTATTTTATCTAGATTTTAGAACAATTTTTGTTTTTGCAAAGTGATAAAACATTGTCAATATAGAGGTGTATTTACAATATATGGAAATAATATTAAAATTTAAATATTTAGAAATAAAATTATTAATTTCTAATATACACATCAGAGAGACTATTTTATCTAGATTTTAGAACAATTTTTGTTTTTGCAATGTGATAAAAAATAACCAATATAGGGGTATATTTAAAATGTAAATTGTCGTTACCGCGTCTGAATCGGTATAGGTTTTGTAAATACGCGTCCTGGTGTACAACTACCATTCAGAATTATTGAACCCTTGTTAATGGCTTTAGCTGACTGCCTCCACTAGCGATCCGGATGTCGCAGGTTTAAATCCCGGCGTGCACAACTAAAGAAAAATTTAATATATTTTTTTATTTGAACACCGCACAAGAGAACCAAATACTCCCGTCTGGAGCCAGTGAAACTATGGAATCCCCAGTTGAAAGGGAAATAGATGGGGTCGGACCCATATAAAAATAATATATGGTGTATTTGCGGCATGTTCCAGAGTCGAAGGTACTCTCAGTATCGCCCTGGTGTATGACCACTATCCAGAATTGAATTGTTGTTTGAAATGCCTTTAAACGTGCTTGGTTTCAGATCTGAGAAGCCAGGAACTTTCCCAACTACCTCTTACCTCTTACACATCTCCTACCCCTCCCCACAACCTTCAGCCTCACAACATACCCCAATTGGGGATGCCATAATCTCACTGACTACAGCTGGTTGGAAGCAGTTGGGACTCATGCACGGTATTCACATAAACAAAAAAAAAATCAGAGTGTGCAATTCACACGTGGTAGAAATGAAATCTTTGGAAAACTAGGATGGACAAGAAAATAGATAAAAGGTTTTTTTCTTATTAAATTGTACCTTCAAAGCTACTGCAAGTAGCTTGTCGGCTGGAAAATAGTGTGGACAAAAACATAGTACAATATAAAATGTCTTACAATGGAAGAAAAAAAATTGCAATTTAATAAAATATGTAATAAAAACATAAATAAGTATAAAAAATAATAAAAATACGTCTAAAAAAATTAAAAATGCACGAGGAGTCAGTCAATACAGAAAATCTGTTTCCAACAGCCGTGTTTTTAACAATAGTGCAAATTTAGGTGTCGAGCAACATTTTTTCAAATCATATGGCAGCATATTAAATATAAGTGGTAAAATGTATTCAAAAGTTCGCTGGCCATGTTTATTAGAACATTTAGGTACTATCATCCCTTAAGGGCCCGCAACCCGGATTTGTACCGATTTATTACATATTTCCCTTAAACACGGTAAGTTTCAAAGCTCTTAAAAAATATATGTTATTCTTGAAGATAATATTTAGACTTTGCCCGCGCCGAAACGCAAATTATATAATATTCCCTCGATGGAAAAAAATCGCAAAGTATGCTCCAAAAATTATTATTAACACGTTTGTTTCAGTTATTTTACAAGTTACATGTATGAAAAAAATCACGGTGTTTCTTTAAATGCTGTTTAAGATAATGCCCGCGAGATTTTTGCTCTATTTTAAACGAATCGTGTTTTATTAAACATTTTCGCAATCGCATCGATTTTTTCGCTGCAAATGTTAGCGCTCTCCTCTAACATTCGTAATTTCGTATCTCTCCATCTTCTTCTTTTCGGGCCCGGTTGCAGAAGGTTAAAGGTTAAAGTAGGCAAGAGTGGGGATATTACGAAGCACCACTCAAAGAGGAGACTATCTCATTCTCTCGCAGGCTAAAAGCCTATAGATGCATGTGCTTGTCTCTTTTTGGTGTCGCTATTTTTCCTTTTATCGAGTTTTTAATCACAACGGTGCTAAAAAAGTTTCCCTAAAAAAATATGTGCACTTTCATCTTCCTTGTTTTTATAAATCCTCTCATATAGAACAAAGAAATATTAAAATTCTATACTTTGACTTCAAATATTGCATATATTTTTATAATGGTATGCTTGCATCGGAACAGTACTCAGAATAATGCATTCTCGTCCATAAATTTAACTGCACTTTTCATAGTGCATTTTGGAGTTGGGCATTATGTACCCGCATAGCTCTTTCTTACGCTGATGTTTCGTTGGTTTTTTTTCCGTTTCGTCTAACGATTCTAGCTCGTAACGGCCGTTATGGCGTAACGGCGCCGTAAAGACGACTTATAACGACGCGAAGTGCGATAGTTCGGTCCTACCTATGAACGCGAGAGAAACTCTTTTCAAATTTTAAACTTTTTTTAACATCTTTGGCGAGATTGGCTGTAAAATTTGAAAATGTGTGTAAAAGTGCAGTATATTTTTTTACAATAGCTCCACACGGGAGGCCCTGAGGAAAAAAAATACCTCACGTCCTGTGTCATCTTTGCAGTTGCAGCGAAGAGAGTCTTTTTAGGGTAAGGAAGGAGAGGAAGTTCTGGTAAGCAAAACATTAATCTGGGAGGCAATGTGTCCAGGAGTGAGAAACCACTGTGTTGCAAGGCGATGGGTCGAGAGAGTCCGGCTAGAGAGGTCTAGATTATGTCTGCCTCAAGCAGTCTCTCCCGATCCGGCATGCCACGCAGTTTATGAGCAAACGCATTCGCCACCAAGACCTAGATTAACCTCATCCTAAGAACCCAGGCACTCCTGCTATATAACCAAACGTAGCGAACCACTTGGGGTGACTTATGACTATGGGAGGTTGGTTATCCAATAAATGGTTCCCGGGAAGGCGGTACCCAAACCCACCTCCAAATTGTAATATACTACCGTCTGTTACATTAATTCGTTGATCAGATTAATTTTGATCATAAAGTAAACTAACTAAACATTATGAGGGTGTAGGCAGAGCGGATATCATCGCTCTGCCTACACTCATCGCCATCACTCTTTTTCACGTCCTTTTGCTCCTAATTTTCCTTACTTGGTGAGACTTTGGCATCCCCAATTGGGGTATATTGTAAGGATGAAGGTAGTGGTGATGGGAAGTAAATGGGGAAGAGGAAGATGGGAAGTACCTGGCTAATTAGATCTGGTCACAAAACACGGCTAAAGCCATTTCAAGCAACGTTTCATTTCTGATTGATAGTCTTACACGAGAATGATACTGAGAGTATCTTCCATTCTGAAATGTGTCGCAAATATGCCTTATATTGTTTTAAGTGATTAAATTGAGATATAACACAAATCAATCAAATAAAATTTTCTTGCGCACCCTGGGATTTGAAACCGCAACCTTCGGATTGCTGGTAAAGAGCCTTACCTTTCAACCATGGAGAGATATAATATAAAATTAAATTAAATAAATGATAAGGATTGTGGAAGATTGACCTCTCGTGAGGCACTGAAAATTTGTCGAAACAAGAGAATTACACGAAACAAGACTTATTAACCCAAAATTCAAACAACATACCTCACCTTTAATAGCTGTTCTTAAAGTTCAGATGAAACAATCATAAAAATTCTGGAAAAATTATATCCCATTGTCTTAAAAATATTTCTGATTCGCTCCATCGCTTAGCTAAAACTCTAATGGGCGGTTTACACGCTTTAGACATTTTTTTTCGTACAGATTTCAAACAAGTCATCGTTCTGTAGGTACTCGGTAAAGGAAATAGGGCTTGTTCAATTTTTTATACCGATTTTCGTCCAATTTGGCGCGCAATATAAATTTAACAGCTGCCATTGTTTCACTGTCTCGTTGTTTATTTTAGGAACATTAACAGTCTTTTTAATACAATATACAGGTGACAAAACAGACCAATAAAATATGTTCGCAGGTTCTTAGAAATATAAAATTAAGTACTTAAGATGAAGCCATACTAAATACTGTAAAATCACACAAAATTATATGTTTTTGTTTTTAAAATTTGATGGCTTAGAAGTATTATAGATGCTTCAATTAAATACTGCGTGTAGAACACACCTTGGCCCTTAAAAATCTCGGTAATTTTTTTTATAAGATATTTAATAAGCCTATAAAAAAATAAAGTATAAGGTCTATAAAAAACACTTTCAAGTCCAAACTCTCCTATTTATAAACCCCTTTTCGGATTGTATAATGTGGCAAATTTAGTTTCTTTTATAATAATCGCAAAAAAAAATTATATTTACGCCCGAACTTCACAAAATAAAATAAAATATGCATTTTCTCGTTGTTATTTTTGACATCAATCAATACGGCCCGCACTCAACGAATTTGGATTCTTAAAGTGACCCTTATGGCATGGGCACAAGAACCATGCACGGGGCATACCTATTTCATATCAGTCGCGCCCCGGCCGGAGCGGGAGACAGTTGTGTGACTCCGCGTCGCTTAGTTTCGTGAAATCAATTTTAAATTTCTGTTTTCTTACAATAAACAATGCGAAAAAAGGAATTAATATTTTTTATAGGCCTTTACGAAATCAACCTGTAAACAAATATTCTCAAATACCTTTTCCAACCATTCCAAAAGCTTTTTCTCAACTATTTTTAAACTCCTCCCATAAAGGGCGTGAATTGCGATTTTGGTTTCTTCCTGAACTATTTTTTTTTTATTTTTATTTTTTTTTTATTTGATTCACCTGATTTACACATGTGTGTTACATATTTGACATATTGGATCGCCTTAATGAATGTAAAGTAAAATATAAAAAGCAGAACTAACTAACTAAAGTACAACAAACATATTAAACCTAAAGTTAAATAATACATTATACAATACAAACATGTGATTACGACTATACCTAGATAGACAGGGACAACACTTGGACATAGGTATTGGGGATGGGTATAGAGATGGGAAAGAGGAAGAGAAGGATGATGAAATTAAGTTCCGTTCCAAAATAATTCTTCTTTTGATTGCAAATCTGTATGAAATAGTAGATATGAAAATGATAATCGTGTAAAGCATAGGTTCTCAACGTGGGCGATAACGTCCCCTTCGGGGCGTTTCAGACATTCAGGGGGGGCGGTTGAAGACCAAGATAAAATTGGTGGGCGTTTCAGACTTTCAGGGGGACGGTAGGAGTCCCATCTTAGTCCAGCGGTAGGGCTCTTGACTCGCACACCGAAGGTCGCGAGATCGAATCCCGGCGTGGCAAATAAATTTTATTTGATTAATTTTGTGTTATTTCACAATATATTCATTTAAAATAATATATAGTATATTTGCGGCACGTTCCAGAGTGGAAGATACTCTCAGTATCGCCCTGGTGTAAGACCACCATTTAGAATTGAAAAGTTGCTTGAAATGGCATTAGTCCTGTTTGGTGACCAGATCTGAATAGACAGGTACTTCCCCACCTTCCTCTTCCCCATCTCCTTCCCCTCCCCGCTATCTTCAGCCTAACAACATTCCCCAATTGGGGATGCCATAGTCTCACTGGCTTCAGACGGGAACAGTTGGGACTCTTGTGCTGTAACAAAAAAATCTTGCCCCAACCCATCTTGCACCACCCCATTACGCCCCCTCCGTTGTGATAGATATAATCGTGATTGTTGACGTGAATCGTGACGATTGCTGTTTCATATTTTCAGATTTACAAGTTAGGGGGCGCTAGACAAAAAATATTCTCAACGTGGGCGGTGGGCAAAAAAAGGTTGAGAATCTATGGTGTAAAGCAAAGATTTGCCATATGTGTCCCGATATAGTTATTAGAATCGGTATTGAAATAAGTATCGTGTAAAGCCAGCTTTACTCTTGGCAACTAGATAGCAAGGTACTTATTTCTAGGAGCCCTTCTCCTCTATGGGCGGTCTCCCACATCATTAACCACAGATAGAATCATCAATCTTCCACATAAATGGAATGCTGTTGCTTCACTTTTACTTCTAATAGAAACAGTGTACTAATTATTCTTCTCGTTTTCTGATGGTTGCAAGTTGCAACAATTGCTTATTTTGTCTCCAAAATAAAATAATTTGCAAAATTCAATTTTATTGGAATATCTTTTTTGATAACTTTTAAAGATGTTATTAATTCTGAATTTGAAATATGATATCGACAAAATAACTTTAAATTTTTAGGTCCCAATGGCCGAGTTGGGCGCTGTGGTCTTGGTTCGATTCCCAGTTTCTACCGTTACTTTTTTTATTTTTACTAACTTTCTTTTGTGAATATTTGCAATGTTGATGCACATGATGGCATCGGTAAGGGGGGAAGGGGGAGCAGCTGTCCCCCCCTAGGCAAATTAGTGAACAAAAAAAGTTAAAATTAAAAAAGACGTACGCATCTGGCTCCAAAATCACAAATCTATTATTTTTTTAAATATTGCAATTTTTTTTTTTCGAAAATTTTAGTAGACGATGTGTCTCGGTTAGTAGCCCTAACCGAGACACATCGTCTCGGTTAGGGCCGTACTTCCACCTAGGGCCGAGAGGCTCCGGTTTAGGGTCCCATCCTCGGAATGAGGGGTCCGCCCTGGGACCGATTTTTATTTTATAGTCCCGATAGGAAATAAGTAACTTAAGATTAAGCCATAGTAAATAATGCAAAATCACACAAAATCATACGTTTTTGTTTTAAGTCTTTTAATAAGCCTATAAAAAAATAAAATATAAAATCTGTAAAAAACACTTTTAAGTCCAAACTCTCCTATTTATAAACCCCTTTTCGGATATGGTTTTATTGTTTAATGTAGCGAATTCAGTTTCTTTTATAATAATCGCAAAAAAAAATATTTTTACGCCCGAAGTTCATAAAATAAAATAAAATATGCATTTTCACTTTGTTATTTTACAATATGGCTGGCAGTCATAGACATCAGAATTCAATAGACCAGAAGATACAGACGAGGGGGTAAAACCAAACTATGAAGGGGGAAGAAGGGAAAGATGACTGTGATTCGTTATACAATCAATCTGACAGTAAATAGGCATCTCGCATTACAATTCACCATTTAGTTCTTAAAAGCAAAATCTGCTTTGAATGAATAGACCTTTTTACATGGGAGCGCGAATTGCTTGCCACGATAATAACATATTTGCTAAGGCCAAATGTTCGCCGCAAAAAGACTCGCCCCAATACACATAGCAATATTTTGTTGCCGTGTTTAGTTAAAACACTATTACAAATGTTTCATAATTTACTTACCCCTGTAACCAGCGACGAAAACACTGGAGAACCGCCCACATTCGCTATGTCTATATAATATGTACCTATAATGTTAGCGCAAGCTGCCGTTTTTGGCGTGATATTTCGTAAAACGTATAGACGTTACTTTCGCGCTGGTCACTACAAGAATGATGACGTCACATATTTTAGATTCTCTCCCCTCCCCATGGAGCGAGCTGGCGCCAAGGCGGAGCTTATAGCCGGTTCCATGGGGAGGGGGAAATATTACGTTTTTATCACTTAGGGCAGGTCCAGATATATTCATATGTCCGTGCTGGCAGTAGACGAATTTGGATTTTCAAAGTGAACTCTATGCCGTCTACCGAAGGGACATAACTAGACACGCCTTTTTTTATCAGTTCGCCTCCGAACGGAGCGGGAAACGGACGCTAGGCTCCACGTCGCTTTGTTCCGTGAAATCAATTTTAAAATTCTGTTTTATTAGAAATGAGCTAATGTTTTTTACAGGCCTTTACGAAATCAACCTGTAAAAAAAAAATCTCAAATACCTTTTCCAACCTTTCCAATAGCCTTTTCTCAAGTATTTATAAACTCCTCCCATAAAAGGGCGTGAATTCCGATTTCGATTTTTTCCTGGACTATTGGATCGCCTTAAGACATCGTATAACGTGCCATCTTTTGGGGTGCTGAACATTGGGGACATGTGACTCGAAAAATAATACACCAAATTATCGTCGGAAGTCGGAAGGGGCCCGGATGGTTGCCAAATTGATTCACATCGAGGACTTATTAAATATTAATATATATATATTAAATATTCAACATTTTTTAAGGAAGCGGAAATGTTTTTTGTATAATGATGCAGCTTTAAGCTGGCGACGAACTTTGAACTCGCGACGCCTGGTTGGGAATTTGATGCATTTATCCACTCAACTACTTGCCCGTTAAATTGATGTGTTTTAAAGGTTTCCATTTTAAACACCACCAAAACATTTCCATTTGAGAACATACCAAAGAATTTTCATCTAAATATCATTGGGATATTGACTACGAATAACAGAAAAAAATCGAAATTATTTCTTGGAATACCATTCGACATAGAAAAATTTTCGCCTGGCTCGTTTTCCGGGAATTTGTGAACATAATGATTCTCGTTTCAACCTCTAAGACTTGTGGAAACGTTTCAGGACTCTCTTACAGCCCTTAACCTAAGTTTTTTCAAGTCAGGGGAGGCTAATGATGGCACATCACCCCCCTCTGGGGGTGGAGAGGCCTACTGGACGAACCTTCAACATAATTAGCTACAAACAGCGATGGGGATGGACGAAAAAGATGCTTAGCGCTGGGGGTAGCTAGTCTTCCTTTATTAAACTGTGATCGTGTTCAATTTTCAGTCAGTTTCAATTTTAGTCATGGTATATGAAAGAGAGAGTATTAAAACAATGTGCAACATTGTTGTGAATGATGAGTATTTGGAGCGGGTGGATGAGTTTGTGTACTTGGGAAGTATTTTTACGAGAGATGGGAATGCTGACAGAGACATCGAAAGAAGGGTAAATGCAGGCAATTCTATTAATGGAGGAACGAACGCCTTTGGCGCCAACAAAAAACTGTCCAAAGACGCGAAGTTAGCCCTCCGTAATGGAGTGCTGGTACCTACCCTGATGTATGGCAGTGAGGCATGGAACTGGCAGAGGAAAGATGAAAGTAGACTGTAGAAATGAGATCCCTGAGGCGTTTGTGTGTGAGAAATGTGGAGATCCGCGAAGAATGCAAGGCTGATGTAAGCGTAATGAGTAAGATTAAGAAAGGGACGTCAGATGGTTTGGGCATTTAGAGCGAATGAACGAGGAAAGGAGTGTAAGGAGAATATATGACGCAATTGTGAATGGTAGAAGAAGTCGGGGACGCCCGAGGAAGACATGGCACGACCAAGTGAATCAGATACTTGAGTAGGGCCATGTGAAGAGTCGGAATAATAGAAGAGCATGTACGAGACGATGTATGAATGTGAACGAGGCAAGGAGTGTGTGCCAAGATCGAGTTGTTTGGCGGTCCATCCTCTCTGCCTACCCCTGCGGGGAAACGGCGTGATGGTCAGTTAGTCAGTTAGTTAGTGTTCAATTTTCTGCGAATAGGTGTTCTTAGGTATCACAAAGCTGGTTTTTGAGATCAATATTTGCGTTAAGGTATTCAAAAACGGCAGTTTGTCGTTAAGATATATTATTTGGTAAAGATATATTATTTGACACTTTGGTGAAGGGTAAGGCTCCCGACTAGCGATCCGTAGATTGCGGAATTAAATCCGGCGTGCTCAAGTAAATTTTGTTTGATTGATTTGTGTTATTTCACAAATTAATCTTTTAAAAATATTTGCGGCTCGTTCCAGAGTGCAAGATACTCTCAGCTTCGCCCTGGTGTAAGACAATCATTCAGAATTGAAACGTTGCTTGAATCTCCTTCCTCTCCCCACTACCTTCAGCTACACAACGTACCCCAAATGGGGATGCCATTGACACCGCATTCCCCATATTTTTTAATAGAAATCTCGGGCAAAACTGGGTAGTAATTTAAATTGTACTAAATATTTGTTAAAGATAATAATAATACTTTAACAAACACGAAAAAATATATATTTTACAACAGCCGCACATTGGTACCTAAAATCATTTGATTCGGTCAAGTACATTTCGCTACAACTGCATATTAGTACTAAAATCATTATTAGATTCGGTCAAGTAGGTAGATACTGGATTCCAGTACTGAACGTTACCCCACTTAACACAAGTATCTAGTGGCCAGTTGCCACCAAACTAAAGCAAGTGTACATCGTCTGGAATGATTGGTTGAGGGGATATCGAATGGTTCGATGTACACCGGTCCTAATGATATTTTGGGGTTGGGCGAAGAATCCGGTTTTGGGTAACGGCTTATATTTTGGTGTGAATAAAAAAAAGTTAATATTTTCACTACGAATATAAGATGGATTGAAATCCAAATGCTTTGAGAAAATATTAAGACTATGTCTGTGACTACGGTTCAATGAACTTTTTCTTTGATTTTAAGATTAATTTTCAAAATTGGAAGTGTTAGAATTAGAGCAGCGATAAAGTACCTTTCTTACAATATAATATTTTAAAAATATATATTTTTTAATTGCCATTTTCAAAATTGAAACTGATTTGTCGAGAATTCAGACTTTCCCCATTGATATATTATATTTAGATGAGACACGAAGCGAAGGAAATGGTTCCACTTGTTTACCTCCAATTAGTTCAACATGACCTCCAACAATATCAAAACTAGGACTACCAAATTAGGTCCCGGCGTGATAATGGTCGAACACATTTCGATGATATATTAGCTCGCAGTAGCGCCTTCCCGTGTATGACTTCCCGTGATTTTTCACGTGTCTGCTTAGTGGTATATATATTTAATAATAATATTTTGCAGACATAATTTGTCTCGACGCCACCTAGCGAGGGATTTAACACTAACAATGTCTTCCTCGCAAAAATAAAGTTGGTTGTTTTCAGGTGGAAAAAATATAACAAGCAGTAATTGTTGAATGAAACACTAGTATATATTGAATTATTTGGCGGGTATTTGATAAGCCGCCATAGCTCAGTGGTCAGAGCATTCGACCGGCAATCGGAAGGACACGGGTTCAAGTCCCGTTGGCGGCAAGTATCTTTTCTCGGAAGATTTTTCAATGTAAATGAGTGTCTCAGGCTGACAATTATTGCTTGTAATAATTAATAATATTTTATATTTTATATTTTCATATGAATGAATAATATATTTAACTCAGATTTGGCCTACTTTTGAAAAAGGTGCTTACAGAAAACGCTTTACAGAACGTTTGGCAAAAAATGTATAGTTAGAAATAAAAATTACATTTCTGTTCTGTTTTTTTTTTTTGTGAAATGGGAAATGATTATACTACCAGTTATCCACTATCAGTTATCTACTACTTATCTAGTTCCTGTATCTCCGTATACATCACGTTGCTGGAAAATTAAATTTGGAACAATGGCAAGAAAAATAATGAAAATTCGAGTGCATTTGTTTTGAAAACTGAAGAAGTTTTGGAACTACCTTGGAAGCAAAATGTTGGTGTTTTTCATACACAACGTTTTCATTTTCGTACATAATCTCGTTTTTAACAAAAAAGTTTTTAATAAATTTGTCCATCTCGAAAGTACACAATATCGTTTTGTACTCATTTGTTTTATATGGCGATAATTGAAGTGTTGCGGTGGAACAATATAATTTTGTACTCATTAATTTGTTTTATATGGCGCTAATTGAAGTGTTGCGGTGGAACCAGAAGGGGGGGGGGGCACCTCGGGTGCCACCCGATGGGAGGTGACACCCAATCGAGTGTCACCCCCATTCCCAGAGATTCTCTGGGAATGGATGGACCAATTTATATTTGACTAGGTGGGATATTAACTATTCTATCAAATCGCGAATTTCATTTCCTAAATAAATTTATTTTTTGTACTTTTATTACAATTTTTTTACTTTTAACTTAGTAATGTTTTTATTTTTTATGAAGTCGAAATTTGGATTGTGAATTTCTCAAAATCACCTTTAATGGGGGGGGAGGGTGACTATAACTATATAACTGTAATGTGATTGTGTTGTGTGCTCCTTCACAAATATGCAGTGGCAAGTGATTGGTTATCCTTTTCCTTGCGTACACATACTTTGTTTTTCGTACACATATTATTACCCAAAACCATTTCATCTTGTTTTATTAATATTTACGAGTGCATTTGAAGCTGTAATTTGTAGGCAGTTTTGGATGCAACACAATGTACAAATTGAATAATTTATCTGCTCATAACAGTACCGCTACCCTATTCTCAGATAGCGTGTCCACCCTAATGATGCTGCGTCCAATGGACCGGAATGGAGATAGTGCGTTCAGATGACCGTGCTTATTAGTATTATCATTACTATTATTATTACATTATTACTTCCACGCGCCTTCAAATGATGACTGGGAAATTAGTAAAGGAAACTAATTTAATTTTTGGCCGCGTGCTGAAGGTTGGACCACTGTGCGATAAATAATAATAATAATATTTGGCTAATTTATATAGCGCCGTTTTTGTGAAAAATCACCTCAAGGGCGCTGTATAAATAAGTATTTAAAGGAATTAATATTACTGGCTTACAACTAAGATTTACAATTATAACTAGTGACTTACATCTAAGACTTATAGCTAGAGACTTATTTTACTGGCTTACAATTAAGATTTACAATTATAAGGTTTCACTTCTTTTACCCACCTCACCATACAAAGTCTGTCGAGGCAGGTAGAGCCGACAGTTGGCAGGTAATTAAAGAACAATTTTGCTTCATTTTGATGGAAACTTGAATTTTTTTTGTGAATTAATTATGGATAATTATTTAAAAAAATATATCTGCCTTATAGATGTATGCGTTTCACTCTTTTTAGTGTCACTCGCTTCCGTTTCAACGAGTTTCAAATCACAACGGTGTTAATGAAGTTTTCCCTTCAAAAAAATGAACATTAGAAAAAAATATTATACGTAATACAAATTTTTTTTTGTTGGCCTCAACTCTATTTGTGCGACCTATACATTAGACTTAGGTACACATATTTATAAATAAAAAATGTTTGTCTAATGGCAAAATTAAACACCAAAATGATACGGTCTCAAACTTAAACGCCAAAATTTCCAAAAGGGGGTGAGATCTTATTATATCCGCGATCTGCTCCAGGGGCGTAGCCTGTAATCCTCCTCTCTGTCTCAGACGTTGACTGATGGATCTCGCCCGGCGACTGCACCCCTGGGGACTTGGGTTACTTCGCTCGGGGCGGGCAAGTCTTGTCTTCTTGCAACCCCCGGGAAGCCCTCCACTGACAGCCGGGATGAAAAATTATTATGCACAGACTACACCACTGGATTTTTAGTTTTAAAATGCTGAAATAAATATACAAATTCGAAAAATATTTTAAATAAATAGATATGTAAAGTAAAACCATTTTAAAGATAAATCTTTCTTGCAGTAAAACCATTTTAAAGAGAAGCTTTCTTGCAGTAAAACCATTTTAAAGAAAAGATTTTTTGCAGTAAAACCATTTTAAAAAGAAACTATCTTGCAGTAAAACCATTTTAAGGCGATCCAATAGTTCAGGAAAAAATCGAAATCGGAATTCACGCCCTTTTATGGGAGGAGTTTGAAAATACTTAAGAAAAAGCTTTTGGAAACGTTGAAAAAGGTATTTAAGAATTTTTTTTACAGGTTGATTTCGTAAAAACATGTAAAAAACATTAACTCCCTTTTTACGCATTGTTTATTGTAATAAAACGGAAATTTAAAATTGATTTCACGAAATCAAGCGACGCAGAGGCACGAGTCCATCTTTTGCTCCGTTCGGGGCGTGACTGAGGTATGGCGACTGTGGCGTGGACAGTAGTTCTTCGGTGGACGCCATAGGGTTCACTTTGAAAAACCGAATTCGTCGACTAGCGGCCGTATTGTAAAATAACAACGCGAAAATGCATATTTTATTTTCTTTTGGGAAGATCGGGTGTAAATATCAACTTTTTTTGCGAATATTATAAAATAAACTGAATTTGCCACATTATACAATAAAACCATATCCGAAAAGGGGTTTATAAATAGAAGAGTTTGGACTTGAAAGTGTGTTTTTTAGACCTTATACTTTATTTTTTTATAGGCTTATTAAAAGACTTATAAATAAAACGACCGAGATTTTTAAGGGCCAAGGTATTTTCTACACCCAGTATTTAATTGAGGAATCTATAATACTTCTAAGCGATCAAACATTCAAAACAAAAACATATGATTTTTTATAATTTTGCATTATTTACTATGGCTTCATCTTAAAGCGAAGTTTTCTTGCCTTGAATTGCAAAATTGTATACTGCGAATGAATACAATAACCATTATAACACTTTAATGTTTATATACAATTTATATTTCAAAGTCAAAATGTGTACAACAAATATAATGTACAGAAGGTACAATAGCTTATAGGTACCCGTAAATCCTGTTTATTACAGTGAAGGGGTATTTCACCATGCTCCTGATAGGTTATCCTACGTCAAATAATATTAACAAATAAAAATAAAAAATACTGGCAGCAGGCTAAAATTCGGCTTATTTATCCTATATATAATATAATTCCGCTCAAAATATCTCGTCTTCGCTGACGATATCAAACTTTTCAGAGTTATTAAAAGTCATATAGATTCCATTCTTCTGCAAAATGATCTTTATTCTCTTGTCAAATGGTCGGAATTGAAAGAGTACAAAAAAGGTTTATGCGTTATCTGTATATGAGTTAATATACATACTACCAATTCCTGCATCCATCGTAGTTCTTAACAGGAATTCTCGACCTTAGAAGCACGCCGAAAAATATATTTGTGGAAACATTTTTTTAAGATAAATGAAACAATTTAACTTTGTTTGAACCACTTTCATATTTGAGTAAATCCGACCGGTTTCAGAACGACCGTTCCTTCTTCAGGGCAAATGTATACTGTATACTGATGGTCGTTCTGAAACCGGTCGGATTTACTCAAATATAAAAGTGGTTCAAACTAAGTTAAATTGTTTCATTTATCTATAATGGATATCCACAAAGTTATAGCTACATTCAAAAGTACATTTTTTAAGCTGATCTCTGGTATTGTACTGAATCCACCTACGATAAAGAAGATTAACCTACATGTCTCTAACGCGTTTACTCGTGGGAGATCCCACGCACTTTTTTTATGACAATTTGGGGTTTAATTCTTAAGTTAAAAATAAAAATAAAAAACATTTATTATTATTATTATACTGAAAAGCATTGCATGTTATCCGTAAAACGGGTATAAAATAATTTGAAAAAAGTTTTTCCGCACCGATGACAATTCGCGACAATCACATTACAACCTTCAAATAATAAAAATGATCGAAAACCCGATGACAACATCAATTAGAGCCTTGACGAATGGCCTTTGGAACGTCGTAAAATCGGACATTCGCGACTTTTCCGATTTACTTCTAGTTTCCAGATAACGGTTCCGTTCCATTTCCGGAGCTTCCAGTTTAAGGGCTATAAATTAAGAGAAATCGTTCTTTTCCAACTATTATCTATGTTTTATATTTACTACCTTGGAACGCTGGAGCCATAGATATAAAATATTGCAGACAGGTACTATAAAAAGTCATTTGGGTACGATACGTATGTGGAATTACTTCTATTACTAAAATCCCTGAGCGGTGGGAAGGGAAAGGAGATGCGATTGATGTTAGGAAGTACCTGGCTATTCAAATCTTGTTATTTAACCCTTCGAATATAATAAGAAAATAATTTTCTGTCAACTTTTGCCTGTCAAGGTTTGCGCGCAAAATTCCTGGTTCATCCCATGCATTTTAAATGTTCCTATTTATTGTTTTTTTTTAAACGCTTTTGCAAAAACAAAAATTGTTCTAAAATGAAGATAAAATAATCTTTCCGATGTGTTTATTAGAAATCAACATTTTTGATTCTAAATATTAAAATTTCAATTTTGGAAATGTAAATTAGCTAAAAAATGCACACCTGCGAATATTTGAATTAAAGTAATTAAAATAGAATAAATCCAAAATTTTAAATACAGATTCCCTTAACAAAATTTGTAATAAAACTGTCACCTCACTTTTTATCACTTTCATACAATTTTATTTTAAAATTAAATGTGTGATACGTCACAAATTGGTGCAAAATTAAACCATCTTTTTTGATCGGGTTTGTAAAATATCTGAACAACCTAGCTCATATAATTCTAAGACAATGAGAAGCATTATTTCATTCCGCTTCTACCATAAAAGAAATCACAAATATTCGCATGACAGAAAGAGAGATATCTAACTTTTAATAATGCACGTTCGCTCTGGGACAATCTGGGTCTCCTGTTATTATAACGGCATATGATGTTTTGGGACAACTTGGGTCTCCTGTGATTAGACGGGTTAACATGGTTAATGCCATATTAAGCAACATTACCTCTATGTAGTATGAGTAACGCCGCCCCATTTATTAGAATAACCAACACCCTTGCACTGGTCGCTACGTTTGGTGATTTTGCAGGGATGCCCGGATTCATGGGGTGAGGTTTGTTTAGGTCTTGTCGGTGAATGCGTTTGCCCACCTAATGCGTGGCGAGCCGGATCGGGAGAGACTGGTTTAGGGAGACCTAACCTGCACCTCTCCAGCCGGACTCTCTCGACGCACACATACGTCTGTCGGACACATTAACCCCCAGATTCTTACCCACCCCTCATACATTTTTCTTCCCCAGAACTTCCTCTCCATCCTTTCCTTAAAATGACCCTCCTCGCAGCATCCTCAAATATAGACTATGAGGTTTTTTTCTTTGTTAAAATAATATTTTCTAATAATATATTAACAGTAGGTACGCATATAATGCTGTGCTGATTCTGTACAATTGTCTGAAAAACAAATACTTCCTGCTTTTGAATTTAGAAGCACCTAGACAATGTCTAGATTGATATATGTCAGTTGCATATGTTGTGTTTGTTATACCGGTATTTAGACGGATGGTTCTCTGACTAAACCCCACTTGACCCGATCTTGTCTGGAAGCCATTTCCTCCCTCCTAGAACATTTCTCTATTCTTGAGGCCACCCATAAAATTATTTTTTTGCTGAATAGTTGCAATCATTATAAGTAAAAAAATTCTAAAAGATGATTTTGACTTTCAAATGCAACAAAAATAGCAAATAAAATTTATTTAAATAACTTTTCGAGGTTTTATTTACATCAATGTAACATTTAATCATTGAAGGAGACAATATAATTAAATCTAAACGAAATATGTAACAGAAAAAAATCAACGTAAAATAAAACATTATCGGAAAAAAAGGAAGAAAATGGAAATAAATAATTAGTAATTCATTCAAATATAGGATTGATAAAATTTTCGGAAAATAATCAGGTATCAGTAGCTCAATGATAGAGTATTGTCCCCGTATGACAGAGACCCTTGGTTCGATCCCCAGTTGCCGCCGTTAGCTTTATTTATTTTTCTGTATATTTTTATGTTTCATGTTACATTTAGATTTATTAATATTATGATATTCTATGACAAATCCGTGATGGCCTCCGTGGTTGAGGGGCAAGGCTCTCGGCGAGCGATCCGGAGGTCGCGGGTTTAAATCCCGGAAGACGCAAGTAAAATTTTATTTGATTGATTTTGTTTTCACAGTGTAAAAATTAAAAATAATACTTATAAGGTACATCTGCGGCACGTTGCAGAGTGAAAGATACTCACAATATCGCCCAGATGTAAGACCACCATTCAGAATCGAAACCTTGCTTGATATGGCTTTAGCCGTGTTTGATGACTAAACCTGAATAACCAGGTATTTTCCCACCTTTATCTTCCCCATCTCCTTACCCTCCCCACTTACCGTCAGCCTCACAACATATAATAATGATGGGATGAAATAATCTCACTAGTTCCAGGCGGTTGGGAGCAATTGGGACTCTTGTGCCGTATTTACATTATATTTTTTTAAATCGTTAAGTTAGGTAAGCTTGGTGAAATAATATTTAATTTTTTTATACAAATTCACAACTCCCGGATTCGGTGGACTATGTCACCTGTATTATTGCCTTGACCACCTAGTGATATTTTTACTATTGGTCGGAACCGATAAAACCTCTTGATTTCGTTCCAAAACACGTTGATTTATATGTTTTTGTTGGCTCTTTATAGCTCATCTTCATTTTTCTAAGTACCTTACTTTTCTAGTCGATTCATAAACTCACAAATATGAAAATAAAATATCTCTCAGGTAGCTCAATTGCGCCAAAAAGCAGAAATCCCTGTGCTAAGGCAGCAAAAAATTCGAAACATAGAGAGTTCTGGCGTTACGCCATTTTCAAAAACTTTTCTGTTACTTCTATTTTCATTTCAGTCACGAGGCTCTGAGAAAAATAATTCGCCTCAGGGCCTATATCATCTTTGGGGTTCTGAATGGAGGATATTTTTAGGCAAGGACGGAGAGGAAGTTCTACGAAGGAAAAAAGGTATGAGGGGTGGTTAGGAATCTGGGAATCAGTGTGTCCAGGAGTGACGCAGTACATCCCTCCTGATGTTCCGAGAGAGTCTTGCTAGACAGGTCAAAAAGTTTCCCTCGGCCAGTCTCTCCCGATCCGGCCTGCCACGCAGCTGGTGGACAGATGCATCCAACCCCATAATGGACAAACCTCACTCCATGAACCCAGGCACCCCAATACTCACCGAACGTAGTGAACCATTTGGGATGACCTATGGCGGAGGTGTTTGTTATCCAAAAAATGGTTCCCGAAGCGGCGGTACTCAAATTATTCCTACACGTATTTTGTAGGAAGAGTAGAGTACTTAACGTAGTCAATAAATTTAAACTGTTTATAAGAAAATATTTGGAAAAAAATGATTAAATGCACAATATTATAAAAGTCACGTACTCACATTGGTGCTCTAAACGCGGATGAAAAATAATTGCACTTCGATTTTGAACCCAAGAAATTATTTTTCAACGTAAAGGCTGTACTAAGGATCCACGTAGAATTCTACTAACCGATGTTTTCCAAACACAGTATTGTTCTTAGAAAGGTTGTACCTGTTGTTTTTCCAGCTTTATTTCATCTCCGCGAGATGGCAGCCTCGACCTTTTTAATGAGACCTATATATTTCGACATTATTTTATTTATTTCTTGTTTTTATTAGAAACACAAATTAATATCAATTTTTCGTTTAAATTTAAGTTCTAAATTTGTTGCATAAAGTTCGAACAAATAATGGTACGAAAATTTACGCATTTTAGAACTGGATAGAAGAGAGTTCTTTGTTTGATTTTAGTTTGTTGGTTTAGTTGCTTTTAAAATAAATTAAAAATTAATTATACCGATAATTAAGATAAAATATCTTAAAATCATAGTGATTTTAACAATAATAAAGGTAGTCTAAAATATATTTTTATACTTATTTGTTGGAGGAACAAATAACAGTATATTTGGTATATTTATAATAGCTAGGTAAATCATTTTGTTAACTTTTATGTTTGACAAAAAACACTTATAATAACAGCAATTTTTTCGGTATTATATACGAATAATAATGGTAGGTACTTTGCTAATTTGTCTAAAGCCATTTTAGTGAAATATTTCCTCAAATCTATAAGAAAATATATAAAACCTTAAATTTACATAAATATACTCCCCACTTCTTTATTCGAGTTTAAACATGGAATTATAATTAAAACTAAACCAATAAATTCTAATATGATGAGAGTGATTCCATGACAGTTGATCCCCCGACAGTGGCCCCCCCTGGCAATCTTATATAAAATATGCAGTCGGTTCGGAGAAAATACGGTACACCTACTAACACAAAATATAATTAAGTGTCCTCGATGGGGTGTGCAGAGAGGATGTACCACCGAATTAAAAGATAAGTATAAAACATATTTTCATTAAAATGCATCTAACTAACTATCTATCTATCTATTTATCTCTCTATCTTCTATCTTCCATCTTCCGTCTTCCGTCTTCCGTCTTCCGTCTTCCGTCTTCCGTCTTCCGTCTTCCGTCTTCCGTCTTCCGTCTTCCGTCTTCCGTCTTCCGTCTTCCGTCTTCCGTCTTCCGTCTTCCGTCTTCCGTCTTCCGTCTTCCGTCTTCCGTCTTCCGTCTTCCGTCTTCCGTCTTCCGTCTTCCGTCTTCCGTCTTCCGTCTTCCGTCTTCCGTCTTCCGTCTTCCGTCTTCCGTCTTCCGTCTTCCGTCTTCCGTCTTCCGTCTTCCGTCTTCCGTCTTCCGTCTTCCGTCTTCCGTCTTCCGTCTTCCGTCTTCCGTCTTCCGTCTTCCGTCTTCCGTCTTCCGTCTTCCGTCTTCCGTCTTCCGTCTTCCGTCTTCCGTCTTCCGTCTTCCGTCTTCCGTCTTCCGTCTTCCGTCTTCAGTCTTCAGTCTTCAGTGTTCAGTGTTCAGTCTTCAGTCTTCTATCTTCTATATAAATAAAAATGAATCGCCGAAATGTATGTACACGCATAACTTTCGAACGAGTGCACCAAATTGGATAATTCTTTTTTTTGTTTTCGTTATTATCAGAACAAGGTTTGTATAAAACTACTGGTGGTCTCTGGCATTATGAAATTTATACAAAAAAATTGCAATTGCGAGCTGTTTGAAAACTGAATGTACCGGGACTGAATGTATGAAATTCGGGAGGGGGAAGGGAACTCGGGACGGCGGAAGGGGGGGAGTAGAGTAGAGAGAGAGAAGTTGGAGGAGACGGAGTGGGAACGCGAGAGGGGAAGGGGACGCGGGAGAGGAAGGTGAGGCGGAAGGTGAACGGGACGAATGGGAAAGGACACGCAGGGAGAAACAATTTCTCTATTAAATGGCATAGCAACGCATGCCGGGTACCAGCTAGTTTAGGATAAAACTAGATAGTACTAACAATCGACACTGAAAATACATTCGCTTGATATCCATAGCAACTCAATATCAAAGGTATTTTTGAAGTTCATTTTAGGTTTTAATTGGTAAATAATGCAAAATTTTATAATTATTGTAATTTCGGGGGGGGGGGGGGGGGGGGCAACTGTTAGGGGTTCAACTGTTAGTTCACCGACGAGAATGTGTACTGTGACGTTAACTTACAATATTGCACAGAATGCACCTCTAGGTAATAATTTCGATTGTCCTGCGTAACTCAAATTCAATGAACACAAATTTTCTTTGAATTTAAGTGTTGTATTCTAAATTGGAACTAATTGTTTAAAGATTTTAGACAAGTAAATAAAGAAACTACCTATAATATAATAATATTTTAACATAAATTAGTTTTATTCACATTTTATAAAATCTAACTTATTTTTCATGAATTAAGACTATCCCGTGATATTTTAGTGGTCTACGCTAGTTTATTATAAAAGACAGATTAAAGTAACACTGGTTGAAGATAGGTACCTTTTAGTGACGTCAGAGCCAGTAAAACGCTACCATATAAGATTATTTCCTATAACTTTATTGATGTTTGTGTAGTTCCTCTCCTCTCCTCGCACACGATCCCACGTCGCCCGAGTTACTTGCAAATAAAATATATTTTGAGTTATATGGAAAAACATAAAAGTTTGGCGTCCGTATTGGTATTGGTAAAACTGCCATACAGTGGCGTGGAGTGGTGCGAAAACACTGTATTTCTTGAAAAGAGTAAACATTTTTATTTACATACTAACTGGATTACCCGGCTTCGCTCAGGACAACATTCGAAGGTGTTCTAGAATGTGCCACAATGATGTTCCCGATTCCCTATTCCCGAACATTCCACGACATACTCCGCTACTCCTTCTGGAACTTTCTAGAGCTCTATCGAACCTTCTAGAACTTTCTGGAAGACTTCTAGAAATTTCAAGAGGGCGATACTTCCAGCCCTTATATCTTCAAAAGCACGCTCTTTAGGTTAAAACAGGAACCGTCATCCTGGAGGAGGTATAGTGATCTACCACACCATATAACTCGCATGTTCGTACCGGAACTCGTTTCTGAGTTTTTGCAGGACGCATGTTTTTTTGGACTTTCTATTATAATATATATTGATTATTTTATTTATTTTCAATTTGGGGACCCAGGAACCATTTATTGGGTAACCAACACCCCTGCCATAGGTCACTCCAAGTGGTTCGCTACGTTTGGTGATTTAGCAGGGCTGCCCGGGTTCTTGGAGTGAGATTTGTATAGGTCTTGATGGCGAATGCGTTTCCTCACGTACTGCGTGGCGGTCCGGATCGGGAGAGACTGCTTAAGGCAGACATAATGTAGACCTCTCCAGCCGAACTCTCTCGACCCATCGCCTTGCACCGCAGTGGGAGGGGTGGATTCAGACGTCTCTTACATTGACCCCCAGATTCCTACCCACCCCTCATACATTGTTCTTTCTCAGAACTTCCTCGCCTTCTTTTAATTAAAAATACCCTCCACACACCAGCCTCTTGTGTGAAGTTATTGTACAAAAAAAATACCTTTTAATACAGAATAAAAACATTGGTTTACACAAACATGTATGGTATAAATGTCAGATTTAAAATTTTAATTAACTAAAATTTACAATTTTGGAAACAAAATGTGAACGAACTGTGATCTGATTTCAAAAAATATTGTTTTTTATTTATTTATTTAATATCAACGGTATACATATACCATAAGAAGTGATTACATGTCACAAAATGAAAATAGTAATACAAAAATAATAAAAAAAAATGTTTAACAGATGATTGTGGCATTTGAATTAGAAATGACACCAGATAGACAATTACATACAAAAATCTATAGTACAAAATAATAGAATTAATATTGACTGAAAAGGTTTGATAGCATAGCCCTCTTGTACCTACCTTCCGTGCAGTTAAATAGATCTGCAACATCTGCATATCTATTAGTAACATCATGTAACCTAGGTAAAAGGGAGTGTTTAGTATACTCAGTCTTATTATTGTTACATTTATACAGGATTTTAGATCGAGTGGTTCTCGTGGGAATATGAAATTCAATGAGCTTAGTTAAATCAGGACTGTCTTTGCTACCATTTACAATTTTGAACATAAATATTAAGCCGCGGATATAATTCTTCGATCTGAGAGCTTTAATAAATTTAGTTCTTTCATTAAGTAATTGTAGTTTATGTTTTCAATGGGAATACCGAGTTTAAAATTAATATGTCTTAGAAATTTATGTTGAATTTTTTCGATTGAATCTGAATGTATTTTAAAATGGGGGGACCAGATCGAGGAGTTATATTCGACTTGACTACGTACTAAGGATGTATACAAAAAAAAAATATGAGTTCTTTCGTTGCTTGAGTTGATCCAACCGCTTTCCCGCCCTGGCATCTGTATCTAATGCATTTTGGTTACTCCTTCAGGACTCCCACAAGAACTCGAATTTTTTGAGTTGCACGAAGCAATTTTTCTTTCTGTTTAAAATATCTGCTTCTTTTAAATTTTGGTTATCTAAGCTGCGTTTGCGTGATATATTTCTACTCGTCGCCCTTGCTCCCTTCGCCAATCTCCGGCAGTGTTCGTGCATCTTCGCCACCAGTGTTTTCCAAGGCTTTCTTCGTTGTCCGGGTCAGGCATATAAAATGGCAGTGTGCGCCCGTAATATTCCTACTTTCATACAGCTAGACTGGCGCTGAAAACGCTGCTAGGGACCATAAAATTCTAGGATTACTTAGCGGAATGGATGTAGACTAGAGATTAAAGAATTACAACGCATTTCTATAAATTTCTTACATCCCCTCCGTTGAATCCGATTCACAATTTTATTTATTTATTAACGTAAAAAAAAACTTCTAAGTGTGTCGCTCACGCGAAACGTGAAACCTTCAGAAAACCAAATTAGACAATAATGGGGAGGCTACCAAGCACCGCACAAAGTGGACACCGATTTTATTCAATCTCATTCTCTAGCAGGCTAAATACTATGGATTTATGTCTTTGTCTCCTTTTAGTGTCGCTTTTTCGTTTCACCGAGCTTGAAATCACAACGGTGCTAAATAAGTACAATTCACACGTGGTAGAAGTGAAACCTTCAGAAAATTAAACTTCGAGTGAATGAGACAAATGCAGAGTATCAGGTGTAGGATAATTTTAGGGTTTATTTATTACGATTTTGTTATCAAGTTTAAAACCTATTGCACAAAGAGGAGGCCGATAGATTCAGGCTAAATCCTATAAATGTGTGTGTTTGTCTCTTTTTAGTGTCGCTCGTTTCCGTTTCATCGAGTTTCAAATCACACCGGTGCTAATGGAGTTTTCACTTCAAAAAAGAATGAAGTGGTGTTTGATGGAATTGGGTGAAAGTAGAGGCAGGATATTATAAACAAGGAATGGAAGGGAAAAACATTTTATGGGTAGTTTTCTCGAGTATGTGCTAAAGTTACATACTTGTTTACGTGGAAAAGTCCTTCGTACGTCACTGGGAATAATTACTTAAGTTTTCAGATTAGCTTACTTTTCAGAGCTCCTTAAGATCTACACGACGATGCACGAATAACTCATGTAAGCTTTGTTGTGATTCTTTTGTCGCGTGAATTTCGAAGCTCTTATCTGACTCAAGCAACGAACAATTTTTAGAATATACACGCCAATTATCTCGACAACCCTTGGGCCACGAGATATAATTAAATATTTGGAGACAACGAAATCGTTTCATCGCTAACTCTGGTGTGTATTGTATAGGGGCCTTATTAAAAACCTTCTCACCAAACCAAATCACTTACCTATACGCGCAGGAGTACGGATGCATATACACGATCTGTTTTATAACGCTTCATTCATTTTGTGCTCCGATTGGCATACAGGATCGGAGGAATCCAGATTTTTGGAATTCCGCACATTAAGGGTGCCTACCTACACGGTAGATAGGTGTCAAGAACCGCAATATCGCCAGTCCGTTGCTGACCATCGTGACATTTCGCTCTACGTCGAAGTGTTATTTATCCTATCGTTACATAAAGTGTAAATCCTATCGTATTGTATCGAATGCTTTGTGTGAACTTCTTATGTAAATCGACTCTTGACTCAAACTTTATCGTGGTTCTAATAACCGACCAGAACAATCTTATCGTACGCCTTTGGATACACTTCTGACCGTCGCCGAATGGAGATCAAGCCACGAGACACAACAGTGAGTACCACTTAATTGTGAATTACCTATCTTGTTTGGTGGTCGGGCATAACTCATATCGAAATCCATAAGCGTCTTAGCAAAGAGTAGCCGCAAAGTTACTCTCACCCCCGTGCATCGTCACGATTCACGATCTGCGTATTAGTTTATGTTTTAAGGGTATATTACCGCAAGCACAGAATATTGAGGGATTTTTGATGCAGTTTTAAGAACATTTCTATATTGTTTATTAGAAAAAAATATTATGTTTTGAAAAAATAAACTTTCTTCTAAATGGTGCGTTAAAAAAACGTGTTAAAATGTTTAAAACAATTGCGTGAAAAAATATTTACAAAACCTCTAAAAATAGCTTAAAGTTCGATTATATCTTTTAATTCTAAATACAGAAGAATTATAAAAAATATACATTATCATCACATCAATGTTGTCTAAACGACTGAATAATAAAATTATTTTAAAAAGCATTAAAACAATGCTTAAATAAATAAAAACAGTTTTTCAATATCACGATATTGTTATTTTGTCTCACGCCATTATATAAACCAAGACACGAGTTATTTCCAGTCAGTATGCGAGATGATTTCAGAGTGAAAGCACGTCAAATTTTTCAAAAAATAAATACGTAAATGTGTAGGCACATAAGAAAAGGGGTCACACTAAGGGTTAGTCGTTATGTTATTGTGTTTTATTTCAGAACCAAGTTGACTTTTTTACTAGAACTTCCATTTCGCGGCCGCCTGTTTGCAACCAGCGGCATAGAATGGTTTAGAGTGCCCCTTTACCCGTATTTTCGTATTCCTAGTTTTATTTATTTACGTCCTACTGTGCTTTTACATAAATTAGGTAAAGATAAAGATATATATAGTATTGTTCACTTTGCAGACATATTATTAGTATTTTTAGTGAACAAAAGATAATAATTGAGAATAGTAGGGAAAAAGTTTCATAATAACACGAAACGATCCTCACCATATATATCTCCCAGTACGAATCTAACAAACCTTGTAGCAATAATTAAAACTACCAAATGTGAATAACCAACAAATTGTGCTATTTCATATTGAAAAATGTTAGTTCACATTCCTGCCGCAAGTTTTTAATGAGAACTATGGAATATAATATGAATATTTTCAGAGACCTAGGTATAATGCCAGTAGCCGAAATAACAAATGGTAATATTTTTATAGTCTGAGAGTGCCAAATTCTTTTAATCTCATTTCCTAAATCTATGTATTTTCTAATTTTTCAGAAACTGTTTTTTTTAATATTACAGGAATTTGGAATAGCTACATCAATGATATAAGTTATTTTTTTAAATTTTGTCATGTAAAACTATATCAGGTCTATTATGACTAATTGTTCTGTCTGTTAGTATAGTTTTATCATAATATATTTTATAAAATTCATTTTCTAGAAATGAATTTGGTTCATATTCGTAATATGGTACTATATTACGGCAGTCAATCAAATTATGTTTAATTACCAAACTTTGGTGGATTATTTTTAAAACCTGATTGTGCCTAAATGTATACTCGGACGGCGCTAATATAGAACATCCCGATATAATATGTTCTATAGTTTCTGGAAAAGCCAAACATTTTCTACATAAATCATCAATTTGATTTATATCTTTGATTATATGCTTCCTATAATTTTTAGTATTAATGACTCTATCTTGAATGGCAAGCATAAATCCTTCTATTTCTGCGCTCAACTCTCCAATACTCAACCATTTGTTTGACGAAAGTTTGTCAACATACGTTTGGTTGAGATAATTGAAGTGTTTTGCATGAATAATTTTATTTGACCAGGAATCTAATAATTCCTGGTTAGTATTTATAAGAATGTTGGCATTCTCGTCATATAAATTTAAAGGTGTAATGTTTATATCTGCCTTGCAAATTATTTTGTGCATTTCTGAGCTATTAGCTTTCCTATGGAAAAAAATTCTAAGCGTTTCTACCTGATTGTATTTCAAAGATGTTATTTTGACTACACCTCTACCTCCTAAATTTCTGGGTAAATTAATTCGCTCTATAGCTGAATTTGGATGATGGCAATTAAAATTTGTTAACGTTGTTCTAATTAATCGTTCTAAACTATCTAAATCTGTATTGGACCATTTAATTATGCTAAATGAGTACGTTAGTAGAGGTATTGCCCAAGTATTTATTGCTTTTACAAAATTTTTAGCAGATAGATTGAATTTTAAAAATTTTCTGATCCTAGTTTGAAATTTAATCCTAATATCATTTTTAATACTAGTGTGATCTAATCTATTCGATTGCGGGTATCCTAAATATTTATAAACCTCACCCCCTTTCATACTTTTAATTTTGAAATTTCTAAATATACCCTCGTCTCCATCTACAATTTTGCCTTTCTCTATATGGATCGTTTTACATTTATCTAAACCAAAAGTAATTTTAATATCATCTGAAAAATTTTAACTACCTTAATCATTTTCTCTAAATTTGATTCAGAATTTGAAAATAATTTTATATCATCCATATATAATAGATGTGAAACTATACTACTCTCTCTTGTATTACCGTTAATTTTTATTCCAAACTTGCTTTTAATTAACATTTTAGACAGAGGATTCAATGCTAAGCAAAATCAAAGAGGACTCAATGAGTCTCCTTGAAAAATCCCTCTTTTTATTGAAATGCTCGGTACTACTATGTTCTTACCTTTTAAATTTACTAGTAAATCTGTATTCCAAAAGGACATAATATTTTTCAAAAATCTAATTATAATTGGTTTAACTTTATATATTTTGATTAGCCACGAGTGCGGGACACTATCAAAATATAACTTTTATATAACTATATAATTTTTATATATATAACTTTTTGTAAACAATAATAATAAATATTGAAAATGACCGATATTGTATTTATCTTTCCAATATATTCAGATATAATTATGATCACATATTACGAAAATAATGCGAAATTGAATACCGTATTGTTTTGACATCTGTCAATGAAGAACTAATGCCTACCGTCCAGCAGTGTATTTGGTTGTATCGAATAATTTATCAAACAAGTTTGATCAAAATCTGATAAAGAGTCATAAAATCATGAGCTCCTCCTGCAATAGGTAACGTTTCTATCTAAATTTACCTAAAACATGCGCATTCAGTTTAATAAACATAATTTGAAAGATGCCCAATATTTAACGTTTCATGTTCAAATCTTACTCAAGTGTACCATCTAGTCTAGATTCTTCGCTGCTCTGACTTCGTCGGTGGCGCGCAGCGGTTCCCCGTTTGAGCATACTTCATACTTCCCCACCCCGAAATATTATTTCGGTTTTGGTAAATTACCCCTTAACGATAGCCGGACAGTACCTCGAAGTAATTAAAAAAAACCACAAAAAAATCTCTTAATTGGATGACATTATAAAGCGTGTTTTTTTAGAGGTTAGGTTTTTAAACTGTCAACATTGTTTCTACAGACTGTCAATTTGACAGTTCACAGTTGATTTGTAGTCAGTATGTTTTGCCATTTGAATAGACTGACGTCACAACAGCGCTTGCAAATTGTGCAAATTTTGAAAAATTGTGCAAAACACGACGGGTGCCACCGTCAATTTATTGCGGGAACGATTTGGTATTGGCATAATTTTACGTTATGGACCTCTGAACTGGCCTCCACGATCGTGTGATCTCACGCCATTAGATTACTTTCTTTGGGGCTATGTGAAGTCACTAGTCTATGCTGATAAACCAGAGACGTCGGCGATTTGGAAGTCAACATTCGCCGTTTATTGCTAATATTATGGCCCCAGTTGCTCGACAAAGTTGTCGATAATTGGCCTTCACGATTGCGCTTTATTGAGCTAGCCCTGGCGCTATCATATTCAAATAATAATGGCATAAAATTATCTATTAAATAAAGCCAATATCATAGACATTAACATTATTTTCATGTGTTTTTTTTTCATTTTGCATACCTCTAAAAAAAAAAACAACAAACACAACAAACCTCGGTCCTATCCAACTGGTATTTGGCTTAGATGTTTGTCAGTTAAGAGCCTGTCCTTGGAGAGGAAGGTTCAATTCTCTCAAACCAAAAACATTTGGAATTATTATAGAAAAAAAGGTTGTTTTTTTATTTGTTTTTTTATAAATTATTTATTAATATTTCATTCCAGATTTCAGGCACAATTATTTTGAATTCGTGTTTTTAATTTAACATTTTTAGTCATATTATTTTGGATTTATGTATGTAAAATTTTAGATTTATGTATGTAATGTAAAATTTTTATATACCTACTCGTAAATAAAAAACTCGCTTCACGATGATTGTTCGAGATTAACTCCGATTATCCGATTTTGATGAAATTTGGCTTACAGTGTGTAATTTTTTTTTTTACGTGAGCTCCCCACAGGAGGCCCTGAGTAAAATAATTTCCCTCAGGGCCTATGTCATCTTTGAGGATGCTGTGTGGAGGGTTTTTTAAGGAAAGGGAGGAGAGGAGAGTTCTGGGAAGGAAACGGGTTTAAGGGGTGGGTAGGAATCTGGGGTTTAGTGTCATCCGCCTCCAAGGTCTAGACAAACCTCACCCCATGAACCCGGGCACGTGAGTTAATTTATCAACAAACACTTGGTTATCCAGGTTGGGTAACCATCCATTAGATGGCATTGTGTTTCGTTGGCCGGGTCAGCTATCATTTTGTATATTTTTTTAAGTTAATACCGCACGAGAGTCCCAAATGCTCCTACCCGTCTGGAGCCAGACTATAGCATCCCCAATTATTGGGGTATGTTGTGAGGCTGAAGATAGTGAGGAGGGGAAGTCTTAAAATCACAAATATGTATCTACTTGCCAATTTACAAATTACAAAAATCGATCTATTTTATTAAAATTTCTGTCAGGGGCCTTTCAAAAACTCTCCCTCTAGTCCCAAAATCCTACCACTGTACCACGGAGGTCACCAATAATGACGACCATAACACATCCCGCTCGATTTTTCATCCTTTCTTGTACCATAAAACATATATATAATACTCTTTTATACATTTTTTCTCCCGGCATTTTATTACCGTTATTTATGGCACTTTTTAACGGGCACTCTTTCGTTCGGATTTTAAATTTGAAATTTTATATATTAAATTTGATGTATGTAGTTATATTATTACGGAGGTAAGTAACCACTGGTAAAATTGTTATTTGAAAAGACAAATTATGAATTTACACACTTGCAAAATTATGGACATTATGCGTTGCTATTGTGGACACAAAAAGGTTGTTGTTTCAAAATTTTGCTTTTTTTTGGTTCCTCGTTTAACCCCTTTTTACATTAAGATTTTTTTAAATAATTGTTAGAATTTAAATTTTCAAAAAGGGGGTTCAATTTTGTTTTTTTTTAGGAAATAAGTAGCAATAAATCGAGGAGCTTTATAAATGTATGAAACAGCAATTATGGTCGAGGGGTAAGAACTAACAATCCGAGAGTCGCGGTTCAAATCATGGGGTGCGCAAATAAATATTATTTGATTAATTTGTATTAATTTTAAATAATATATCTATACTATATTTGCGGTACATTCCAGAGTGAAGGATACTCTCAGTATCGCCCTGGTTTAAAACCTTCCAAGGCGTTCAGAATTGAAACGTTGCTTGAAATGGCTTTAGACGTGTTTAGTGATCAGATCTGAATAGCCATTCCGCAGTTCAGCCTTTTCCCCATCTCCTTCCCCTACCACTATCTTCAGCCTCATAACATACCTCAATTAGAGATGGGAATGCTATAGTTTTACCTTATCCAGGTAGGAGCAGCTGGTATTCTTGGGAGGAAAAGTTTAAAAAACGTTCCATAGCGAAATATACTCTCAGTATCGCCCTGGTGTAAGACCACCAATCAGAATTGAAACTTTGCTGGAAATGGCTCTAGCCGTGTTAGGTGACTAGATGTGAATAGCTACGTACTTCCCCACCTTTCTCTTCCCCACCTCCTTCCCACCTCACTACCTTCACCCTCACAACATACCCCAATTGGGGATGCCATAGTCTTACTGGCTTCAGACGGAAGCAGTTGGGACTCTCGTGCGGTATTCACATAAAAAAAAATTAAAAAAGCAGCCAGTATAGACAGGTCGTGTGACCGGTAGTATAAAACACCGGCATAAGCCTCACAACGTATCCCAATTGGAGATGTCATAGTCCTACTGGCTCCAGGCGGTTGGGAGCAGTGTGTGCGGAATTCACATAAAAAACAAGTCAATGAACTTTATACATATATTGCAAAGCAACTACGTGATTTTTATAACGGCGGTTATTTCAAAAAGAGAAAGATTCCGAAATATAATTTTTTTTATTTTTTTTTTATTTATTTATCTATAATAAAATATGTTTACAATGGTTTTATTTGTATGCCTGTCTCACTAGGGTATACCTGTGTCGAGACAGGCGTACAGGTATATAAATGAATATAGTAATTACAAGGATATTTCAGACGACTCTGGTAAATAAGTTCGACTGGTATTAAAAGAAAAGTTAAGGGAATGAGAAGAAGTCAAGGGGTGGAATTTATATTTAAAAAAAACATTATGTAGGTAGGTATTTATTACCTATTTGGGGGGGCGGGTATGGGTACCGCCGCAACCCAACCCACGCCCCTGCCATAGGCAACCCCAAGTGGTTCGATATGTTGGGTGATTTAGTAGAGGTGCCCGGCTTTACGGGGCGAGGTTTGTCTAGGTCTTGATGGCGGATACATTTACCCACCTACTGCGTGGCGGGCGGGATCGACAGAGACTGATTGAGAGTGACCTCATGACCTCTCCAGCCGGACGCTCTCGATCCATCGCCTTGCACCTCAGTGGGAGGGATGGATTCGTATGTCCGTCACTCCTGGACACATTTACCCCCAGATTTATACCGATCCCTTGTATCCTTTTTCTTCACAGAACTTCGTATCCTTCCTCACCCTAAAACGGATACATATGTCACTCATGGGCTCCCAGACTCTTACCAATCCCTAATACCTGTTTCCTTCTCCGAACTTCCTCTCTTTCCTTTTTCTAAAAACTCTCTCCACTCAGCATCCCCAAAGGTAACAAGGTAACATAGACACGAGGGAAATTGTTTTTCTCAGGGACTGACGATTTCACAATGAAAAAAGAATTTCAAAACCATTGAAACCATTTAAAAAAAATTTAACAAAAATATGAACTTGATTAGAAGACAATATTAGCGAAACTCAATCGAAAATCTGGAGACAGAAAAATCAGAAAAAGATATTGGCTCCACTGGGACTCGAACCCAGGATCCTTTAATTTAATCAAATATTATAATTTGTGATTTTACTATAATAAATATTCATTCTAGACTTGCAGAAAAGTCAACAGATGTCGCGTATTAAAAATAAAATGTATAGAAATTTATCCAAAAACTATCTAGACAGCATTTAGTTCGAATGGAATCTTGCAATCATATATAAATATAGCAGCCAATAATATGTGCGTTAAGAAAATGCAGATAATGTTGGTAGTTCTTAGTCGAAGTATGATACAGTTAAAAGTGACCGAATAGGATATAGGTTCCGTAGCTAAGTTGATTGAGCTCTTGCCATGTAAGCAACGGGTCCTGGGTTCGAGTCCCTGTGGAGCCAATATCTTTTTCAGATTTTTCTGTCTCAAGATTTTCGATTGAGTTTCGCTAATATTGTCTTCATTTAATCAAATATTATAATTTGAGATTTTACTCATAAAATTTAAAAAAATATGAACGTTTGTGATAAATTTACAGACAGATGAAATGCAAAACCGTGAAATTTAAACAGGACGTCGCAACGTTCAGTTAATAAACGGATTTCCATTAGTAAAAAAAATACTAAACCTTACTGAAAAACAGAACTGCTTCGAAATATTTCGAATCTCATGCCTGCAAAATTTTAAAATCGAGCGTCTTTTTGCACGAGGCTAGTAAGCGAAAAAGTGTTTTTTATTTATTTTGTGCATAATTTTATAAAAAAGAAAAAAATTTAGAACATGGAAAACCTCAAAAATAGTCTAAGCCATAAAGGGGTATTTTTTAAAAATTGTTTCTTGTATTACTTCATAGTTAAGTCATGAAAAAACATTTTTGTTTGGTGGTTTACGCTTATATTTTTTGTTACGTAAATAATAATTTTATTGGAATTCCAGTACATAGAAAAGCTAGTAAAAGCTTTGATTTATCAGTAACATATTTTTTGATGTTCACACTGTAAGCCGATTCCTCGTAAAGATTAATCAAAATAGTATCTAAATATGATTTCACGTATATATTCATCTTAAGTATTTCACGTATTATTTCACGTATATATTCATCTTACATCTTGATTTTTTACCGATTTATTACATATTTCCCTTCAACACGGTAAGTTAAAGCTCTTAAATAATATACATTATTCTTGAAGATAATATCTAGACTTTGCCCGCGCCGAAACGCAGATTATATAAAATTCCCTCGATAGAAAAAAATCGCAAAGTATGCACCAAAAATTATTATAAACACGTTTATTTCAGTTATTTTACAAGTTATATGTATGAAAAAATTCACAGTGTTTTTTTAAGTGCTGTTTAAGATAATGTCTGCGAGATTTTTGCTCTATTTTAAACGAGTCGTGTTTTATTAAACATTTTCGCATCGATTTTGTCGCTGTAAATGTTAGCGCTCTCCTCTAACATTCGTAATTTCGTATCTCTCCATCTTCTTCTTTTCGAGCCCGGTTGCAGAGATTTAAATGGTGGCCGTAATTCTACTGCCTACACACCCACATTCTATTATCACGGGAATTATTTTTCATACTAAATGTTCTAGGACTATTTTCCTTGAATTTGAACAACACGTGCTTGGGCTGTAAAATCCTATCCTATCAAAAGATACATGGCTTTTCCGGACAATTATGCCTACCTTTTTTAACGGTGTTATTTTTGGTCCAGATCTTTGGAATGTAATTCACTAGATGCGACATCCTCTGGAGAATATTAAATAAATTAATTTTTAAAAATATCCTATTTGTAAGCGTTTGTAAAGGTCATTTCATGAACACTCTCCAGCCCTAAAGAGTCCTAAATTCTCCAGTCTCTTATTCTTTCAAAATAAATGAGTCCTACAATTTCAATACCGCTATATCCGATTTTTTGACAAAATGATCTGAGTATGACATCTTGTTCACATTCTTGCGAGGAACAAGACTAATCTAAAATTGAGTTTCAAAACCTCCCTCATCACGACCAAAAACCATGTTAAAACTGCGAGTGAGAAACAAAACCCGCTATATCATTCAAGAAATTACTATCAAAACCCGCTTTATCGGAATTAAACCAATCACGAGCAGTTATTTTGCCAAGATGGCGGAGGTAGAAACACGACCCTCAGGTCAGTGGAGCTTCAAAAGTTTATATATTCCATATAAATCACAAAGTGAGTGTCAAAATCCGCTATATCCATTTTATTTATCCAAATTACTTACATATATATTTCTAGACACACATTGAAAAATGAACACTTTTCGAATGTGTATTACTCCAACTCATTGTATAAAAAAATAAAATGTTATTTTTTATTTACGTTAGAGAAGTGACAGTTTTTTGCGGTTTTCTCCGAATCAGTGAAAGTTGATATAGCGGATTAGAAATTGAACGACTCAAATATCAACTGTACTTTTGCCACTAATCTTTTCATAAATGAAATACTAATAGTAATAGGGGTAACAAATGTAAAATCGTGCAATGTCCAGTGTATTAAATAGAATTTCCTCCGCGTGCAAAGCCGTATCTTCTCCAAGCATAAACTTTCCATTGAAGTGTGTTTATCGAAAGTGACCTGCCAGGTAAGTATGTTTCTGTATCCATTTGTAAATAGTAAAATTAGATAAAACCTAAGAATTCTTAATAAATTGTACAGCGCCCTTGAGATTATTTTTCACAAAAATTGCGCTCTACAAATTATTCAACCATTATTATTATAAGTTACAAAAAATCCCGGGAGCCATTAATTGGATGACCAACACCTCTGCCATAGGGCACCCCGAATGGTTCGCTACGTTTGCTGTGATTTAGCGGGGTTGCTGAGTTCATGGGGTGATTGTTTGTCCAGGTCTTGGTGGTGGACGCATCTGCCTACCAGTTGCGTTGCGGGCCTTTGATCTCTCCGCCCGAATGTTTCGACCTTGCACCGCAATGGTAGGGATGGATAATGGATACATACATCACTACTGGACACACTGACCCTGTGTTACATAGTATTATACATGTAGTTTCAACATCCATCGACATTTGTCGTTAATAGAGATAGTTATATGTAGTTTTGAGGCGTCTCAAAAGATGTCAGTTAATTAGTACTTTAGAAAACTTAGTTTGTGTCTAATGCACTAACGGTTACGGAAATAGCCGATGATTCGCGAAATAAGCTGGGTTCCCGAAGTGTCGGTTTCTCTAGATTCAGAATTACTTGGAGCATCCGATGGAACGGACGTATGGTCCTGTTAAATACTCATTTAAAACCTTACGATAACGTAAATGAAGCAGCTTGTAATCTCGACGAACCTCGATCTTTATTGGAGTTTCATATCAAGAAATCTCAATCATTGAGGTTGGAGAATTAGAACATCACAATTCCCCAGAATCCTACTAATTTCATCATGCCTTTTTTTCTTTCCCCGATCTTCTTCTCCTTTTTTTACATAAAAAAACCTCCACACACCATCGCCAAAAGTACTTTCCCCATGGGCACTGAGGAGGCCTCCTGTGCGGGATTAATGTTAAAAAATAAACCTATTATTCACCAATAGGAATCTGTCCGTTGTACCCAGGTACATTTAAAACATAAATTCTTAAGATGAAGCCATAGTAAATAATGCAAAATCATACAAAATCACATGTTTTTGTTTTGAAAATTTGATCGCTTAGAAGTATTTTAGATGCTTCAATTAAATACTGCGTGTAGAACATACCTTGATCCTTAAAAATATCGGTCATTTTTTTTATAAGTCTTTTAATAAGCCTATAAAAAAATAAAGTATAAGGTCTAAAAAACACACTTTCAAGTCCAAACTCTCCTATTTATAAACTCCCTTTCGGTTATGGTTTTATTGTTTAATGTGGCAAATTCAGTTTATTTTATAATGATCGTAAACAAAGTTGATATTTACACCCAATCTTCCCAAAATAAAATAAAATATGCATATTCGCGTTGTTGTTTTACAATACGGCCGCTAGTCGACGAATTCGGTTTTTCAAAGTGAACCCTATGGCTTCCACCGAAGAACTACTGTCCACGCCACAGTCGCCAAACCTCAGTCACGCCCCGAACTGAGCGGGAGATGGACGCGTCTTTTCGCGTCGCTTGATTTCGTGAAATCAATTTTAAATTGCCGTTTTATTACGATAAACAATGCGTAAAACAGGAATAATTATTTTTTACAGGCTTTTACGAAATCAACCTGTAAAACAAAACTTTAAAATACCCTTTCCGACCTTTCCAAAAGCTTTTTCTCAAGTATTTTTAAACTCCTCCCATAAAGGGCGTGAATTCCGATTTCGATTTTTTCCTGAACTAGTGGATCGCCTTAACATTATGCAGGTTGTTTTAGGAAGCTTGAAACGCAAAAAGTCAAAGGTCTCATTGGAGCACATTCCATTGAAATACTGGGAAAACAAATACATCATTTTTACTCTGGAATCTTACTTATTTTGTATCATCGGTTTGATATTTTATTGAACATTTTACCTCAGCTAGGTGGCAAGGCGGCAGTGGCGTACGGCACGAGGCGGCCCTACCGCACTGGCGCGGCTTCGTCTATCTTTAGCCCCGGGCAGAATGTTTATTTTCCCATATTTTTGGGTTTGGCGCGAGGCATAAATAAAATAAAAATATATCACTGTTTTTCCACATTGGTTGGACAGGGTTCTAACTTCATTTTACCATTTACCAAAAAAAAAAGTTTGCAAAAACAATTTATTATTATCTCTTTACCGATTTCGGATTTTGAGATTGAATCTTGTGTTTTTTTTTCACATTAACTCCACACAGGAGGCCTTGAGGAAAATAATTTCCCTTAGGGCATATCTCATCTGAGATTCTGTGTGGAGGGTCTTTATGAAGAGAGGAAGGAATGAACATTAGTCTTGAAGAGACCCGCGTTGTAGGAAGGGGAAACACAGAGGCCGGCAAATCGTTCCATAGCCGACCTGTTGAACACCAGAGCGAGTCGAAGAAGCGACCCGTTCTCATGTGACAAATGTCAACCTTTATACACCGGTGCCAAAGGGATCAATGACGTAATTCCTCGGAGCATCTTCCATTGAAATACCTGTAGAAGAAGGATAGCATTCCCACTCGACGCCTGTGCTCTAAAGATTGCAATCCGTCTGTTAAGATGGGAGAATCTACAAACGGACCGCCCGTTTCTGCACAGAGCCGAGGGTATTTTGGAGCTCCAGATCAGAGGTGGCTGCCAAATTCAACCGTGGGGCGCACTTGTGATTAGTACAGGATGCAGATACTTTACCACGGTTGAATTTGGCAGGCACCTCTGGTCTGGAGCTCCAAAATACCTGAAAAGTACCCTCGACTCTGTGCAGAAACGGGCGGTCCGTTTAATAGATTCTCCCATCTTAACAGACGGATTGAAATCTTTAGAGCAAAGGCGTCGGGTGGGAATGCTATCCATGTTCTACCGGTATTACAATGGAAGATACTCCAAGGAACTAGCATCATTGATCCCTTCGGCACCGGTGCATAGTCGAACAACGCCAAACGTGCCCAACATTTGTACACGGTTGACATTTGTCACATGAGAAACCTGTCGTTTCTTCGACTCGTTCTTGTGTTCAACAGCTCGGCTAAATAAAGTTTCTGCTGTATGGAAACCTACTTTACCTACTTAACCTACTTAAAAATTTACAAAAATTCTGCCTCAATACAGGTTCACCTAGTGAGGCAGGCTATGCACAACTAAAAATACTGTATAACTATACTACTCCTGTGTAACCTTTCTTACATTACTTTCTATTTGTTAATTTTTCTGTACTGATTAATGTAATCTATTTGTAGACTACATTGAGCATGTAATATTTTTTTTAGTTGTATTGTTGTCAATTTCATTGAATAAAGATTATTATTATTATTATTATTAATGATTTGCCGGCCTCTGTGTTTCCTGTACGCCCAGTTTTTGAGAGGCTAACTTAACTCTGGCTTCGATGGAGCCCCCATATCTGAGCTGGTCACTTATAGCTACACCCAGGCCTGGGCAAAATACATGCTTTGCTGTAATTAAAATACAAATTACAAAATACTTTTTCGCATGTATTTAAAATACGAAATAGAAAATACAGTATTTTAACCATTTTTTTATTTCAAATACAAAATACAAAATACTTTGGGTTTTGCTAGAACCTTTGGTTGCAATAAATTGTCGTAAGTGCCCTTATCTAAGGGTGCGTTTCCATAGAAGCAAAGTTGAGCAGAGTAAAACAGAGACGTGCAAAAATTGACCAATCATATTGCTCAAAAGACACATCTCATCTCCGCTCCACTTTGTAAAGTTTTGTGGTATAGGACAGGTGTTAGATAATAATGATAATTATTATAATAACACGACATTTGTATAGCGCGGTTTTGTGTTTTTTCACATCATGTGTTCAATTCGTGCGCTTTACTGTAATTAACTTAAAAAATAATCTAGTAGGTATTCAGTCAAATTATTCCTACAGTGCTTGATATAATACTATGACACAAAAATGTACAATTCAAAGCAATGACAAGTATAATATAATATGATACAAAAATGATAGAAAATGTTTAATAAAAGTGCTTTTATAGCACAGTCATTGTTGCCAACTCTAAATATTAACATACATACATATTGCTCTGGATTCTAGCGTTTTTAGTCTATGTATTATCTATGTCAGTTTATTTTTCATTATATTTATTAAGGTCGCTAAATGTTATTGAAAATGTATTTTGAAGCCATAAGTATTTGAAATACAAATTACAAAATACCTTAGCATCAGGTAATTGAAATACAAATCACAAAATACATTTTTAGGAAATAATTGAAAAACAAATACAAAATACGTGAGGGAGCGGGCCGTATCGGTAGAGACGGGACGAGAAATAAAAGGCGTCAGTCGGTGTAGTGAGCCAGTCGTTTATTGGGCTACTTAGCGAGGTCGGTAAAACGGTGGCATGATGTAATGCGGAGTGTTGTAGATGAGATGCTGCAGGCGCTCGGAGGAGATGGAGATGGTGTGGTGAAGGTCAGTGAGTTGCTCAACACCTTGGCGGTGGAGATGACCTATCTTCCAGGCCGTTGCTCGACGCTTTGAGTCGCGGAGATGAACGGTGAGTGGCTCGGTGAGCTGAGCCACCAGCAGGTAGCCCTGGCAAGGCGGAGCGTATTTCCATGGCAGCGAAACACAGTGCGCTTCGGGGTGCCATGAAAGGTGAGCTGATCCCTGGACTGAAGGTGACGCAAGCTTTGTAAGTCGCGGGATGTAGCTGTTCTGCGGAGCTGAAGACACGGTGGGCCTTAATAGCTGAGACGTGGTGATGGACCTCGGGAAGCTGCCCTGGATGCGTAGAGATGCCATGCAGGAGCACTTGTGCGGAGATCTGTTACATGCTGAGATGTTGACCGACTAATGGTCTGGGACTGACTGAGCGAGCGCCGAGTTTAGTCGCTTTATATATATACCAGCGCGACCGGTGTTCCATTCGCCGGCAATGTGTACACTAGAAGGTACTCGAACATACCCGGTACTGAATATTCAGGCGGCTTATAAACTCCAGACCTTTCTAGGCGGTGGCGATATTATCATTCATCGAGACGGTCGGGGCAGGCGAGCAAAGTACATCGCGGCCGGCATAAGTAGGTACCTAGGCAAGTGCCGGCGCCGCGCGAATATTAGATGTTTCTTGTGTCTTCTTTTGATGGCGAAGTTGATAATGATGTGCCGCCACATACGTATACGTATTTCAATTACGTACTTCAATTACAAGTAATTCAAATACTGCTCAGCCCTGGTTACACCATGCATATCAATGGAAGATTGCTTCCGTTGAAGGAGATCCCTTTTAGACGTGGTTGGGTCTTTGAAATATTAAATTCAATGAATTGGTTTATTTTAATGGAAAATATTTCAATAGGAAGTATACTTAACATTTTGGACCATACCTAAACAACATGCAGATGGAGCCAATTGCAACCAGATTGGGCATAATAATTCATTTCATAAGGTTCTAACCACATTTCCCTTTTTTACATTAGTTCCATACAGATTAGATTTTTTTCATTAGATCCGAGGAAAACAATTTCCTTCGGGGCCAATGGCATTTTTGGGAATGCTGTGTGGGAGGTATTTTAAGGGAAAGGAATTACAGGAACTTCTGGCAAGGAAAAAGTAAAAGGGGTGATTAGATATCTGGGGTCAACGTGTTCAGGAGTGACGGACGTATGAATCTATCCCTCCCACTGCGGTACAAGGCGATGGGTCGAGAAATTTTTTAAAAAGTATTTCAGTTAGAACCTTGTTAAGCTAAGGTAACGATATATTTGCGCTTTTCGGTCGGGGTGTGGGAAACTTGTGCCGGACGGATGGGATACTCTTAAAAATATGGACATCATTTCGTTTACATCCTTACATCTTCTATTATCTATTTCTTCTCATCTTACATCTGATATCTTCTATCCTTGGAAGTTTCCATTCCAGAATTTAAAAAAAAACATTTGTCGTTCCGCACAAGAGATCCCTCAGCCAAGTAGAACTATGGCGACCTCAGACAGGCTACGTTATTATAGACTCGCCTTAACATGAACTCTGGGTATCATTTCGGTGTGCTGGAGGCAAACCACGTGATCATATTTTTGGCACCAAGAGGGTTCGAGAATGCTTTAAATAAACTACGACATCAGTGGTAAGTTGATCGTCGAAGATCGCACATTGAAATAATCAGGGATATCTCGATCCCACAAAAGATAAGGAATCCTCCATCGAGACACAAGAAACATTTTCAATTTGGCAATATCGATTTTCAATCAAATCTGTGTAGATCAGACTTCGGGGGATTATTTGTTAATTGTAAATAATAAAAAAATTATAATGGGTGGGGCTACCCATTGGTAGGGATATATAAAGCAAGATCCGTCGTGGGTTCGAACGTCAGTTCAATCAATTATCAACCCACTGAGCGAAGCCGGGTACCCCAGCTAATAAAAAATAAAACTAAATAACCTTTTCATAAAATCGTGTGTAGATATGGGAAAACTTTGCCATATTCTTTGTTAATATTAAATCAACATAAAAATGTATATAAAAGGCAACTAAAAAAGAAACATTCTGATTGAAGTGACGAATTTGACGTACCTACCATTGTTTATAAGCTTCTTATTACAAGAATACGCCAACCCCGAATAACAAAATTGAAATAAAATATTGAAATATGTACTTGTGTATGCTCCAAAAGTATTGAAATAGTTGTATATGCTCGTAGATCGATTCACACCCATGTACTTTATATTATAAGGCCGAGAAACTGTTAAAATCATTGATTAATTTATAAAACTAAAAATTAATTTTTCTTTGTTCAAAAATATTAAAAAAACAGGTTCACGTTCAACCAACATATGATTTGAATATAACAAAAAAAAGGACTAATAAGACACATTTTTGAAGCGAAATTATATCCACTGAACCCGAAAAAAATCGAGTGCAGTTAACACGCGGTAGAAGCGAAACTTTACCAAAACAATCTCAACCAAAGAAGAATCAAGGAGCCTTAAAAAGCGAGGTCATAATCAAAGCAGCCAATTAGCGCAGACCTGGCGCCGTTTCCGTTTTATATTTCAACCAATAGGAGCCTTGGTAGGAGTTTTATGCTTCGCAGGTGCTGTATGCGTCATTTCCATTTCATCCGAATTCTTAATCGCAACGGGGCTATAAAAGTTTTACTTCAAAAAATTTCAAAAAATACAGAATTATGCAGATATCTTCGATGATCAAAATCGCCCACCGATTCAAAATTTACCCTATTTGAAGGTACTAAAATCAAAAAGGTCATGCAGTCAATAAAACTATTGACAACTTGACATTATTTATCTTTGAGAGTACACGTGCGGACTCACGTCTACGATATCAAACGAACCTGCATTATTGGAATGACTCCACGTGTAATACAATTATTATTATCGATACTAGTTCGGAGTAGAAAACTCTGAATATAACAATTTAAATAGAGTTCGTCGCTATTTCTAACTTATTTTATTAATGCGAAAACTTCTTCAGCACCGTTGTGATTTGAAACTCAATGAAACGGAAATGACACTAAAAATAGACAAACACATACGTCTATAGGATTTAGCCTGCGAGAGAATTAGATATTATGAAACCTTACCAATTACAGTACCTAAGAAGCGTCAAGCTGCGCTCATTGGCCGCTTTGATTATGAGGCTCCTATTAAGTGAGATTTGGGGTGGTTAGTAAATGGGTTAAGTTTCACGTCTACCGCATCTGAAGTGCACTCGATATTTTTCGTTTGGTGTTGATTATTTTTCATTTAATGTTTATTATTGTAGTGTATGTTAGATGTAGGTATACTCACACACCGCGCTCGCTCGGGAAGGTTCGGGTTTCCGGAGTTTCACGAGTGAGCATAGTACAATGGAACAGCTGGCCTGGTCGGCAGCGCTCAGATCTAATCAGAGAGCCTCATTAAACAATAAACAGTCGCTACGAAATAACATAAATACAATATTACTCCCGATCGTTGTAATTCACAATAAACAACAAAAAAAGAACTTACGCTGTAATCATTGCCATTGTGGGCTAGTGAGCCACAGATTAAAGAACATTACAATTATACTACTAGCTGACCCGGAAAACTTCGCAGCGCCTCAGAATCAATAACTGTGGTGTTATAACTTCTAAGCTGAATTAAATTCAGTTTTTTTATTAAGTTAAAAATAACACAATGAAGCAATTATCGATGCCCAACTATCCTTGTTTTGTTTTTGTCAGTAGCAGAGATGGCGTTGTTAACGGATTTTTTTTGTGATTTTCTTACCTTTCAACTCACTTACGGGAATTGTGTTTCATTTTCTTTATACGTGTGGGGGAGATTTATTGTAATTATTGTATTTTTCCTTTGGAGGGGTACAGACATAGGTTCATTGTTTGACTCATTTTCAACTGTTGACATTTAGTGTGTAAGAAAGAGGGGCGCATTATATCTTTAAGAACAAAAGTAAAGCAATCAGCGCATTTACATTTGAGGTTTTTGAATTTTTGGAATTCACTCACTATACAATATTGAATTTTTGGAATTCACTCACTATACAATATTATACTTAATACAATATTTCTGCAGCTCTTTAAAAATATGAGAATTCTTTCCAAACAAAATGTATGAGGAAAAAAATTTTCTACATAGTTTTTTTTATTGAATTTTTTTCGATGTTTTAATAGCTATTCTGCTACTCGGAAAGGAGACAAGTCCAACAAATCAAAGATAATAAAAATCGGTCCAGCCGTTCTTGAGTTATAATTGGTTTAACTAACCCGACTTTGTTTTATATATTAAGATACAGTAAAACAATTTAGATATATTAAAGATATTTGGTGACAAGAATCCAAAGGAAATAGAAATGTATTGTTTTGTAAATAACCAGGTATGTAGATAAGTTACTGTATCCATCATCAATACAAATATGTGAGGTAGGCAGGTAATTAATTTAATAGTCTTCTTCTTTCTTATGGGGAAGAGGATAATTTTTTCATGGTAGCCTGAATCTGAATTAAATTTTTAGTTTTATTTTTTTTTTTTTTATTGTCAATGTTTATTAAAAATACATATAAACTTACAACAGTTACATAGTTACATAAGGTTAACAAAAAAATTAAAAAAATTGCCTTTCCTCACCATAAAGAGACAATGCTCTTGTGTTTGGTGAGGGAGTTCTAGCTCAATTAGTAAATTAATGATCGTGTAAGTTAGTAATAACGGCTATTGTAAATAATAAGTAGGTTAAAAAATCTTGTATAATTTTAAAAATAAAAATCCTGAAGAGTTTAAAAAAATCATAATATAAATTAAAAAATCATTATAAATGGAAGAAGAAAGAAATGCTGTAATGCATCAGTCACACACATCTATAAAAGATAAAAGATCATTTAGCTTCGTGTATTTCGGCATATCGCTCGTCGTACATTCCCAATGGGAATACTTGGCGAGCGATAATATGTTGAAATAGGCCAAGCCAAATGATATTTTATATTGCTAAGTGCGTTCTCCGTTTAAGGGCCTGAAGTGAGCCTTACTTTGTCAATAGAATGGAAAGGCGAATTTAATATATACATTTTTTTTTATGTTCGAATGTCATAATTAAGTATGTGGAAGACTAGAGTTGAGTTCAGACTAAGAAAAGAATTTTGAAGGCGGTTATGGGTACCGCAGTCCTGAGAACAACACGTCTATCATAAGACATACCTCGGAATCGGTATGATACCGAATGATGTCTTTATAACATAAATAAATTTTTGGTGACTTGGCAAGTGTGGCCAGATTCATGGGGAGAGGTTCGTCAAGGTTTTGGCAGCGGATGCGTCTGTCAATCAACTGCATCTCATGGAACGATTATATAGGGCGGGAGAAGGTCAGGTCCGGTCCCCAAAGGTCCGTCACTCTTGGACACACTGACCCCCAAATACCTTCAAACCCTTTTTCTTCCCAGTACTTCGTTCCCTTCCTTTCCTAGAATGACCCTTCACACAGGTTCCCAAAGTGGTCAAGCACGTGAATTTTATATGAGTATTGTTCAACTCTCAATCGAATAAATGAGGAAATCTATTTTTTGGAAAAAATAGGGGATTTGTTGAAACCGCGGTTTTGATGGTACCATATTATTTTATTATTAATAATAATAATATAATAATATAAGTTTATTCCAGAATGTATGCAGGGGAAGTGCAATGCAATACATTACATATTTTAAAATAACAAAAAAAGATAAATAATAAGTTAAGGTAAATAGTAAATAACAACACATAAATTAAATTAAATAAACGAATAAGCATGAAAAATGAAGCTGAAAAAAAATGATACATATATCAAACACTAAAATGAACGTAAATAGCCGTTTACGAAGGGTATTTCATCGTCTCCCGTCTCCAGAGGGTCATCAGGGGAGATTCCATCCAGGCAGTCATCACAGTTCTGATGTGTACAGCGAGGAACAGAAAGCGTTGAACAGTATTCTTTTTACTTTGGGGCTGCTTTTTTTAACTTATGTCTTGACAGCATACCCGCTCTAACTGATATTGCTCTTCTCTGCCTTTCCATGTCCTCGATATCCTTATCCCTTATATATGATATCCCTTTCATCTAGCCATACTGAGTGTGTTTGGACGCTTTCGTTTTTCGGTTTAAAAACCATAACTATTGACTTGGTGGTATTATACAAAAGGTTATGGTTTTTTGCAAAGTCTTCACAAATTTTTAGTAATTTCTCTAATGCGCTTAGTGACGGTGCAAGAAGAACCATGTCATCTGCGTAATTAATGTTATTTACACACACTCCATTTAAATGGCAGCCTATTTTCGTGGCATTAAGTCTTTGAATAAGTTCATCGGTGTATAGATTGAACAGAACCGGAGACGAGAGAAAAATAATGGGTTGGAAAATTCCCCAGACCATTTCACAATATTTTCTTGTTGCGTGTGCCAAATTAAAATAATTGCTATTACATCTTCTGAAACTGCTCTTTTCCTTAGTTTTTTCCACAGTTTATTATGACATACACGGTCAAATGCTTTGCTTAAATCTAGAAAGCAGGTATAGATTGGCGTTTTTCTTAGTTTATAATAACTGATGGTTTATTTTAGAGAATATATTGCCATAGATGTTGACAGTGCAGGTTTGAATCCGAACTGGTTATCCTCTGTTTTTAGCTGATCTATTACGACAGCAGATAAAATTAAAAACAGCTTAGGTTTATGCTCCACGTGCCCAATGCGTATATGCCTGAATGAATCGTTGCTTCCTCATTTTTGATTACAGATTGAAGCCAGGTCCAATGGACATACTTTAGCGGGCTGTTCACATAGCTATTTCATTCGTACACAATTTTTTGCAATGGGTAGACTAGAATACCGTGTTCATAAGCGGCCCTATATTTTTTGTTCGATTAGTATAAATAAATGTCTGGTAATTTTAGAATATCATTAGCTAAAAGTAAATATATTTTAGTTAAAACTTTGTATTTTATGGACTGTATTTTATGTGTAATAATCTGCATACGAAAACTCATCTCGTAACGGTAAGCTATGGCGTCATGAAATTTGCACAACTTTTGTCTATCTGGTATGTCTTGATTAGCAAAAATATTAACATTACCATCATGAGCTGTAGAGTTTTGTAATTTTCGCCTATCTGTCTACTAAACGCAAAACGCCTAATTCTTTGTTCCATATTTAGTATCAGTTGATTCACAGAATCCAATTAATTTCCAAGTTTATTTTCAAGTTCTCTAATAGATAGTTCTATTCAAGTTCTGCTATTATATTATTATCATATCACATAACTAAAATAATAACAGAACTCAAGTAGAACTTTCACGTAGAACTTTTTGATAATTTAATTAAATTTTTTTTCTTTACATTAGCTCCACGCAGGAAAATAATTTCCCTCAGGACCTGGTCATGTCAGTCATCTTGGGGGTTGCTGTGTGAAGGAATTTTTTAAGGGAAGAATAAGGGGAAGTTCTGGGAAGGAAATAGGCATGAGGAGTGGGTAGGAATATGGGAGTCAGTGTGTCCAGGAGTGACGGACGTATGAATCCAGCCCTTCAACTTCAAAAGACCTCCTCAGCCAGGCTGACCGGCTGACACATCGGCCGACAAAACCTTGACAAACCACACCCCATAAACCTGGCCATCCCTGCCACCAAAAAGTCACCAAACGTACAAATTATCCAAATTCTGTGAAACAACTGGCCCATTAATGATTAATTATTGGATCTTCAAAAATAGTGTTTAAACTCGGGCGAGGCTGGGTAGTAACGTCTTGTAAGTTATGAGTCGTAAGTTACTATGAAATTCAAAAGAGTTTTCGTATTTCATTCCATTTTCTGCGGTACTGCAGTGTATTTTATGGAACAAACTTCTTTTTAAAATAATGTATGAAGCTTCGTTTCATATCTTGTCCTACTTTACATAAAGATGTGTGCGAAATTCGGTGTTAGTGTGTGTGCGGAAAAATAACACAAGTACCACATGTGGATAAGTACCTACATTAGACCATGTTATGCATAAACCAAAGATATTGAAATATAAGTAGATGTGCTATCTGCTGTTTTTACTATATCGGTCTGCGCTTCCGGGTGTCGCCGATATTGTTTACCAATTAATTAACAAATAAACTAAAAGAACAAATAATTAACGGCTAAACCAAACGAACGTTAAACTAAATGAACGAATTCTTTCCTTATTCAAAATATATTGTTAACCAATATTAATGCACATTTTCAAAAAATCAACGAAATGAACAAATTTTTTTTGTATGAAAACTACGCTAATTAGCGCGTAGTCCGGCGACAGTTGCGCGGACACCAAAGCATATCTCTTCTGTATTTGAATATCTTTGGCATAAACCAACTAACCCACAAATTTTCATGCTGAGATAATCGCATTTAAATATTCGTGGAATTTAAAAAAAAATATTACGTCATGTTGAACGGCTGCGATCGGTTTCTATTTAAAAATTAATTTTGAATTTGAGGCCAAAATACCCAACTAAAAAGATACTTTTTTAAATCAAAAGTTAGGTTGACGACTTCCGTAGTCGAGGGGTAAGGCTATCGCCTAGCGGTAAATTTTATTTCAATAATTATTATTTTTAATTGTTAAACTAACGTTTAAGACAAGATTTTTATGCATAGCACAAAGGGTAACAATTATTATAAGCAATAATTACCAGCCTGAAACACTCATCCACATTGAAAAATCTTCCGAGAAAAGATACATGACGCCAACGGGACTTGAACCCGTGCCCTTCTGATTGCCGGTCAGCTGCTCTCCCAATTGAGCTATGGCGGCTTATCTTATACCCGCCAAATGATTCAATATATACTAGTGTTTCATTCAACAATTACTGCTTATTATATTTTTTCCACCTGAAAACAACCAACTTTATTTTTGCGAGAGAGACACTGTTAGTGTTAAATCCCTCGCTAGATAAGCCGCCATAGCTCAATTGGGAGAGCAGCTGACCGGCAATCAGAAGGGCACGGGTTCAAGTCCCGTTGGCGTCATGTATCTTTTCTCGGAAGATTTTTCAATGTGGATGAGTGTTTCAGGCTGGTAATTATTGCTTATAATAATTGTTACCCTTTGTGCTATGCATAAAAATCTTGTCTTAAACGTTAGTTTAACAATTAAAAATAATAATTAATATTTGACAAGTTTAAATATTTCCCCAATAAATGAAGACATAATTTGTCTCGACGCCATCTAGCGAGGGATTTAACACTAACAGTGTCTCTCTCGCAAAAATAAAGTTGGTTGTTTTCAGGTGGAAAAAATATAATAAGCAGTAATTGTTGAATGAAACACTAGTATATATTGAATCATTTGGCGGGTATAAGATAAGCCGCCATAGCTCAATTGGGAGAGCAGCTGACCGGCAATCAGAAGGGCACGGGTTCAAGTCCCGTTGGCGTCATGTATCTTTTCTCGGAAGATTTTTCAATGTGGATGAGTGTTTCAGGCTGGTAATTATTGCTTATAATAATTGTTTTATTTTAATAATTTGTGTTATTTCACAATTCATTAATTAAAAATAATATGTAGTATATTTGCGGTACGTTTGGATGAAGATATATGTATCGCTCTTTTTTAACATGAGCTCCACACAGGAGGCCCTGAGGAAAATGATTTCCCTCAGGGCCTACGTCATCTTTGGGGATCCTGTGTGGAGAGTTTTTTTATGGAAAGGAGAGGAGAATTCTGGGAAGGAAAAGGCTTAAAGAGGTGGGTAGAAATCTGGGGTTCAGTGTGTCCTGGTCATCCGCCTCCAATCCATCCGTCATCCGGTCATCTCTACGACTCGTTCTTGAGTTCAACAGCTCGGCTGTGGAACGATTTTCCGGCCTCTTTAATAATAATAATAATAATATGAAAAACTAAAATGAACGTAAATAGCCTTTTACGGGGGGTATTTCATCGTCTCCCGTCTCCAGAGGGTCATCAGGGTAGATTCCATCCAGGCAGTCATGGCGGTGATGATCGCATTCTTCGAATGACGCAGTCTGCGCCATAAACTTTCCATGCGGTGGCGGAGAAGTGCACGGAAAGGTCTTTGCTGGGTCTCTTCGAGACCCATGTTCACTCATTCCTTTCCTCAAAAACACCTCCATACAGTATCCTCAAAGATGACATAGGCCCTTTTCCTCCTCCTGTGTGAAGTTAATTTAAAAAAAAATAGACCTAGACAAACCTCACCCCATAAACCCGGGCACCCCTGTTAAATCACCAAAAGTAGTGAACTACTTGGAGTGACCTATGACAGGTTATATAGGTCTCATTGGTTATCTGGGGCGGCGGTACCCCTTCCCGCCTCCCAAATTGAAAGACCGCCATTTAGAATTGAAACGTTGATTAAAATGGCTTTACCCGTGTTTGGTGACCAGGTCTAAATAGCCAGGTACTTCCCCACCTCACTCTTCTCCATCTCCTTCCCTCCAACTACCTTCAGACTTACAACATATCCCAATTGGGGATGCCAGAGTCTCACTAGCTCCAGACGGGAGCAGTTGTGACTCTTGCGCGGCATTCACTTTAAAAACGTAGGGGAGATATCTAGAACGTATATGAGCAATATGTTTTTTGTGTTTTAAATTTTTTCAAATATGTGACATTAAAGAATTCGACTTTCATGATTTTACAAGAAATTTCGATACTTTTTGTTAATAGTGATTGTTTAAAAAACAATCTTATCGAACACACTAGATCAGGGGTGCTTAAACGGTCGATCGCGATCGACCGGTCGATCGCGAGTGCTTTTTGAGTAGATCTCGAGAAAAATTTGCAAATGTAAATAGATCGATTCACAATTTTTATCAGACACATTTCGAAGGAAAACATTATCTTATTCGAAGTGCAGTTATAAAATTTTTGTTGCAGACTATGCATGTGCTGCCAGTATAAAAAAAACATTTTCACGTTCTGAGTGTAATTTAATTCGCTGCATACAGATTTAATTTAAGTAAACCAGTTTTGTGTTCACAATGTAAAATTTGAGTTGTGGATTCATGTGCTGACACATTTAGAAGGAAAACGTTTTCTTATTCGAAGTGCTGTTATAAAATTCTAGTTGTAGACTATTTATGTACTGCCAGAATAAAAAAAAAATCATTACGTTGAGTAGTTTTAATTCGCCGCACACAGATTTAATTTAATCCAGTTCATAATGTAAAATTTCTGTTTTAATATTTCGAAGGCAAACATTCTCCTTTTCGAAGTACAGTCATAAAATTCAAGTTGCAAACTATGTATGTGTTGCCAGAATCAAAGAAAAACCATTTTGATGTTCTGAATGTAGTTTTAATTCAGCGCATACAGATTTAATTGAAACCAGTTTTGTGTTCAGAATGAAAATTCTAGTTGTGGATTAATTTGCTGACACATTTCGAAAGACAAACATTCTCTTATTCAAAATGCAGTTATAAAATTCTAATTGTAGATTATTTTTGAAACCATTTTTATGTTCTAGTATAGTAGTTATAGTGTAGTATTAATTTATTAGAAGAATACTCATCATCGGCATAAAATGAGGTCGCAATAAAACAACGTTTTTTGGAATTTTTAATTTGTGTGTCGGTCGTTTGTAATTTAAATTTAGGCCCATTAAAATGCTTTTTTAATCCTACTTTTATTTAATATTTCAACATGTTTTCACAGTAATTAACGTTAACTTGCAAATAATTACCAAAGTTGTCTGTAGTACGTGCTAATGCATATATACATTAAATACACGTGAACAGGTTCTCCTAGTGAGATGTTCACGAAAGACTATAATAACATATATTTTTTTAAAATTGAAATTAAAACAATTTTTTAACTTATTTCCACATATTTATTTAACCAGTACCGGTTTCATCCTATTATGGACATCTTCCAAGATGATCTTGGAAGATGTCCATAATAGGATGAAACCGGTACTGGTTAAATAAATATGTGGAAATAAGTTAAAAAATTGTTTTAATTTCAATTTAATACAATATAATTCCACCACGTATAACAGAACAATAAATAAACTCATATATTTTTTTAATTAAATTCACATCATTCTTACTTGATACACAAATAAAAACCAACCGACTTCAAAAGAAGTATTAATACATTGATTATGTACACGGGAAGGAAGAATATAGATACTATATTGCAACCTTTCAATTTGGGGGGCGGTATGGGTACCTCGCCTTGCAGCGCAGTGGGAGGGATGGATTCATATGTCCGTCACTTCTGAACACACTGCCCCCCAGATTCCTACCCACCCCGAATACCATTTTCCTTCCCAGAACTTCCTGACCTTTTTTCCCTAAAAAGACCCTCCACACAGCATTTCCAAAGATTACATAGGCCCTGAAGGGAATTATTTTCCTCAGAGCCTCCTGTGTAGGGCTAATGTTAAAAAAAACCAACAAAGAATAATATTTTAACATGCTTACAAAAACTTACTTAAAAAAATTAACATACCTACAAAAAATTAAAAGTCTTCAGTTCACACGCGGTAGTAATGAAACCTTCAGAAAACTAAAATAGACAAGAGTGGGGAGCACCGGTATTTCAATGGAAGATGCTCCGAGGAACTAACGTCATTGATCCCCTCGGCACCGGTGCATAGTCGGGAAACACGCCAAACATATGTACACGGTTGACATTTGTCACATGAGAACGGGTCGCTTCTTCGATTCGTTCTTGTGTCCAGCAGCTCGGCTGTGATTTGCCGGCCCTTGTATTTCCTCCTTCCGACAACTTGGGTCTCTTCAAGACCAATGTAAATTCCTTTCTCTCCTCAAAAAGATCCTCCACACAGCATCCCAGATGGATGGTGGAGTTTGTGTAAAAAAATAATAATAATAATATTATCGAATATTTCTACATTTTTTGACAGCCTCCGTTATCGATGGGTAAAATGCTCTCTACAAGCAATCAGCAGGTCGAGGGTTCAAATCCCGGCGTGCGCAAATATATTTTATTTGATTAAGTCGTGTTATTTCAGAAATAATTAATAAAAAAAACGATACATAGTATATTTACGGCACGTTCCAGAGTGGAAGATACTCTCATTATCGCTCTGGCGTAAGACCACCATTCAGAATTGAAACGTTACTTGAAATGGTTTTAGCCGTTCGGTTTGTTCGGGAAACACGCCAAACGCGTGCCCAACATTTGTACACGGTTGACATTTGTCATATGAGAACTGGTCGCTTTTTAGACTCGTTCTTGTGTTCAACAGCTCGGCTGTGGAACGATTTGCCGACCTTTGTGTTTTCTACTTCCGACAACATGGGTCTCTTCAAGACCAATGTTCATTTCTTCCTCTCCTCAAAAAGACCCTCTGCACAGCATCTCAGATGGCGTAGGCCCTGAAGAAAATTATTTTTCTCAGGGCCTCCTGTGTGGATTAAATGTAAAAAAAGCACCACACAAAAAGGTCTCCGATTATTCTCCGTTATTCTCTCGTAGGCTAAATCCTATGGATGAATATAATTCTATCTTTTTAGTAAGCTCTTTTTCGTTTCTTCGAATTTCAAATCACAACGGTGCTAAAGAAGTTTTCACTTAAAAAAACTTGGCTTAATTTATAATTCATACACAAAACCACGCACAATGTGGCCTTAGAACGGGGTACCCCAGAAAGATCAAATTCTTTTCGACTTTTCTTAAAATTTATTAAATAAATATATATATGTAGAACAATTTTCTCGGTTTACCCGCGTAACGTAGTCCTTAAAAGGACTTTTTAACTCCTGACGTTTCGGACAGATCACACTGTCCATCTCCAGAGGCCTTATGTCTTGAGTTTTTGTCTCAAACTGATAGCTTTCGCATGTCTGTTCGGTCCAAAAGCTAAAACTTAAGTGAGTGCAAGTCACTTCTTATGTCTAGAACGAAGTACCCGGGTTGCAGGTGATTGATGGTGGAGGGGGTGGGGGGCGGGGCTGGCAGTAGATACCTGATTGGTTAAGCTAATTGGAGACACTACTGGTAATTTTTGGAAATTCAATTGTTTAATCGATGAAAATCCCCCAAAAACGGCATTTCCAAAATTACCTGTTAGGTTCTTGACTCGCAATGCGAAGGTCGCGGGATTGAATCCCGGCGTGCGCAGATAAGTTTTATTTGTGATTGAAAAAGAAGATAACAAAAATAATCTAAACGAAAATATGAAAGAGAACAAGACCCAGAAAACAGAAAAGGACAATGGTCGCAACTGGGACTCGAACCCAAACCTCTCGTGTAACCGGGACGTGCGCGTTAACCATTGCCACATTCTGTCACTTGTATTTTTCTGTATATTTTTCTGTATTCATATTTTCGTTTACATTAATATTCTTATCTTCTTCTTCAACGATATATTACATTGATGGGAATAACCTTCAAAAGACATAAAATAAAAGATTTTCTTATAAAATTAAGTTTTATTTGATTAATTTGTGTTATTTCACAATTAATTCATTTAAAATAATATATCATATATTTTTGGCCCGTTCCAGAGTGAAAGATACTCTTAGTATCGCCCTGGTGTAAGACCACCATTCAGAATTAAAACGTTGCTTGAAATGGCTTAAGCCATGTTTGGTGGCCTGATCTGAATAGCCAGGTAATCCCCCACCTTCCTTTTCCTCCCCACTACCTTCAGCCTCATAACATACCCCAATGGGGATGCCATAGTCTCACTGGCTCTAGACGGGAGAAACTGGGACTCTTGTGAGGTATTCACTCAAAAAAATATATAAACATAAGTGATAGATCCAGAATGCCAAGGGTTCTTTCAATTCTTTACCAAAGAGGAATTTCATTCTGCTTGTAGATTATGTCACTTTCACAAAGTAACGCGCACTAATTTTGACCTTGGCTGCTATTACTAAATAGATTGTGAAATTTAAAAAACACAACTGGAAGTCAGGGTATTTGAAGGAGAGAGTTTGAAAACAATGTGGAACATAGTTGTGAATGATGAGCATTTGGAGCAGGTGGTAAGGCTGATAGAGATATTGAAAGAAGGGTAAATGGGGCGAATGTGTGGTAAAACCATGTACGATCGTGTGAGAAATGTGGAGATCCGGATGGCTGATGTAATAAGCGTAATGAGTAAGATTAAGGAAGGGACGCTCAGATAGTTTGGGCATGTAGAGCGAATGAACGAGAAAAGGAGCGTAAGGAGAATATATGACGCAAATGTGAAGATATATGACCAAGTGAATTAGATACTTGAGTCGGGCCATGTGAAGAGTCAGAATAATAGAAGAGCATGTATGAGACGATCTATGAATGTGAACGAGGCAAGGAGTATGTGCAAAGATCGAGTTGTTTGGCGGTCAGTCCTATCTGCCTACCCCTGCGGGGAAACGGCGTGATGGTTAGTTAGTTAGTTAGTCGAAATTCCAAAAAGTCCTTCCAGTCAATTTAGGAAATGGGAATGGGTACCGCCGCCGCGGGGACCTTTATTGGATAACTAACACCTCTGCCATAGGTCACCCCAAGTGGTTCGCTGCGTTTGGTGATTTAGCATTCAACGGGTTCATGGGGTGAGGTTTATCTAGGTCTTGGAGGCGGATGACCAAGACATACTGAACCCCAGATTCCTACCCACCCCTTAAACCCTTTCCCTTCCCAGAACTCTCCTTTCCTTCCTTTCCTTAAAAAAAAACCCTCCACACAGCATCCCCAAAGATGACATAGGCCCTGAGGTAAATTATTTTCCTGAGGGCCTCCTGTGTGGAGCTTATGTAAAAAAAAAAAAGTACTCCAGTCAAGAGAGATAATAAACATAATTCGACGTAATTTTCACAAAGTAACGCGCACTCACTTTGACCTAGACTGTCATTATAATGAATACATTTAACGTTTTTTTTACAAAAGCTTAACTAGGTCGGTGGTACCCAAATTCAGACCAACTGTACTCCATTTATGTCTATCGATCAGGGAAAAATCAACAGTGCCCCAAACATACCGTTAGCATTAATTTTTCAGAAAATGAAAGTATTACCTGAGACTAGGGGATGAGGGAACACGTGTACCGGTTCAAATAAATAATCGCGCGAGTGTTGGAAAGTTTTATTCATACATTTCTCTTGGTATTTGTCATTGTTAGGGGTGGGTTTTCGAGGGAGGTTATCTCGAGGCAGTGTGAGGCCTTCCTCGGCTGTGGGGACGGTTTTTTCCTGGAGGCCTGTGCGGAAAAAACAGCGTTACATCTATAGACTGTGCAGTGTACACTGTGTATATAGATTTTTTTTATAGATTTTCGACGCCATGGAATGGGTAGCGCGTGTCTGAAAGCTTGTAGGCGCGGGGGTGGAAGAAGGATGGTGGAAAAAATTGTGAAGCTATGTACATTTTTTTTTATTCGATTACTTTGTCGTTGGGGGTGAGAGACGTCGATCGAGTTGCTACCACTTTCCCAGTACGAATTTTAATCGAGGAATTAAGTTGCTAATTTAATAAATATTAATAACAGTAAAGTTTTTGGTCTGTTTACCGTGAAAATCTTACCCCAGTTTTTTGGTGAGGAAATTCTGTGAATGAGTAAAAAGTGTTGATTTAAAAAAAAAAAAAAATAATTTTAAAATTAAGGGTTTTTAACAATTTTAATATTTTAAAATCATGCTACATGAATTGGTAAAGCAAATAATAAAGTTTAAACACAAAACAAAAATTATTTTTTAAATATCTTAAATAAAATTAAGCTTTTAATTTGTTATAACTATGAATATATATTTATTTAAAAATCAATATCAAAACCTTCTAACGATTATTTAGAAATGTAATATAAAAGTGTCGTAATTATTTTCTACATAATAAAAAAAACTGTTTCTTCGTATTCTGTCAACATTAGTGTACTTAAATTATTAAAATTATCAATACAATTACATAATCAGCTTGTTATCACGTCAATTTGATTATAAAATAGTTATGTTTATTTTAACAATTTAAAAGGTCTATAAAGGCTATCTATAAAAGCATAATTAATTTTATTATTGAATAGTTTGTTATTGATATATCCGTGAACAATAAATTAATGAATTTTAAAATATATTTATGTGCTATAATAATATATACTCGTATTGTAATAAAGGATTATTTAGTTATAACAGAAAATCACGTGCTGGAAAACTTTACTGAAAAAAAAATTATTTTTATAGAAATATTAATTCTCAGATATCTATTTTTTTATCTCAAAAATAAACAAGTGTTACATTTATTGAGCTCAGTGTTGTAATATAATAATTACCTATAACATATCAATTGTTGAATAATAATTTTTAAGTGTTGAAATTTGCAAAAGAAGATTTTTGTTCTAAAAGGATAAAATTCGCCGAAACGTTCAATTTTCTCGCAGTAAGTATACGTATTTTATTGGTTAACAGGATAAAGTAGGATAGCACACAGATAAACAGAAAACGATAAAATAATAGGTGTGGGAACAGAACCGTTTAATTGACATTGTCTGATTTGTTAATTTTGATTGGGGTGTCAGTAGAAAGCTGAAAGGATAATAACTGTGTTAATAAGAAAAACTGATTGATATCAATTCAATATAACATATTTGAAATTAGAATATAAGAAAAATGGCCAGACACTAATTTAATATAACAAGTTTGAAATTAGAATAGAATAAAAACGACTTGAAACTAATTTAATATAACAAATATGAAATTAGAATAGAATAAAAATCACTTGATACTAATTTCATATAATAAGTTTGAAATTAGAATAGAATAAAAACAGCGTGATTCTGATTTAATATAACAAGTTTGAAATTCAAATATGTTAGGTGAAGGTGGGTTGATAGTTCGTTTGGGTTAGTTTAATAAGTTAAAATGCTTTTTTTTATTAAATGTAAGAAAAACTGTGTGAAAATGGTAATAAAAGTAATAAGTACTTTTCTATTTGGTATTTTGATTTGGTTGGTTATCGGTAGATTTAGTATAGTTATGTAAGTAAATAAATGAAAAATGGGAAATTAGTATTATTTAGTTTGAATATTAAGCTCAGGTTGGAAAGGTGTCCATAGAAAAATAGCCTGACAAATTGTTTATGATGGTTTAAAAACATTATTCACAGTTGCTAAAATTAAATTTTTCTATGTCAGTAGATTAAGATTGCGTGTTGCTACGTGAAAATCCGAAGTTAATACGTCAAATTTACGCACAAAACAAAGTAAAATACATAACATTTTTTTAATAAGAAATGTAGGTTCAACAATGATATAAAAAGTTAGTTATTATAATAGGTTAGGTTAAGTTAGGTGGAGAGATGATTGCGTGTTAAAATAATGTATAAATAAAATTTGTAAAATTGGGTTAGAAAGGTGATCGAAAATGGTGCAGAAAAAATAAAAAAAATGTATTTTTTTCTTTTTTAAATAAAATAAATCAAATAGAAATTATAAATTACAATAAGTTAGTATAGAATATATAAATAAATACTAGGTTAACTTGCATGCGAATTATTTTTTTGTAGTTGCCTACTTAGTCTTTAGAAAGACGAAGATGACAAAGACCTTTGAGGGACAATATATATAGCTTAAAGTTCAATATGTTTTTTGCATTTAATTACTCGTAAGTAAAAATTGGTGTCTGGATTTTAAGTAAGTTGGAGAGGTGCAATCAATAATTATAGTTTAAAAATTGTAAGTAGAAAAGGCGTTTCAAAAAGTGGAAGATAGCTTATTCGAATTGCATAATATATTTTTAAATCCAACTTAATTAAATTATCACTTCATAATAAATCAAAAGTAAGTGTTGATTTAAAGCTCGTTCAGTGAAACTTTTTGTTTTCCCAACTTTGAGCTTTCGGCGAAGCTCTTATAGTTTTTTCTGCTGCCCTTGACATTTCCCGCAGCTGATTTTACCATCACCCACCGCCTATTTATAACCTATATAAACCTAGAACCTTATTTCCCAGCGCAGGCCTAGATAAAAACGTAATAGATTTCTATGTAGACTTCTAACATAAAACGGTTGCCATGCGAACATTTTTTTTGGTTAAAAATACAACTTAACATTTTAAAAACGTGATAACGGAATAAACCAAAAGCAAGGGATTAAGCATGGATAATCATAAATTTTACCGACCAATACAATAATAATTAAGGTTGTAGCGAATAAAAATCATTATAAAGCAAGATTACCTAAATATGTTAATATATATACAATTTCAGAACTTTTACGCTTTCCTTTTCTTAAAAAGACTCCACACGGCGGCGTCCTTAAAGATGACAGGTCATGAGCGGTTTTTTTTCCTCAGGGCCTGTGAAGCTAATGTAAAAAATAAAAATTAAACGTGAAACTTTTTTGTGTGTTTTTAAATGTGCATATATAGAAAAAAATCCACTTATTACAACTGACAACTCAAAATTAACTAATTGTCAAGTTGTCATTTTTCCCGTCCAGTCAATAATTCAGTTTCGAAATCAAACATAACCTAACATTATTTTTTTTAAATCTGATTAAAGTCGATGTTACTGGGTGTTGCCACAGTTTTAACAACAATTTTAAAATTGTTCTCTACAGCAGAATAAATTCCTAAACGTTGAGTTCTGGCATTGTGAAATTTGCACAGCTCTTCCTTTCTGTAATATCTGAGTACACAAAATACTCAGACAGGCCACAATTTAGAATTGGAACATTGTTTCAAAATCATTAAAGCTATGTTTAGTGACCAATTCTAAATAGACCTTCGACTTTTCCCACTTCCTTTATACTCACAATATCTTTTTTATATATATATTTTTATATGAATACCTCGCAGGAGTCCCAACTGCTCCCGTCTGGATCCAGTGAGACCACAGCATCCCCAATTGGAGTATATTGTGAGTTGTGAGGCTGAATGTAGTGGGGAGGGGAAGGATATGGGGAAGAGGAAGGTAAGGACGTACCTGGCTATTCAGATCTGGTTACCAAACACGGCTGACGCCATTTCAAGCATCGTTTCAATTCTGACCGGTGAGCTTACACCAGGGCGATATTGAGAGTATTTTCCACCCTGGAACGTGCCGCAAATATACTACACGTTATATTAAATGAATTAATTGTGAAATAACACAAATTTATTTGCCCACGCCGGGATTCAATCCCGCGACCTTCGGATTGCGAGTCGAGAGTCTAACCCGTCGATCACGCCTGCCATCTGATATCTGAAATCACGATGCAATAGTTCCGTTGGTTCCAGGCAGTTGGAACTCCATCATTGCGCCATGTTACAAAAAAAATATTTGTATAAGAAAATTTATAAAACGTTTTCTAAATAATTATGTACATAAATATTTTTTACATGACAAGTTAAATCTGTTACCAAAAACAAAATAAAAGCATAAAAATCCTATTTTCCCCTAGAAAATAAGGACGTACCAGATTCAACCAAAAATATCGATTTAAATATGTGTATATAAATGTTAATGTAAAATAACAAAACCATCATTCTTCTTCACCAGTACACAGCAAAATATTAATATTACATGTAATAAAAGTTCTGCATACATAATACAAAAAAAATCTCACCCCCAAGTAAAACAGTTGTGACGTAAGAGCATCACTTTTATTTGAACTCCGCTTGTTGGTAGGTACATTCACACAAAACTACACGCACTTATAAAAAAAGGATTAAGTTTCACTAGAAGAGTTTTAAAGCTTTTTTTTCTTATCTTTGTAAAGAAAAGCAGCTTTGTAGCTAAAAAGGTCTATGTAAGAGTATTTTAAAGTGGATAAATTATATTTTATTTCTAATTTTGAAACCTTTAATTAATGTTCGTGGTGGAAATCCATTGACGACTTTTTATCAATAGAAACACCTTTATGACCTTCCTCCACTTTTTTTATTAATGACCTAAAGGTTTCACTTTAGATTCCCGAGATTCAAGAGCTATTTCTTATATCAAAATCTAACAGATATCATCAGGTCTATCATTACTCTGCAGATAAATATGATTTCATTGTTAAGATGAAGCCATACTAAATAATGCAAAATCATACAAAATCATATGTTTTTGTTTTGAAAATTAAATTCTGAGTGTAGAACATACCTTGGCCCTTAAAAATATCGATCATTTTTTTATAAGTCTTTTAATAAGCCTATGAAAAATAAAGTATAAGGTCTATAAAAAACACTTTCAAGTCCAAACTCTCCTATTTATAAACTCCTTTTCGGATATGGTTTTGTTGTATAATGTGGCCAATTCAGTTTATTTTGTAATAATCGCAAAAAAATTATGTATACGCCCGAACTTCCCAAAATAAAATGTGCATTTTTGCGTTGTTATTTTACAATACGGCCGCTAGTCGACGAATTTGGTTTTTCAAAGTGAACCCTATGCCGTCCACCGAAGAAATACTGACCACGCCACACCTATTTCGTATCTCCGGCTGGAGCGGGAGATGGACGTGTGGCTCAGCGTCGCTTGATTTAATCAATTTTAAATTTCCGTTTTATTACAATAAACAGTATTTTCAAACTCCTCCCTTAAAGGGGTGTGAATTCCGATTTAGATTTTATCCTGGACTACTGGATCGCCTTAAATCAGCTTTTAGTGTCTAATTCTTTGCTTTTCTTCTTTGAAAAGCAAAGCTTTGATAGCGCTCGCGGTCAGTAAACTGATTTCTGTTGTATAATTAGAGATTGTACGAGGTCATATTATTTGCACGAATCGACCTACTGAATTCTAAAAAATATTACCTCTTAAACTTACTGGGTTTCATTTTTTTTATATTGGAGGCCATTCTTACGTACTATTTATCAATGTCGTTCTCCATCTTGTAGAAAAAAGTTGTTATAATAAAAAAAATGTTTTTGTAAAAAAGACAAATTCAATATACAGGAAGGTAAAAAAAATATTTGGTATAGAACTGTTCCTTTTGATTAATGTTGAAAAAGCTGCCTTTCCTTACCTTTGTCAAGATGCCAGTTATTCGTAAAAACGTGGTAACTTGAAGTAAGTTTAAAGTACAGTTAAATACACTTACTCAAAAAGTACATATCATTTTTATGTTGTAAAATATACATTTTTATTGTCGATTCGACATTTCGAAGAGTTCTCATGATTTGTTTGTGAATTTTTTATTATTTTTTTTCACATATTCGAGCTAGACTTTTATTTTTTCAGGGAAGTAAGTATGGTGTTTTATATCCGTATGAAGCGGGTGGGGGGTGGTGTCTCGTTACCATGGCAACGGCAAGGTCGTCCAAAACGTCGCGACCATGCTAGCCGTCTCTTTTATTCTCGCGAGTTTTCCGCATTTTCTTATTCGCTCACTCATAGACGATGCCTGGTTCGTGAGACTGTGGGATAGAATAAAAACCAATCTCTCACCTTAACTCGAAGAACTTTCATATAAAGCAATCAAAATTTAAACTTGGAACATTTTTTACATTTTAAATACCAGATTTCAAAATTCGGGTTAAATTTTCTCCACAGGAAAAACTAAACCCTTTCACACACTTCCCCAAATGATCATCTAGTCAATCCACGCTATGCAATTGCACTATATAAGTATTATAAATACAAAACAATACAAGAACAACATGTCAACCTACCAAAGACCAAATGGGAAAATAATTCACCGACTCCAGATATTTTCATATCAGAGGGTTCGGCTCTGTGGAATTCCCAATTGAACTTAAAAATCCTACTGATCTCTCAATATAAATATTTTAAAAATCTTTTGTAATCCTACATGTATTTGAAATGACTGATTTTTGCCTTTTTATGTATAAATTCTTTGACAAATCTAATATGCCTAAATTTTTAATCAGAGACCTTTGTATAATGAAAACAATACAAGAACAACATGTCAACCTACCAGATACCAGATGGGAAAATAATTCACCGACTCCAGATATTTTCATATCAGAGGGTTCGGCTCTGTGGAATTCCTAATTGAACCTATAAATCCTACTGATCCCTCAATATAAATATTTAAAAATCTTTTGTAATCCTACATGTATTTAAAATTACCATAATAATAAATTACATAATAATAATACTTAAAAATCTTAATAATAATATTAATTAAAATCTTTCAAAACTTGTCAAACAACCTCAAAATTTTCCTAATTTTCTAACTAGGGGCATTACTTATATGTTACCTAAAAGCGAAAATATTAATAATCCCTCTTAATATAGACCCATTACATGTCTACCAACAATATACAAAATTTTAACCTCTTGCTTGACAGATTTAATATATACTCATTTGGATGAAAAAAATATTTTATCTGAACAACAAAAAGGTTGTCGCAGAAAACATATGGGATGTAAAGAACAATTAGTTATTGATTCTATAATTTTAAAACAAATTCAAAATCAAAAGCGTAATTTACATACTTGTTATATAGATTATCAAAAAGCTTTTGATAGTGTCCCGCACTCGTGGCTAATCAAAATATTAAAAATATATAAAGTTAACCCAATTATAATTAGCTTTTTGAAAAATATTATGTCCTTTTGGAATACAGATTAACTAGTAAATTTAAAAGGTATAAAAATAGTAGTACCGGGAATTTCAATAAAAAGAGGGATTTTTCAAGGAGACTCATTGAGTCCTCTTTGGTTTTGCTTAGCATTGAATCCTGTCTAAAATGTTAATTAAAAGCAAGTTTGGAATAAAAATTAAGGGTAATACAAGAGAGAGTAGTATAGTTTCACATCTGTTATATATGGATGATATAAAATTATTTTCAAATTCTGAATCAAATTTAGAGAAAATGATTAAGGTAGTTAAAATTTTTTCAGATGATATTAAAATGACTTTTGGTTTAGATAAATGTAAAACGATCCATATAGAGAAAGGCAAAATTGTAGATGGAGACGAGGGTATATTTAGAAATTTCAAAATTAAAAGTATGAAAGGGGTTTATAAATATTTAGGATACCCGCAATCGAATAGATTAGATCACACTAGTATTAAAAATGATATTAGGATTAAATTTCAAACCAGGATCAGAAAAATTTTTAAATGCAATCTATCTGCTAAAAATTTAGTAAAAGAAATAAATACTTAGGCAATACCTCTATTAACGTACTCATTTGGCATAATTAAATGGTCCAATACAGATTTAGATAGTTTAGAACGATTAATTAGAACTACGTTAACAAAGTTTAATTGCCATCATCCAAATTCAGCTATAGAGCGAATTAATTTACCCAGAAATTTAGGAGGTAGAGGTGTAGTCAAAATAACATCTTTGAAATACAATCAGGTAGAAACGCTTAGAAATTTTTTTTATAGGAAAGCTAATAGCTCAGAAATGCACAAAATAATTTGCAAGGCAGATATAAACATTACACCTTTAATTTTATATGACGAGAATGCCAACATTCTTATAAATACTAACCAGGAATTATTAGATTCCTGGTCAAATAAAATTATTCATGCAAAACACTTCAATTATCTCAACCAAACGTATGTTGACAAACTTTCGTCAAACAAATGGTTGAGTATTGGAGAGTTGAGCGCAGAAATAGAAGGATTTATGCTTGCCATTCAAGATAGAGTCATTAATACTAAAAATTATAGGAAGCATATAATCAAAGATATAAATCAAATTGATGATTTATGTAGAAAATGTTTGGCTTTTCCAGAAACTATAGAACATATTTTATCGGGATGTTCTATATTAGCGCCGTCCGAGTATACATTTAGGCACAATCAGGTTTTAAAAATAATCCACCAAAGTTTGGTAATTAAACATAACTTGATTGACTGCCGTAATATAGTACCATATTATGAATATGAACCAAATTCATTTTTATAAAATGAATTTTATACAATATATTATGATAAAACTATACTAACAGACAGAACAATTAGTCATAATAGACCTGATATAGTTTTACATGACAAAATTAAAAAAATAATTTTTATCATTGATGTAGCTATTCCAAATTCCTGTAATATTCAAAAAACTGTTTCTGAAAAAATTAGAAAATATACAGATTTAGGAAATGAGATTAAAAGAATTTAGCATTCTCGGACTATAAAAATATTACCATTTGTTATTTCGGCTACTGGCATTATACCTAGGTATCTGATTCAAAATTTAGGCGTACTAGATTTGTCAAAGAATTTATATATAAAAATGCAAAAATCGGTAATTTTAAATACATGTAGGATTACAAAAGATTTTTAAAATATTTATATTGAGGGATCAGTAGGATTTATAGGTTCAATTAGGAATTCCACAGAGCCGAACCCTCTGATATGAAAATATCTGGAGTCGGTGAATTATTTTCCCATATGGTCTCTGGTAGGTTGACATGTTGTTCTTGTAATGTTTTGTAATTATAATACTTATATAGTGTAATTGCATAACGTGGATTGACCAGATGATCATTTGGGAAGTGTGTGAAAGGGTTTAGTTTTTCCTGTGGGGAAAATTAAACCCGGACATTTAAATCTGGTGCGTATTAAGTATTATTATTATGCATTGGATAATTTGTAGAGCGCCGTTTTTGTAAAAAAAACACCTTAAGGGCGCTGTGCAATTTATTATGAATTCTCAGACTCTATCTAATTTTACTATTTACAAATAGGTACAGAAAACATGTATGAATGTGAGTGAGGCAAAGAGTGTGTGCCAAGATCGAGTTGTTTGGCGGTCCGTCCTCTCTGCCTACCCCTGCGGGGAAACGGCGTGATGGTTAGTTAGTTTTTTTTTACAGAAAACATACTTACCTGGCAGATCACTTCCGATAAACACACTTTATAATGGAAGTTTATGCTTGGAGAAGATACGGCTTTGCAGGCGGAGGACATTATGTTTAAAACACTGGACATTGCTGATTTTACATTTGCTACCCCCATCACTGTTAGTGTTACATTTATGAGACCTTTAAGTTGATATTTATTTTGAGTTTTTGATTTTTTTTTTCAAAGACTGGAGAATTTAGGACTCTTTAGGGCTGGAGAATTTTTATGAAATGACCTTTCAAAAGCTTACAAATAAGATTTTTTACGTGTAAGTTAAGTGCAAGCGAAGGTGGAGGTGAAATATTCGACTATCTGAAGAGGTGAGTTTTAAGTTCAGTTCTAATTTCCGCCTAGTCTGTGTTCATTCTTAAATTATGTGGCAGTTCATTCCGGGACTTTGAATTTTAGGTCTATGTCATACACTTTGATTATGGTTTTCAAATTCTCACCAACCTGATTTTTTTTAATTTCTGATCCTCCGAATACCTAAGCTTGATGATCTTTCAAACAAACATTTATAATTTTTTCTTTGATTAAAGTGTTAGTTATTTTAAGGGAGTTTTTAGAATTCTAACCAACCTTACCGTCACGGTATGCCCACATGTACCTTCACTTATATTGTAAAATACATACACATGGAACCGATACTACTACATCAAAAGAGTGCCTACATATCTGATGAAGTTTTTCATTTTTTTTCAGATTCGACCTATTCTTGGTTGAACTTGAAGGTTTTTAATTTTTTCGATCAATTTTCCGCTAATCTGATGTCTATTAAACCAAAGACGGCCGCCGTGGTCGAGGGGTAAGGTTCTTGACTCACATTTAGAAGGTCGCGGGAGCGAATCCCGGCGTGGTCAAATAAATTTGATTTGATTAATTTGTGTTATTTTACAATGAATTCATTTTAAAATAATATATCGTATATTTTCGGCACGTTCCAGAGTGGAAGATACTCTCAGTATCACCTTGGTGTAAGACCACCATTCAGAATCAAAACGTTGCTTTAAAAGCTTTAGCCGTGTTTGGTGACCAGATCTTAATAGTCAGGTACTTCCCCACCTTCCTCTTCCCCAACTCCCATCCCCACCACTTCCTTCAGCCTCACAACATACCCCAATTGGGGATGCCATAGTCTCACTGGAACTCTTGTGATGTATTCATATAATTTTTTTTTTTTTTTAAATCATTAAAAGGCGTAAACATTTATAACTTCTAATTTTACATTAAACACCATGTTTCACGCTCATATGGCGATCTTTCGAAGGGGTTGATTATTATTCAGAAAAAAATTCGAGAAGTGGAATATTGAGATTTTTTCGTTAGTATTTTTATTTAATTTTCTTACGTTAGAAAAAATAAGACAATCTATGTTTACATAAATATGTTACAGTTAAAACCCGTTCTTAGTTACAATGCGTTTTCTCTAGTGTACACTAGTTTTCACTAAATGACTTTGTTACAACTAGAATTAACTGCGTTTTGTCGAAATGATTCAGTTAAAACTGTTTCAACCGATGTCAAAGTTCATCGTGCTTTATTCTGATTGGTCTACTTCTTTAACTTACTTAATTTCATTTTACATTTGTTTTTATCCAACTGTTTTTATAAGTTAGGATAGGTTAGGTTGGGATAGTTTATTACTTCTCCAACTTACTTCATTTAATTTTGTACATATATATAAAATTATGTATAAAATATCTTTTTATTTTTTTTTATTGAAATAAAACATACAACGTAGTAGCATTCCCATGAGTTATGAAAACTCATTAAGGAATCGCCAATTGGTACTTTTGAAAAGTTAAACCCAACCCAACCCAATATGCAGACACAATATATGAAGAAAAATTTTACAAAACATTTCACAGAAACAACATATAGATACAAAATATGAAGAATCACTTTACAAATATTTCACAGAAATATGTTTTATAAGATTTTATTCATTATTATGGACTATAGAAATGCATAAAAAACAATATCGGGAAAACACAATTAAAGGCACGGGCTCAAAAATATACAGACCTAATACAAGATGTTTACATACAAAATACATGACAAGATTTAAAAAAGATATAAACTGCGCCCATCATATCTGGATGTGCAAAGTTTGATACTTGGAGATAATCAGGATAACTATCAGAACAGAGTTTGTACCTACTTATGAATCGTTTTCCAAATAACATTTGAAAAAATAGGATTTCAATATTTGTTTTTATTAAGCTGTTAATTAACAGTTATTAAATATTTTCGTATCTATATAAAAAGAGTCGGAATAATAGAAGAGCATGTATGAGGCGATGTATGAATGTGATTAATGTGAACGAGGCAAGGAGTGTGTGCCAAGATCGAGTTGTTTGGCGGTCCGTTCTCTCTGCCTACCCCTGCGGAGAAACGGCGTGATGGTTAGTTAGTTAGTTAGTTAGTTCAGTTTCTGTATTTTCAATCCCAAACAAGTTTCTCTAATGCTAGTTTTAACTAAGGCTCAATGTTAGAACTAGTTTTATCTAAAATTTAAAGTAAGTAGTAAATTCTAGTTATAACTAGGAAATTTCGGTTTTAACAAAGGCAGTTTCAGATCTTGTGAGGTGTAGCATAAAAGAAAAAATAAATTCTATACACCATTAACTCAAAAAATAATCAATAAGTTATAATCGTCAATTCTAAATGCAAAGCGAAAATTCTAACATCCAAAACTGAGACTCAAATAAAAGAGCACCATAAAAAGTACCATTTCAGTTATTATTTACATTGTAGGGGGGTGGCAACTTACCCCAACCCTCTGAATATTATGCCAACACGTGCCATACGATTGACGCGTGCAACCTTAGTGACCTTAATTTTAAAAAGAAAGGCTGTATAATACTGGTTGTCCGGAGGTAAAGTGCAATGGTTTCGCGACTTTTTATCCACAAAATATCCCCGACAAAATATCCTACGGACAAAACATCCCCGCTGTGGGTTCGTGGTTCCTGCTAATCACCAAAGTGGTTCACTACGTTTGGTGATTTAGCAGGGGTGCCTGGGTTCATGTGGTGAGGTTTGTCTAGGTCTTGGAGGCGGATGACCAGGACACACTGAACCCCAGATTCCTACCCCTCCCCTTGAACCCTTTTCCTTCCCAACTTCAACTCTCCTCTCCCTCCTTTCCTTACAAAACCCTCCACACAGCATCCCCAAAGATGATGGAAATTATTTTCCTCAGGCCTCATGTAAAAAAACATCCCCCAACAAAATATCTACTAAAACCTAACTTAACCTAACCTAACCTAACTTAACAAAAAATAGGACAACAATAAAACAGACATCCTGTAAAGACAATACATTATTGTTATCTGTCGTTTAATATCCCTCAAAGATTATGTCACCTTAGGGGATGCTGTGTGGAGTGTCTTTTTAGGTAAAGGCTTTATCTTATTACGCAAGTACAAATAGATACATTTGCATTTTTTTATGTATTTATAAAAATCACGTGTTTTATCTCCCGTACAATGAAATTAAAAAGACGTCCACGAAGAATGCGTAAAAAGGTTCCTTTTTATGTTAATACCGCAGAAGAGTCCCAACTGCTCTACTGAACGGAACAATTAACTGTGGCATTCCCGATCGGGGTATATTGTGAGGCTCGAAAGTCCCTGCCTATTTATTTATTTATTTAAACGCCATGGAATGGCTTTTACATTCAAGTGATAGTACATGATATTATAAGTATACAGTGGTACACAGGAGATTATCAATAATAACAAAATAAGAATGAACATTTAACAAAGTATGTGTGATAAAAGCAAGTATTTAGGTATAGGATACTATTATGTGTCACTAAACTACTGTTAGACTGTTACTATACTAAAAAAATAATATCAATGTTATAATAACAGAGAACATAATATTTAAATAGGATTATTTGGAATAAAAAAGATGTAAACAAAGGGGACTTGTCAGAAAAGTTGTCAACAGACTATAGAATAGACACCAAATAGAGTAAATTTGTATTGAGTTTATGGTTACCTTCAAAGTTATCTTTGTTTGGAATTATTAAGCAGGTATTGCTAATTATCTAACTGTTTTAGGGCTGTCAGTTAAAGATTTAATAATAGTTTTGGTTTAAAAAAGATTCATTTTTAATAAAATAATGCATTTAAAAGTTATCTCTCTTCAGTCTGATAGTAAAGATATTTATTTATTTATTTATTTACGGACTTACGTCCAATTTAAAACAAAGTATCACGAAGTATAGAAATGAACAATGTAAGGATTCGGATGGTACATGAAAGCAAAGACAAACAGTGAAAATAGAAGAAAAATAAGTGTCAAGTCACGTCAAGACCTTGCAAAAATTAGGGTGAATATTACATATCTTCATTTGTTTAAAGAGCGACAGAAATCATTTAAGCTAATACCAAAAAAATCAAGGTCTTGACGTGAGTTGACCAGTCTACACATTCTGGACAGTGGTGAGTTATAACCATAGTTAGTCGAGTGCTGATTGAGGAAAAGCAGGTCTTTATTTCTGAGTCTACGAGAAGGTATATTAAATGTGATGAGTTGTAGTAATGTAGGCGAGTCGATTAAACAGTTAATAATTTTGAATATCTGAAGTAAATACCTAGTTGAGAATCTATAGTAAAATATTTATTTGTTTTGAATTATATTTATTTTTATTCAGATCTTATCAAAGCCATTTCAAGCAATTCAGTGGTGGTCCTTCCCTACTGAGAGTACCTTCCAATCTATATATAAAAAAACAACAATCTTGGTATTATCTTTACGCTAAAAAACACAAATTAATAAAAAATAAATGCCGTGATTTGAACCCGCGATCTCTAGAACCGTTGTCGAGGACTTAACCGCTTATCCACGAAGGTTTTCAAATCTACCTATTTCATTTCATTATATTAAAAAAACCTTCTGACTACCCAACGGATCAATTATTTACGAAATTCCAAGTACCTTCTTTCAAAGATCTGTACAATAGAAATGCATTGATTCAAATTATAAAAGAAAAAGAAAACTATCAATTTGTAACTGAAAACCGTACTAGACATAAATATATTTTTTCATGCTCAAAATTAAACACTTCCTTCGCACAAAATTATTATACTTATCAAGGAAGACTTTTTTTCAACCAACTACCTGATGAAATTAGAAAAATCAAGGATAAAATCCAATTAATAAACACTGTTAACTCTCCCGCAGAGAACTGGGGCCGAAGGTAGACCCCAAAATAACTATCCTTCTTATATCTACTTAAATACATGAAATATATTTTTAGTATTTTAGGTATTCCTGCGCAAAGGATTAATACATAATATGCCATTTAAAAAAAAAATGTGAAAAAATCGTTAATCGCAGGAAAAAATATTTTGTCAAATATAGGTAGGTAATATTCCCTGCAAAAACATAAATAACAAAAAAAAATATCAAAAAAAGAAAAAGTGTTTTCTTTGGTTTAAAAGCTTAGAAAAAAAATGCATGGGGTCATCAGCCGACCCCCACGGTTACGGACGTCATGTTTGTCATCTTGGCCTGTCGAGAGTTAAAAAATATTTTAAAGATAATCTCAAAAAAAATAAGTTTCTGACTGATCTAATCTTAAGAATAACTTATAACTCAGTTTCCCAGTGATACTCCATTTTTCAAATAAGTTAAATTTTGTTTTGTTTTTAACAACCAATTACAATAATTCTAGACACATTATCCAAATAGTAAAATTGTTTGACAGTAGATAAATACTTATAATTACATAACACCGAACTTACAACTTATTGTTTTTTACCTTCACGTTGTAATTTAAGTACTTATAATATAATATAGCATTAAAAATGTACACTACTCTTCCAGACACAAGCTAATACTTCCATGGAATAGTGGTGTTAAGATATTTGAACATGAACACATACGCTATAAAATTTTTAAAAAAATGTATGTTTAAAAGCCTTTATTACATGTAAAAGTATTTCAAGCAGTGTCTGAACGCCTATGTGACAAGTACTAGAATTTTTACTTAACAACAACCCGTGTAGAGGGTAATTCAAAACACCTAAGAACTTTTAGTTACCTTAACTTCAATGCCAAGCAAATACGAGTGAAATTTCCCAACCTGGCAACACTAGTTCTCCTGCTTCCCCCATCTCTTCCCCTCCCAATTTGCCGAATAATAAATGTCACCCCTTAGAAACTATCTCCCACTACTCTCAGAAACATCTTCGAGATTTTTGTGACGAAAAAACAAGAGACTAGTTATTTCTTTAATTAAATTAAATTATATGCCGGTTTTAAATGATTACAGAGTGTTAAAATCGTTTACATTAAAGAAATTGCCATTGGGATGTGCTTAGATATTAAAACCCCTCCGCAACGTAAGCAGATATATGCGTTAAAAATATGACAGCAGTCAAGTACAATAAGCGTGTTTACACGTCAGCGCGTGTGTCTCCATAGAAACCGTTATAACTCCGTTATCGTTTTAGTTACATCCGTAAAATAAAAAGTGAAAGGTCGATAGTGAATCATGCTGCACATCTCTATTAAAGTTGTCCATAGAAATACATAAAAAGAACATTCTGTCAGACGCGCAGTCTGACACATAATTTATCCCGCCAAATTTCCTACGGGCGCCCGACATTGTTAATTTCTATTAAATATTTTTATATGAAATGATAAAAAAGTGAAGTGACAAAAGTGTTTATTACACATTTATACAATAGAATAAGTATTGTTGTTTACATAATCTATGATTTTAGTACCGTTTTCACATAAAAACATCACGTGAGTCATTTTCACATTTTTTTAATGTTTGCATTCTAAATGTTAATATTTACAAATGTTAATATTTATTTGTAATATAATAATTCAAAAGCTTATTTTGTAACCTGTCTAAAACAGTTTTTACTATTCGGCTACGTTCAGAAATGTTTCATTTATAGAGCTTTAATTGTGAAGCGGTAATAATACAAAGTTTTCGTAAAATGTCATTTCGTTAAAGACATTAAAAGTGCATATTGGCGATTTTCTGAGGGGTTTTAACACTACTATTTAAAATGTTGACAGCATGCATAAAGGTTTAGTTGTTGCTACGTGGAGATGCTGCTAGTGAAATAACAGAAATAATAATAAGAAAATTAAAATATACAATACAGTAAGTTTACATACACTACAGAAAAAGATTAGAAAGATAGAAAAGACACAATAATAAAGCAATTACATATTTTTTAGTTCAAATTCTATCTAATTAATTTAGCACGTGTTTTTTAATATTTATAAAAATAATTATATATGAGGTTGTCAAAGGCCGCAAATTCCAGGAAAAATACGGAAATTTCGTAACAAAACACGATTTTGAATTTTGAATTAAATGTTTTGTTGATTAATTTTGAGCTATCGTATATTTCATTGACTGAAACACGTACCTAGAACAATCAACTATATACCAAAACAACATTACTTGCGTTAATTACGTAAATTAATAGGTTTTATCATGTTTTAGTCGAGGAACACGCGTCAATATTGACAGCTTCAATTTGCGCCAAAAATGACATTTCGATTCCACAGATGAAAATCATTTAAAAATAATCTGGTGTTGTCAGGTGAATGAAACTAGTGGCTATATCATCAATGATGTTGGCGCAAGCGATTCTGGCCTTGTTTTCATACAAATTCTGTACATAGAAGGGTCAAAATCGCAGACAAACTTTTTTATTTCGAAATATTTTTTTCGCGCATGCGCAAAAGCTGCGCGCAAATGAGTGTGTCCGGCCGATTACAGGTTAAACAAGGCGAAGACAATAAAGTTTCTGTGAAGTTGGTTAGAGATGTTTTATTTTGTCTTAAAACTAACAAGTGGATAAAAGCAAGATGATAAGGAATATAGGCTAAGGATAGGAGATGCTCTCGATACATTCTTTACTCGTGCATTAACAATTTGTGATAGTACGCATTGCTTCGGTTCAATATTTTTTAAGGTTATTGTTATTATTGTCGAAATTATGAAATTTTGTGTTATACAGCGAACATTATGCTGGGAATTGTCGATTATTTTCTTAGGTTAGTTTTACATGCGAAAAAATGTTTTTCGGATGACGGTGTGTGGATTTTTATGAAATTAAATAACTTCAGGAGAGTCCATTATTCAGAATTATAATTAAAAAGTTTTTATCGAGAATTAATACGAATAAAATAATTAACTTTTTAATAAATGTCATTTGTTAGATTGTTGCCATAGTTGCTAACGCAGATCCTTCTGGAGGATTTGTTTGGGCATTTTTTTTATATCTTTGAACCGAATAAAATAAGTTGTTGAGTATTACAAATTACTACTGTTTGCACAAGTAACATCTTCGGCTTCGAATGATGGTGTTTTTTAAATTCGTAACTTGGGATTCTTGTCAACGATTGTTTTGAAGTAAAAGAAGAGACAAACATACATTTATAGGATTTAGCCTACGAGAGAATGAGAAGTATAATCGGTATCCTCTTTGTGCGGTGCTTCGTAGCGTCCCCACTTTTCTCTGCTTTAGTTTTCTGACGGTTTCACTTCTGTTTTTAATTCTTTTAAAAATAAATTAATTAATACAATCTCTACAATTCCGACCGATTCTCTAGATGCATTCTTTACAGTCATATATCCAATAATCTAGACACCGTTCTCGATCAATATTATCATTTATAAAAATTATTAGTTTCACTTTGAATATGGGAAAAAAAACTAGTTTCTATAGAAAATTATAAAATTCTACCGTTTCATAAAACCCTTTGTTCTGTCAAAATGAGTTATGAAGTATTTTTTTCACGCTTATAAAAGCAATCGTAAGTAAGATGTTTTTTTTAATGGTAATATAGTTTTCTTTGATTTGTTTAGAAAATTCGCTGTTAACTATAGGATACATCAGTACATTGATACATATAAAAAGAAGACATAATTTCAAATATATAACGCAGAAGAAAGACCGAAGGTGAAATATTGATAAAGAAATATTGAAAAATAATGAAGGAGGAATGAAGATGATATGAAAAAGAGAAAGATAGAAAAAAAAGTCGATTTCAATTAAGTAATAAAGAAATGATAATATAATAATAAACTTCATTTTCGGAGGCAGGTATGGGTACCGCCGCCCCGGGAACCAATTATTGGATAACCAACACCCTTGTCATAGTGATTAGCTACGTTTGGTGACTTAGAGTTGTTCTCGGTTTCATGGGGTGAGGTTTGTCCAGGTCTTGGCGGTTGGTATTTCCATCTACTACGTGGTGGGCCGGATCGAGTGAGACTGGTTGAGGGACACCTTACTTAGATCTCTCTAGCCGAACTCTTGCCCTTACCCATCACCTTGAAACTTAGTGGGAGCGATGGATTCATACGTTTGTCACTCCTGGACACATTGACCACCAGATGCCTAATAATATTTGGCTGAATTATAATGGGCCGTTTTCGTGAAAAATTACCTAAAAGACGCTGTAACTCAACCCTCATACCCATTTTCTTCCCAGAACTTCCTAGCATTCTCAAAGATGACTTAAGCTCTGGGGCATTTTTTCTCTTATGGTCGCCTATTGTAAAAAAAAATACAAGTGTGCGATTCACACGCTAAGTGAAAACTAAAGTAGACAAGAGTGTGGAGGCTACGAAGCATCGCACAAAGAGCAGACCGAATATTCTATATCATTCTCACGCAGACTAAATTCTATAGATAAATGTGTTTTGTCTCTTTTTAGTGTCGCTATTTTACGTTTCATCGAGTTTAAAGTCATGACGATGCTAAATAAGTATAAAATAAAAGTGGAAACCTACTGTTTTGTCTAATGATTACTATGCTGTTAAAAGGGTAGTTGTCTCTATTAACTTCCCTGATATATCCCAAATACTTGGATAACAAATGATACAAACGACTAATTTCTCATCCGGTAAATGTGTCTCGGGCAATTCTGAAGCCTGAAATGGCCCCAATTCGGTGGGGCGAGTTTGGACAGTTAGTAGGGGGAAAGAGGGGCTAAACCTTACAGAAAGAATAATTGTTTTTTCTTGGTACATTGGCCGAAGATGAAGACGTAGTAAGCGCAGTGGAAGAATGATGGCCTAATGATCCCACTTCCCCTTTCGATTAATTTCTACACTCGACTGGTAGAACCATTTTATAATAATATAAAATAACTAAAATGTTTACTTCTTCAAATTTGTGGCACCATATTTTTAATGAAATAATTAAAAACACTTTGTTTTTACCACGATAATCTTTATTTAAAAATCAACAAGTTTCGAGAACGATGTTCTCTTCATCAGGACATTATATGTACTAAAACTAAATGATCAAATATAGAAAGACAGGCGTGGGTAGAAATGAAAGTAGTGGGGGAGGAGGGAGGTGGAAAGTTGAGGTGCTTAGAAGATCAATAGGGGGGCGGGAGGGGGGGGCGGGGAGAGGTGGAAAGGGGGGTGCTTAGAAGAACAAAGACAAAAAATTACAATGGAAATATGTTTAAGATAGGGTTATTCACAAAATTAATTTGATTATTAATAATATTTAAATTTCTATTGAAATTTTTCCTAATTTCTAATATTTCTAAAAGATCTAAGTGAAAACCACTAACGTTAGTGCGTAAAAAAATTTTAAAACCAGTATTTATATAAAATGAATGGTTAAATTCAATTAGATGGTTAGCAAATTAAGAATAATTATTGCTATTTAGACATCTCAAATGTTCCTTAATTTCTCGTTTCAAAATTTCTGCAAGTTTTACCTATGTAAAAATGGTTGCAGTCATTACAATTCAATTGGTAAACTCCGGATTTTTTCATTTTTTGGTCTTTGTCCTTGTTATTTAAAATATAATTTTTCAATTTATTATGTGTATAAAAAGCTGGCTGTATTGTATTAGGAATTTTTTCATGATTAAATTGGAGGTTTGATGATTTAAAAACAATATTTTTCTCTATTGTTTTTTAATATTACCACTAAGCAATTTTTTCTTATATTTTTTGTTCAATATGTCGTCTAAAATGTTTTATTTTAGGTTGAGATAAGGATAGTGCCATCCCACACGTCCCGTTACCTAGTTAATAATAATAATAACGTTATATTTGTATATATTGTATTAATAATACGATCAGACAAAGTGACTCCTTTACAAAATTCAAACAAGATATTAAAAAATGGATTATAATTATTGGACGCCACACTATCACAAATATCTGTAAAATAAATCACACATAGACATAAATAACTATTCACATACAACCTAACCCATATTAAAACAAATGAAAATAATGGAATCCTGTCAAATTTAACCTATAAATAGACTAGGCAGAATTTATTTCATTACTCCATCTCCAACATTTATAAAATAACTCTCTTTAAAAGATTTATTACCCTTCCAATCACCCTTTTGTTTTAATTCTATTCATAATATGTATTTTACCTGAAATATCCTTGTAATTACTATATTCAATTATATACATGTACGCCTGTCTCGACACAGGTATACCCTAGTGAGACAGGCATACAAATAAAACCATTGTAAATATATTTTATTATAGATAAATAAATAAAAATAAATAAAAAATAGCGCAGCTTAGTGTAATTTCACTTAAAGTGCGCTAAACTATAATTAATTTAAAAATAATCTTGCAGTGCTGGCCCTGAGGGAAATTATTTTTGGGCTTCCTGTGTGGAGTTAATGTAAAAATTAAAAAAAAAACCGGAGCAAGGACTAATGCAAATATAATTGGGGTATATATTGTCATTCTAAAGGGAGTGGTGAGGGAGTGAGACATGGAGAGGGAGATTGGGAAGTACCTCACTATTCAGATCTTGTCACTAGACACGCTAACGCCATTTTGTCTCTCACTATCTACTGCTCTGAAACGTGCCTCAAATAAACTGCACTCCATCGTAAAATGTTAATTAAACGTGAAAAAAACATAACACATAGTGCCATACTCGTCACCACGACTTTTTCAAGACACTACACGACAGAACAGATATTCTATCGCAGCTTAGCATCATAACAGAGATGGTGCTATTGAATGAAACTTATAAAACAGTAGATGATATATTTTATTACTCTTTAAGGGCCCGCAACCCGGATTTGTACCGATTTATTACATATTTCCCTTAAACACGGTAAGTTTTAAAGCTCTTAAAAAATATATGTTATTCTTGAAGATAATATCTAGACTTTGCTCATGCCGAAACGCAAATTACATAAAATTCCCTCGATAGAAAAAAATCGCAAACTATGCTCCAAAAATTATTATTAACACGTTTGTTTCAGTTATTTTACAAGTTATATGTATGAAAAAATTCACAGTGTTTTTTTAAAAGCTGTTTAAGATAATGCCCGCGATATTTTTGCTCTATTTTAAACGAGTCGTGATTTATTAAACATTTTCGCAATTTTCGCGTCGATTTCGTCGCTGTAAATGTTAGCGCTCTCCTCTAACATTCGTAATTTCGTATCTCTCCATCTACTTCTTTTCGGGCCCGGTTGCAGAGCCTTAAAAAACTTTTTTGAGTACCTATTTTATTAAATGTTAAGATTGTTTATAATCTTTTATACAAACAAATTTTATTTGCAAACGCCAAAATAGAACCCGCTGTCACCGTGTTTGTAATTGAAAATTTTGACTGCTTGTCCATGGAGGTGATCAAATTTTATATATGCTTATATTACATTAATTAGCTCCATACAGGAGGTCCTGAAGAAAATAATTCCCTTCAGGGCCTATGTAATTTTTTGGTACGCTGTGTGGAGAGTCTTTTAAGGAAAGAAAAGCGAGGAAGTTCTGTGAAGGAAAACGGTATGAGGGGTGAGTAGGAGTATGGAGGGTCCGGTGCGATCACGAGAGACGGACGTACGAATCCATCCTTCCCATTGCGGTACTAGGAGATGTTCCGAGAGAGTCCTGCCGGAGAGGTCAAAAGGTCTCCCTCAACCAGTCTCTTCCGATCTGGCCTGCATCCGCCGCTAAGAGCCAGACAAACCTCACTCCATGAACCCGGGCACCCTTGCTAAATCACAAAACGTAGCGAGCCACTTAGGGTTGCCTATGTTAGTTATACATTAAATGGTTCCCGAGGCGGCGATATCCAAACCCACCCCCAAAATTAAATGTTTATTTAATTGCAGATATTTCGTCAATAATTTTAAGCCATGTAATTTTGCTCCCTTTAAATGGTATTCGGAGCATTGATTTCATAACTGCTAAAAAAAATTGCTTGAAAGATCCAAAAAGATAATTAACGAGAACTATTTTGGTCTTGGATGGCACCAACAAAGTTGTACAACTTCGGTTCACCCTCTCTTCGACATAGCGCAGTAGGCCTAATACGCTGAAGCTTGATTGGTAACTGGTAACCAACCCTTAGCTGATAGCTGACTCAGCATTTTGATAAGTTTAAATAAATAAATTCCAAGCTTTAATTGTGGAATTTAAAGATCGGATTAATTAGTTTGGTTCTTAGCTTTTAAGTTCATTTTCTAAGTCCTTTCTTATCAGTCAGCACGCTTTACAATTATGTTTGTAATGTGGTTGGAAGTTGAAAGGGATCTTTATAGGAAGGTTAAGAGTGCATGACTTTTCTGATATTGACAAGTAACGTGGGTAACTGCTAGGAAGGAAGTATTATATTAACCAACTAACTAACCATCACGCCGTTTCCCTCAGGGGTAGACAGTGTGGACGGACCGCCAAACAACTAAATCTTGGCACACACTCCTTCCCTCGTTCACATTCATACACCGTCTCATACATGCTCTTGCATGGCCCGACTCAAGTAGCTGATTCACTTGGTCGTGCCATGTATTCCTCGGGCATCCCCGACTTCTTCTACCATTTACATTTGCGGCATTCATTCTCCTTACACTCCTTTACTCGTTTATTCGCTCTACATGCCCAAAAATTACTTATTACACTTACATCAGCCTTGCATTCTTTGGGGATCTCACACGATCGTATAAGGTTTTACCACACATACGTCTCAGGGATATCATTTCTACAGCATTCAGTCTACTTTCATCCTTCCTCTGCCAGTTCTATGCCTCATTGCCATTCATCGGGGTAGGTACCAGCCAAAGATATTGAAATATAATAGATGTGCTATCTGCAGTTTTTACTAGGTGGGATTGCGCTTAACTTAATTAACAAATAAACTAAATGAACGAATAATTAACGAATAAACCAAAGGAACGTTAAACTAAATGAATGAATTCTTTCCGTATTCAAACTGTATTTTTAACCGATACTAATGCACACTTTCAAAAAATCAAATTATTTTCCTATGCAAACTACCCTGATTAGGTCGAAGTCCGCCGACAGTTGCGCGGACATCATCATAGCATATCTCTTTTGTATTTGAATATCTTTGATACCAGCACTCCATTATGGACGGCTAGCTATCCATCCAACTACTCCAAGAATTCATCTTTTCGTTTTGGTACAATTTGGTACAAGGTACAATAATGATAAACTATTAATCGCGTAACTATACGCGTACTTGCAATTACTATCATTTTTTATTTATTTATTTATTGTTTCTTTACACTGCAGGTAAAAATGTTTACAATACAATTTGTTACCTCACTAGGACAAGCCTGTTGTGAGGTTAACAATAATTATACAAGTTAACAAAATAACACAAAATTATACAGATTTTGAAAGAACAATATTGTTGTATTTCTTACAGATTGAGATTAGATTATGGGTACCTACTGGTACCTACTAAACTGATGGCGCTAGGTAGTACATTAATGTAGACTTTTAGGGTGACCATAGTTTTGAGATCTGATTTAAAATAAAATAAAATAAAATAAATAAAAACAATTATTATAAGCAATAATTATCAGCCTGAAACACTCATCAACATTGAAAAATCTTCCGAGAAAAGATACTTGCCGCCAACGGGACATGAACCCGTATCCTTCTGATTGCCGGTCAGCTGCTCTTGACCACTGAGCTATGGGGGCTTATCAAATACCCGCCAAATAATTCAATATATACTAGTGTTTCAATCAACAATTACTGCTTATTATATTTTTTTTCCACCTGAAAACAACCAACTTTATTTTTGCGAGAGAGACATTGTAAGTGTTAAATCCCTCGCTAGGTGGCGTCGAGTCAAATTATGACTACATTTATTGGGGAAATACTTAAACTTGTCAAATATTAATTATTATTTTTAATTTATAAACTAACGTTTAGACAAGATTTTTATGCATAGCACAAAGGGTAACAATTATTATAAGCAATAATTATCAGCCTGAAACACTCATCAACATTGAAAAATCTTCCGAGAAAAGCTATAATTATAAGCGATAATAATTATTATGATATATTATTATAAGCGATAATTATTGCTTATAATAATTGTTACCCTTTGTGCTATGCATAAAAATCTTGTCTAAACGTTAGTTTATAAATTAAAAATAATAATTAATATTTGACAAGTTTAAGTATTTCCCCAATAAATGTAGTCATAATTTGACTCGACGCCACCTAGCGAGGGATTTAACACTTACAATGTCTCTCTCGCAAAAATAAAGTTGGTTGTTTTCAGGTGGAAAAAAAATATAATAAGCAGTAATTGTTGATTGAAACACTAGTATATATTGAATTATTTGGCGGGTCAGGACACGGGTTCATGTCCCGTTGGCGGCAAGTATCTTTTCTCGGAAGATTTTTCAATGTTGATGAGTGTTTCAGGCTGATAATTAATGCTTATAATAATTGTTACCCTTTGTGCTATGCATAAAAATCTTGTCTAAACGTTAGTTTATAAATTAAAAATAATAATAAAATAAATAAATTTTGCAATTCAATGTGATCTTCTTGGATTTCTTCAACAACCCCTTAATCATTAATACCAAAAGGGTTACGAATCAGCTTTTGGATACCTTTCGATTCGGTTTTTGTAGTAAATTGATAAATGTTTCTTGGTCCACGGACCACCGGTTTAGAACCACTGCTCTAGAATAACATAAATATTTATTTAAAAGATGCTGCTATATAAAAATTATCGTAAAGTTCATCTTTTGAAGAGTTTTTTATTTTAAAATATTATTTATTTTTGTTTAAGTTTATTGTTTAAATAATGATTAGCTTTACTATTGTTATTGTCTAGGTCTAGCATAAAGATATTTACTATTGTTAGTAGTTCGAAGATGTTTTGATTTTTTGTAATTTCTTTAAAGTTTATAGAACCTGTTAAGAATAGTTAGTGACATCTATGAGATAAATATTGTAATTAATTCCATTTGGTTAATTATTCTTAGTTTATTAGAAAAGTGTGCATATTAGAGACCTCTGTGGGAATTTTATAGAAGCTAGAGTTATCAGCCAACAAATTTAGGGCACGTGACCTCAGTGGATATTTGCTACTTGTATTGTTATTATTGTATTTTAAAACAGTCTGAAAGACGGTATTTTTATAGTTTTTAGTAGTATAAAAAGGGCTGTACTCAAGAAATTTGTTCTCTTCCATTAACACTTACCTAGAGTATAGACGCCGTACCGCTTGAGGCGGGGTCCGGGCTGAATTTAGTTCTAAAAGTGTTGATTTCATTATTGCTCAAAAAGTGTTTGTAAATAAAACGACTCTTCAATAAAAAAGTGTTTTACAAATAAAAAGTCCACCACCCTTGATGAGATTGAAGTGATCCTAACAGAACCTACAGCATAAATCAAAGATATTTGTATTTCAATATCTTTGGCGTAAATTGACGAATGAAAAAGCAATAAATGAATGCAAAATTATACAATTAAATTGATATCTTTTATTTCATTGAGCATTTTATTCAACACTTACTTTAATGAACATGTTTAACTTCTGACTTTAGTTTTTTTTTTATGTAGCAATCAGACGTGCTACGTAAACGCGTAAAGAAAACACTGGAATTAACTGTTGATCGTTTATTAAAAAGAATTAATAATTTAAAATATTACACAGAGCGAGACAGTTGTAAATAACGGTACAAGTTGTTTGGCTTGCTATTCTATCGACTGACTGGGTCAAACCATTACTCCGGCTTTTATAATGCCGTGGCGGAGGTAACGGTTTAATAATTCGGCTGGTAATATCGAGAGAATACGATATGTTTCTCGATGGTTCTGACGCCTAATGTACAGGGAATGTGAACGCTCCAAATATTTCAGCGCAGGTAGGTAAGTACTCTTCGTGTTCCGTTCCCAGTTGTACCAGGCAGCGACATCACCATGCCGCCTAAGGTACATACCTTAAGTAGGTACGTACCTGAGTGTTGGCTTCACCACATATATATTCAATAATGTTATTAATCGATTTGTGGAAAATAGTTTATTTATAAAAAAAAATTAGAGTGCAGTTTACATGCGTTAGAAGCAAAACATTACCAAAACAATTTCAACCAATACTTGAAAAGTGAGGTCATAATCAAAGCGACCAATGAGAGCAGACCAGCTTAATTTCCGTTTCATATCTCAACCAATAGGAGCCTTTAAAATTGACATCATAATCAAAGCGGGAAATGAGCCCATTTGATGCGTCGCAGGTGCAGTAAACGTCATTTCCGTTTCATACGAAATCCAAATCATAGCGCGGCTGTAGAAGTTTCACTTAAAAAAGGTTTGCTGTGTAAATATACTTATAATATTAAATACTTATAATAATTAAGTCATAAAAAAATGCCATAAGTTGCCTCTAAAATCTACTCTAAAGTTTGTTCGATAATCTAACTCTTTTTTAATACTTATAATAATTAAGTCATAAAAAAATGCCATAAGTTGCCTCTAAAATCTACTATAAAGTTTGTTCGATAATCTAACTCTTTTTTAATACTTATAATAATTAAGTCATAAAAAAATGCCAAAAGTTGCCTCTAAAATCTGCTCTAAAGTTTGTTCGATAATATAACTCTTTTTTAATACTTATAATAATTAAGTCATATAAAATGCCAAAAGTTGCCTCCAAAATCTACTCTAAAGTTTGTTCGATAATATAACTCTTTTTTAATACTTATAATAATTAAGTCATAAAAAAAATGCCAAAAGTTTCCACTTAAGTCTACTCTAAAGTTAAGAAGAATTGAATTCTTTAATGGCTTATGTTACATAATTTAAAACCAAAATAAATAAAAAATATGTACTAGATGTTTACTGTACCTAATTGATAAAAAAACATTATTATTCAGCTTGGTTGGGTATTTCGGCCTCAAATCCAAATTAAAGTTTTATATGAAAAAGGCCGCTCAGCCGTTTGGCGTTTGTGGATGAATGTTCGATGAATCTGTCATTCAACAACATAAATAATTTCACTCCGTTTGAAATACGAAAGACGTTTAAATTGTTCGTATAAAAATACTAAAATCGCGATTAAAAAATATGAGGGTAGGGGTAGGATGGTTAAAATTTGGAGTTATAGGTATTTTTTGATGCCAAATAAAAAATAAATACAAAAAAAAAACAGATTTTTTTTCTGGGTAGGGACACCCTAATCACCTAGCGGTATTAAATATACTTTAAAACCTATTCTCATACCTACCAAATGTTCATAAAAATTTCATAAAAATCGGTCAAGCCGTTTCAGAGGAGTGCGACCACAATCACCGTGACACGAGATTTTTATATAGGTATACGATATCATTTCGGGGGGCCAACTGTCGGCGTAACATCTACCTACCATGAAATTCATCTAGAAAAGGATTTTAACAAGTTTTAAAAACTAACAGTGAGGCTGAAACTATGTACTAAATAAAAAAATGTATTAGGTTCAGAATTTAAGTTATAGGACCTAGCTCCTGTTAGACAATATCTAGGCATGAGAATTAATTTAGATAAAAATAAAAATGTTATTACTGTAGATCAACAACAATATATTGAACAGTTAGTTTCTAAATTTCAGATGTCTGATTGTAAAACACAAAGTACTCCAATTGAGCCTAAATTGAATTTGGATAAGTCAACAGATAAATGTTTACCTAATGTTCCTTACCAAAAATTTATTGGAAGTTTAATGTTCTTAGCCGTATTAACGAGACCAGACATTGCTTATTCTGTCAACTATCTTAGCCAATTTAATAATTGTTATGGTTATATACATTGGAACTATGCAAAAAGAGTGTTAAGATATTTACAATGTACTAAGAATTATTGTTTAAGATATAGTAATAATAATTATTATTTAAAAGGTTTTGTAGACAGTGATTGGGCGAGTGACGCTTTGGATAGGAAATCCTATATTGGTTTTTGTTTTATGTTATCAGTATCAGCTGTTTCTTGGCAAAGTCGAAAGCAGAAAACAGTATCTTTGTCTAGTACAGAGGCGGAATACATTGCCTTGTCTGAAGCTTCCAGGGAGGCCGTCTACTTAAGAAATTTAAGGCATGAAATTACTGATTCACTTTATGTAATTGACTTATATTGTGATAATCAAAGCGCATTAAAGTTAGCCTTAAGTAATCAAAGTCATAGTAGGTCAAAATATGTAGATGACGCTATCATTATATTCGAGATGTTGTAAAGTGCAAATTTGTTAAAATTAAATACATTCGTAGCGAGGAAATGCCTGCTGATGTACTGACCAAAGGTTTATGTTATAAAAACATTATAATTTCATGAGCTTACTTGGCGTTGTATCCCATGAATTAACTGTATGTTTATTTTATTTTGATAAGTGAGGGTATTAATATCCATATCAAAATTAATATTTATGATTACTATCGCCATCTACTAACAAAAATGTAAAAGATTTTATTTGTAATAAAAGCCAGTCTGTTGCGAACCGCATAAACGTGTTGTCATTCTAAGAATTAAATATAGTATAGGCGAAATACGTTAATATTCTGATTTTAGCCATTTCGAACAGGAACATTGAATTTAGGATTTAATGGGTTGGGTAATAAATAATAAACCTTTTCTCCAATCGATTAAATTAATTATCATTTTATCAAAGTCCCGTCTGCTTTCAAAATCGTATTATTATTATTAATCTAAATTCATCCTTAGACCATTGGCATTCTTAGTCCTTTGGACGGGTGGACGCAAAAAGTGGTAAAGTCGGAAGAAGTGGAATGCAGTTTTGGCGAAACTCTTTCAAAAATGCAGTCGCCTCAAAACGCTCGGGCTGCATTTGACGGCGTTTCGGCATGTGACGGTATTCTCGCTTTCGGAACAAACGAATTCTGCCCAATGTGCAAGGTATTATGATTTTTTTCCGATGATTGCTTCATGCGTTTATCTGAATGACGAAGAATGTAGAAATTATTAGGGGGCTCGTTTTTGTTAGATTATATTTGAAAAGGTGCGGACGTTGTAACGCGTCGGTCAATGATTCGAGACCCGAAATCAAAAACATTCTCATATATATTTTTTTGCGTCAGAATCCACTAAAGATATTTTAATTTTTATTATTCTTCTAGAAACAAACAGTACATAGAAAAAGAGAAATATTTTACAAATTATCATAAAGATCGGCACCAACGACAAGTCTCAATAAATATCTTCTCAAAATATCTTCTTCTTCAAACACAGCAAATTTATTTTGTGGCACCATTTTAAGTCAAAAAGAATAGATTTCTTTGTTTTAACCACGTTTATCGTTTATAAAAAACCGTTACTTAAAACTAATTTAGGGTAAAAATAAATGTAAACGATATATTTAAAATGTTTTTTTTAACATGTTTTAAAAAATATTATATTTTTATTTATTTGATAAAAAAGTACATTAACAAAATTCGATCTTTGACTGTTCAATTAGGACAGTCAAATTGGCAGGTTTATTTCTTATTTATAAAATTTAATGCAAAATTAATTGCGGCACAAATTAAGGCACACATTTACTTAATTATCGGACTCACATTAAAAAAACTAACAAACATTTTTCTTATGGGTCCCGATATAGTTTTTTTTTAATATATTAGTACCACACAGGAGACCCTGAGGATTTTTTTCCCTTTGGGGATGCTGTGTGGAGGAAAGAGAGGATAGGAAGTTCTGGGAAGGCAAAGGTAAGATGGTTGGGTCGGAATCCGGAAGTAGGTCTGTCCAAGACCGACGGACGTATGAAACCATCAATGACGGTGCAAGGCTAGAGAGTCCGACTGGAGAGGGCCTCCCTCAACCAGTCTCTCTCGATTTGGCCCGCCACTGAGAAGGTGGGCAGACGCATCCGCCGCCAAAACCTAGACAAACCTCACCCTAAATCACCAAACCACTTGGGGTGGCCTATGGCAGAGGTGTTGGTTATCCATGGTGAAATGGTTCCAGAAGCTGCGGTAAACGTGTCCTCCTCCAGGACGAGGATCGGTATGAAAAAAAGCATCGTCTAAAATCTGTTTTAGTCGGCTTTATTCCATTCTTGCCACAAGTTCTGCAAAACGGACCGTCTAGCTTCATAAATAGCTTGAAGGCGTGGTTGTTAAATTGCAACTATGATATAACCACAGAACTTATACCCACATATCTACTAGATAATATGATAAACCATAGATAATATTGAAGCCTCCTTCGCCACAAATCACTTATACTGATATTACCTACAACTTATAAAGAAATAAAACCGCAAGCAAAAAATATAACAGCCGTTTAAGACAATCGATTTTTTCTCATTTTCATGTATTTTTTAACCACATTCATATAAAATTATGCCTATTATCATTGCACACAGAAAGCTTTATTGCAACTTATATTCAATATAATAGTACTTTAAATATTTTACATACCTACATATGAAAGTGTATAGATTTGCATCCAGTGGTTACATTATGCAGTAAATATGGCTTATAAACGAGCTTTTGTGACCACAAGTAATTTTTTTAAGCAGCCAAGCGTGCATTTTTTCCCTCTTTTTTATGTAAGGATGGTGATTTTTTTTATGTATTGTTTTAACCAATGTACATGATTCTGTCGTGTGCCTTTAACAATACGAAAATTAGCCATTTTTTACTGTAATACCTATGGTCATACAAATTCTTTTGAAATCATCATTACATTACATAGTATAAAATGAAGTCGCTCAAAATGTATGTGCGCATAGATTTTCATGCGAATGATTCAAGGGTAAGGTTTATATGTATAATACATGCTTATTATACTAGAGATAAGCCGAGAAATTCAAATATTCAATTCAGGCTGCGGGCAGCGAGCAAGCGGGTAGTGTGGATTTTATAAAGGTCGGGTAATGGCGTTGTGTTTCGTTAGCCACAGCATCGTGTGGCCGGGTCTGCTAGTCCATAATAAAAATCACTTTCGATTCTTAATACATGTTCATTATGGAGACCGTTGAATGTCTTACTGACAAAACAAATAAATTTAAAAAAATATATTTTGTGTTCTTGATTGAAAGAATGATACCGAGGAATTTTTGAAGTGGAAATTAACCCACTTCCCGACATCCGATCGAACTGAAATTCGGCAGATAGACTCGTTGTCAATGACAATGAATTCTGTCAACGTTTGGTGGCAATCACTATAAAAAATACGGACATATATAAGCATTTTCCTGAAATTAAAATAAATTTTAGCACTAAGGGTGTCCGTTTTGAGAATCGGAATTTAGCACGATTGGTTAGGCGGTTGATTCCGATCACCGGGAAAGAATTTTCGTTATTTGTTTTTGGGGTGTTATGCCGTGTTGCGCTACCTCCTTCTTTAGCAAACGTTGACATCTACCGGATCTGCCCTGATGATGGACACTGCAACGATGTCCGAAACATTGGATAAAGAAGGAGGTAGCGCAACACGGCATAACACCCCAAAAACAAATAACGAAAATGCTTTTGGACGTGAAAATCTTAAAACATATCTCACCGGGAAAAAAGGTTCAAACCTCAGTCCAACCAAAAGTTATTATTTTTTTAGTTATAAAAGCCATTTGAAAATAGATGTAAAAAAAATGTTTTTAGTGTGTTGATATTGATCATTATTTTCGTTGCTTTTAAGCGTGTTTTAATATATTACTAAATAGATCAAACGTTTAATTATTTATTGTAAAAGTTAATCATTTTCATTGGTCATTGAATTGTTCAAGGAAACAGTTCAATCAATTTTCGTTGTTCATGTGCCAAAATGCATCAGTGTCGTTATTGGAACCCAATTGTGAGCAGCAAACTTGTGAAAGTTATCTCAATTTTTTGCGTAAACGTTTATGTGCAGTTCATTATTTTGATTAATTATTCGTATAAGTCGACATAGCACTAATCGAACTCAGTACACATACACGCAATTTCGCATATCTACTTATGATCTCAAATTGAAACGAATTGAATTTACCTGATTTTTTTTTTACAGTTTTTTAGAGAAAATTACTGGGGTACCCCGTTCTAAGGACACATTGTACAAGTTTTATTATTTGAATTATAAGTAAATACCTATGTTAGAATATTACCAAGGAAAATTATGAAGTTAGATCTAAAAGAAAGTACAAAACAAACATTATTCTTTGTTAGGTTGCAAAATTGAATCAATTTTCTTCCTTCCCATGTCCATAATCCATATTTTTATGCTTCTTTTGAAGGCGGTTATTTTTTTATGGTTTTCATGGTAAGGGAGTAAACTAAATAATTTTACAGAGAAGTATTCCATATTTCTTTGTCCAAAAGTCGTTTTAGTTGTAGGTTGGTAGAATGTATGTAGTGTGATCTTGTGAATCGGCCCGAGTTTGTCTATGTAAAGTTATCCTGATTTTTGAATGCGTACATTAGAATATCTTTTGTATATAATTGTTTCATTGACATTAAATTCAGCGCTTTAAAAACATAGTCTGTAGGGGTTCTGATGGGTACTCTAAGTATAATTTTCAGAATTGATTTATTCAAGTGCGTTTTAAATTACATAATTACAATAGGTGTGACCATCTTCTCTAATTATTATTTAATGTTAATCCTAGTTGTGAATTCCATTTTACAATTTTACTTTTAATTAAACTTGAATTAGTTTCAATCTAACAGTACCTACTCTCTTTTCAACCCTGCAGATTTAACCCTTAGCCCATAAGGGGGTGTGACTAACCCCTTGACGTAACGTCTCGGGGTGTCAAGTGTAGAGCGGAATATCTTGAGGGTGGAAAGGGGTTAAAATTAAGGGCAGTTTATCACGTGCTGACACTGTTTTAATAGTTCGTTAGACGATGTGTGGGGCTTTGTGTGAAGTTAACAACGTGAAGGTACTTGTGTAAGTGTTCGTACTTAGACCTTAAATTTTCAATGGTGTGCCGTGACGTGTACGAAGCCGATTGTATTTTACATTAAACGTAATATTGTGTTGTTATTTTAATCTTATAATATTATTTTCTTATTAATTTGCATTTTTATTATAAACTGCTTATTTATTTTTTTCACGTTAGCTCCACACAGGAGGTCCTGAGGAAAATAATTCCCATCATAGCCTTTGTCATCTTTTTAGGAAAGGAGGGAGAGGAAGTATGGGGAAGGAACAAGGTATGAAGGATGGGTAGGAATCCGGGGGTCGGTGTGTCCTGAAGTGACCGATATAAGAATCTGTCCCTCCTACTACATTTGACTATCCTTGACTACTATATTTGGCTTTAGCAGTATAATTGGTAGGTAGATATTATTTTTAATTGTCATTAGTAGTTTATAAAATATTTTGGGTACAATATAGTTGAGGGTCAATTCACCATATTTAATGGTACATTTCGGAACCACCAATTCTACATTATGAGTGAATTTTGTATTTTATTTTTTTCCCTATAGATACAAGGAATCAGACAATATTATGAGGTCGTTAAAAATTACCGAATATAACGAATTAGTGGGGGTCTCAGTAAGTGGATCAATAATTCATCGACGGCCGGCGTAGTGCAGCGGTAAAGCGCTTGACTAGCATTCCGAAGGTCGCGGGATCGAATCCCGGCGTGGCAAATAAATTTTATTTGATTAATTTTTGAATTTCACAACTTATTCATTTAAAATAATATATTGTTTATTTGCGGCACGTTCCAGAGTAAAAGATACTCTCGGTATCGCCCTGGTGTAAGACCACCATTCAGAATTGAAACGTTGCCTGAAGTGGCTTTCGCCGTGTTTGGTGACCAGATCTGAATAGCCAGGTACTTCCCCACCTTCCTCTTTCCCATCTCCTTCCTTTCCTACTACCTTAAAAAAAATAATTGGAAGATTGTTTTCTTCCTGGCAAGACAGAGGATCTTGATTCAATTCCCAGTTGCGACCGTTATCATTATTTGTTTCCTTTGTCTCTTTCTGTTTCACATTTATTTTAATTGAAATTTGTCAATGTTTTTCTTACAATATTATAAAAATAAATTAATAATAAATTTGACAACTTATATAGCGCTGTTTTTGCGAAAAATCGCCTCAAGAGCGCTGTACAAATTAGCATGGATTTTACATTAGAATTTACTTAACTTAGGAGGCTCGATAACAACTCGTCTTGCAGCTATCAAGCGCATGGATTATTGGAATTCTAACCCCCCGAAAAATTAAATTAAATATCTTTTTATATGTACGAATTTTAATTTACTTAACTATGTAGGAGGCTAGATAACAACTCGTCTTGCAGCTATCAAGCGCATGGATTATTGGAATTCTTGCCTCCCACTAAATGAAATAAAATATATATATATATATATATATATATATATATATATATATTTTTTTTTTTTTTTTTTTTTTTTTCTTCATATTTACGTATATCAAGATTATTGGAATATACATTTACTTAACTTATGTAGGAGGCTAGATAACCACTCGTCTTGCAGCTATCAAGCGCATGGATTGTTGGAATTCTAGCCCCCCAATAAATATATAAATATTTTATCGTTTCGTTGTGTTAGGTATTGATGCCAAAAAAACACCTTACAAAAAGAACAGTTTCTTTACAAGCAACCTTTCTACCCACCAAAAATAGATTTCTGTTACCAGGCTACCAGAAGAGCGAAAGTTAATAGTATTGCCTTTGTTGCTTAGCCTGGACAAAGGCTACACTATCTTCCCAGGAACACTTTAGATATTAGTTGGCTAAATAAAGATGTATTATCTCCGGGTGAATGTTAAAGAGTATAAGAGTACAGAGGGGCGGATGGGAACCGGTGACAAATGGCAGTGGACATCGCGCAGGGTACAATCGGAAAGTCCTACTCCTCTCCGCGCGATGGCAGAGATGGACAAACGGAAAATATTACCAATTGCAAAAATAAGCTAGCTATTGAAGCCTCGTCCGCAATAAAAAAGACATAACCTTACCTTATGTACCAAAACATTCACATCACGCAGCCGGCGGGCGGACAATACTCCAAAAAATTACGAAAAATCTTAATTTTTTTTTTATACAAAAAATTTACATGTTTATAACATTATTTGATAATGTGGGCCTAACTGGATGCTTTACCCGTGCTGAAACAATAATAAAATTAAATGTAATAATACATTAAAAGTGAATTACAATAAAATAAAATAAAATAATAAAGGCGGTAATTAAAAAATACAGAAACAAAGTAAATCGGCAAATAATGTTGAAAATAAACGGTTGAATATTACAAATAATAATTAAATACATTTATTTATCAATCGATTTTCATATGTGTATTTATATAACGTTTTTTGAAATATTTTTTAAGGTTATGGTATTGTACGTATTATAAGTATGTTTTATATATCATGTTTTTGTAATACCTACTGCATTTTTTCTTCAATCAATGTTTTTGTTTTTTTTTTTTACAGTGAATAAATACCGCACAAGAATCTCAACTGCTCCCTCCTGGAGCCAGTGAGACCATGGCATCCCCAATTGGGGTATGTTGTGAGGCTGAAGGTAGTGGGGAGGGGAAGGAGGTGGGGATGAGGAAGGTTGGGAAGTACCTGGCTATTCAGATCTGGTCACTAAATACGGCTAAAGCCATTTTCAAGCAACGTTTCAATTCTAAATGGTGGTCTTACACCAGGGCGATACTGATAGTATCTTCCACTCTGGAACACGCCGCAAATATACTATATATTATTTTAAATTAATTAATTGTGAAATAACACAAATTAATCAAATAAAATTTATTTGCGCATGCCGGGTTCGAACCCGCGACCACCGGATTGTGAGTCAAGAGTCTTACCCACTGGACTACGGAGGTCGTCAAACTTCGTCGTTTTGTGTACTTATCTTCCCATTTTTTTAATATGTATATATTTTTATATATGTATATGTATATATATATATTTTTTATAGATATTATTAGCTCCGCAAAGGCCCTGAGTTGAATTTCGCTAATATTGACTTCATTTAATTAAATATTATAATTTGAGATTTTACTCATAAGGTTAAAAAAATAAATATTCATCCTAGCCTTGCAGAAAAGTCAATAGATGTCGCGTATTAAAAATAAAATGGTTAAAAATTTATCCAGACGCTATCTGGATAGCATTTAGTTCGGGTTGAATCTTGCAATCACAATATATATAAAGATAGCGGCCAATAATATGTGCGTTAATAAAATGGAGATAATGTGGTAGTTCTTAGTCGAAGTACGATACAGTTAAAAGTGACCGAATTGGGTATACGTTGCGTAGGTCAGTTGGTAGAGCACTTGCCATGTAAGTAAAGGGTCCTGGGTTCGAGTCCCAGTAGAGTCAATATCTTTTTCTGATTTTTCTGTCTCCAGATTTTCGATTGAGTTTCGCTAATATTGTTTTCATTTAACTAAAAATATTTTCCCTTAGGGCCCATGTCATCTTTGGGGATCTGGGAATGAAAAGATTATGAGGGTTAAATAAGAACCTGGGGGTCAGTTTTTCACACAATGTGGGCAGACGCATTTGCCGCCAAGACGTAGACGGTCCTCAACACTTTTTCAATTCATACCAATTTAGTTTATTTATTGTTTTTAAAACATTTGTTTGTTTTAACAACAAATTGTACATTTTAGTGTATTTTTAAAATAAATTTGTAAACACAATATTACATACAACATAAGCAGTAGGTATATCAAATAAACTAGCATTAGCCTTTTGAAAGCAGCCTTACTGACGCTAAATATGTCAATATCCGAATTGATTCTATTCAAAGGCAAGATTACTCTCCCGATGAATACGGGCACCACTGCTAAGTCACCAAACATAGCGAACCACTTGGGGTAACCTATGACAGAGGTGACATTGCTTATCCAATGAATGTTGGAATGGAATAGGGGCGGTGATATCCATTCCCGCCTCCCAAATGTTAAGTTAAGTGTTAAATGAGTAATCTCTCTTACAACAAATTAAATAATTATATTTATAATAATCTTGGATTTCGCAGTAGTCTATCCCTACAGCTTCTCCTTGTTCTTCTCGTTCATATCACAATGGCCGGGAATTAAATGGACCACACATTATTACACGGAGGTAGTCACAGTATCTACTCGCTCTCACATCCTATATGAACTTACCAACACAGCCTCCCTCGCTAGCTGTGGTGGCTGTACCATTCTCATCTCGCAAGACACTCCCCGCGACCATTTGTGCCACATCTCCCCCATTGTTGCCGACTGACGGTTGCCCAATTTGTAGAAATGTTTTACTATGCAAGGATGAAATAAGAAAAATACAGATATGCTGGGAGTGGATAATATTATACACCCTTGAATGCGATTGAGTTACTTTAACCAGCGATTCCTGACATTATTTGGAGTAAAAAAGGTAAATTAAATTATTTTTCCGGTTTTTTTTTCTCCACACAGGAGGCCATGAGTCAAATAATTTCCCTCAGGGCCTATGTCATCTTTAGGGATGCTGTGAGGAGAGTTCTGGGTAGGAATCTGGGGTTCAGTGTGTCCTGATCATCCGCCTCCAAGATCTAGACAAACCTTACCCCGTGAACCCGGCACCCCTGCAAATTCACCAAACGTAGCGAACCACTTGGGGTGACCTATGTTAGAGGGGTTATCCAATAAAGGAGACAAAAATTTCGTTTACGTTTTTCACTCCAAACAATGTCAGGAATCATTGATTAAATTAAATTTGGGAGGCGGGAATGGGTACCGCCGCCCCGGGAACCTTTATTGGATAACCAACACCTCTGCCACAGGTCTCCCCAAGTGGTTCGCTACGTTTGGTGATTTAGCAGGGGTGCCCGGGTTCATGGGGTGAGGTTTGTCTAGGTCTTGGAGGCGGATGACCAGGACATACTGAACCCCAGATTCCTACTCACCCCTTAAACCCTTTTCCTTCCCAGAACTCTCCTCTCCTTCCTTTCCTTAAAAAAACCCTCCACACAGCATTCTCAAAGATGACATAGGCCCTGAGGGAAATTATTTTCCTCAGGGCCTCCTGTGTGGAGCTCATGTAAAAAAAAAAAAAAAAAAGCCAACTAAGGTCTTTTTAAGTCAAGATGGTCTTTTTAAGAAAGGGAAGGAGATGAAGCTCGGGTAAGGAAAAGGGTACTTATTTGGGATGGGTAGGAATTTAGAGTCAGTGGGTTCAGGAGTAACGGATGTATCAATCCATCCCTTCCACTGCGATGCAAGGCGATGGGTCGCTGGAGTCCTACTGAAGAGGTCGGTGACTGGACAACTCAACAAGGTAGCACTTCATCACCCTTAAAAAAATCATTAAAAGTGATAAAAAAACTTGGTTAAATAGGTTACATTAGATTGGGTTAGTTAGATTATGGGCTATTTTTTTGTTCATCAGTTTTAATATTTTTCAAAGGGGGTTGAAATGCCACTTTTCTGAGTTGTTATGGAGTCGGAGAGGTCTAATGGTCTTCCTTAACCAATCTCTCTGGATCCGGGATCCGATCCGTCACACAGTAAGAGGGCAGACGCATCTGCCTTCAAGACTAAGACAAACCTCACCCCATGAACCCGGCACCTTTGATAAGTCACCAAACGTAGCGAACCATTATTGGGATGACCTACGGCAGATGTATTGGTAAACCAATAAATGTTTCCCAAGGCGGCGATACCCATAGCCGCCTTCCAATCCCGGAGTGGATTATCGAACGATACGTGATGATTTTTGATGGGTTATAAACATTTCACATGTAGCACAAACAAATAGATGTAATTAACTATGCTGTGTACATTTAAATTTTTTGGTCGTTGGCAAACCAATTAGATTTTAACACAAAGAAACGTGTCACAATGTCCTTCACTCGTTGTAAAAACGTTATAGTTTACGATTATAAAATAAAGGGCGAAACGTTATCACGTGTAAAATCCGTGAAGGATCTCGGTGTCGTCTTTGATTCTGAGCTGACATTCTCTTGCCATATATCGCAGCTCACTCAGTCTTGCTACAAACTTCTCGGGTTCATCATCAGGACTTGTAAGCAGTTTGATAACCAAGAAGCTATGATAAGCGTTATTCTATGGCATACTGAGAAGCAAGCTGGAGTACGCGAGCGATGTTTGGACACCGTACCACCAGAAGTACATTGATGTGTTAGAGCAAATCCAGAAGAAATTCCTCAGGTATGTTTATATGCGGAAGCATGGAACCTATCCAAGGTTCATGCACCATATTGACTTACTTGAGGAAACTGATTTTGTGAGTCTAGAAACTAGACGAAAGCAAGTCTTGCTATTTTGTCTTTCAAAATTTGGAACAATTTCATCGATGGCCCATTTCTCTTGGGGTGCTATGGTTTATATGTACCAGACCACTACAGCCAAGTCGACATCATGACTTATTTAAAGTACCGAATGTCAGAACAGACGTCTTGGCAACGCATTGCATGACGAGGGGAGTGGTGCTGCTAAATGGAATTGCAAACCATTTTAATGTAAAAGTGACTATTCTTTATATGCCTTAAAAATACTATTAAAGAGTCACTTGCCTAAATGCTGATAGGGTAACTAAATTGTTTTTGTATTTCTTCGGCATTGACTATGTAACAATTTCTAGACATTTTTGTTGTGAATAGTTTTTATTTTCCATGTATATTTGTTACTTTAATTTTAATTTTTTAACGAGCAAACTTAAAACTTAAGTTTGCTAAGTTTTGAGTTTGCTCGTTAATGATACGGACGTGTCGAAACCGGTCGCAAAAATTTAAAATGAAAGTAACAAATGTACATGGAAAATTAAAACTCTTCACAACAAAAATAACTAAATTGTAAATTGGAAATATTCTGTTGTACAATAATAATAAAATTAAAATAAAATAAAATAAATCATATTTGTTGTAAATTAGGAACATTTAACAGAAAGATATGAAATACTACATATTGATAGATACAAAATAAATGTGACAAATGTCAACCGTGTATGCACCGGTGGCAAAGTAATCATTGACGCTAGTTTATCGAAACATCTTCCATTGTAATACCGGTAGAATAATAACATCATACCTACATGAAGTATTGCCATATAATAAATGTGTAAAGTATCTTGAAGCATAAAAGATTTGAATAACCGCTCATTCTGAAACGGTTCCAAATGGCTGCAACGTCATTATGAAACCGCCACTATCTGGTAGGATGGCTGTCACCAACGTTGTCCAGCGTGACGTCAACGCCGCCGAATTCACGAATTAAAACAAACAAGTTGCCTTGGCGGCAAATCGAAAATGGCACGTTTTAAATCTTTGTAGAAAAATTATTCGCTAAAATAAAAATGAAATTAAAATACTCGTACGTTCACTATCGTAATTTTTTTCAATTTTTTCGAGAATAAAAAAAAACGTGAAAATACCCTATTATAAAAACTCACTCAAATTACACAAAGAGGTGCAAGAGACACAAAGAGAGATCCATGTGATACATATTATTATTATTTTATTTTTTTTACGTTAACTCCACGCAGGAGGCCCTGAGGGAAATTATTTTCCTCAGGGCCTATGTCATCTGGGATTCTGTGTGGAGGGTCTTTTTGAGGAGAGGAAGGAATGAACATTGGTCTTGAAGAGACCCATGTTGTAGGAAGGAGGAAACACAGAGGCCGGCAAATCATTCCACAGCCGAGCTGTTGAACACAAGAACGATTCGAAGAAACGACCCGTTCTCATGTGGCAAATGTCAACCGTGTACAAATGTTGGGCACGCGTTTGGCGTGTTTCCCGACTATGCACCGGTGCCGAAGGGATCAATGATGCTAGTTCCTCGGAGCATCTTCCATTGTAATACCGGTAGAACAAGGACAGCATTCCCACCCGACGCCTGTGCTCTAAAGATTGCAATCCGTCTGTTAGATGGGAGAATCTATCAAACGGACCGCCCGTTTCTGCACAGAGTCGAGGGTATTTTTCAGGTATTTTGGAGCTCCAGACCAGAGGTGGCTGCCAAATTCAACCGTGGGGCGCACTTACGATTTGTACAGGGTTAGCAGTTGTGCACTATTAAAGTATCTGCGGGCCCTGTACAGTACGCCCAGTTTCTGAGAGGCTAACTTTACTCTGGCTTCGATGGAGCCCCCATACATGAGCTGGTCACTTAGGGTACTTTATAATTAACTCTCGCAAAAATTGCTATAATTTTCGACGACAATGTCTACTGCAGCACATTCTATTTTATATAATATTGATATTTATTTATTTTTCTTTGTTTTGCAGTTTATTAGAGTTTATTGTCCTTACTGGGGTACCCCTTTCTAAGGACACATTGTACAAGTTTTCTTGTTTGAAATATAAGTAAATGCCTATGTTAAAATATTACAGACGAAAATTATAAAATTAAATCTAAAAGAAAGTACAATACAAGAATCAATCTTTGTTAGGTTGCAAAATTGTATCTACATTCTTCCTCCCCATGTCCATAATCCATATCTTTATGCTTCTTTTGAAGTCGGTTATTTTTTTAATGGTTTTTATTTATTTATTTATTTATTTATTTATTAACGCCCTTTTTCGGGGCTTTAATAAATAAATAAATATTTATTGCAAGAGGTAAATTATTGATTGCGTTCGTCAATACCCGTTTATAACCTTTGGTTCAGTAAGTCCAAGTAAAAGTTGTCCAAGTGAACGGTTATATTAGGTAGTTCTTCGCTTAATTTCGTTCTCTTCAAATGAATGCTTATAAAAAACAAAGTTTCCAAAACAAGACACATCGCCCAACTAAAATGCATTCATTGATCGAACAGGAAACGCAGTCCGTTGATGCATTTAGTTGCATTCTACAATATGCAAAGTGTCGTTTATTTAGCATTCCCTTCATGTCATCATCTCTGCTTTTTGCCCATCATTACGGGGGCTGAAAATATTCAAAATATTCAATTATTCAAGAAAAAATGAAGAAACATTTTGGCCGCAATTTATTTCGCACAGAAAGGCACAACAATTTGTCATGGAGCGGAATTTTGCAAAATATGACGTATTTTTTGCTAAGTATTGAATACGCGGTGCATAAGTTGTTTTTATTTGACATTTAAATTTTGGTAGCGGATGTGTTTCAAGTGTTATGACATATCTTATGCAGATCTAACTGGTATCAAAATGGGTGACCCAACAGCTCCGACAGTGGGACCCCAAAAATATAATCGTTATAAAATTATTTTTTTTTGCATCATACCAATTTCAAACCTAAAATCAACTACAAAAATACCTTTGATTCTAGTAAGTTGGTATGGACATTTATTTACAGTGTAGATTTGTGTACTTATACGCTGGTATATAGAGTATACAGACAACTCAGTAGTTTTATCATTAGTGCAATTGAATGAAAAAATGTTTTCTTATTCGGCGGTACATCATCTCCGTACTATGAGGTTTTCTTCTAGCAAACTGGTTGCAGATAAAATATCATTCGAACTGTAATAGTTCGCTTTAGAAAATAAATTCTTATTCGTAAACACGGAATAGTTACCTCATGCATTCCAGGCTCAAAAAATCTTTAATAAATTTTGACTTAAACTAAATAGACACTCTACAACAAATTATTTATGTTTAAGTTTTAAATCTTCATTATTAGATCCACTGTAGAATTTTTATTATGAACACTTACTTCCTACTTAAATTCTATTATTAGAATTATAATGCATTCTAAATTAACTAGCGCAGATCCGTAAAAAAAAATCACGGATAGTCTAAATTTTTGACTAAATTAGTTAAATTTAAAAAAAATGGCAATTAAAAATACATTTCTTCAAACTCACCAAACTTATTTTATTGCATCATTGTAATAACATTTAGTTTTAATCGCTTTTATTGTTTAAAAAACCAACAGGTTTTCTATCAAAAGTATGATTCGTCTACAATAAATGATTAGCAAACTCCGAGAAAACATTATTGTTTATATTACAGGTAACTACAACTAGGTACTTCAACGGTTTTCTGAATTCTCCAAACAAACACTTACAATTTTGAAAATGACGCTTACATTCAAAGCAAAATTTCTTGATTTTGTTGAACCAGAGTTACAGACAGATGGAGTCCCAACTGAAGTAGTACTGGGATATATGCATAAGCATGCTTAGATGCGTACTGTTAAAAAGTGTATGGTTTTATCTTACGGTAACTAGTTTTTATGTTTTTGTAATTATTACCCTCTCAGATCATCAGATGGAACCAGTCACAAAGATTTCTAAGCCGTAAATCGTCTTTCTCCGTTACTTCTTGCAGAAATATTCCTATGGATTATCTAAAATGTGAATGTGAAAGTGGAAAACCAACGTAAACTTTAGATGAGTGTCAAATTATTATTTATGTGTGAAATCATTATGAAAAATAGTTTTTGCAGTTTATTGATAATCCATATAGTTTCAGCTTCTTGGAATAGATATCGGTAGCTAAGTTTGTAAAACGAAGTTCTGCTATATCCCATGGATGGCAGCCGAGTTGGATATCAGAAGAGTACTATCTATCGCAGTTCGGGTCTTAGATACGAACGGTTACGATTATGGCCGAAGGCTTCAGTAAGATTGGGCGGGCTCCCTCAGTCCACCCACCGAAGCAACAGATCTACTGCAGAGTGTAGCCTAGTAAGGACGTCAGTCATTTTAATATTAACGATAAATTAAAAAAACAAATAGTAATGGTTTGATCCTTTAACTTATTGGAAGATACCGAAGATATCCAACACATCTCAAGTTATCTCAGTATTGGAAGTTAAGAGACGGAACAGTTTTTGTCGTGTTTGGAGGTTCGCCAATTCTGGCGTATATCATACAATAATGATAAGACTAGGAAATCGCCTCCTGACGTCCAATTTAGATTGACATGTCGCCAGTTCGATCCCCGGAGCAGCGCAAGGCTGATGTCTTGCTGCATTTTGCATGTCATTTGAATAACAGATGCACCTTTTTGCAACGATGTCACTGCAACAGCCTTTTTTCTTGCTTGTTTGAGGAACCGCTGTTCGACTCCTATGTAAAAATAATCATAGTGAATAATACTATACGGATGAATGAAGGTTGTTTTAGACCTATTTTAAGGATATGCAATACGCACGCATGATATTGTCGTAGGCAAATTTATTTATACTGGAAAAATGAAACAATACAAATTTGTATAAACCACTTATATAATGCGTAAATCCTACCGGTTTCGGAACAAACGTTCCTTCTTCAGGGAAAGCTTATACTAGTAAATACAGTTTTATTAAATTTGTGATGTCGTTTTTACCACTTTTATTGTTTACAAAACCAACATGTTTCGTGAGCAACGCTCACTTCTTCGGGGTTTTTTTTATTGATACTATAATAAAAAAATGGTATCAATAAAAAACCCTGAAGAAGTGAGCGTTGCTCACGAAACATGTTGGTTTTGTAAACAATAAAAGTGGTAAAAAACTAAGTATTTTATTAATTTGAATCAAAATGGCGCCACAAAATAAGTTTGCTGTCACATAATAAATATAAGTGATTCAAATAAGAACTTCTGAAATATAAATATTAAATTTAACTTTGTATAAGTAAGTATATACTGTATGTAAAAACTGCGTATAATGCATAATTTCTATTAATATATAAAAAGGGCATTATTTAATTTATATATATTATAAAAGAAAGTGTACTACAATGTGCATGCCGCTTAAACTCAAGGGTGTGGTAGCCCTCTATCCCCCATCCATGCAGAAGGTTCCCGTTTTAACCTGAAGGGCGTGCTTTTGACGAATATAAGGGCTTGAAGTTTCGCCCTCCAGAAATTTCTAGAACAGTACTGAACATTCGAGAGTATTCGAGAGCATTCCAAAACATTCCGGAACATTTTGGAATGTTGTGGAATGTTCGGTAATAGTTTGAAACGTTAGGGAACATCCCAGATCATTGTGGAACATTCCAGAACACTATCGAATGTTGTTGTTGTTGAATCTTCTGAAACATTGTAAACCATTCTAAGCCTTTTTGTATGGGTGGGGCGCTACCCATTGGTAGGAAGGAGTATATAAAGCAAGATCCGTCGTGGATTCGAACATCAGTTCAATCTCATATCAACTCTCCGAGAGAAGCCGGGTAACCCAGCTCGTAAATAAATAAATGATAGTCATGTTTTCGAACTATTCATGAATCTGTCTAAAGAAATGTAAAGTAAGGTGCACTTCCCTTCTAACCCGTAGATGGTTCATTCCTGCATGCCCAATAGAAAGTCAGTAGGAAAGAGCCTGGTAAAGAAATCTCGGAAAATTCTTCAGAACCTATTCCAACATGAGGTAATATTTCACCTTGTGAAGGTTCTGCACTACCGACCCACTCTCAAGACTACCCTTAACCAATGCGTTGTTAAGTATTATGAAAATCCGGGTGTCTCTAAAATTAGACGAGAAAATAATTCTTAATGAAGTGCCTAATTTAACGTGTTTTCTGTTTTAGCAATGTGGCCAACACAAGGACGGTCTGGAGTATTCCGGGTGGCCACGCTCCAGGAACTCTATGACCATGAAGCAAGGATATGAGGTAATTAAAACATTATATTTAACGTTACTTTTTATAACTAATTCATATTGTGTTGTGTGTTTTATCCTTGTGTACAAAAGTTCATAATATTGTACCCAGGGAACGTGGTGATCTGGCTGTGATTTGGCCACTTGGCCCTGAGAAAATATACATTTTCTTAGGGCGTATATCATCTTTGAGAATTTTGTGTGGAGGGTCTTTTTAGTTCTAGGAAGGAAAATGGTATGAGGGATGTCAATCGCTGCTTTAATAGTTCCCACGGCAATGGCACGGTGATGATAATGGCAAGCGGTATCTCATTTTTTATACGAGTGAGGGAGATGCAAGAATTTTTTTGGTTTTTACTTTTGAAGGAAGCAGGTATACGAACATTGTTTGTCTCATCGTTTGTCTCACTATTATTTGGTGGGTAAGAAAAATCTGCAGCATTATCGTGATAAGAAGTGTATTTTTTTATTAACTTGTGCCGTCGCCGTGCCGTAACGGTGAAAATTATAAAATAGCCCACCATATCCAGTAGTGGCAGATACATCAATCCATCCCATCCAATAAGGTGCAAGGCGATAGGTCGAGAGAGTCCGACTGGGTGAAGTCTCCCTCAACCAGCCTGATCCACCACGCAGTAGATGGAAAAACGCATTCGCTACCAAGACCTACATAAAAGAACCTCACCACATGAACCAGACACCCCTGCTAAGTCACCAAACTCACCGAACCACTCGGGGTGAACTTTGGCAGGGTAGAAATAAAGCATTGAAGTAGATTTAAATTAACACTACTAAATGCAGATATCTTTCGGTCGCTTTAGTTTTCCCAGAGGGTCATTGTCTCTTTTCAAATATGTACGCAATATTCACCCCTCTGATCTGTGATTACCACATCTAATACACAACTATCGTAAACTAATTTTCCATATTTCAATATCTCACCCCTATTCAATATGAAACTACCCCTAACCACAGTCCTGTTACTTAAGTCCGCTGCCTTTTGTCAGACGGACAAAAAACTATGGGAAATTGTTACGGTATAGTTGAATACCATATTGTACTGCGGAGTATCTTTGAAGTAATATTTGCTTTCTATCTATAGTGAGCAGATACAGAAAAAAAACTTACCTAATAGGTCACTTCACATAACTTAACACTTTTAGTATATATGTAGTTTAAGCTCGAAGAAGATATGACTTTGCACGCAGAGGAAGAAACTGGAAAATGCGTTGTTTTAAAGTTTCTATTTTTCCCTCATTACTATTGATTTTACATTTATTAGGAGATTAGTTGGAAAATAATTAGAGTTCAGAATTATTTAAAAAAAATTATATTTCTATAGTTCAAATTTAGGATTATTTAAACTGACTTCAACAAGCTTTAAAAAATTATTAACTTTTGACAAGAAATTATTAATTACATTTTTGTTTTTAATTTTTTTTTACATTAGTTCCACACAGGAGGCCCTGAGGAAAATAATTGCCCTCGGGGCCGATGTCATCTTTGGGGATAATGTGTGGATGTCATTTTAGGGAAAGAAGGGAGAGGAAGGAAAAAGGTATGAGCGGTAGGTAGGAATTACCATAAGTGACGGACGAATGAATTCATTCATTCCACTGCGGTCACCTAGCCTCTCCCTCCCTCCCTAAATCAGTTTCTCTCGATCCGGCCTGACACGCAGTTGGTGGGTAAAAGCATCCGCCGCAAAGATCCGGACAAACCTGAACCCATAAACCCGGGCACCGCTGCTAAATCACCAAACGTAGCGAACCACTTAGGGTGACCTATGGCAGAGGTGTTGGTTATCCAATAAAGGTTCCCGGGGCGGCGGTACCCATTCCCGCCTCCCAAATTGAAAAGCCTCCCAAACTTACCACTAAAACGCACTATTCAAACGCGGACAGTGCCTTCCAGATACCAAACTAAACTAAACGTTTCAGTTCACACTAAATTTAATCACAACATCAGAAACATTAAATTTTCCACTGTTTTTCGTTTTATTTTTCTATTTTAAATAAAGGTTTTCCGGAATCCCCTAAAACCTGCTGCTTGACATCGCTCGTACATAGAAAATACCTACCTACTACCTACCCCCTATGGTCATCTTATGGACAAATTTGCAGGCGTGTTTGCAGCATTACGCATTACCACCCCGGGGTTCAAATCTCGGCGAGAGCACGAGATTACTTAACAGCAGAGGGAGGCGGTGGATGTGGTCCATAAGGGAGGGTCGTCGCGACGTTTGGCAAATAGTGGTCACAAATCATACCACTCTCCGCTGTGACAAACCTAGCCCCTTGACCGGAGGCATATTAGGAGATTTGAACTCAGTTTATAAATCTAAATAATTACGGGTTTCTTTCCCACCCCTTTCAGGCTCACAACTTACCCCATAGTCCCTCTGGCTCCGGACAATCGGGAGCAGTTGGGAAACGTGTTCGGTATTCATGGTAAAAATTATGATAAACTCCGAATAAACCGATTTTGATGAAATTTACTGTGTGTAATTTGGTCCAAATTAAAAGATTGGTTAAAGGATGGTTTTTATCTTGATTATTGACCTCAATATTTATTATTGCGAATTAAATGTTCATTAAATGTTCATTATAGAGGACAATCAAATACCATGTAATTATTTGTAAGTTCCATATAAGTTTTTAACAGATGGCGGTGTGAGTTGATTTATCGACACAACATTTGGTTTTCTAGGTTGGGTAACCATCCAGAAGATGGCGTTGTATTTCGTTAGCCAAAGCAACGCGTGGTCGGGTCAGCTAGTAATAGGTACATAGTTTTCAAAATATCTCTCTCGTACACAAATATATAAATGAGAGCATGTACTTATACGATGCGTTCCTATTTGAATGAAATCGGATTTGTTTTAAATATACCTAAGTATCACTTTCGAAATTGGAACTGATAAAGTAGGTACCTACTACCTATCTGTAATATAATGTTTGAACCGAAAATTATTTTTTCGAAGTTCGATTTCAAAATTAGAACTGATAATTAATTTGATATTATAAAAATGTTATTTTATATTTTTTTAAACAATGCCTCACAAGAGTCCCCACTGCTCCCGTTAGGAGCTAGTGAGACTATGTCTTCCCCGCTTGAGGTATGTTGTGAGGCTAAAGGTCAGTGGGGCGATTCAGATCTAGCCACCAAACATGGCTGAAGTAATTTCAAGCAATTTTATTTCTGAATGATGGTCTTACACCAGGGCGATACTGAGAGTATATCCCACTCTGTAACGTACCTCAAATATACCTCATATAATTTTAAATGAAAAAATTGTGAAAACTAAAATAAAAATATGTTTATTAGTAGATTGAAATATACATAAACGAATCAAACGTAAATTTGGGAGGCGGGTATGGGTACCGCGCCGTCCCGGAAATTATTTTTTTGATAACAAGTGGTTTGCTACGTTTGGAGACTTAGCAGAGGCGCTCGGGTTTATGGGGTGAGATTTGTCAAGGTCTTGGCGGCCAATGCCTTTGCCCACCTACTGCATGGCGGATCGGATCGGGAGAGTTTGGGTGAGGGAGACCTAACCTAGATCTCTCCAGCCGGACTCGCTCTCGACCCTTCGCCTTGCTTTGCGGTGGCAGGGATGAATTCATATGTCCATCACTCCTAGACGCATTTACCCCCAGATTCCTACCCAACCCTCATACCTTTTCCCTTCTCAGAACTTCCTCTCCTTTCTTACTCTAAAAAAAACCTCAACACAGCATTTCCAAAGATGATATAGGCCATGAAGGAAATGTATTTCATCAGGGCTTGCTATCGGTGCAGTCTTTGGCAAACATTCCAAAGCGCCTCAATATTGAAGGAGTCCAAATCCAAGTAAAAATAGATAGAGTGGCGCTTTGCAAAAATAACACTTAAATACAATAATGTTTGTGACACCGATATAGTACAATGCTCAATTCGGTTGGTGAAAGCGGCAGATTTTCCCCTATAATTGATTCCTATAAACGTCTGATCTCGTCCACTGATATAGATCTAAATCTCAATCTGAATCAACATTAAACAGTTTAATTTATTCAATTATTAATTGACCAGCTACATCTCAATCTATGGAGATTCCACATACATTGTAGCGTTGATTTTTTTTTTAGGTAAAGCTCAATACTATTTACTACGAACATTAATTTTGTATATGGAGTGAGGCGGATTATGCGATGTGATTTTCAGAATAATGAACACGCCTTATAAAATGCAATTTCTTCATTATTGACAGACAGGGATGTGAAAAAATGCTTTTTTGTGATGCTTCGTAGCTTTTAGATGGAAATATTATAAAGTATAACTCATCTAAATTGATTTTATAAGTAAGTTTTAAAGTTAAATAATTAAAATAGGTGTACGTAAAGATAATTAATACGTATAAAATAGTTAATTTGATTATGTAAAACAGTATTTTCGAATAATGATCAAATCAACCAGCTTTTCTAATAAAAAAAAAACAATTGTTTTTTTTTTGTATAGGTATGACTTCTAGAAAATTTAATACTGGAGTTAAGTAGCACATAAGGTGTGTAAATAATGATATTATTATTCTCAATTTGCTAACCACATTTTAGAAACAATTTTTTTTTTACATAAATTACGGATAATTTTTTTTTACATGCAAATACTATGAGTTGACAATTAGAGAGGTAACTTAGAAATTATATATAGTTTCAATTCATGAAAGTTTTATATTTTTATTGTTAGGATAAATAATGAAATGATTTCGAATATCTTTTTTCACCTCAGCTAATAAATCACCTTTTCTTGTAAAGCTTTTTGTCCAGTACACTTATCTGTCTATTATTTTATATCCATTTGAAACAACCATTGATCTTGAATCATGTTGACATTTTTTATTAAATAGTGTTGTAAACAAAGTTAGTTATTTTATTTCATTAAAATTACAAATTTTAGAGTGCTTAGAGTTTAGAGTTAAAAGTAAAGTCAACTTATGGCTAAATATAAATTATTTGCGCTATGTAAATTTGATGTTACCTACTATTATTACTACAAAGGCCTTGTGATCTGTGCCATCGATTTCTTATTATTGTAAAATTTAAATTATCTCATATGTTTTATTTATTTGTTTACACGGGCTTAGCCTTATTTTGAAACTAAACCCTGCGATTTTTTCTTCATCTCATTTTAAACTAGCGTTGCCCATGCTTTACTAAGTTTTTTTAAATCGGCTATAGAAAGAAATTTTCTCCTTTTTTTTTGACGTCAATCTGCAAAATTTCATCAAGAAATTTCAAAATGGGATGGGATTTTTTAAATAACATGCAGGTACCTTCCTTTTATTTTGTAGGTCAAGTGTGCAAAATTTCATCAATCTCGGAATAAAACTAGATTTGCATAAAAATAAAATCCAAGCATGCATTTTTCACAAAGTTTTTGAGACATTCGCAAAGCCGATTATAATAGTATACTGGATAAGTTACCTACTATCAAAGACAGCAAGGCTCTCATTACTCATTATTAATAAATTTTTTAAAAATTGTGAAAATGGTTCAGTTGTGATAGCCCTGCTTTAATTCATATGTTCCTAAAGATTTCACAAATCCAGAACATAACCAAATTGGTTCGAATATGTCTCTAATCAGATAAAATAAAGAGAATTCTCACACGGGAACATTTGCATGCATGTCACGCGTTTAGCGTGCGTTCAACATTCAATGAATTCCGAGAAAATCGTTGAATCATAATATCTCCAACGGACTGTTTATTCAATATTACAACTCCTTTTATAAACATAACTTTTATCGTAAAAGTGCAACAGAGTGTAAAGATTGCACTTGGAATAAATTCAGATAGAGTTTATTAACTGCAGTTTTATTACAAGCGCTTAATTAACGAGTTTATATAATTGATGTGATAATGGTGTGGTTTGGTGTAATTAAAGCTTTGGTAGCAGATTTGATTGATAACATAATACGATAGTTTATCGAATAGAAAAATGTTTTTAAAAACGTGTGATTACGTGTGTTATAAACAATATTCAGCAAAACTCAGGTGCAATTGTTAATTATTACAATGAATTGCAATAAATATATGAGGCGTATATAATGTTGTGTAAATTGCTTTTCTTCGGATCTGACTACTAGAAAATTAGAAAGACTTTGTATTGCAGTATTTAAACCTATTCTATGAATATACTTAGTCTGAATCAACGGTTAAGTTTTAAAGGACGTTGATATGATTACGATTTGCAGTAAATAACTGATGAGTATACGAAACATAAAGATCATCCAGTTGATCAGTCAGACATCTCCGAAAAGTTTTTTTTTCATTTACTCCACACAGGAGGCCCTGAGGAAAATAATTTCCCTCAGGGCCTTTGTCATCTGGGATGCTGTGTGGAGGGTCTTTTTGAGGAGAGGAAGGAATGAATATTGGTCTTGAAGAGACCCATGTTGTAGGAAGGAGGAAATACAGAAGCCGGCAAATCATTCCACAGCCGAGCTGTTGAACACAAGAACGAGTCGAAGAAACGACCCTTTCTTATGTGACAAATATCAACCGTATACAAATGTTGGGCACGTGTTTAGCGTATTTCCCGACTATGCACCAGTGCCGAAGGGATCTATGATCTATGCCTCGGAGCATCTTCCGTTGTAATACCGGTAGAACAAGGATAGCATTCCCATTATTGGTGACAAGGATAGCATGCTCTAAAGATTGCAATCCGTCTGTTAAGATGGGAGAATCTATTGAGCGGACCGCCCGTTTCTGCACAAAGTCGAGGGTATTTTTCAGATATTTTGGTGCTTCCGACCAAATAACCATGGGGCGCACTTGTGATTTGTACAGGGTTCGCAGTTGTGTACTATTAAACTATCTGCGGGCCCTGTAAAGTACGCCCAGTTTTTGGGAAGCTAATTTTACTCTGGCTTCGATGGAGCCCCCATACCTGAGCTGGTCACTTAGGGTTACACCAATCATATCAATGGAGGGCCTGTTCGGAAGGTTGCCACGTTGAAAGATACTAGATATTCATTTCGATTACTTTTAGACGTAATCAGACAAGATTGGGTCTTTGAAACATTAAATTCGACGAGATTATTTTTACCCCAAGAGAAAACACTCTCGAGGTAACCGTCCATTCTTTGTTTCAAAGCCCTCCGAGCCGTTGGAGTTCGTCAAACAAAAATCTATTTGAGTTGAGTATGCAGTTACATGTAAAAGTGTACCCTCTATCTGGTACAGTACTCAGGTTACTCATAAACACCATCAAATCAATTATAATGCAGAAAAACACTAGTGAATTAAACAAAGTGTTGTAGCATATTTAAGAGAAAACCGGACGGCGTTTTGTACATACAAACGTATTCCTCAATTTCCTCCCTGAATTTTGACACTACCGCAAATATTTTTAAATGTATTATAGACTATCTGGTTCCCGGCATGCGTTGCTATGCCATTTTATAAAGAAATTATTACTCCCTGCGTGTCCTTTCCCATTTGTCCCGTTCCCTTTCCGCCTCCCCTTACACTCCCTCGTCTCCTTCCCCTCTCGCATTCCCACTCCGCCTCCTCCAATTTCCCTCTCCCCACTCCACTCCCCTCCTCCTCCGCCCCGCGAACCCACTTCCCTAGTTCCCCTCCCCGCTCCCGCATTCCACAGATTCAGTCCCTGAACATTCATTTTTCAAACAGCTCACGTGCAACATATTGCAATTTTTTTATACAAATTTCATAATTCCAGAGCACACCAGTAGTTTTATACAAACCTTGTCCTGACAATAACGAACACAGAAAAAAAATAATTATCCAATTTGATGCAGTGGTTCGGAAGTTATGCGCGTACATACATTTCGGCGATTCATTTTTATTTATATACTAGCTGACCCGGTGAACTTCGTACCGCCATATTTTTTTTCGTGTATTTATGTTATTTTCTAAATTCCTGAAAGACTGGATTTACTATTTAGCCCGCCTCGGCTTCACACGGGTGGTGTGCAGTCGCGGACTAAGGAAATGTAACACTTCCGGTAAATTCAAATCAGTTGAATTATCAATAATTCCATATATCGAATGTTACACGTTACAAAAATTAGTCAAAATCTGCTGTTTACAATACAACCATAAAATGAAATAAATATCAATTAAATAATTCGTCCATAACTATTGTAATGCCTTGTAATGTACATTATTATTCGTTTTTCCTTCTGGAGAGAAACAAATAGCCCCGATAGTTTGCCGATCGACCCCAAATCTTAAAACGACCAAACCTAAGCTTTAAAGTGACTGACCCCAAGTGTTAAAACGATGATTTTATTAAAAATTCTTCTTTTAGCAGATTCTTTGATTGATTCGTGTGCAGACCATGATTCCTAGTAAGAATCCAAACATTCAGTCAGTTTGGTACCACATCGAAGTACTGACCGACCTCAAGTGTTAAAACGATGATTTTTCAAAAAATTGTTCTTTTGCCATAATTTTTTATGTAAAGACTAATTGTATGATTCTAAGAAATAATCGAAAATTTCAGTCGGTTCGGTACCATAGAGCCAAAGTAATGACCGACTGCATGTCTTAAAACGACCGAACCCAAGCTCTAAAATGACCGACCCCAAGTGTTAAACCTATGATTTTATTAAAAATTCTTCTTTTAGCAGATTATTTGATTGATTCGTGTACAGACCATACATCTAAAAATTCAGTCGGTTCGGTGCCATTGGACCGAAGTTAAGATCGAGCCGAAGTTAAAACGATGATTTAAAAAAAAATTCTTCTTTTGGCAGATCCTTTGATTGTTTCGATACAGATATGACCGAAGTTATGTCCGACCCCAAGTCTTAAAACAACCGAACTCAAGTTCTAAAACGTAGGACCCCAAGTGTTAAAAGGATGATTTAAAAATAAAATATTCCTTTGGCATAGATCTTTTGATTGATTCTTGTACAACAATATTCTAATTAATAATCCAAAATTTCAGTCGATTCCGTGCCGTAGGGCCGAATATATGACCAACCACAAGTCTTGAAATGACTGACCCCATGTGTTAAAACGATGATTTTTTTTAAAATTCTTCTTTTGCCATATTTTTTTATTGAATCGTGTAAAGACCACGATTCTTAGAAACAATAAAAAAATTTTGTCGGTTCGGTGCCATAGAGCCGAAGTAAGACCGACTCCATGTCTTAAAACGACCGAACCCAAGTTCTAAAACGTCCGACCCCAAGCTCTTAAATGACCGACCCCAAGTGTTAAATCAATTTTTTTTTTTTTTAATTCTTCTGTTGCCATATTTTTTTATTGAATCGTGTAAAGACCATGGTTCTTAGAAAGAATAAAACAATGCAGTGGATTCGGTGCCATAGGGCCGAAGTAATGACCGACTCTGTCTTAAAACCCCTCCGCAACGTAAGCAGATATAAGCGTTAAAAATAGGACAGCAGTCAAGTACAATAAGCGTGTTTATACGTCAGCGCGTGTGCTTCCATAGAAATCGTTATAACTCCGTTATTGTTTTAGTTACATCCCTAAAACAAAAAGTCAAAGGTCGATAGTAGATCAAGCTGCACATTTCTATCAAGTTGTCTATGGAAATACATAACAGGAATCAGCTGTCAATCGTGTAGTTGACAAAAATATTTACCCGCTCAAATTTGCTACCGGCAGCTCCACCGCGCTCCACATTTTAAATTTTTATTAAATATTTTTATATGAAATGATAAAAAAGTGAGGTGACAAAAGTGTTTATTACACATATATACAATAGAATAAGTATTGTTGTTTGCATAATCTGTGATTTTAGTACCGTTTTCACATAAAAACATCACGTGTGTCATTTTTACCTATTTTTAATGTTTGCGTTCTAAATTTTAATATTTACAAATGCTAATATTTATTTGTAAAATAATAATTTGAAAGCCTATTTTGTAACCTTTCTAAAACAGTTTTTACTATTCGGCTACGTTCAGAAATGTTTCATTTATAGAGCTTTAATTGTGAAGCGGTTATAACTAAAAGTTTTCGTAAAATGTCATTTCGTTTAAGACACCAAAAGCTAATATTCTCGATTCTATTCTTGACCGTACCCAAGTGTTGAAACTATAATTTTATTAAATATGACAAGTGAGTGAGTGAATGAGATAGAAGAGTGTGAGATATCTTCAATATATTGACAAAGGTCGGCATTCCCCTTAATATTTTGTCGAGGAGAGGATGAATATGATTTTTTGATCCAGATGATTAATCCAGCAACTGGTATTTTTTTTTTTTGCATTAGCTCCATACAGGGGACCCTGAGGAAAATATGGGCCTATGTCTTAATATATAATAACATAACATTACCAGATATAAGAACAATCTTTCGAAATCAATTTATAACAAAATTTTAGCCGTGTTGACTTTTCCACAGAAAAGTATAAATCGATTTCGAAAGATTGTTCTTATATCTGGTAATGATATGTTTAAAATTATGAGTAAATATGTTTATTTTTATCATAATAAGGTTAAACCGTAAGTCGTATGATCAAAAATAATTACAAAAAGTATATAATTTTAGTAGTTTTATCATCACGCCTTTCAGCATTTTTGAATGTAGGTATAAATTAAAGCAAATTTTGAATTGCCGCTGGCTGGCTAATGGCCCTAAATAATATATTATAGTTAGTTAAAAATCATGCGTCAATTTTACGAATGATTTTATCTTTACCGTACATCGAAATATGATTATCTTTCTAGGGTTAAAAAATCTACATTTATGAGTCTCAATAGAATTTTCATATATGAAGGTTTATGTTACAATAGATGTATATAATGTGTGTCACAAAATAGAAAAAATACCTTAAAAGTTGGATTGAAACCAAGTTCTTCAATTACATTTGCACCAAATGCTGCCATTTGGAACACACTGTTGTAATTTAGAATATTTTGCAAAAAAAGCTTTGATAGAGGTTCTTGCCCTGAGAGTAATGAATTCAGTGGTTCAGGTGGCGTCGTCAGTTGCGTTAATTTGACTTTTCCATTCGCACAACATAATCCTGGCGGTTCGAGTCGAAACCTCAAATCATTGCAATGTTGACAAATAGTGCTCATTGTTCCAAAATCGACCGATGTATCGCTGATACACGACCGATACTCTTGTATCATTTATCTAAACGCCAAACGTTCATAGGTAATTGTTACGTCAGATCGTCTATTTTGTTGCCTCTCACTTGAAGTCGATGGTATGGGTTCTTCCGAAGTCGCGGTAGATCTCGCTTGAGAAATTCTCATTAAATTTGCCTCCAAACGCTGCCAACTCTCTTCTTCAGTCTCATTGTCTCGAAAATTGTGAACTCGACTTGCGTTACGCGTACGCAGACCGATATTTTGACGCCTCACTGGTGGCATTTTCTTATCAATAACAATAAATAACACGACTGTAAACCTCTAAACATTTATAAAAAAAAATAAAAATTATTTATAAAAAAAAATTCTGTTTGATTTAAAAAAAAAATCTTTCATAAAAACATTCTCCTGACAATAACAAACACAACAAAAAAATAATTATCCAATTTGGTGCAGTCGTTCGTAAGTTATGCTCGTACACACATTTCGGCGATAGATAGATAGATATCGACCATTGGCGTGTCGGTATGTTTTTTTTTTTAGGAGTTAGGACTCCCCAAAATTCTTTAAAATTGCCTGGTTTGAACGCTGTCAACAGACGGTCAGTATACAAGCTAGACAATGTATTTTTAAGAAAAGAAAAACCTACAGACATAAACATTTTCTTCTAATACAGTTGGAAAAAAAAGTTTTGGAGGAGAAAAATGGGGAGTACAAAACCCAGATTTTCACAATTTTATCGAGATATTTTCAGCCTCGGGTGCAATTGTCCTTTTCGCTCAGTATTCTCGGGACTAAGAGTAATAGTGACAAAAACAATTTGGTGAAATACCTATTATCAAAATTTCTCGGCGGCCGGGTTTCCTATTAATATGTAAAACACAATTGGTTTATGGATAAGTGTAAATTATAATTGATTTATGGCGAGCATTCGAATACTGCTTTCTTCATTATCTCAAAAGTATTTGGAGATGTCTGACTAATCAACTGGACGACAGATATTTTTCATGGAAGCCATTTGAGTCAACGTTTAAGATTATTTTGGTATTCAATCCATTTATTTAAATTCAACCCGTGAAAAGACCCAATATTCGAAGAATTCTTTTTAAGTAAAACTTCTTTACGAACGCTTGACTTTGGGAGTAAGCTGGTGAATGCGTGGCGAAAGCGTTAAGAAAAGTGTGATTGGGCGAGGCGAACGAAAGTTGAGAGGGAGATATAAGTTAGTAAAGTTTTACTTCAGTCGTGTGGTCTAAAGCTTTTTTTTTAAGTAAAACTTATTTACGCACGCTTGACGTGGGGAGTAAGCTGGCGAATGCGTGACGAGAGCGTTACGAAAAGCGAGGCAAACGCTTCGTATATTACCTACTGTAGGGGCAAGAGAGAGGTGCGAGCACAAAATTTATTTCTCTCTTTTTCTCATAGCCAGTTACGTTACACAGTGCAGGCCTATTGTCTGTATCACCTATATCACATTTTCTGTCTCTCTTCCTATCATATAGATGGAACAGAAGTTTTTCCCAATTTTCCGGAGCCAGTAGGACTATGGCATCTCTATGGCATCTCTAAGGAATCCCTAATTGCGGCATATTGTTGGAAACGGAAGAAAATTGGAATTATGAAGGCTGTGAAGTACTTTGCTATTTAGATCTGGTCACCAAAATCGCTAACTATATCCACTTCAACCAACATGTTTCGTTCTATTAGGGCTATTATACTAAGAGTATACCTACCACCTAGCTAAGATAAGATATCTTAGGATTGATTCAATGTATTGTTTAGGAAAATTCCGCACGTTTCTAGTCGACCTCCTTCCTGATAATTGTTTTTAATAATTCCATATACGGTAGGTATGTTTTAAAACAAGCCATATTTTCAAAATTAATATATATATAGGAACTACCTATTTTAAATACCGCGAATACATGTGGTGAAAATATGCTCAAAGAGCACCAAAGAGCGTTTAACCAGCCAGCGGCCGAAAATCCACATTTCGTCGGAAGTTGTTCTTACGATCGTGCAGGGCGGTTACAATGAGAAAGACAAATTATTCTCCGTACCTGCTTTTTATAATTATAACTCATGATCGATTTTATTTCATTCCAAATTTGCTTTAATTTATACCTACTTCCAAAAATGCTGAAAGGCGTGATGATAAAACAATTAAAATAATGTACTTTTTGTAATTATTTTTTTATTTTAAGTATTTATCATTTTTCAATAATGTCTAAGTTAAATAAGAATGTTAAAAAAATCTGAAATATATTAGTTTGTAAGTGCGTAAATAAACACACAAACGGATCAATTTTCGTCAAGAAACACATGTACCCAGATATTTTTTAATGATTTTATTTAAACTAAAATTAAAATTCTAAAACATGCTATACCCAGATAATGTATTGATTTATTTTACTGCATGATTATATGATTTGACATGGGTGTGGTATAATACAAAATCTTTTTTGAAAATTTAACAAATCTGCCAACGACCTATGGTATAACCTTATTATTTATTATACTAAAAACAAACATTTGTTCTCAAAATTTAAAACATGCGAATGCTAAATAAAAGTACAATTTTTCGAAATTCATTTATAATTTTTTGTGGAAAAGAGTCGATACTAATATGTCTAAAATCTGATTTAAAAATGACATATTCCTGGTTTTCTCTGGTAAAATCCTCGTATCGAAACGTTACGTTGCTTGAAATGACTTTAGCCATATTTTATAATCCTCTATCTTACTTTTACGGAATTCCTTTTCTTCCTATTTCCTTCGGCCTCACAACAAACCACATTTGAGATATTATAGACACAATGGCTCCAGACGGTTGAGAGCAGTTGCGACTCTTGCGATCCTATAAAAAAAATAGCTTTCCTGAATCGTTTGTTGTTAATCAGTTTTATTGATATCAGTTCACAACTGTTTTACAACTGTTTATTCATGTATTTATGTATCATGCTTTCTTAGGTACCACCTTCAACAGCCTCTTTAACATCTAAAATTTGTCTCTATTTCTTGCTTTTTAATCATTGTTTTCTCACTCTTAACTTGATATTATTAATAACCTTACCAGTATATACTACACTTGCTACTTTCATTTTATTCTTTTTTTTTCTAAATCTAAGATATATTCCAATCAAGTTTTGCGTGTCTGGACTTGCATAAGTAAGGAGATGGATCGTAAGGAGCCGGAACGGAACTACCATTTAATCATTTTGTATTGTCTTACACCCCATCAAGGGGGTGGACTAGACCTATGACCGTGCATCAACTGAGGAGATGACTCCCAAGGCAGCGGTTGCATAACCCGCCCGTGCCTCCCCCGTCGCCATGAGCGGGCCTGAAGACCAACCGTTGCGGACCGGTGCCCTTCCGCCCTGCCTCCGGTGACCTGATGCTCACTTTTATCCCTAGGGTCTTCAGGTCTTTCCCTCTTTAATTCCTTTATTGGATAACCAACACCTCTGCCATAGGTCACCCCAAGTGGTTCGCTACGTTTGGTGATTTAGCAGGGGTGCCCGGGTTCATGGGGTGAGGTTTGTCTAGGTCTTGGAGGCGGATGACCAGGACATACTGAACCCCAGATTCCTACCCACCCCTTAAACCCTTTTCCTTCCCAGAACTCTCCTCTCCTTCCTTTCCTTAAAAAAAAACCCTCCACACAGCATTCTCAAAGATGACATAGGCCCTGAGGGAAATTATTTTCCTCAGAGCCTCCTGTGTGGAGCTCATGTAAAAAAAAAAAAAAAACACTTTCTTCGAGGGCGTACCGGGAAGCCGGCTTAGGGGCGCGGACACCGAGTCCCGCTTGCGACTGGACTGATGGCTCCGCTTATCCTCGGCGGGACTGCCGGACGACTGCAACTCAGTTGCTTTGGTTAGGTCGTACAATCTCATCATAATAATGTTTTTTTTTTTTTCTAGTAACTTTCCCTCTTTTCTATTAATAAACTTTGTTTTCAGCTATATCCAGTGGCAGAGATGAGACGTGATACTGTGAAATAAATAACTAACACCATGTACGCATTCGCATACTGCCTGCTAACAATGTATGCCCGGACATTGGAGGTCTAGAGTCATTTTAATAAAAAAATAGCTTCTTTATAAATAAAAAATTAGAATCCTGACGTGTACGGTGAAGGAGGAAACCATCTGTTTCCTTAGAACGCCGTGGGAAAGTGGTGGGCAACCTCCAGTGATATCAGTTGCGAAAACTTTATAAACACAAACTTTAAAACGTACGTATGACTTACGTCAACTTTTTTTTATCGTAGGGCCGATGCTTTTTGTCTTCTTTGTACAAACTTGTAACTTCTTCAAACTTTCTTCTCGTATTTCATTTACTATAATCTACGTCAGGAAAAAAAAAACAAACAAAGCGAATAACGTAATAATTGTAACAACGTATCTATCTCTGTTCAAACACTAAAACAACACATTAAAATCCAACTAAAACGAGTTTTTCTTCAATCTATTTATTTTTTAATCTAGACCGCCAAGGAAGTATTGCACCCATTAATCAAACAAACTACAAGCAGCTATCTTAACTACAGGCAGTGGCGGTTCGTGGTCTATCTCATTGGGAGTTCAATCGGAAATTAAAAAGAATGGAAAAATTCTATCAGATCCTGTGTTGATCCATTTCATATTTTTGTTTTTTTCTTTCACATTTTCATCACACTACTGCACCAGAGATTAGCGACCTAACAAAAAAAAAATCATACAATTCGGCGTTTCATTAAAATGTGCCTACGTACCTTATATGAAAAAAAAAGATTTTAATATATAATTAAAGAAGAAGATAATACTTCTAAATCTAAATAAAATATGTAACATATCAAGAATCAGACGAAGACACAGAAAAAAAAACAGAGTGTGCAATTCACACGCGCTAGAAGTGAAACCTTCAGAAAACTAAAGTAAAGAAGAGTGGGGAAGCTGCGGAGCACCGCACAAAGAGGAGACCGATAGGCTCCGAAGCACCGTACACAGAGGAGACCGATTATACTATTTCATTCTCTCGCAGGCTAAATCTTATATATGTAAGTGATTGTCTATTATTGTGTCGCTATTTTTCGTTTTATCAAGTTTCAAATCACAACGGTGCTAAAGAAGTTTACACTTTGATAAAAAAAAGTAACGGTCCAAACTGGGACTATAACCCAGGATATCTTATCTTGCTGGGACACGCGCCACCAACTCGGCCATTGGGTCGATCTCTTTTTTCAAATTCAGAATTATCACTATTATTCTCAACTATGTACCTACTCCTTTTTCTTTTCACATAATATTTTTTTTTTGTATTAATACCCGTCTTAGAACAGACATCGTCTAGTGAGGCGGGTAACTTATATGCGTTATTAGAACATTTTTTTTTAAATATTTTATCTCGATAAACGCTCGCATTGCCGGCAATTAAATTAAATTAAAAATGATATATTGAATCGATGGGTATTACCTTCAAAAATTATTAAAATTATTCCAATAAAAACAAACAGTTTTAAATACGAAAATCGCAATTAACGCAAGAAAGTGGTCGTTTTTCATTATAAAGAAGAAATATTTTGAGTACTTAAGTTTTTATAATAATAACTCAAACATAGACACTCAAACATATAATAATAACTCAATCATAGTAAAAAAATCCTTCGATTCTTGCACAATACTATTCCAGGTTTGATTTAAAAGATTTGCAGGTCTACCGCTCTGACGCCACTAGTATGTTTTATATGAACCTAAGAAATATAACTAACGAACCCATAGGTGCCAATATTCATAACGCACCTATGGGATTCGGATTTAAGTCGAATGTGCTCTTGGGTATCGTTCGAAGTATCATTCGGAAGTGTGGATTTTTGGCATGAAATTTGAAAGGCGTTTATAAAGTATAGTAAAATTATTAGAAAACAAGTTTGTCTTATTTTCTTATATTTTTAATTACAGTTCACAGCACGAACGCATTTTAGAGAAAACCGCCACTGCCTGCCGGGCAACGCACGTATGTAGAAGACGCCAATATTAAATAGGAATGAATTCCCACACCTCCCAGATGTAAGGCTGCTCAGGTAGCCGGTTTAATGATGATGATGATGATGAATGCCGTGAGACAAGAGTGCTACCTTAATCAATTTAACACACGTCTTCAATTTGCTGATCTTCTGAGGTCATTTGCGCACAGCCTCTTTGTGCACTGGAAAAGAATGCACTAGATATGACCATATTCAAAAATAATACTTTAATCTTAGTTTCTAAATCTCTGAGTCTACTATTGTATAAATCTTGCGTTCTTTCTTACGTATCCTTTACTCACTTATTACAATAATTTTTGTTACTAACTTACATGATTCTTCCATTTATAATGATTTTTTAATTTATATTATGATTTTTTTAAACTCTTCGGGATTTTTATTTTTAAATTTATACAAGATTTTTTAACCTGCTTATTATTTACAATAGCCGTTATTACTAACTTACACGATCATTAATTTACTAATTGAGCTAGAACTCCCTCACCAAACACAAGAGCATTCATGAGCATTCATTCTTTATGGTGAGGAAAGGCAATTTTTTAAATTTTTTTGTTAACCTTATGTAACTATGTAACTGTTGTAACTTCATATGTATTTTTAATAAACATTGCCAATAAAAAAAATAAATAAAAATAAATAAATAAATAAATAAAAAAATTAACTTTTGTTCATTGATAGATACTATTGGGGAATTTAATGGTGAAATGTGCTAAGTACGTTCATGTATTTGAACCATTTTAGACATTGGTCGACCGTAATAATTTGACGGCCTCCATGATCGAGTGGTAATTTGCGGTCCGGAGCGTAGTAAGTTTAAATCCCGGGTGCACAAATAATTTTTTTTATTTTTTTTTTATGTTTTCACATTTTAATAATTTAAAATAGGATATGGTATATTTGCGGCACGTTCCGGTGGAAGATACTCTTAGTATCGCTCTGGTTTAAGACCATCATTCAGAATTGAAACATTTGTTTTTGTGAATTGAAACTTTTGATACAGCTTTAGCCGTCTTATGACTAGATCTGAATAGCCAGGTAATTCCCCAACTTCCTCTTCCCTATCTCTTTCCCCACCGCACTTACCTTCAGTGTACCCCAATTGAGGATGACATAGTGCCATATGCCAGGTGTTTGGGAACAGTTGTGATTGTTAAAAAAATACAATTTAAAAATGGTTATTTCAGATGTTTTTTTGGTCTTTCTATCACTAACCACGAGATATTAGATTTACGTTGTTATGTATTTGTCCTAGAGTGAATTATAACTTTTATTACTTTAGGTGAAACTTCTTTGACACCATTGTGATTTGAAACTCGATGAAACAGAAATGACACTAAAAAGAGACAAACATATATACTCGTTCATCTATAGGATATAGCCTGCGAGAGAATGAGATGGAATCTTACCGCATTGGCCGCTTTGATTACGATCTCACTTTTCAAGGCTCCTATTGGTTGAGTTGTGTGTAAGTTATTGTGAAATTTTCACTTCTAACGCGTGTGAGCTGCACTCGATTTTTTCATGCAAAATGATTTAGGAGAAAAATAAGTTTTTTTAAATTTGAATGTGTCTAAATAATAAAATAACAACGCGCAATAATTTACTTACCAGTTTTATATCGTAAGTTATAAGTTATAACATATTGCATTAATTAAGATCAGACGCTAAGGTTGTTGGAATACTCAATCATCTGGGCAAATTGATGGCGTCAAGGAACTTGAGTTATTTATTAATTATTTGATTATAAATCAAACTGATATGATTTATATATGTGGAGACTGAGCAAATCAACCTTTGAACAAATTCCTTAGGAAACCCGCTCTAATAATTATTATTATTATTCCGCATTGATATGAACACTTTTTTTATTTATTCACTTATAATTTCTCATAAATAATGTTAATAAAAACAAATACAATTTTCTTAGATAATTTTAAGGTTAACTAGTTTGTCGAAATAGCTGTTTCTTCTTCAGAAATCATCAAACTGCTGGGTTTCTCATTTGCAATTCTCGCTCATTCCAAAACCAACCAACAGAATCATTTCGAGAAATCTAATTGTGTAACGAATAATGAAATAGTCGAGGGGAAAAGCTATCGACCAGCAATCCGAAGGTGGCGAGTTCAAGACCCGGCATGCGCAAATAAAATTTATTTGATAATTTTGTGTTATATTCCAGAGTGGAAGATACTCTCAGTATCGCCCTGAATTAAACCGTTTCTTGAAATGACTTTGGCCGTTTAGTGACAGGATCTGAATATCCAGTTTTCCTCGTCCCAATTTCCTTTCCCTCCCCTCCCACTTACATTCAACATACCCCAATTTGGGATGACGTAGTCTCGCTGCTTTATACCATTGGGAGCAGTTGGGAATCTTATGCGGTTTCACGTAAATATTATAATGAATAAATAAAAAATTGCTTTACTTATTTTTTCTCATATATATTGTTATTATATTGTTATTGTCTTCCTTTCCTTCTGCGCAACACTGTATACGTGTGAACTCTGGGCAAACTACAAGAAGAGTAGTATAGAAAGACTTCGGGTTCAGTATAACAACGCCTTCCGCATAATGTTTGGTCTCCCCAGATATTGCAGCGCTTCCCGGATGTTCACGGAGGGGCGAGTTCCTGGCTTTGCAGCCCTTATTAGATCCAGGGTGGCAGGAATTAGGGAAAGGATAACCAGCTCTGGAAACATCCTCGTCATGGAAGCCCGCCTCAGTCCATCATCCAGTATTGATGCATACTGGAGAAAAATACTGGCTCCTTACGTGCTCACAGAATCCTGAAAGCTTAATATTATTATTTCTTTTGTTTTTCCTTTTACTACTATTAGCTTATTATCTTTTTTTGTTTCGTGTACATTCATATCCACCTTCTTTTTCTTTTTTTCCTTTCAAATACTTTGTACATATAATTAAGCGCACTTGAAGTGAAACATCACAAAACTGCGCTATATAAATACTACGTTATTATTATTATTATTATTATTACATGTATGTGTATATTACCCTTATGGAATGTGTGGGATTGCACTCTCCTCCCCACATACTGGAATAAACACTTATTTATTTATTTATTTTATTTATTTATTTATAAAACATTTTTTATATAATTCTTAGGTAAACTAATTTTTCGCAATAGCTGTTTCTTCTTTTAAGCAGCATTATATGTATAAGACTGATTACTTTGAACTATATATCAATAATTCCTAAATATACTAATAATAATTTATCTTTTACAATAATTCTTTAACTTCTTCACCTTATTCTTCTAATCCAATATAATTACATAAACTCTTTTATTGTAAAAGAATTTGTGTGCATATTATCAATTAGTGAAAAATTTCAACCTATACTAATGCATGTATATCCGCAAACTGTAAACTTCACCCGCCATAACACAGGGTCATCCCTAGCATGGAGGGTGAAATATCACAAAAAAACTGTATGCACTTTCGATAATTCATGTATTAAATAAATAAATAAAATTCTTCAGAAATCTTTGCAATTCTCTCATTCCAAAACCAACTAACAGAATCATTTCGAGAGATCTAATAAATACATTAATATCAATAGGAAGTAAAAACGGTGGATAAAATAGCAAATGTGAATCATGCAATATGCAGTGTTTTTTTTAAGTGTCCTCTGCATGCAAAGTCGTATCTTCTCCAAACTTAAACTATACAGATAAAATATACAGATCAAATATAAATTTCAAATGTAGAATTTGTGTGTTTTTTCAATAATAAAAAGAAAATTATATTTCGGTACCTACTTTAGTGCCAAAAATACTTCACATCACGCAAAAATTCAAAATCTCGGTCTACCTGTATAAACAATAAATTACATCCACTAGATTAAAGAATTAAAATCGTTAAAACTCTCAGATGAGAGAAGACTTATTCCAATCTGACTTATATTATAGACAGCCCTTGAATATCTTTGGACAGCCCTGATTGATTAAACCTAATTACCCTCCGATTTTATTTTTAATTGCATCAACAATATCAGGACTGAGTCATGTCAAGATACTCGCTTGTACCTAGATTGCATGCAGTTGGCAGTACTTTCTCGGAGTTAATAGATATGTTTAACTCCTCGGAATATACATAGTTATAAGAAGGCCATAATAATGTACCTCAATAATATGCTGATAATTAATTTTATACTGCATGCGTTCTTTATAATTTGATTAGCATTTTTATTTCAAGGCTATAATAACATACCTCAAAAATAATAATCAATGTTATCCTGAATGGGTTCTATATAATTTAAAAAGCATATTTTACTCCAAGATTTAACTGCACTGAATATAGTTATGTGAAGCCTACAATAACATATCTCAAAAATAATAATCAATGTTATCCTTCATAACTGAGACTAAATAACTAACCATCACGCCGTTTCCCGCAGGGGTAGACAGAGAGGACGGGTCGCCAAACAACTATGTCTGGGCACACATTTCTTGCCTCGTTTACATTAATACATCGTCTCATACATGCTCTTCTATTATTCTGACTTTTGACATGGCCCAACTCAAGTATCTTATTCACTTGGTCGTGCCATGTCTTTCTAGGGCGTCCTCGACTTCTTCTACCATTCACATTTGCGTCAGATATTCTCCTTACACTCCTTTCCTCATTCATTCGCTCTACATGCCCAAACCATCTGAGCGTCCATTTTTAATCTTACACATTACGCTTACATCATAAGCCTTGCATTCTTTGCGAATCTCCACGTTTCTCACACGATCGTACATGGTTTTACCACACATTCGCCTCAGGAATCTCATTTCTATAGCACTCATTCTACTTTCATCCTTCCTCTGCCAGTTCCATGCCTCACTGCCATACATCAGGGTAGCTACCAGCACTCCATTATTGACGGCAAGCTTCGCTTCATTGGATTGGACAGTTTTTTGATGACGCCAACGGCGTTCAGTCCTTCATTAATGTAGTTATCTGCATTTACCCTTCTTTCAATATCTTTATCTATGCTTTTTTTATCTAATTTTATTTTTATTATTTCTTTATCTGTTTTATTCCTAACATATCTGTTTTTCTGTAAACCTATGAAATCGCTGTATTTTTGTATTTTCATGACTTATGTGCTTTTTTATCTAATTTTATTTTTATTATTTCACTACCAAACATGTAAAAGCCCTTTGGGCGTTAATTAAATAAATGAAATAAAATAAATTATCTCTATCAGCCTTCTCATATCTCGTAAACATACTTCCCAAATACAAAAACTCGTCCACCTGCTCCAAGTATTCATCATTCACAACTATGTTGCACATTGTTTTCGTACACTCTCTTTCAAATACCATGACTTTAGACTTACTTACATTCATCATTTACTCATTATTCATACTTCATTCATCTTAGACACGAGAGACTGTAGATCTTCCATACTGTTCGAAATCAACACCGCATCATCAGCATATAACAGGCAACATACTTTCAGATTACTCAATTTCGCGCCCAATCCTATATAAATAAATAGCATATTTTATTTCAAAATTACTGTTCCACAAAATTATTACGTTTATCACATTTTTGTAAAAGCTCTTACAGGCATGTAATAATATTTTTTTTTATTTATAATTTTATTTTAGTAATTTGTACATTTAAGTTTACAAATTTCTAATTAATTATAATATTTCATATAGCAAACTAAATATTATGTAGTTTTATGTAGCTCCTACAATACGTCTTGAACTTTCCAATTGGTGTGGACTTTAAAGTTTCTGGTAGCTTGTTATATAACTTCAGTATCCCTTTGTACAGTAAATTGTTCTGCGTATTCGCCTTGCCCTTTATTGAAGTCTGATTTCTTTGCACGTCCTTGTGTTATGTCTGTGAATGTCCTTGTTGAATATAATTTTATTTGAAAAGTATTTTGGTAAAATGTTGTTAATTATTTTATGTATAAATATCATCGTATTCGAGGTTAGCATCTGTTTCACAGTTAGCCAATTCAGTTCCTTTAGCATTTTGTTTACTTTTGAAAATCTATTTCGCCGTAGTATTATTCTCATTGCCCTGTTTTGAAGAATTTGAAACTTATTTTGTTCTCGTTCGTTACATAGGAAAAGGATAGTTGAGCAATAGTTAAAATGTGGAGCAATAATCGATTTGTATATAGTTATCGCAGTTTTACTAGATAGTTTTTGCTGAATTCTTCCCAAAAAAGATATTTTTTTCCCAATTTTCTTTTGTGTATATTCAGCACGTTGAATGTTAGTTTGGAATCTAATATAACTTCTTAGTATTTTATTTCAGTAACATTTTCAATAATTTCATCGTCAATTTTAATTTTGCTTTCACCGGATGTCTTCTTATAAATAAATAAACATCTCAGATAACTGGAATTAGTGAGTTTGATAAACTGCTATTAAATGCATCAAAAATAAATTTTGTATAAATTTTGCTATCGCGTACAAATCAACCCCAGACATATAAAACAGGATATAAATCACAGGAGATAGTAAAAAAAATACCATCCCTTGATATTTGGCCATAAATCATGAAGTCTTGACCGCGTTCCTTGGAGGTTTTTTGTACTTCCCCACCCCATGTTATTGAAGGGTAGTTGTGGTAGACCTTGATTTCGTACACTGCTAAAGTAAAGATGAAATATGTTTTAAGTTCGGTTCTCTGAGAAGAAAATATTTTTAAAATTAACGTTTTAAATCTGAACTCGTGTAGTGTGATGTGCATTCAATAAAGATGAGTTTTATTTGTAACTAGCAGACCCGGCCACACGTTGCTGTGGCTAATGAAACCTTTATAACCAACGCCATCTGTTAAATCAAATCCACACCACGCTGCCCTCTGCCCGCTGCCGTTTGGCTAGATATATTATGTATTTCAACCAATTTAACCAAAACTTCGACAAATTATAAACCTAAAAACCTTCCCCACAAATTCCTCTATCTACTGGTAAAAACCGCATGAAAATCCGTTGCATAGTTTAAAAGATCTAAGCGCACATACATCGTGAGTGACTTCATTTTATACTTAGTAAAGATTTCACATTAATCTTTTATTTAGAGTAAATTTATTAACAAAAAAGCTAAGAATCTGTTTCTATAAACCAATTTGTGATAATTCATAATTTGTACATTAAAAATAATATCTAGTTTATATGCGGCACCTTGCATAATGTAAGATACTTTCAGTATCGCCCTGATATTAATATCTATCATTAAGAATTGAAACATTGCTTGAATTGGCATTGGCCGTGTTTGGTGATCTGATCTGATAGCCAGGTACTCCCCCATCGTCCTCTACCCCAATTCATCTCTCCACCTCCATCTTCAGTCTAAAACCCAAATTGGGGATTTCATAGTTTGGCTAAGACGGTTGGTGGCAGTTGGAACTCTTGTGCGGCATTCATATTTTTTTTTAAAAGAAGAAAAATGTCTAGAATGGCGCGCTCCGGCGTCATGAAATTTCACTATCTAAAAATAACAGGTTCAAAGTAACTACATCAGATTTTAATTTTCTTGAAACGTTTTAATCTTCTGTTACGGAGCCTAGATATTGCCATTTATCTGAGACATTTGGACTTGTGCCTATTAACTTGTACCTAATTTACCCTTCTACCTACATTGCGTGCAGTTGGCAACATTTTCTCAGAAGTAGTAGATGTGTCCAACTGTATGGAGTAGAGTTTAAAGAAGTCTATAACAACATACCTCAATCTAACCTAACCTAACCCAACAATGTTTGAAAATCTCCTACTACCACCACAGAAAGCCGAAAAATGTTTCTTATGTTGTGATGGAGGACTTGGCCAGCCGAGGAATTGAACACGTGACGCCCGGATGGGATCCAAGCGCTATGCCCACTCAACCACTGACCAGTCAATTTAAATTGCATATTTTACTTCATTATTAGTTCCACAAAATTAGTTTGTGTTTCGCATGCTTTTAAAAGCCCACATAGGCATTTAATAAACTGCATTTTTTGTTGTTTCATATTTTCCATTTTTCGATAAAAAATATGCGCGATCTTGGGCGAATCCGAGTACTAAGTTATTTACCAAAATCTAAATAAAAAAAATATCATTAATGCGTCAATTTTATATCCAAATTTGGGCGAATTCATCTTGAAAGTCTTGATGTTGATCTTTTATTAAAATGAACTTTGCATTGATATTGGGCGAATCCGAACAGTAGCTTATTTACCGAAATCCTTACATAACAAAATATCATTAATGCGTCAATTTTATATCCAAATTTGGGCGAATTCATCTTGAAAGTCTTGATGTTGATATTTTATTAAAATGAACTTTATATTCATATTGGGCGAATCCGAGCAGGAACTTATTTACCGAAATCCTTACATAACAAAATATCATTAATGCGTCAATTTTATATCCAAATTTGGGCGAATTCATCTTGAAAGTCTTGATGTTGATATTTTATTAAAATGAACTTTATATTCATATTGGGCGAATCCGAGCAGGAACTTATTTACCAAAATCCTTACATAACAAAATATCATTAATGCGTCAATTTTATATCCAAATTTGGGCAAATTCATCTTGAAAGTCTTGATGTTGATATATTATTAAAATGAACTTTATATTCATATTGGGCGAATCCGAGCAGGAACTTATTTACCAAAATCCTTACATAACAAAATATCATTAATGCGTCAATTTTATATCCAACAATGGGCGAATTCATCTTGAAAGTCGTGATGTTGATCTTTTATTAAAATGAACTTTACATTGATATTGGGCGAATCCGAGCAGTAGCTTATTTATGTAACAAAATATCAATAATGCGTCAATTTTAAATCCAAATATGGGCGAATTCATCTTGAATGTCGTGATGTTGACCTTTTATTAAAATGAACTTTATATTGATATTGGGTGAATCCGAATAGGAACTTATTTACCAAAATCCTCATCTAACGAAATATCAATAATGCGTCAATTTTACATTTAAATTTGTGCGAATTCATCTTGAAAGTCGAGATGTTGAACTTTTATTAAAATGAATTTTATATAAATTTCTAAGTGGCCAAGTACACGATGAATAGAGGGACAGATTTTCTCAATATCGTCCTAGCTTTAGCCTTATGAATTTCCAACCTTCTGCTTTCCCATATCCTTCCCTAGCTCATCCCTTTCAGCCTCATAATATACTACAATTGGGGATGCCATAGTCCCACTGGACATTACTGGGACACTTGTACATGTGTTTTTTGTAAAAAAAAAGTAATACTTTTTCCCCACAGGAAAACTTACTCGGGTCTTCTAAGTTCACCACCATTTTGTTAAACAAAGCATAATAACATTTATTCCGATTGAGTCCCCGATTAATTATTCCTTTAAACCTATAATTAAACCGCGTCGTGGCAACATTGGTCACGTGACCAATGTAGTTCCTCCGACGACCGCTCATACAGAGGTAGCTTAGAGCGGGAGCACACAGAGAGCGGTCAGGAGTTTCGAGTTCCGAGTCCTGCGTTCGGCGTTCATTAGAATGTACTGATACTATAACAACAACGCACACAGCGGGCAGTCAGACCGCGGCGGTCAAAACGGAACGTCGCGTTCTAAGAGTTCTTTTCCCGCCGAGGCAGAGAACGCCAGAACGCCACGATGTCTGAGGTTACAAACACGGAAAAGTTAATTGAATTGGTTAGGGAAAGGAGTTTATTATACGATTTAAGTGATGTAAATTATAAAAACCGCGACAAAAAAGCCGATGCTTGGTTTGAAATTGCTACAGAAATGGGATTTGGAGACAGTAAGTAAAACGTTGTGTTGATTGGGTGCACCCAATACTTCCTTTTCTTTTTAGAAGCTGCTAAGCTCCACAAGAGCAATAATTCTTCATCGGATGATGAACTTTCTAGTGACATGTTGCATATGCAAAGACCCAAACGAAACTAGAACGCGAGAATTTGAACGCCGCTTGTGTGCTTCGGAACTCTTGAGCGGTCAACGGTCACTAGAACGCAGAACTCTGACCGCTCTCTGTGTGCTCAAGCTCTTAGAGTCGTCGATATACTTACTCAACCCCAAGGAAGGATATTGCGTGAATTTATAATAGTAAAAGAGTTCTCCCGTTTTATAATTTATTTCGTCTTTGTCAGACACATTGACAAGTTTATACATCGCGGGTAGAAATGGAAATGAGATTAATTAATAATTTAGAACGTGCTCTCGAGCCCGGTCCCGTAACTGGAAGCAGATAAGCTACCTCCACACATTCACTTTTAATCAAACTTATTGGCGTGAATCAAACTGCGTATAAATTGCCCCAACAATAAATTCAACTGCCTGTTAATATAAAATAAAGCACGAACCTTATGCTTCCCCTCACTCGTATTTTTTCTATCCATTCTTCTACCACTTATCACCCCTGACCATCCCCTTTCCCTTCTTCCTGGTAATATATCATATTATTATATTTTGACCGAAGAGTGGCTTCTATCAAAAATCTCGCAGGACATGTGCGTATTGCATACCCATTTTTTTCTTCACCACACTTCTGTTATGAATTTTGCAAATATAAGGGATGTTTTACAAAGCACAACTACAAATAATAAACAATTTTTTGATTATGGTGATTATTTTTTGAGTTATTATGCCATGTTGCCCTTTCTTAATTAAATATATAAAACAAAGTCGGGTTAGTTACACCATTAATAACTCAAAATGGCTGGACCGATTTTTATGATCTTTGATTTGTTCATCATATTAAAGCATCGAAATAATTTCCGAAAAAAAAAGTATGACGAAAATTCTTTTCCTCATACATTTTGCATGGAACGAATTCTCATATTTTGAAAGACTGCAGCAATATTGTGATAAGTATAATATTGAATAGTGAGTGAATTCCAAAAATTCAAAAACGTCAAATGTCAATGTGGTAGGGGAGGCGGAAGGGGAATGAGACGAATGGGAAAGGACACGCAGGGAGAAACAATTTTTTTATTAAATAGCATACCAACGCTTGCCGGGAACCAGCTAGATTAATTAATTAATTAATTGATTAACTTTTGAGTTATTATGCCCTGTTGCCTTTTCTTCTTCTCTAGTTAACGTATCGGGTTGCAGTGTCCATAATCAGGGCAGATTTGTAGAGTGTAGATTGTGGTGAATGTGTGTTTATTTATGTAAAAGCGTTGCTCTTAGGGACGATAATCAGTGAAATTAATGAGGTTTTCGGCATTTAGTTTTGATGTACACAACGTTAACAGCGACTAGAATCCAACACCTTACGAGGCCTGCAAAAACTAAATTTCTTCTTGACACGGATGAAGTTAATAACCTCAGCTGTTCCGAATATGACAAGGTGACTGGTATATCAAAAACTTACTCTCAAACTTATATATCATTCTATGGTCGAACCCATACTTAGATATGGAATTCGAACTTGGGGACACTCGATCATAATTAATATTAAATATATTCAAAATTTACAAACTGCTATAATTAAAAAAATATTAAACCTAGCATTTACAAACAAAGAAATAACTTAAAATTACTGTATGGGTCTGAGGGCGTACTTCCAATTAAAGGGCTTCTCTGGTACATTATAATTATGGATAATTCGGGAGAAAGCGCGTATAAAAAGTTATTGAGGCATAGTCACACAACAAGATTTACCGAAAACAAAGGCCTAAAAATACCTCGAATGTCAAATAAGTATGGTAGCAGAACGCTCGAATATATGATACCTTTGATTTATAACAAATTGAAGCAAAACATTAATTTTAAAAATAATGAGGAACCCTGCCCTAAACTGACAAAAAAGTGGTTAATAAATGAACAACACATTTATCTATCCTAAATCTTATATTAGGTATTATTTTTAATTGTTAAACTAACGTTTAAGACAAGATTTTATGCATAGCACAGAGGGTAACAATTATTATAAGCAATAATTATCAGCCTGAAACACTCATCCACATTGAAAAATCTTCCGAGAAAAGATACAGAGATACGAGAAAAAAATATATATATAAAAAGATACGAGATCAGCTGACCGGCAATCAGAAGGGCACGGGTTCATGTCCGGCTGGCGTCATGTATCTTTTCTCGGAAGATTTTTCAATGTGGATGAGTGTTTCAGGCTGATAATTATTGCTTATAATAATTGTTACCTTATATTAGGTATTAATATTGTGACTTAAGCTAATATGTGTTATGTAATAATATTAAATGGTAGAACCTACAGTTAAGCTGATCTCTCACAGCTTTGTGGGGCTACCCATATCTTATATTATGTTAGATGTAATTGTATTAAATTTAGTAAATAAGAAATAAATAAAAATAAATAAATAAGTAGGCCAAACAGAACGGATCGTCTCCAAAAAGATCTCAGAACGCTTTTGAGCGTGCAAACTCGACCATCCTGACAAATCAGCAATTGCCGAGCACTTAATTGAAACCGGCCATTAATTTGAATTTATTCCTGGGAAGACCCAAAACGCATCGAGCGCGCCTAACTTCGGAGGCAATTTAAATAAAAATAAGAACAAAAACACTTAAAGTTTGAGAGTATCGTGGCCATTCAATGCTGTAAACTAAACATATAGGTATCATAAACTACTTTAAAAAACGTTTTCTCTCGGTTATATATGTACATAGTACACATAGCCAAACAATGTTTGTGTATTCTTGACATTATTCTAACAATGAACTCTGGCTTCATTCAATTTGCGCAACGACTCGAGTTTTAAAGCCGACGCAAATATTTTCAGCTGGCAACTTATTTCCCATCTTGATCTTTTAATTCTCAAAATATAAGACAAGGCAATGAATTGTTTGTACAGTATTCTTCAAAAACAAAATAGAATGCATAAGTAAACATGAATTTAACATAGAATAAAAAAATATTCAAAAAGTGCCTTGTGGGCGTGTTTCGTGATCCAAATATTTGCCTAATCGAGGCTTAAATTTCTAATGCAAAATGTGCTTACGATACTAAAATGGGATGGAAATATACGATGTCGGGCGAGTGTAAGTAAGACAGAGCTCTGTGCTATTAGGCTAAATGGAACATTGGTTTCTTATTCAAATTTGTATGGTAGGCACGTACAGTTATCTTCCTTATTCTATGGAATTTAGTAATTTATATAGAATTGCACCATCTATTTACATTGTAAAATTGAATTTTCAAAATTCAATATAAGGAACACCCACTATCGTAAGACAAGCTTAACACAAGTTATTTGACTACATCAAATAATATTACTTGTGTGTTCGCAAGTTTCATAATACAAAAAAAAATACAAAAATGTGCACTTTAGAAATAAAGTTTTCTCTCCCTATTAAAAGCAACTAAATCTTAGATAATGCTCTTTTGCCTTTTGCTCGGTGCCCAAAATATAGAAAACTTTTGTCAAGTTTCTTGTTCAATCTGGCTGCAAGTGTTACCATGTAATAAATAATATATTTCGGACCTTTTTACCCCAAGCACGTTTCTCGTTTTACGTGTCCGAGGGGTCAATTCTGATATTAATATCGTGGGGCAACCCAGTGTTTTTTCGCCGTTCATTGTACTGCAGTTTGGTGTATTTTAATATTTAATATGAATTGTTTTGTAAGAATAAAGTATAAATCAAACTTGGCTATGGCAAACGTGATTGTAATACAATATTGTTTATGGATTGGCTTACAAAAAAAAAACAAAAAATCAAACAGATTTCCGGGTAACGAGTAACCTGACAATACTTGGATAACTACTACCACCATAATTTTAAACGGAAAATGTTGCTGGTGCATTGATGGAGTACTTAGCTAAAAGAGGAATTGAACCCACTACGCCTTTTTATGTGAATACCGCACAAGAGTCCCGACTGCTCCCAATCGCTTGGAGCCAGTGAGACCATGACATCCCTAATTAGGGTAGACTATGAGGCTGAATGTAAATTGGGAGGGGAAGGAAATGGGGTAGAGAAAGGTAGGGAAGTACCTTGATATTCAGGTCTAGTCTCCAAACATGGCTAAAGCCATTTCAAGGAACGTTTCATTTCTGAATGTTGGTCTTATATCAGGGCGATATTTCACTTTGGAACGTGCCGCAAATATCCTACTAATATTATAAAGGTGAAAGTTTGTATGGATGTATGTTTGTTACTCTTTCACGCAAAAACTACTGAATAGATTTTTAAAATTCTTTCACTAATAGAAAGCTACATTATTTGCGAGATCTATAGGCTATATATATATATTGGTAAGCTCTGGCGTTATGAATAATCTCTGGCGTTATGAAATTATTTATCATACGTTTTCTGTCGCTAATCGATTTATTGCAAACGCCAATTGTCGCCTCGGAAACAATGTTTTTTTTTTTTAATTAGGTTACTATGGACATCCCTTTGATGTTAAAATTCTAATACGTATAAAATACTAATTCCTACTTTACTGAATTGATTTTAATGAAACTTAAAAATAATATAAACATATAGGCTATAGCACAGAGCTCTGTCATACGAAATTTGTATGAAAAAATTGCAAAAGGTGGCACGATTAGTAAGATAATTCTTTAATCGATTTAAATTATTATGGAAGTAGGTACTTCAAATAAATTCTCTAATTTAAACTTTTTCTAAAATAGAATTTTTATTTAAGAATCTTTGTTTTGCAAAATGTCTTTCTCAAATTTTGACATTTTCTATCACACAACAATTATTGTTTTAATTGGATAGAAAGGTATCGCATTTTTTAAGTAAAAAACTGCTGTACTGGATTTTTTGGTAGAATATAAAAAGAAGAATAATAATTCGTACACCGAAATGTAGGTATGTATGCGCATAAACCCGAACGCCTGAACCAAATTGGATAATTCTTTTTTTTTTGTATAAAACTACCGTTGAGTTCTGGCAATTATGAAATTTGTATAAGAAATTATATTAACAGACGGCATGCGAGCAGTTTGAAAACTGAATGTATCGGGAATGAATGTGTGGAATGCGAGATGTGAGTGGGGGGAGTGGGATGGGGGGAGGGGGTGTTGGGAGGGTTTGGGGAGGGGTAGGGGGTGGGGGGGAAGGAGGTTGATGGGGGGGAGTGGTGTGGGGAAAGGGAATGTGGAGGGGTAGGGGGTAAGGGGAGTGGTGGGTGGAGGGAGAGGGGGAGGGGTGGGTGGAGAAGGGGGAGAGAGAGGGTGGTTGATGGATGAGTGGTGTGGGGAGAGGGAAGGTGGAGGGGGGAGGAGTGTGGGAAGGGGAGGGTGGAGCGGGAGGGTGGTTGATGGAGGGAGTGGAGTTGGGGGAGGGGTGGCTGGAGGGGAGAGGGATTGATGGGCGGAGTGGAGTGGGGAGAAGGAAGGTGGAGGAGGCTGAGTGCAAATCCCTAATACTATGCGAACGAAGCCGCGGGAAAAAACTAGTACCTAATAATATTTAAAATGGTTAAATTGTGAATACACAAATCAATCAAATAAAATCTTCCTTGACAATCGGTGTTTATGGATTGACTAATTTATTTATTTATTTATTAACGCCATTTTTAGGGATTTTTACATATGAATAGTAAAAATTATACTGTATTTGTTGTACATAACTGAACTGCCTCAGTAACAACATTTTATATTTGTTTAGATAAATTGAAGATGTCCACTGATTTGGTAAAATTATTTTCCTCCATTAGTATTCTAGGCAAAGAGGAATACATATTGATTGGTGGTCAGTCCCAGCTTTATTTCATGCGTTTTTTATTATTGTGTGTTTCATCTCATTCCTTATGTCTTTGATCTTTGATAGTAGATCAATCCCTTTAAAAGTTCACCAGTGTGAGCATACCTGATTCGCATCATGGCTTCTTATTTTAATATAATAGTATCTCTCTTTCAAATCTCACATATCAGACATTGTCTACCGCGCCAACAAAATGCTCGGATTTGTTCTTCGTAATGCGAGATCATTTACTAATGGAATTGCAATACGAAGAACATATGAAACACTTGTCCGCAGCATCGTGGAATACAGCTCCATTATTTGGGCACCCTCTGAACAAAACCATATCCTAGAAATATAAAAAGTACAAAAAAGGTTTATGCGTTACCTGTATATGAGGGAATATACATACTACCCATTCCTGTATCCATCGTTGTTCTTAACAGGAATGCTAGATCTTAGAAGCCCGCCGAAAAATATTTTTGGGGAAACATTTTTTTGCTGATCTGCTTTTTAGCTGATCTCCGGTACTGTACTGAATCCACCTATGTTGAAGGAGATTAACATTCTTATATTATATACGCGTGTACTCGTGGGAGATCCCACACACTTTTTTATGCTCCGAAAGCGAGAACTTCTTTCTTTCAGAATGCCCCATTAAACAGAGCAATTCAACTGCTTAACGATTCTGCATTGAGCATTGACATATTCAATATTACCTATAGAGAGTTCAGTACCTATCTTTTGACATACGTCTCAACATAGTGAAACTGCCGCCTTGGCCTTTTTTTCTCTTATATTTTGTAATCTTCTACGTAATAATTTTGGGTATAACTGTTTTATGGAGAACCTGAAAAAATAAATATATAAATAAATAATAAATAAATAAATGTGTTTCCCTCACATTAAATAAAATCCACTCTGATTCCATTGAAAAAATTCAACATGCCCTTCGATATATTAACTACTCAGTCTGCCTATAAAAACAATAAATAATAACTACTTTACAAGACTTGACATTTATTTTTTAAATTGTTAATGGAATTATAGATATCTCTGATTGATTATGCCTAATTACTTTCCATATACTCATCAGAAATTATTTTTATTTGCGAATACTATATCATAGGAACCGAGTCATTTAGAAACTCACTTATACCTAGAATACATGCAGTTGGCAGTACTTTCTCAGAAGCATTAGATGTGTTCAACTGCACGGAATGTAGTTACAAACAGGCAATAAAAAAAATCAATGTTAACATAATGCTATTCTTCTGTAGGGGTTCTAAATAATTTAAATAGCATATTTTACTTCATGGCTACTGTTCCACAAAATTATTATGAATATATGTTTATAAAAACCTTTATAGGCATATAATAATATATATTAATGCGTAATATTGCTTTACCCGCTATTTTATAAATTTTTTAGTACCTTCGTGTGTTTAGTTTATCTTTATGAAAGATCAAATCTATATACCTAAATAAAAATGAATCGCCGAAATGTATGTAAGCGCATAACTTCCGAACGATTGCAACAAATTGGATAATTTATTTTTTTTGTGTTCGTTATTGTCAGGACAAGGTTTATATAGAACTACTAGTGATCTCTGGAATTATGAAATTTGCAATAGGTTGCACGCGTGCTGTTTAAACTGAATGTATGGAATGCGGGAGGAGGGAGGGGAACTCGGGTAGGGGTTCGCGGGAGGGGGAGGGAGGGGGACCAGGGATGGGGGAGGGGAGAGGGGAACTCGGGAGGGGGTTCGCGAGACGGGGAAGGGGGAGAGTGGAGTGGGAAGAGGGAAGGTGGAGGAGGCGGAGTGGGAACGCGAGAGGGGAAGGGGATGCGGGAGAGGAAGGGAAACGCGACGAATGGGAAAGGACACGCAGGGTGAAACAAATTCTTTATTAAATGGCATAGCAACGCATGCCGGGTACCAGCTACTTAATAATAAATGTTATTGATTCCGCAAACACATAAAAAAAGGGTGGAGTTTCACACAATAAAGTTAGAATTTGAGGATTTTTTTTTATTTTATTTTATTTATTATGATTTTATTTTATTTTATTAATTATGATTTTATTTTATTTTAGACAGTTCAACCACATGGGGCTGCTCTGATCATCAAGTTATATCGGAAAATGGATGCTTGAGGAATACACAAACCAAAAATATTTTAGGCACAAAATCGCTTGTCGTTACATATGCAGGCTTGAGGTTTGGTCGGGCGACCTCGACTCTCCTTCGCCCTGCCTCCGGTTTCTCGACGCCGAATTTATTACGGGCGTCGGGCATTTCCTCCCAATCTCCCATTTACTTTTCTTTAAGGCACCACCGAGGAACCGGCTAAGGGGCGCGGAAGCGGAGTGTAGTTATCGGCTAGATTTTTTTTTTTTACATTAACTCCACACAGGAGGCCCTGAGGAAAATAACTTCCCTCAGGGCCTATGTCATCTTTGAAGATGCTGTGTGGAGGGTCTTTTTGAGGAAAGGAAGGAGTGAACACGGGTATTGAAGAGACCCATGTTGTAGAAGGGAGGAAACACAGAGGCCGGCAAATCGTTCCACAGCCGAGCCGTTGAACTCAAGAACGAGTCATAGAAACGACCCGTTCTCATGTGACTAATGTCAACCGTGTACAAATGTTGGGCGCGTGTTTGGCGTGTTTCCCGACTATGCACCGGTGCCGAGGGGATCAATGACGCTAGTTCCTCGGAGCATCTTCCATTGTAATACCGGTAGAACAAGGACAGCATTCCCACCTGACGCCTGTGCTCTAAAGATTGCAGTCCGTCTGTTAAGATGGGAGAATCTATCAAACGAACCGCCCGTTTCTGCACAGAGTCAAGGGTTTTTTAGGTATTTTGGAGCTCCAGACCAGGTGGCTACCAAATTCAACCGTGGGGCGCACTTGTGATTTGTACAAGGTTAGCAGTTGTGTACTATTAAAGTATCTGCGGGCCCTGTAGAGTACGCCCAGTTTCTGAGAGGCTAACTTAACTCTGGTTTCGATGGAGCCCCCGTACCTGAGCTGGTCACTTAGAGTTACACCAGATCGAACGTCATGCGCGTTCTTGCTAGGACTGCCAATCGATTGGAGAGGAATCCCACCCGTTTTTCAGCGCTATACTTTTATTATTTATGTACCGTGTCTTCCTCCCTACAGGTGCTTGCGGGATACGCTGGATACAATTACCCAGCGCTTGCCTCCTCGTGGACTATCACCAATCTTATCTATAGTCATACTAACACTTACTGTGTCTTGATTTCCCGCTAAGAACTTGCATACTGCTTACTAACAATGTATGCAGGGACACTGCAGGTCTAGATTCGTTCAAAATTAAATGTAGATTCGTTCATTCAAAAAAAAATGAGTCCTTGCGAGAGCCTTGAAGGATTAACCATCTGTTACTTATACCAGGGTGGGTTAAGTGGTGGATAACCTCCAATGTCATACGGAGTCTAGATCATCGATTTTAGCGCAAAAGAGGTTTTTATTTACTTTACGAATAATTTTTTTATTTTTTTTTATTATTTTTTTTTATTATTAAGTTAAAAGAAACATAGTATTTCGCTTTCTTAACTTAAATACAGAGCATATATATATATAGTACAGTAGTAAGAAGTAATATTTTTAATTTTGTTCCAACATTTTGAGTTTAAATAGTTTTTTTTTTAAAGGTTTTTATGTTATTTTCCGTTTTTAGGCTATCTGGAAGGAGATTATATATATGAATTCCCTCGTGACCAATACTTCTCTTGCCACTTTCAGTCTTGACAGTATTTGTGTACAATTTATTGTGTTGTCTAGTTGTGTAATTAATCGAGGGAAACTGACACAGATAGTGATAGCCACAAAACTGAAATTTTTAAGTTGTTTTTTTTTATATAAATTCATACTTTTTGAATGAACATGTTTATTTTCGTTATTTGTTTTTGGGGTGTTATGCCGTGTTGCGCTACCTCCTTCTTTAGCCAACGTTTCGGACATCGTTGCAGTGTCCATCATCAGGGCAGATCCGGCAGATCCGGTAGATGATCTACCGGATCTGCCGGATCTGCCCTGATGATGGACACTGCAACGATGTCCGAAACGTTGGCTAAAGAAGGAGGTAGCGCAACACGGCATAACACCCCAAAAACAAATAACGAAAATGCTTTTGGCCGTGAAAATCTTAAAACTTATCGAACATGTTTATTTTTGTAGGCGTACGATTTTATTTTTCATTAATTAATTAAGTAACTTGTTTTTCTAACTCAACTCAAGCGAAGCAATTTATCATAAGTATATTTTATATCATACAAATTTTCAAACAATTTGTTGTACAGATTAATCGAAAATAGTATTTTCAACCAATTACTTACCCATTATTTTTTTTTCCATTCTTCCAGGCTAAAATGAACACGGCAGATCCGCTAGGAGCCATGTCACACCAGAAAGGCGCAGGAGGCGAGGCAGATAGATTATCCCTCGGAGGACACCACCACCATCACCATCATCACCACCAGGCAGCCGTCAGCCAGATGCTGTACGGGGCAGCAGGACTATCCGCTGGTAGATCAGGTATTATTAGACCTCTAGGCAGGCGCTGCAAGGAGAATGGACAAGGCAGATCAAGTAATGCTGTACAGAGTGGAAGGTAATAATCAGACACAGTTGAATGAACACACTATCAGGCACATCAAGGAGACTGGAGAAGGCATATCTACCAGATGCTGTAAGGAGTTGAAGGTAATAGTTAGATACAGTAGCATGGATGCACTGTTCGGCACAGCTGGAAGTCTTGAGTAAAGAAGAGTAGGTAATATTACAGTCATATACAGTAGAATTGACACTCTATCAGGTGCAAAAAGGAGACTGGACAAATCAGATGAACCAGATGTAGTAAAGATTAGAAGGTAATAGTCAAATTCAAGGACGTGGATACACCGTTAGGTACAAAAATAAGACTGAACAAAACGTCAGACTTTGATTTTCAGATGCTGTAAAGAATATACGGTAACAGTGGGATACAGTAGCATGGATACACTGGAGAATAGTAGTAGTGTAGCAAGGAGACTGGAGAATTTTTTCAGACGCCGTAAAGAGTAGTAGGTAACATTACAGTCAAATACAGTAGCATCAACACCTTATCAGGCACAAAACGGATGCCATAAAGAGTAAAGGGTAATAGTCAGATACAGTTACGTGGATACGCTGTTAAGTACAACAGGGAGACTTGGCCAGAAAAATAGTTGGTAGTATTACAATCAGATACAGTAGAATTGGCACTCTATCAGGTACAGAAACGAGATTGGACAAGGCAGATCTATCAGATGCTGTAAAGAGAAAAAGGTAAGAGTCAGATACAGTGGCATGGATACACCGTCAGGTACGGAAAAGAAAACTGGACAAGTCAGACTAGGACTTCCAGATGCTGTAAAGATTATTAGACAACAGTCGGATACAGTAGCATAGATACACTGTAGGCACAGCAAGGAGACTGGAGAAGGCACAGAAGATACAGAAAAGGGAACTCACTATCAGGCATAGAAAGGAGACTGGACAAGGCTGATCTACCAGACACTGTAAAGAATAAAAGGTGACCGTTAGGTACAGTAGCATGGATACAATGTCGGGAGCAGTAAGGAGAATAGACTAGGCAGACCTATCAGATGCTGTAAAGGGAAGAAAGTAACAGTCAGTTAGCATGGATACACCGTCAGGTACAGCAAGGTGACTGAAGAAGGCCGATCTACCAGATGCTGTAACAAGTAAAAGGTAACAGTCGTATAATATTGTAGACTAGAGAAGGCAGATCTGCCAGATGATGTAAAGAGTAGAAAGTAACAAGGGTCAGAAACAGTGGCATGGACACACTGTCACGAATAATAAAGGATAGTAAATTAAGAATATGTGCAAATAACAAAGCAAACGATGAGATTTTCCAAATAGTTTTCAAAATCAATATTATAAATTAATATTCAATTACGCTTTCAAATTCGTTTTGGGCAAATTTTCCCAAATGTTAAGAATTTTAAAATAAGAAACGTTGTACTGCAACTGGAAAGGTAATCTTTTGTACCTAGAATAAAGAGATAATAATTTAGAAACACAAAAAATACGACCATTTCAGCAAATTGACCTTGACTTCTTCTGTGGTGTTCTTACAAGTTGATTCAGATATTCTATTAACACTGTCATTTAATGATTTGTTTAAGTAATGTAGGTAATGCTATGAACCTTAGCTGACTTCTACTATGGGTTTTTCAGGGTCTTCGAGCTCTTCCCCCGGCGGCGGGGGCCCGGGCTCTTTGCTCGTGGTGCCCCAGCCCAAGCAGGCCGGCAGCCCCAGACTGGGAGGCTCCCAGCAGCACGGGGGCGCGCCCAGGAAGTACCACTGCAAGATGTGTCCTCAGGTTAGTCAAATTATTCCTTTGTTTAAGTGATTAACTCTGCGTTTTTCTGTATTTCAAACAGGTGTCGTATTGAATTTCTTTTATGGTCGATGCTGAACTCCATAATGGTGCTTTACAGATTTCAAGGAATTTATTTTTCTTATGGTGCGGTAAATGATCAATTTGACCTCTTTTTTACCTCTTTTGAATACTATTTCGGCATCCACAGAGCCTTGGTTTTTGATTACATGGACCCTGATGTGAATTATTGTCCTCAGTGCCTCCTGTGTGGAGCTAATGCAAAAAAAGAAATTAAATCGAAAACTTAACGTCATATTTTATTTCGAAATACGTATATCTAGGTACGTAAAAAAATGCGTTTGTTTTATGGGAATTAAAAAAACGCAATGATCATAGTTACCTTTAGGAGTGGGTCGACTTTGAAACCTTTAATTTTTTTTTTTAAATATATGAGCTCCACACAAGAGGCCATGAGGAAAATAATTTCACTCAGGGCCTATGTACGCCAATCTTAAAATAAAATAAAAATAAAATAGGTAGCTAGGTATACATAATATATCGTTGGGTACTGATATACTTTACAATATAAATGACACAAAACTCTTATAAATGGTTGAGGAATTTATAAACGGTATTTACATTTTTCTTTCACTGAATATGTTTGAATATGACTAGAAACCAACTAATGTGTCATTGTGTTCAAAGCGTGATTGTAATGAACGTTGCCAGAAAAAAAAACGTTGAAAAGAAGCAAATAATTAAATATCTGTGTGATAATTCTGCAGATATTCACGATGATCAAAGACATCCCATGTTACAGTACTACTGATGTACCTTTAATAAAATCATTAATTTAATAGAAAAAAATAATCACTGAAGAAAATATAAGCGAATCTCAATTGAAAATTTGAAGTAGAAAAATCAGAATACGATACGGTCACATCTTATCTCAATAGGAATTGAACCCAGTACCTTAGGCCAGCCAAGACTCTGATCTGCCACTAAGCTTACGTGACCCTTTACCCTTCGGTCACATTTAACTGTATCATACTTCGATTAAGAACTACCAACATTATCTTCATTTTCTTAACGCGTATTTTTATTGGCTGCTATATTTATGTATTAATTCTTTTACATTCTTATTAAGATTCTTCCCAAACTAAATGCAATCTAGAGACTGTCTCGGATAAATTTATCCATTTATATTTAATGTGTGACATCTGTTGACTTTTCTGAAAGTCTGGGATGAATATTTATTAGTATTTTCAAGATTTTTCTGTTTTAAATTTTCGATTGAGAGTCGCTAATATTGTCTTCAGAAATAAAATATTACAATTTGGGGTTTTCCTCATTAAGTGAAAAAATAATAAAAATAAGTAATAAAATGACACGTTTTTAAATTTTCACGGTCAAAAGTATTATATTTATTGGTTTTTGGGTGTTTATTATGCAGTGTTGCGCTATCTCCTTCTTTAGCCAACGTTTCGAACAGCGTTGCAGTGTCCATCATCAGGGCAGATCCGGCAGGTCTGAGGTGGGAATCATATGTTGGATCTACATGGCAACACAGCATAACACCCCAAAAACAAATAACGGAAAGTATTCACCCATTAAATAGTCAAAATAGTCACCCATTTCAAAAACCTTTAACTCCAAGAATAATATAAACGTTTCTCCGCCTACTCGATTATGAAAGCTTTTAACTTTTTGCTGTGGCGGTCAGTCCCAAACCAAAGAAGAATTACAAAACAATATCGTTGTTTTTTGGAGGACAAAATTTTCTAGTAGTGCGTTGAGCCCTTTTTTCCCCTTTTGCACTAGCCTCTGACGAAAGCCGCGACAGATCATTATGCCTATTGCCCTTCTTTGAGTTTTTGACGAATCGCCGATTCCGTGGAATTTAAAACTTGAAGGTATTTGCCCTACTGTTCTATGGAGGTGAAATCCTTTGAAAATTTTCGGTTTTTTGTTCATTCTTATTTATGAATTCTAAAAATTTATAGGTCACTTTCATATGTAGGTATATTTTGTCGGTAGCATTATTTGCCACCTTTCTATTTGCAGTATCATTTTGAACATTTAAACCATCGAGTTTAGAAAAAAAATATCTCTGCTGTTTTATAACGTATCCCAAAATGAAACACTACTATAAATAGGATACTGAAGATCGATGAACAATATAAAATGTGACATAACCACAGTTTGAGAATAGTCCTGAACGCCGAAATAGCTGTCACTACAATAAAATACTAAAATACTTGCAGAACTGAATTATAGCATTATTAAATTTGATCTAATTCAATTAAAAATAAAAATAAATCAATAAATTAACTTTTTGTATTTATTTGTTTGTATATATAAAGTATGTTTAAATTAGGTTTTTCGATGCCTGTCTCACTAGGATAAACCTGTTTAGTTCCACGGAAGTATTAATTCACATATCTATCCAAATCTACGATGCTTAAAGTTTTGCCACTTTTTTAATTGTTTTCATTAACTCCACGAAGGAGGCCCCCAGGAAAATAATTTACATCAGGGCTTATGTCTTCTTTGGGGATGCTGTGTGAATGGTATTTTGTGGAAAGCTAGGAGTGAACCTGGGTATTGAAGAAACCCTTGTAGTAGGAAGGAGAAAACACAGAGGCCGGCAAATCGTTCCGCAGACGAGAACTCAAGAATCAGTGTCAACCGCGTACAAATTTTGGCGCGCGTTTGGCGTGTTTCCAGACTGTACCGGGGCCGAATTAATCAATGACGCTAGTTTCTCGAAGCATCTTCAATTGAAATACTGGTAGAAAAAGGATAGCATTCCCGCACTCGACGCCTTCGCTCTAAAGATTGCAATCCGTTTGTTAAGATAGGAGAATCTATAAAACAGACCGTGTTAACCATAGTGTAATTAATTTTCTTCCAATTCTCATGTTTTTTTAACTATGCCTCCACACAGGATGTCCTGAGGAAAATAATTTCCCTCAGGGCCTATGTGGAGGGTTTTTTTAAGGAGAGGAAGTTCTGGGGAGGAAATTGGTATAAGGTGTGGGCAGGAATCTCGGGGTCAGTGTGTCCAAAAGTGACGGACGTATGAATCCATCCCTCCAACCGCGGTGCAAGGCGATGGGTCGAGAGATTCCGGCTGGAGAGGATAAAAGACCTCCCTCAACCAGTCTTTCTCAATCCTGCTTACCAAGCGGCACGCGGGCGGACGCATCGACCGCCAAGACCTGGACAATCCTAACCCCATGAACCCGGGCGTCTCTGCGTCCCCAAACGTAGCGAACCACTTAGATGACCTATGGCAGAGGTTTTAATTATCCAATAAATGGTTCCCGGGCGGCGGTACCGATACCCGCCTCCCATGTCTGGACACCTACTATTTGCTTCAAATACATTCATACATCATCTCATCCGACCTATGTTTTATCATTTCCCATTCAATGGAGGGAAACAATTATACCAAGTCAGTGGACATCTTCAATTTAAGTTTAAATAAATATAAAATATTGTTACTGAGACAGTTCAGTTAATTCTGTATATTTCTTATTAGTCATATGTAATGTTTATAAAAGCCCCGAAAAAGGGCGTAATAAATAAATAAATAAATTCCATTGCGGGTCCGATAATCTCCCACCACCCCTTTGAAACTAAAAACAACTATGGATTTCAATTTTCAACTTAGCTTTTACACTTCTACCAGTAACAGTAACTCCATAATACGTTAGCCACATTATCAATTCACCGTGTTTTTATAAAATTGTGTTGATTTTGGAGTTGTCCTCCGCCGATAGAATAATAGCGATGACCCAAAGAGGCCGCGCCGCGCGGTTAATCGGGAATGCGAAGCGCGGACAATCGATCCCAATAATCTGGTCATTGCTTCCATATATTTCGACTGTTCAATAATGATTGATAGGTGACCATACGTTAAAAGGGGAAAAATGAAACTAATGATAATAATTAATTACATGTCTTCTTTCTTTTAATAGGGTATCTGCTGCGTTCAAATAATGTCGCTCTTATTTTTTGATTATATCATATTATGTACAAATAAAAGCTATTTCTATCGTACTTTTCGTGAAATTAATTCAACAACATATTGTATAATTTTCAGAGCGCCTTTTTTGTTTAAAACGGGTTCTTAGGCTCTATCTAATTTTATTATTTACACACAGATACAAAAAACATACTTACCTGGTAGGTCACTTCTGATAAACACACTTTTATTACACACAGAAAACTCGCTGACCCGGCCACGCGTTGCTGTGGCTAACTAAATACATCGCTATATACTGGATGGTTATCCAATCTTTATAACCACCGTCATCTTTGAGTTCATCGCGAAGAGACAGACAGACAGACGCCGCGGAGATAGTGCGTATAATACTTAGAGATAGTGCGAAAGATTATAATAATGTGCATGAAATGCCCGAGGTAACTAACGTACTTAATTTGATAAGGATTAATTAATCCTGTATCTATCTAACTTTTCAATTAACGCACTGCACGTGACAATTTGTTTAGAAGATAGAGATGGGTATAGTAAGCTATCCGTAAAAGATTTTTTGTAGATCTATAAAGGAGGAATATCCCATCATGCATTGTTTTGTTATATTATCTTAAAGGGATTAGGCAGTGTTTTTGACGAAAGCTCCCAGGCGGCTTGACTTTTCCGACACTTCTAACAATTATCGTTTTTTTCAACCAATTTACACACATCCTCAACAAATTATGTACCAAAACCTTCCTCATGAATCACTCTATCTATTAGTGAAAACCGCATGAAAATCCGTTCAGTAGTTTTTGAGTTTATCGCGAACAGACAGACAGACAGATAGACTGACGACGCGGAGGACTTTAATTTATAATATGTAGAGATGTACAGATAGGGAAAATTTTGACAAAAAAATTGTCATTGGGTTCAGTGGACACATTGCATAATTCCTTATTTTGAAATTAAAAATGATACATAAATATGTATGGTTTATTTAGGCAGGTATGCAGGGACAAACTTACAAATCTTATGATTTCCGGGGAAGTTTTGGATTTCATTTATAAAGTAACAGAAAATTATAAAAATTCTTTTGTTGTTCACAAAACTACTAAATGCAAAACAATTCAAAATGTTCATAATGTTTGACAAATTTTGACTATCGGCAGTGTAGAGACTATAGATTGTAGATAATGACCAGACAGATATCCCCCGAAATTATAAAAATGATTATAAAATTATAAATTTCATGCATTATTTGCCAATTTCAAACCAAAAATCGACTTTAATGAATTGGTATATGTCGTTTTTTTGTACGTATACGCAGTATGAGTACAAAAATAGACAGTTTATAATATATGCACTATATATAGACAAGTAATTTTATCCTTGATGCATTTGAATGAAAATATGTTTCATACTTTTGTAAGTCAGCGGTATAACCTTTCTGCACACCCCTTCGATTCGCGGATTCTTAGTCATATTTTGTGTAAGTTGGGTACTGTATTTTCCCGAAACCTACTGCATATTACATAAGTATGCCGGGGGGCCAACCGCGCGGTTCAACTGCCATATGTGCCTTAAGGTGATGATGATTTTGACAATTTAGTATTTCTGCAGTTCCTAACGATTACCTCTAACGATGACCTGTTTGTCTTCTTTTCTTAAACGCACCAATTGCGGATCTCGTCATTAATTTGACTCCTCATAAACTGCGGCGAACCGCACCATCTGTTTTAAAATTCTTCCCTCAAAATAATAGAGGTCCATCGGCCGGACTTCGCAATTATTTCAATTCCGCCTCATCTCACCTGACAATAATCCACGGTGGTAGTAAATCTGCCTTTCGGACTTTCCAAAAATGTAGTCACCCTTTTCGGGCGGCTTTTGGGTCCCAACAAAGGGCCGCATTCCGAGTCAGACGGATCAAAACCGGCGACACCGCCCCGGGAGGGTGACGTCACAACCAGTCACAATATACAGATGCCATATTTGCCAATTACTTGATCTCTAATCATTGTTGAAATAGGATTTTTTTTGTTTTGGAGGAGGGTCGTTTTGATTGTCTTTTTAGAGCTCTGGCGTTATGAAATGTTGCTTAGTTAATGTCGTAAATATGCGAGAGTGAATCGTTAGTTCTGGCGTAATGAAATTTACAAAACTATAACAAAATCAATTTTTTTAAATATATTAAAAAATATCAGCTCTGGCGTTATGATATATGTAGGTATGTCATTTTGTGCAGGTGGAAGGAGTTCTGGTCTCAATACGAAGATGCCATCTTGTGCCAATCACTTGATCTCTTAATCATTGTTAAAAAAGTGTTTTTTTATGAAGTTGTTTGGATTATCTCTTTTGAGCTCCGGCGATTATGAACATTTGTTATAAGCATTATATACAATCTATTCGATTGCGGGTAACCTAAATATTTATTAATCTCATCCCCTTTCATACTTTAAATTATTATTATTATTTATTGAAATTATCCTTTAATTATTAATGGTGGCCTTTCACGAGCGCGACACAGAAATGCTCTCGTAATTATATTATTAATAATTTGATAATATTTCTTGTCATAATAACGATTCCTTAATGAACCTATCCACAATGTCACTTGAGTACAATATATATAGTATAGGCTCTACCGGAGTAGGCTTCTGCATAGTACACAACTTCTCATGCATTCTTCCTCCCACCAGTTCTACCCCAAGCCGCAGAGCGGTCTTCATTATTGTATTATTATATTATTATACGGGGATGGGGTTGCCATTCAAAACTTTACGGTAAGGGATTCCCCGTGGTAAGGGATGAGAGAGGATGTGAACATCAACAAAAAATATAATAAATAATATTTGTCAAATTGGTTCGTTACTCCCAGTGGATATTTCTGGTTTTGATAATATGTCGGTAGGTAGGTATTTTAAAAGTTATTCTTCTTAAGTTAGTTACTCCTTGCAGAGGGTCGTGACTCCTCCAATTTCCATGATGGACTAGGCTCCTCCACTGCTCGTGGTCCTGCGCTGCGTGGAGAGGCAAGGACACCCTAGTACTGGACTTTATCGCATTGGTGACCTTCCTCTATTTCTTCTGCCTTCCACTTTGCTAGTGGCTATGATAGTTGAAGTCTTCAGTTTGACGAGCAACTTGTAGGAAGATAGTTGAGAGCGTATTGTGGAAGATAGTTGAGAGCGTATTGTGGAAGATAGTTGAGAGCGTATTGTGGATGCCCGACTCTTCCAGAATGGGTACATTTGTGCTACTGACTGTCCACAGGATCCCGAGCATTTTTCTCCAGCATCACATTTCGAGGGCGTCTATGCGCTTTCTAAAAGTTATATTGCAGTGTCAATATTATAATAATAATTGGTAGTGACCGACCAAAGGTTCGGTTTCGGTTTGGGTTTCGGCAAAAAAATCTATTTTCGGCATCAGTTTCGGTTTTGGCAGTTTATCTGTTAAATCGATTTAACATGTTAATTACTTCTTGGAACTTATCGTTCGGCCGCCTTCGGGTTAATAATGAGGTCCTTCCTTTAATTGATGATTATTGACAATTTTTTGTTTCAAGAAGTAGTTAACATGTTTGTTAATTTTGATTAGTTTTATAGCAGTAATATAAAAACATATATTTTTTACATACTTCAATTATTGTTTTTTTTATTTCATTTAACACGTATAAAAATAATTTTGTAATTTTAAACGCAATAAAAATTAAAATACTCAATTAATGAGGTTCTTCCTTCATAATGCATTATTGAAAAAAATTTGTTCCAAAAAGTAGTAAACATATTTTGTTATTTTTTATTAATTTTGTTTGTTTTATAAGAGTAATATAAAATTTTTTTATTTATTTAAGTTAACTTTCTGAAGAAGTGTAAAAAATAAGACAAAAAACAGAAAACAATTGATTTTTAACATGTCTAAAAAGTTTCGGTTTCGGTTTCAGTTTCGGCCGAAACTGAAGATTCGGTTTCGGTGGAAAGTCCTGTTTCGGTCGGACACTAATAATTAGATAATTTGTAGAGCGCCGTTTTTTTTTTTTAATCAAGGACTCTACACAAATACACGACTTCCTGTAGGCTCTATCTAATTTTCTAAAAAACAAATGTAAAAGTCATGGGTACTTTCCTGGCAAGACCCATCAAATAAACATACTTTTATAAGATAGTTTATGCTTGGAGAAGATACGACTTTGCGCGCAGAGAACACTATTTTAAAAACACTAAACATTGCATGCTTCTATTAATATTACATTTATTACTAGATTATTTGCAAAAAAGTTTAAAGTTATGGTGTTTGAAAGAGAGAGTACGAAAACAGTATGCAACATAGTTGTGAATGATGAATACTTGGAGCAGGTGGATGAGTTTGTGTATCTGGGTGTATGTTTACGAGTGATGGGAAGGCTGAAAGAGATATTGAAAGAAGGGTGAATGCCGGTAACTTCATTAATGGTGGACTGAATGCCGTTGGCGCTAATAAAAAACTGTCAAAAAAAGCGAAGCTAGCAGTCCATAATGGAGTCCTGGTACCTACCCTGATGTATGGCAGTGAGGCATGGAACTGGCAGAGGAAGGATGAAAGTAAACTGAATGCTTTTGAAATGAGATCCCTGAGACGTATGTGCGGTAAAGCAATGTATGATCGTGTGAGAAATGTGGATATCCGCAAAGAATGTAAGGCTGATGTAAACATAATGAGTAAGATTAAGAAAGGGACCCTCAGATGGTTTGGGCATGTAGAGCGAATGAACGAAGAGTAGTGTAAGAAGAATATACGACGCGAATGTGAATGGTAGAAGAAGTCGGGGACGCCCGATGAAGACATGGCACGATCAAGTGAATCAGATACTTGAGTCGGGTCATGTCAAAAGTCAGAATAATAGAAGAGAATTTATGAGACGATGTATGAATGTGAGTGAGGCAAAGAGTGTGTGCCAAGACCGAGTTGTTTGGCGGTCCGTCCTCTCTGCCTACCCCTGCGGGGAAACGGCGTGATGGTTAGTTAGTTAGTTAGTAAGACTTGATATTTATTTTAACATTATTCATGTGTATCTTTTGTACTTATTTGTTACTTTGAGATAGTTTTAGATTGCAATAAATTTTGCGATGTTTTAACGTTCAAATTAGTATAAATCTGTTTTGTTTATCTGTGACAGCAAAATCTATTGAATTGTATTTGCTCTAAGTTATAAAAGTTGCACAACCTTTTAAGTAAATGAAAGGGTAAATTGCCTATATCAAAAAATATATGTATATTTTGGTGTGCAAGATTCAACGTCAATAATTAGGCTATACATATAAATGGTTTTGTTCAATTTCTTGTTCAGTGTTCAAAGATATGTAAAATATCTCAAAAATAAATTGAATTAGGTTTGTAATTTTTTCATTGCACAGGTTATGTTATTTTATCATTCTAAAAAAAAACGGTCACTATTCTTCAGCCATAAAACTTATGACTCCACGGCCCCTTCCGCAAGCCACCTCGTAAGTCACCAACCGAGTAGAGAAATACTAGTTTTCCTTGTGTTTTGTTATCAATCAATTAATTATTTACCCGATTTAAAATGTTTCTGTTTAAATTAAATTCAACCACATTTACCCCAAGTTACTTATGTTTTTAATTAACGTAATTTTTTAACTCTATTCTATCAAATCTATCTCAAAGTCGTAATATCTTCCAGTCCACCCCACTTAACACTCCCACCGAACATTATTATTGTAACAAGGGTGTTGAAGGCTGCAAGGAGGTAGGATGGGGTACATTTGATACAGTGGCTGGTTGCAAAGTTTGCCACAGCTCGCAGAAGTGTATATGACAGTTATTAATAGCGTACGCATTCTTGGTGAGTAAAGTGCCAAGAGAAAGTGTGCTAGAGATGAGAGACTGGGTGTTGGTTACCCCCTTTGTGGCATGATATGCACACTTCACTTTCAAGCGGGAGGTAAAGGTTTCGATTCCTTTCTACGTAGTACCGCACAAGAGTTCCAACTGCTTCCAACCGTCCGGAGTTGATGAGATTATGACATCCCCGATTAGGGTATGTTGTGAGGCTTAAGGTAGTGAGGAGAGGAAGGAGATGGGGAGAGGAAAGTGTGGAAGAACCTGGGTATTCATATCTGGTCACCAAACATGACTAAAGTCATTTCAAGCAAAGTTTCAATTCTGAATTGTGGTCTTTCACCAGGGCGAAACTGAAAGTATCTAAATAACTTCGGAACGTGCCAATTATTTATCACTTCGAAACGTGTACAATTTATTATTTTAAAGGATGAATTATTATACGATACAAAATAATCATTTAAAATTTACTTGCGCACGCCTGCATTTCAACCTGCGACCTCTGGATTCGTACTAAGGATCATAACCATTAAACCATTAAGGAATTTGTATAAATCTGAATGTTTTCTAATGCTTTTTTGTTACCAACTCCCCGGAGCAAGAGCGACTATGGTAAACCGTCAAAATAAGACAAACCAAATGGTATAGGTAGATCTTGCAATTGTTTTTCAATGACCCGACAATTGGCCCATCGAAATTATAACTATTATAAAAAAATTTTTTTGTGCATTATTTACTAATTCCAAACCTAAAATCGATTTAAAAATTACCTTTAATAATAAGTTGGTATGGATATCAAACGAATTTTATTAACAGTGTCGATTTTTTCTACTTATACGCTGGTGAATACAGTATATATAGACAGTTTTATCCTTGATACATTTGATTGTCACTATGTTTTATCTAGATCCAGCTTCTTTTCCGTGCCCTCTAGGGTACCTCAAGGTTCTCATTTAGGACCATTATTATTTAATGTGTATTCATATGATATTCACAAATGCTTTTTACACACTAATAACATAGCTTATGCAGACGATAAAAAATATACTTAGTTATCAAATAAATCGAAGACTGCATTAAGAGGCGGGAATGGGTACCGCCGCCCCGGGAACCTTTATTGGATAACCAACACCTCTGCCATAGGTCACCCCAAGTGGTTCGCTACGTTTGGTGATTTAGCAGAGGTGCCCGGGTTCATGGGATGAGGTGTGTTTAGGTCTGATGACCAGGACACACTGAACCCCAGATTCCTACCCACCCCTTAAACCCTTTTCCTTCCCAGAACCCTCCTCTCCTTCCTTTCCCTAAAAGACCCTCCACACAGCATCCCTAAAGATGACATAGGCCCTCAGGGAAATTATTTGCCTCAGGGTCTCCTGTGTGGAGCTTATGTAAAAAAAAAAAAAAAAAAGTGGACCTTAATCGTCTTTTTGTCTACTGTTAATTAAATAAACTTGTTGTAAATACCTCAAAATGCAATAAAATTATATTTATGTAATTTGTTACCGTAAAAGCCCGTACTACGGTAAATTATAAGATTTTCCAATAACCCTAAGATTTACAAACTTTTAATGTTAGTAAATCTCAGGATTTACTAGTAAAATCTAAGATTTACAAATTTACGGGCTTTTACAGTAGCATACATAATATTTATCTCTATATTTTATGCATAAGCTGTTGGTCTTGGACTTGGGTATCATTTATTTATTTATTTATATTTTATTAACGCCTTAGTGGGATTTTACAAGAAAAGAAGCAAATATATAATTAACAATATTAATTACATGTATTACATAAACAATAAAACAGAATAAATATGAATGCAATCGACTCGTTAGGTAAAGAATATTACAACTTAAAAAAGAAATGAAATTAAATGGTACAAGTTGTACTTACAACAAAACTAAAACAATTCAGCATTAAATATTTATACATATTATTAACAATAATAATAAGAACTGACATAGAACAAAGTGTAAATAGAACTGCAAAAATATTATAAAGTAAGTATACATTTTACTGGTGAGGTTTAGATGAGAAAATATTTTATGAGAAAAAGAAAAAAAATAATAAAAGTTAATTATTAGCAGATAGAATCGAGATTAGTTGATTTTTTAAACATTCAAAACTGTCAATACTAAATATATCTATAGATTCGCAGTATTTATTCGCAAGGTTATGGATTCTTGGAATTGGTGAGTATATAGAGTAATTAGTGTTGAGTTTATTGTTGCATTTAAAAATATCTTTACTACGAGTTTGTCTAGCGGGTATGCTAATGCAAATTAGTTCCAACAAATTAGGGCTGTCAATTAAAGATTTTATAATTTTGTATAAAAATAATAAATCAATTAACACTCTTCTATCTGATAATTTAAGAAGTCTGGTTTCATTTATGTTCAGAGTTCGTAAAAAAATCAGTTTAATTAATGACTCTAACGAAATTACGAAATGGAATTAACTAGTGATACTTTTATCGTGACACTAATTTCTCACTGTTCGTCTTTTACAAATAAATAAATAAATACATATTCGGCGGTTCTCCGCACACCCCTTTGTGGACCCTTCGTTATATTTTGTGAAAGTAGGTATACCACATTTTCCCTAAACTGATTGAATATTGTATACAAGTATGCTGGGGGGGTGGTGGGGGCAACAGTCACGGGGATCAACCGTCATGAAATTTTTCTTCCACATCCATCGAGAATGCATATTTTCAAATCATTTTTTTATCAAATGCCACAATTGTTGAATCGGGAAAGATCATCATAATATAGGCAATCCTACTATCCTACTAATATTATAAAGGCGAAAGTTTGTATTGATGTATGTTTGTTACTCTTTCTCACAAAACTACTGAATGAACTTTAAAAATTCTTTCCCTAATAGAAAGCTACTTTATTTGCGAGGCTATATAAATTAGTAAACTCTGGCGTTATGAATAATCTCTGGTGTTATGAAATTATTTATCATACGTTTTCTGTTCCTAACAAAATCGAATTATTGCAAACGTCAGAAGAAAAGCAAACAAATTGTCGCCTTGGAAACGATGATTTTTTTTTTTAATTAGGCAATTCAAAATAAAAAGAGTACTTTGTTGGCGTCGCAGTTAATATCTATTTATAAAAATGATTCGTTGGAATGTATGTAAGGGCGGGGGAGGAGGATGAAGTGGAGGGGGTTAGTGGTGGGAGAAGGGGGTGGGAAGGGTGTGGAAGGGGGTGGGGGCGGGGTGGAGGAAGGTGTGGGGAAGTGGAGGGGTAGGGGTAAGTGGAGGGGAAGCCGCGGGAAAACTCTAGTAATCTATAATTATCCCGTGTTCAAATCATTGTATCACGCCAAATTTCCCCCATTTTAAAGTAAAATCAATATAACAAATAGATAGTATTTCACTTCCTCATTAAAACAAATCTTTAAATACTTGAAACAAATATTATAACAGACAAGAAAATTTTCTTCCATTCTTCCCAAACCACAATCACATTGCTCTAAGTCCATTGTCGTACGTTTTCTTTGAAACGTAATCCCTCTCTTGCGGTTGTGAGGAAATATAACCGTGTAATGTAGGTTCTTAGACGATTTTGATGTCATCACACACCACAGGGGGAGCTTTTGAAATGCTTTCGAAATTCGAAAATTTAAGCCTTAATTCATGTTGTCATTTATAAAAGGTGTATTTTGAGGGATTTTAGTCAAATAACGTTACTTATCAAAAAATTCTAAGAATTAAGTCTAATAATCAATATATAATATCAAATAAGAGGAGTATATTATAAATTAAGGGAGTTGTACCCATCCATGAAGAAGGTTTTCGTTTTTACCTGAAGGGCATGCTTTTGAAAGTATACCTAAGGGCTGAAAGTTTCGCCCTCTAGAAATTTCAGGAACAGTCCAGAACATTTGAGAGGATTTGAGAGCATTCCACAACATTTCAGAACATCACGGAACATTCTGGAATGTTGTGGAATGTTTGGGAATAGTCTGGAACGTTTGGAAACATCCCAGATCATTGTGGAACATTCCAGAACACTCTCTAATGTTGTGGAATGTTCTGGAACATTGTGGACCAATCGAAGCCTTTTTTGTATGGGTGGGGCTACCTATTGGTTGGGGTATATAAAGCAACATCCGTCGTAGGTTCGAATGTAAGTTCAATCTCATCAACTTCCTTAGCGAAGACAGGTACCCCAGTTAGTGTTATATAAAAAAGACATTCTAATAATTAGATTGACGGCAACAAAAAAAAAAGTCCAAAGAAGTAGGTATACTTATTTTTCCATAGAAGCTAGCAATCCGCAATGGGGTCCTGGTACCTATCCTAATGTACGGCAGTGAGCCACAGAACTGGCAGAGGAAGGATGAAAGTAGAATTAATGCTGTAGAAATGAAATCCCTGAGTCGTAGATGTGGTAAAACCATGTATGATCGTGTGAGAAATGTGGAGTAAGATTAAGAATGAAATCTTTGGATGGTTTGGGCATGTAGAGCGAATGAACGAAGAAAGGCGTGTAAGAATATATGACGCAAAAGTGAATTTTAGAAAATGTCGGGGACGCCCGAAGAAGACATAGCACGATCAAATGAATCAGATACTTGATTCAGAATAATAGAAGAGTACGCACGGGACGTTGCACGAATGTGAATGATGCAAAGAGTAATGGCCAAGACCGAGTTGTTATGCGGTCCGTCCTCTCTGCCTATACCTGCAGAAGCTGCGTGATGGTTAGTTAGTTAGTTTTAGATAATTATTTGCACGTTTTTTGCAAATAACCTTGTTTGATTTTAAGTACTATTTGATACCCAATAGTTAAATCTACCCCTAAATTAAAACTGTTCATTTTTATATAATTCTGTGCAAGCAATGTTGTTAACACTCTCAGAATTGCCCTGGTCAGATTTTACCACTCAAAATCGAATCATTATTTGAAATGGTATTAGCTGTATTTAATAACCAGACCTTGAATATCCAGATATTTCCCAACCTTCCTCTTTCCACCTGTCACAATAATAAAAAAATAATAAAATAATAATAAACACTTATACTCACGCAAAACACTTAATTATCTCAACCAAACGTATGTTGACAAACTTTCGTCAAACAAATGGTTGAGTATTGGAGAGTTGAGAGCAGAAATAAAAGGATTTATGCTTGCCATTCAGTCATTAATACTAAAAAATATAGGAAGCATATAATCAAAGATATAAATCAAATTGATGATTTATGTAGAAAATGTTTGGCTTTTCCGGAAACTATAGAACATATTATATCGGATACAATTTGGGAGGCGGGAATGGGTACCGCCGCCCCGGGAACCGTTATTGGATAACCAACACCTCTGCCATAGGTCACCCCAAGTGGTTCGCTACGTTAAGCAGGGGTGCCCGGGTTCATGGGGTGAGGTTTGTCTAGGTCTTGGAGGCCGATGACCAGGACATACTGAACCCCAGATTCCTACCCACCCCTTAAACCCTTTTCCTTCCCAGAACTCTCCTTTCCTTCCTTTCCTTAAAAAGACCCTCCACACAGCATCCTCAAAGATGACATAGACCCTGAGGGAAATTATTTTCCTCAGGGCCTCCTGTGTGGAGCTCATGTAAAAAAATATATATATATCGGGATGTTCTGTATTAGCGCTGTCCCAGTATATATTTAGGCACAATCAGGTTATAAAAATAATTCACCAAAGTTTGGTAATTAAACATAAACTTGGTTGACTGCCGTAATATAGTACCATATTATGAATATGAACCAAATTCATTTTTAGAAAATGAATTTTATAAAATATATTATGATAAAGCTATACTAACAGACAGAACAATTAGTCATAATAGACCTGATATAGTTTTACATGACAAAATTTAAAAAAATAACTTACATCATTGATGCGGCTATTCCAAATTCCTGTAATATTAAAAACCTATTTCTGAAAAAATAAGAAAATATACAGATATAGGAAATGAGATTAAAAGAATTTGGCATTCTCAGACTATAAAAATATCACCATTTGTTATTTCGGCTACTGGTACCTAGCTCTCTCATTCAAAATTTAGGCATATTAGATTTGTCAAAGAATTTATACATAAAAATGCAAAAATCAGTCATTTTAAATACATGTAGGATGACAAAAGATTTTTAAAATATTTATATTGAGGGATCAGTAAGATTTATAGGTCCAATTAGGAGTTACACAGAGCCGAGCCCTCTGATATAAAAATATCTGGAGTCGGTGAATTATTTTCCCATTTGTTCTCTGGTAGGTTGACATATTATTCTTTTATTGTTTTGTATTTATAATACTTATATAGTGCAATTGTATAGCGTGGATTGACTAGATGATCATTTGAGGAAGTGTGTGAAATGGTTTAGTTTTTCCTGTGGGGAAATTTTAACCCGGACATTTAAATCTTGTGCATTATACAAAAATAAAATAATTACAGAACTTAAGACGAGTAATATTAAAGATATATCAAACTAGTTCAAGTATCGGGGCCCCATAGAAGTTCGACTAAATCTAGTTTCCAAGAAACTGGGCGTCTTGTATAGGGCTAGCAGATTCTTTAACGGTGGCCAGCTACTAACCCTGTACAAATCTCAAGTACACCTAACAAATGAATTTGGGAGCTACCTCTTGGCTGGAGCCTTAATAATAATAATAATAATAGCGGATAAGGTCACTGTACAAACTTATAATACATTTCTAAAATCTAAAAAAACTACAAGCTAGACAAACAATTAAAAACAACTTATGGCTAAAAATTGCATACTCCGGTTCATTGATCACCGATACGAAAATATATGTACAATGTTTTGACCAAATAACGCGATGCTGCCTAAAAATGAATGAAAACAGGATCATACTTACCTGGGAGGTCGCTTGAAATTAACACTGTATATTGTCTATTTAAAGAAATTTAGAATATACTTGATAAACCTACTAGATTCTGTGCAAAGGAGGGCAGTCCGCCTGAATGACAATCCGTTGTTACCAGACCAATGGCCATCTCTAGTGCACAGACGTAGATGTACTGAGTCTGTTCTATAGGTATTTTAATGGAGCCAGATCTAAGGAGCTAGCAGCATTGATGCGGACACGAGCGAACAGTTGATGTTGGCTTCATGAGAAAAGTTCGTTTCTTTGACTAGTTTTTGAAACATTGGGGATTCGATGTGCGCATGTCTGCGATGGTTTCTATATACAATAGTGAGCTGTGGTATCATGAAATTATGTGTTGATAACCATTCATCCAATTGCGATGAAACTTTGGGTATTTGATGTGCGCATGCCCGCGGTGTTTTCTGTATATTATAGTGAGTTCTGGCATTATGAAAATATGCGTTGCTAACCATTCATCCGATTGCGATGAAACTTTGGGGATTTGATGCGTGCACGCCAGCGATGGTTTCTATATGTATAATAGTGAGCTCCGGCATTATGAAAGTTATATACAAAAAATTGCAATAGGTGGTTCGCGAGCTATTTGATAACTGAATGTACCGGGACTGAATTTATGGAATGCGGAAGGGGTAGGGGAACACGGGAGGGGGGTTCGCGGGAAGGGGGAAAGGGAAAAGGGGAGTGGGAAGAGGGAAGGCGGAGAAGACGTGAGGGGAAGGGGACGCGGGAGAGGAAGGGGCGGCAGAAGGAGAACGGGACGAATGGTAAAGGACACGCAACCTTATAACTTACCCCAATTAGGTATGCAATAGTCCCTCTGGCTACGGACAGTAAAATTATGAGTACTTGGTAATCTTGTACGATATTCACATAACCAAAGATATTGGAAATATAAGTAGATGTGCTATCTGCTGTTTTTACTATGTGGGTCTGCGCTTCCGGGTTTCGCCGATATTGTTTACCAATTAACAAATAAACTAAAAGAACAAATAATTAACGAATAAACCAAACGAACGTTAAACTAAATGAACGAATTCTTTCCTTATTCAAAATATATTGTTAACCAATATTAATGCCCATTTTCAAAAAATCAGCAAAATGAACAAATTCTTTTTTTATAAAAACTACGCTAATTAGACCGTAGTCCGGCGACAGTTGCGCGGACACCATAGCATATCTATTCTGTATTTGAATATCTTTGCACATAACCTTATTTTTTAACATGTTCAATAACGTAAATTAAATTTATTTTTATTTTTATTCAACTACGGCACGTGTTGTAAAAATATTTTTTTTTAAATAATTGGAATCAAAACTAACTCAATACGTGGATGAAATTTTCTTTTACTCTGAAGAGCTCTCAATTGGAAAGAATTCAAGTGAATTTTATAGCTGGAATTTCTATATAATCCAAGTGAATTTAATAATATGAATTGTTGTACAATCCAAATGAATTTAATATAAGTTTTAGGATTTCTAACTACTCCTTATTATTTCTTTCGGAATTGCGAGGAAACTCTTATTAACCCCTAACGTGCCAAAAAATCCACCGTGGATTTGCTATTAGCTCACTGCATGTGCCTCGGTTTCATGGTATGGAGAAAACCGAAAATATTTCATTTTTAAATCAAATTTTAGACGTATTGACTCTTTTCCATAAAAAATTACAAATTGATTTCGAAAGATTGTTATTTTATCTAGTAAACACATGTTTTAAATTTTGAGAAAAAATATTTATTTTTAGTATAATAATTAATTTTGGACCGCTATCAATCGCAGAAAAATAAAAGTGGTAAATTTTTCGACCGTAATGGCTCTGGTGGATAGGATAGATACATTTAAAATATTTAATTAATAAATTTGAACACATTATCCGGTAAGATGGTACAATTTACCCATTATTTGTAGGAAACATTAACGTAGCAATATTGTTTTTTCAATGTGTCATCATCATCATCTTCTTCCCCTTATCCTATTCGGGTCGGGGTCCCATTGCATCGACAAGGCTCCTCCATACGTCCCTGTCTTGTGCTGATTGTTCGGCCTCTGTCCATGGTAGACCCATCCTCTCCTCACACAGTTTCTGGAGTTGCCTCACCCAACTGTGTTTTGGGCGGCCCACTGGAAGTCTACCCTCTGGAATCGCACCCAGTATCTTCCTCGGAAATCGGTCTTCAGACATTCTTAGTACATGCCCAAGCCACCTCAGTTGCGATTTTTCTATGAAGACTAGCAATGGTTCAATGTTTAGATCATCTCGGATCGTCGAGTTTCTTAATATGATCCCATTTCGTAACCCCTGCCACTCTCAAGTACCTCATTTCGGCAGCTTTGACTCTAGAGCGTGTTCGTTCATTTATCATCCATGTCTGGTGGCCGTAAGTGAGCGTCGGGCGGTATACCGTTTTAAACACTGCCATCTTTGTCTTGATGCTGAGCTCGGCTTTTCCTATCACTAATATTAATATTTTGTACATTATTTTTATAATTTTATAAAATTAATGTAGACACGCTAGTCCTGGTGAGATTAGAAAATGAAATGCAAATAATTATATCATGTAAAGTATTGTAAAGGAACAATAAATCAATAAAAAATAAATTTACAGAAACGGAATTTCGCTAAAAAAAACAATATTTCGAAATTATCCTGTGAACACTGTACGGTGGGTGATAGGCTGCAATACCCACGGCAAAGACACGGCGACGGCTACGGAACTCTGCATCTAATTTCTGAGGGAGATGCAAGAAAATGATTACCTTTTCCTTTTGAGGAATCAGACACACATGCATCGATTGAATCACCCCCTTTCTCACTATTATAGTAAATGGAAGAGCTGCATCATTATTGTTATAAAGAACGTATGTTCTTTACCTTTTGTGTACCGTTGCCGTGCCGTAGGATTATAATAGCGCCCATTGGCAATTTCACCCTGGCGTTCCAAGGGTTAAAACATTATTCGAGAAAATGTTTTATGAAAACAACCTTTTCTAGTGAAAACATAAGAAAAAACTTAAGTAATATGAAACACGTGCCTTTCGTACTTACTTTTTTCTATTTTCATTGTGCGTGCTCAGGCTTTTTTATACTAATAGGTATACATTTTGACATTGAGAGGTCGACTAAAAAGGTTTTTTTAAAATAATTATTTAACCTATAATAAATTTAACCCACTGGATAAACTTCTGCGGTTGGATAAAAGCCGAAATTATGAAATCTCAAAAGTGATTCTTCGGAATGAATCTCCATTATTTTATCATAGAAACCAAACCTAATTATTCAGAAGTTCAGAATTGAATTGTTAAAGAAAATATTATATTTATACTTTTAAGTCATGTTAGTTATAATTTCTTTTTAATAACTCAGTGTTGAGTAAAAAGACATGTATAATTAAGATACCTTTTTAGATTTTTACGGCCAAAAGTATTTTCGTTATTTGTTTTTGGGGTGTTACGCCGTGTTGCTCTATCTCCTGCTTTAGCCAACGTTGCGGACAGTTGTGTAATTGTTAAAAGTGGTGAAATGTGTGCTTATTTACTTGGAAGCTATACCGGATCTGCCCTGATGATGGACACTGCAACTCTGTCCGAACGTTGGCTAAAAAAGGAGGTAAGGAATAACACCCCAAAAACAGATAAAGAAAATGCCCCTTCAACACCCCTACCAAAGGTGGTTCGCAACGTTTCATAACCTAGCATGGGTAGCCGGGTTCATAGGGTGAGGTTTGCCTAGTTTTTGGCGGCGGTTTACCCATATACTTCGGGCTGGATTAGGAGAGACTGGTCGAGGGAAACCATTTGATCTCTCCAGCCGGACTCTCTCGACACATCGCCTCGCACCGCAGCGAGAGGGATGGATTCATACATTCGTCAAATGGTTCAGGAATGACGAACGTATGACATAGGAATCTGGAGGTAAATACTCCCAGATTCCTACCCACCCCTCATACTTTTTTCCTGCGCAAAACTTCCTCTCCTTCCTTTTCCTAAAAAGCATCCCCAAAGCTGTCATTGGCCTGAAGGAATTTTTTTCCTAAGGGCCCCCTGTGTAAAGATAACGTTTTTTTTACATTAGTTCCACACAGGGCCTATGTCATCTTAGGGGATGCTGTGTGGAGGATTTTTTTAAGGAAAGGAAGAAGAGGAAGTTCTGGGAACGAAATACGTATTGGCCACTACAACACGGGCATGTACCTAGTGTGATGGCCAAAAAATTATCCATTTACTGTAATGTATAAACTTTACTGAATAAAGTACATTACTATGAGGGATGGGTAGGAATCTCAGTCAGTGTTTCTAGGAGTGACGGACGTATGAATCCAACCCTTCAACTGCGGTGCACGACGATGGGTCGAGGGATACATCGGCCGTCAAGACCTTGAAAAGCCTCACCCCATGAACCCGCTAAGTCACCAAACGTAGCGAACCATTTGGGTAAACTATGGCAGAGGTGTTGGTTATCCAATATATGTTTCCCGGGGGTGGTACCCATGCCCGCTTCCCAAAATGTAAAAAGTAAAAAAAAAAAAATAACGTTTAGGTTTATATGTAGGTACCAATTTAGGTAATTTATTAAATTGATTTGATTCAAGAGTTTTATGTGTCTTTTTATTTCGTAGGAGATGTTTGGCGGTCCGTCCTATCCATAGATATTTCAATATCTTTGATCCTCTCTGCCTATCACTGCGGGAAACTGCGTGATAGTTAGTTAGTTAGTCAATTTCATAATCTAACTTCAAAATCATTCTTGAAACGGTGCATCAGATACATTGTGCAATTCTACCCGCTCAGCTGCGTTCAACTGCATACAAACATGAAACGATTATTCGTGCATTACCATAAAACACACCGGCCGCATGCTGCATATTGCTCTATAATACCCTGTGTTTGTATGCATTTATGTGGGCGGTGCACTCAACTGCCCCATGTACCTGGGAGGGCGGGGCCAGCAACACCACGTGATCAGCAGTGCAGCAATCTGCAGGAGTGCATTGCCTATATAAACTATAGAGACATAGGAGCATTTTAACAAGGCTTAACAATAAATTTAATGCCGGTACTGTGCGCAAGAAATAATGTAATTGGTTTAAATTGTAGGGAAATAAATTTATTTAATGTTTTAGTTCTTATAAAAATTTCGAGATTCACTTTTTAATGCAATGCAATATGTAAATACATAATTGCCACATTTAAGAAGAGTGTGTAACGATGCCCAAATTGGATATGAATTAAAAATAGTATTTAGTCATTATTGAATAAATGATAATGATATTTTTTTAGAAATAAAAGATAAAAATGTGAAATCAAGTTTTTTTTACGAGAATTCCTTTTGAGTAAAACTTCAAGGATAAAATATGTGTTGACATCCGAAGAATTGCGTTTTTTAAATGCATTTATTTAGTTAAGTATATATTTTCACGTAAACACCGCACGAGACAAGAGACCCGATAACTCCCTACCGCCTGGAGCCTGTAAAACTATGACTTCCCCAATTGAGGAATGTCGAAAGGCTGAAGGTAGTACAAAGGAGAAGGAAATGGCAAGAGGAAGATGGAGAATTATATGACTATTCAGATGTGGTCACCAAATATGGCTAAAGCCGATTCAATTCTGAATAGTAGTCAGGGCGATTCGTGGAGTATCTTCCACTCTGAAACGGGACACAAATATTCTATATATTATTTTTAGCCCGTTGGCGGCAAGTATCTTTTTTCGGAAGATTTTTTCAATGTAAATGAGTGTTTCAGGCTGATAATTATTGCTTATAATAATTGTTACCCTTTCTGCTATGCATAAAAAAAACTTGTCTTAAACGTTAGTTTATCAATTAAAAATAATAATTAATATTTGACAAGTTAAAGAATTTCACAAAAAAATGTAGACATAATTTGTCTCGACACCTAGCGAGAGATTTAGCACTAACAATGCCTCTCTCACAAAAATAAAGTTGGTTGTTTTCAGGTGGAAAAACGTAATAAACATAATATTGTCGAATGAAAAACTAGTATATTTTTTATTATTTGGCGGGTATTAGATAAGCCGACATAGCTCAGTGGTAGAACACCTGACCGGCAATCAGAAGGACACGGACTTAAATAATATTTGATTCTCAAACTTATTATTTCGAGATGCCTGAATAATCAACTGGACGACCGATTGTTGGCCTTTGTTTTACTGCAAATTAAATCATTATTATTTAATTTACAATTCACCCTTTACTTCGATCACTATCAAAGTTGGACTTCTCATACCCTAGACGAGCAACGGCCACCTGCATATTACAGATTCAGCTACCGTTGCAGACTTGAGGGGAAAAAAGACAGAACTAAAACATCGACAAAACAAAACAGCGACAACCAACAAAAAGACGACAGTGGACTATCGCCAAAGAACAGTCCACGGCGAGTTTAGAAGCAACAGTTAGCTGCCGAAATCCCCTCATCGAGAGAAAATTCCCTAAACACTTTGCCGAGAGGAACAAGATCTGAAGACAAGTTTTTGCTTGATAATTTTAATGTCGGAATTAGAAAGGCGGTTACTTTTTTGAATTGTTGAAAACATTCTCCAAAACATGGTTCGTGATTATTATCTTCAGAAGCCGATAAAATCGTAAGTTTGTTTGGTTCCTTTCTTGGTAAATTTCGCTGTGTGAATGCATTACCAAATCGTTGTAATATTATTTATTTATTTTATTGTTTTGTGTGCCCTTATGGGTTGTATATTCAGTACACGAAATGGTTACCAATTTTTAACACAGGTGTTGAATATGCAATGGTTTACATACAAGAATTACTAAAATTACAATTAGTCACAAAAAAATATAATCTAAAATATCAGAAATAATTTTTTTTAAATGTTTAGATGTGTTTTAAGCATAAAATTAGTTAAAAATTAATAGAATAATTTGTTTTTACCACATTTATTGTTTATAAAAAAGCGACATGTTTCATGAGCAACGCTCATTTGGTTTACTTAAAACTGAAGAAGTGAGCTTTGCTCATGAAACATGTCGCTTTTTTATAAGCAATAAATGTGGTAAAAACAAAGTATTCTATCAATTTTGAATTAAAATGGTGCTACAAAATAAGTTTGCTGTGTTTGAAGAAATAAAATAAGTTATTAGTTGATGTCATTTGTATACCTATTCATTTGATAAATTGTACAAGCGAGGAATTATCGAATTTGCTTCAAAATTTGTTTGTGAACAGTGACATCGAAATAGTTCCTGTGTGTAGATAGATGTGTAGATAGATGCCCAGTGTGTAGATAGGAACTATTATGTTGACCGGATTCACGAAATTTCAAAGTATTTATTCCGGTTTTTTTCTCAATAAACGTAAATGTTATAGAGTTTCATTAGGTTTTTAATAATGTAAGAATTAAGAATTATTGGAATGTGTTTTTAAACAAAGTGTATATGTTATAGCCAATCCTCGAAGCTCCGGCGCTCCTAGGTTTGACTAGTCAATCCTAAGGTCTGACTTGAAGTCTTTGGCCCGAAGGCTTTGGTCAAACCTAGGATAAACCAGTCATTCCGCGAAGAGACTGCATATCGACCTTTGACTATGACATATATACCTAAGCAATTAGGTTGTTTGCAAATGGTCTATTTAAATATACGGTTTTAAACAGGCCGATTAGTGGCCTAATTCAGGAATTTCATTTTCATGCAGAAATCACTAACTAACTAACTAACCATCACGCCGTTTCCCCGCAGGGGTAGGCAGAGAGGACGGACCGCCAAACAACTCGGTCTTGGCACACACTCTTTGCCTCACTCACATTCATACATCGTCTCATACATTCTCTTCTATTATTCTGACTTTTGACATGACCCGACTCAAGTATCTGATTAACTTGATCGTGCCATGTCTTCCTCGGGCGTCCCCGACTTCTTCTACCATTCACATTCGCGTCGTATATTCTTCTTTCACTACTTCCTTCGTTCATTCGCTCTACATGCCCAAACCATATGAGGGTCTCTTTCTTAATCTTACTCATTATGCTTACATCAGCCTTACATTCTTTGCGGATATCCACATTTCTCACACGATCATACATTGTTTTACCACACATACGTCTCAGGGATCTCATTTCAACAGCATTCAGTTTACTTTCATCCTTCCTCTGCCAGTTCCATGCCTCACTGCCATACATCAGGGTAGGTACCAGGACTCCATTGTGGACTGCTAGCTTCGCTTTTTTTGACAGTTTTTTATTAGCGCCAACGGCATTCAGTCCACCATTAGTGGAGTTACCGGCATTAACCCTTCTTTCAATATCTCTTTCAGCCTTCCCATCTCTCGTAAACATACTACCCAGATACACAAACTCATCCACCTGCTCCAAATATTCATCATTCACAACTATGTTGCATACTGTTTTCGTACTCTCCCTTTCAAACACCATGACTTTAGACTTACTTACATTCATCATTAGCTCATTCTTCATACATACTTCGTTCATCCTCGAATCACGAATTCAATTATCTGCTAGCAAAGTCATCCTTAATTGCACAAATCAAATTTATAATGACGGATGTAGGTAAAATAATTACTAAAAGGTTGTGGGGTTGTTCGTGACCCGCAAATATTTATTGACTGAGCGTAGCAAAGTCCTGTTTTAAATTGAGTCCTTCTATTTCTATATCCGCTGTATCAACTTTCGTTTATTTGGAGAAAACCGCAAAAAAACTGTCACATCTCTAGCGTAAATAAATATTTAAATAAGAATCTCCAGCATAATTTAAGTAATTTCGATAAATAAAATTAATATAGCAGATTTTGATACTCACCTCGTGATTTACTCACGATATAGAGGCTTTTGTAGCTCAACTGACAGGACGCACGAGTTTCTAAAACCCGCCATTTTGGCAAAATAACTGCTCGTGATTGGTTGAATTCCGACATAGCGGATTTTGGTAGTAAATTCTTGGATGATATGGCGGGCTTTGTTTCTCACTCGCAGTAGTTTTAACATGGTTTTTGATCGTGATAAGGAAGGTTTTAACACTCAATTTTAGGTTCGTCTTGTTCCTCGCAAAAATGTGAACAAGATGTCATACTCAGATCGTTTTGTCAAAAAATTAGATATAGGGGGTATTGAAATTATAGTGTTCAATTGGCCGATTAGACATTCTGTCTATCTGTGTGTACCGTTTTTCTGACATTAGACATTCTGGCTATCTGTGTGTACTGTATTTTGTGTGTACCGTTTCTGTATTCAAAAATTTGCTGCATCCACCTTATTATTCAAGCTAGCCTTACTTTGACCAGATGACTGACTTTGACTAGGTGAGTAACTTTGACTATAGTTCTGTTAATTTTAAAAATGTGAAATAGTCGTGTTTATTTGGACTAATTCGCATTTTTCAATATTATGTTATTATAGAAAAATGTAACAATATAACTTTGTAAAAACCACTTATATAGTGTGCAAATCCGACCGGTTTCAGAACAAACGTTCCTTCGTCAGGGAAAGCTTATACTAATTTGACAGTTTCGAACAATGTTTTATTATGGTAGGGGGTGGAGCCGTTGTTAGTTAATAATGTAGATTGGGTGGGTAGGTATTAGTGTAGAGTGGGTGGGTAGGTATTAGTGTAGAGTGGGTGGGTAGGGGAACAAATCCATGATTGGGCTATATGACAAAGTAATAGCTACATTCAAAAATATTCAAAAATATTATATTATTATACCTACCTGAAGAAAGTATGAAAAAAGAATTGTCATTGAGGTGACATTTCTTTTGACAATTTTGTATAATTCCTAATTTGAAATGAAAAAACATAAAAAATTTAAAATATGTGGTTTAAAGTGAATTGGTTTACATTTAAGAAACTACTGGCGAATCTTATGATTTCAGAGGATATTTTGGTTTTGACTTTTTCCCGTTTTGTCCCAAAACATCATAATATACCTACCGTTAAATTTTCAGGAGACCAAGATTGCCCAGAGCGACCATTTATTAAATGTTAGATGTCTCTCTTCCTGTCTTGCGAAAATTTGTCATTTTTTTGTTAGAAAGTGAAAGAAATAATGCTTTTGGAGTATATGAGCTATTTTGCATACATGTTTTACAAAACGCAATTTTATTTCGCGCCAATTTGTAAAGTAACGCTGATTTTTTATTGAAAATTAGAGACATACATATTTGGTCGTGAGGTCTACAGATCACATAATTATAAGTGTTATGTTCGTTTTGATATAGTTTGGTTTAAAGTGGGCAGGTGATTAATCACCACTATGCCATTAGGTTTGTTTTATTTTTAAATTATTTTTATTATTTATCGCAGTCCACTGTTAATGTTGTCCCCGTCTCTAAAGGGTTGTAATGCCACCGGAATGGAGATGGCTCATATAAAATTCCTTGGATCAAAAGCGCCGTCCGGTTTCGAGTAGAATTTAAAAAAAACACACAAAAATGGGATCAGAAAGAGAAGAAAATGAATTAAAACAAAAAAACAACAACAAAAAACAAATAAACAACGGAACAGAGAATCTGCCGCGATCTTATTTGGAAAATAAACTTTTGTTTCATCTTCACGAGGACACCTCACAAGAGAGTTGCGATTTTTTAATTGTTGTGATATTATGTTTTTGGCACTTTTGAAAATGGTCGTTATTTTGTTTGTCAACGTTATCAAATTTCCTACAGCACGTGTGCCGAATCATTTTTTCTAACTCTATTTATTCTTTGTGATTTTAAGTCTAAAGTCATGGTGTTTGAAAGAGAGAGTACGAAAACAGTAAGCAACATAGTTGTGAATGATGAATACTTGGAGCAGGTGGATGAGTTTGTGTATCTGGGTAGTGTGTTTACGAGAGATGGGAAGGCTGATAGAGATATTGAAAAAAGGGTAAATGCAGATAACTCCATTAATGGAGGACTGAATGCCGTTGGCGCTAATAAAAAACTGTAAAAAGAAGCGAAGCTAGCAGTCCACAATGGAGTCCTGGTACCTACCCTGATGTATGGCAGTGAGGCATGGAACTGACAGAGGAAGGATGAAAGTAAACTGAAAGCTGTTGAAATTAGATCCCTGAGTCGTATGTGTGGTAAAACAATGTATGATCGTGTGAGAAATGTGGATATCCGCAAATAATGTAAGGCTTATGTAAGTATAACGAGTAAGATTAAGAAAGTAACTCTCAGATGGTTTGGGCATGTAGAGCGAATGAACGAAGAAAGTAGTGTAAGAAGAATATACGACGAGAATGTGAATGGTAGAAGAAGTCGGGGACGCCCGAGGAAGACATGGCACGATCAAGTGAATCACATACTTGAGTCGGGCCATGTCAAAAGTCAGAATAATAGAAGAGAATGAATTCACATCAATATTAATTTCCAAAATTTGCAAAGTCGTGGAACCCCGTTGATAATTTGTTTAAATTATCCGACCGCACCGCGAATCTGTGATAGATTTCTATTTAATGCTCGCATTTGATACGCAAATTTTTTGCCATAATTATTACACTCCCTGAAACACTTAGGCCTTTATAATTTAATAAACATTAAGTTCTCCTTTCGTTGAGCTGCGATAGAAAAAATACTACTTTAGTAATTATTCTGTCATGAGTTTGGACTACAAAAATTATAGATAGGTAATTATTACTTACGCTTTTAAAAAACGCTTTAAAAAATGAACAGCTTTAACATGGGCTACTGGAATTTGATATTTGGTGTATGTAATGAGTAGTTACTTGTAATTTATGACAAAAAAGGCACAGATGTTTTTTTTTAATAAGAAAGAGATGCCTACGAAAAAATGGTTCCATGCCAACTCAGAATGAAACCAACTCAGAAACACCTCAGAAAGGTCATTTTAAAAGCTGTGAAAAAATAATTTTAAAATAGCCGGTAAAATAGCCCTAACCTAACCTAACATAACATATTTAACCAATTTTTTTATCATCATTCTTAATGACCTTTCTGAGTTTGTTTCATTCTGAGTTGTCCGGTCACCGAAAAAATACAAACTCTAATGTATTCATCCCATGATAAAACATCTCCCAACAAAACATCTACTAAAACCTAACCTAACCTAACCTAACAAAAAATAGTACAAAAATAATACCGACATCCTATTATTGTTTAAACATAGTAAAATGGGACAAAAATAATACAGACATCTTGAAAAGATAATAAATTATTGTTAGGTTTATTGCATAGGGATTTTGTGCGCCGCTCCATCCAAATGAGTTTCAAGACCCGTGAAAAATCACGGGATATTATAATTGTAGCCAGAAGCCAGAGTTATGTTAGCCTCTCAGAAACTGGGCGTACTGTACAGGGCCCGCAGATAATTTAATAGTACACAACTGTTAACCCTGTACAAATCGAAAGTACGCCCCACAGTTGAATTTGGCAGCCACCTCTGATCTGGAGCCCCAAAATTTCTGAAAAAACCTTCGACTTTGTGCAGAAACGGGCGGTCCATTTTTGATAAATTATCCTCCTTAATACACGGATTGCAATCTTTAGATCACAAGTGTCAGTTGGACCCTTTTTCTACTAATATTTCAATGGAAGATGTTATTTCGATGAACTAGCATCATTGATCCCTCGGCACCAGTGCATAGTCAGGAAACACGCCAAACAAGCGCTCAACATATGTAAACGGTTGACATTTGTCACATGAGAATGTGTCGTTTCTACGACTCGTATCCCCGAAGGGGTGTGCAGAGAGGATATACCGCCGAGTAACAAATATTTTCATTCAAATGCACCAAGGAAAAAATTACGTCTGTATACTCTATGTACTCGTACCAGCATATTGCAAAATTTATTTTTAGTACTTCTTCTTTGTGTGCCGTATCAGGTCCCCCCGACGTTGGCGATCACTCTTGAGAATGTCTCTCTGTTTGCGCTGCCCGGAATAGCTCCTCCACACTTCTAATGCCGGTCCACTCTCGTATATTACGCAGCCAAGACATTTGTCTCCTACCAGGCCCTCGGCGACCCTCTATCTTGCCTTTCAATATCAAATGGAGCAAGTGATACTTCTCCCCTCGAAGTATATAACCCAGATATGAAATTTTCCTGATTTTTATTAATGTAAGCAGTTCTCTATCTGCTCTAGCCCGCCTGAGAATTTCTGTGTTGGTGATCATGTCGGTCCATGGGACCTTGAGCATTCTCCGGCGAAGCCACATTTCAAAAGCCTCTAACCTGTTCATGGTATTTACTTTCAAGGTCCATGTTTCACATCCATAGAGCAAGACCGACCACACATAACATTTTAGCATTCTCTGCCTTAGTTTTAAGCTGATATTGTCATTGCAGAAGAGGGATTTCATTTTAATGAACGCAGTTATTGCTGCTTCAATTCTGCATCTAACCTCCACATCTGGGTCAAGAGTCTCCGTGAGAATACTGCCGAGGTAAATCGAGGCCGAGATCTAAATCTTTCCACCTTTTCGGCATTGCAACCATTTAACTGTATCACTGATTCAGAGTGATCTAGTCTAGTCGTCCAAATGTCATCCATTTAGTTTTATTGACGTTTATTGTTAGGCCCAGTTGCTCACCAGCATTATTAACAAGATTTAATAGTACAAAGATAGTACAATTATACAAGATACAATAGTACCATTTGTAGTACAACGTAGTACAAAAAATCGACACTGTAAATAAATTCGTTTAATATCTATGCCAACTTATTATTAAATATATTTTTGAAGTAGATTTTAGGTTTAAAATTGGTAAATAATGCACAAAAAAATATTATATTTTTATAATTATAATATCGTGGAGCTGGATGTCGGAGTATCAACTATCGGGTCACTGCAACTAAGAAGTATGGCTATAAGTTTTTTTATACTATTTCTGCCTACCCTTGCGGAAAACAACTTAATGGTTACATGTTAGATAGTTTTTTGAAGTTAAACTTTTTTCCGCGCGCTTGACTTGGAGAGTAAGCTGGTGAATGCGTGACGAGAGCGTTACGAAAAGCGAGACGAACGGTAGTTGAGAGGGAGATATAAGTTTGTGAAGATAGAAAGAGAGAGAGAGTTACGTTTCGTATAATACTGTAGGGGCAATAGAGAGAGTTGCGAGCACACTTTTTCTTTCTCTCTTTCTCTCATAGCCAATTATGTTTCGTATATCTAAGAAACTGTAGGAGCAAGAGAGAACAGTGCGCGCGCACATTTTCTTTCTCTCTTCCTGTCATATAGATGGAGCTAAATAAGTTTTACTTCAGTCGTGTGGTCTAAAGCACACTCGTTTTTTTTTCAGAATCCATATTGAAAGAGCAGGCACGCTTTCTTACTTACCACAAAATTAAAAATTCAGCCATCAAACGCAAGCATCAATATTAAAAAAAAATATATGTTATTAATATTTTATCAAAAAGAAATTTCGTGTATTTCTAATAAGTAGGTATCTATCATTCAAGGTTCCACGACTCCACGTGCCGTAAAGCGACGGATATTTTTATTAAATTTATCAAAGAGCATCAGCGATTTAAGTAAATATTCAAACCGTAGATAATGACGTAGTCTTTGAAACATTGAATTAGTGTAAGCTAGGGAAATAATATGTAACATGATTTTGAATAAGGCACTACTAGGACTTTGGTTTTGTTTTAGGCACACTTGGAAAAATCTTAAATATCGAGTCAATAAATACCGCATACTTACCATGGATACGTATATGCAATGATAAAAAAGCAAAAGATATTATTGTCAGACTCTGATCACCTGGATTCATGTAGATCAGAGGCTCCCAAACTTTTTTTCTCGTAAACCACTTTCAAAATTTTACTGGTTTCGGTGGACCCCCTGCTGCTACATTTTTACCATATTCTCAAAACTCGTCAAAAAATATGAAGATTAGATATAATGATGGAAATTTGCTTCGCGGCTGAGTTTTAAATCTAATTCGGAGTTGTAAATCAAAAGAAAAATAGTATATTTTCTTGAGTCCCATTTAATGAAGTAATATTATGATTACAAAATCACCATTATACAAATGTACATATTGTTTACCATTGTACCATCTTATTGTAAAAAGTGTTGTCATGTGTACCTGCTGACAAACTACATAAGTAGTTTAGTAGGTTTGAATGTTAATAAATAAATAAAAAAAAGAATAATAGATTCAAAAGTAAACATTAATAACGTACCGTAACTTCAACAATGCAAATCAACAATTAAAAAAACGTTGTCATAATTTTAATAGGAGGGATGTACTTGATGGATTGACAGCAAATTATCAATACTTGGCTTCAGCTTTTGTTTCTTACTTTCAAAACCAGATCAATTTTCGTGGACCCCCACTTACAACTTGTGAACTCCCATTTCTTTATCACAACGTAGACCCCCGTCGAGGGGTCCACAGGACCACTTTGGGAATCACTGATATAGTATTTAATCCTTAATTTAAAAACCTTAAACATAGACTTTCAAAGTGACAGACTTATATATAATGCAGTTATGCATGTTAGTTCGATCATCTCCAGAAAAGTTCCTATTAAAAAACTTCACTTATTATTTTTATTCGTTAAACTAACGTTTAAGACAAGATTTTTATGCATAGCACAAAGGGTAACAATTATTATAAGCAATAATTATCAGCCTGAAACACTCATCCACATTGAAAAATCTTCCGAGAAAAGATACATGACGCCAACGGGACAACGCCAATGTATCTTTTCTCGGAAGATTTTTCAATGTGGATGAGTGTTTCAGGCTGATAATTATTTTTTTTAACAATTAAAAATAATAATTAATATTTGACTAGTTTAAGTATTTCCCCAATAAATGAAGACATAATTTGTCTCGACGCCGCCTAGCGACGGATTTAACACTATCGGTGTCTCTCTCGCAAAAATAAAGTTGGTTGTTTTCAGGTGGAAAAAAAATATAATAAGCAGTAATAAGAAGGTGGAGGAGGCTGAGTGGAAATCCCCTAATACCATGCGAGCGAAGCCGCGGGAAAAAGCTAGAACCCGATAACCCCCGATGCAAAAAGTCTGTGTGTCTGTCTTTGGCATCGTAGCTCCTAAATTAATCGACCGATTGTGATGCGGTATTTTTTGTTTGAAAGCTGACATGATCGAGATTGTTCTTAGCTACAATTCATGAAAATCTGTTCAGGCCCGTTTCAAGGTCATCAGCTCTTTTTAGTGTCGGGGGTTACTCAAAAATTTGAGAATTATGCTTATAAACAAATGTCATTACATTATAAATGAATACCTTACATAAATTAAATGCCGCTGTTTTTTTTATTATTTTCATATAATATAACATCTATCTAATTGTTGGGTTTAATAATATATTATGTATTGTATTTTATTTGTATTTGTTGGGTCAGATTAGGGATGTAGAAAGTGAAAAAAAATATCGATATATCGATATTTATTAAAATATCAATATCGACGTCGATTTATCGAGGAAAAAATATCGATAAATCGGTCAAATTTTCAAGAGATTTTGCGTTTTTAAAAAAATAGTGTATTCAGCTCAATATTATCAATAGTTTGTAATTAAAATTGTGTACAAACTAATTATTATCAATAATTAAAATTGTGCAAATTATCAATAATTATCAATAATTAAAATTGTGCAAATTGTGTACAAACTAATTATTATCAATAATTAGTTTGTACACAATTTGCTTTTTTTAATGTACAATGAGATTTTTTTAATGTACAAAAATCTCAATAAAAATGAAGGTATTTTTATCACTTTTCATTTTTATTACGTAATAATTACAAAAATATCAAAAACTAAAAAGCTGTCTTCTAACTTATATGTAAACTGAGAAGCATACAAAGTTTGTATGCGTCTCAGTAACATTCTATTGGTGTATTAAACTGTCAAAAGGGACTTCGTGTTTGGAACAAGGTGTAGTCAATAATCATAGACAATTGGGAACCAACACATAGGAGTGGCTTAGAAAAAAATGGCGAAAAATAGCATACATTTCTATGTATGTACCTACACACATGAGATAGTATTGGTGATCACAAATACTAATGCAAAGACAATAGATTTGTAAGCTATTAATAGTTAAAATTTCAACCGCCAGATGTCATGACCCAATACAGTTACTTTTTTCCGTTCGTTCCAATACGGTTTTGGATTCTAGTGACTTTAAATACATAAATTTAAAAAAATATCGTTTTGGATACAATTTTCGATATTGGATATTTTGTATCGATATATCGGATCAAAATATATCGGCTAAAAATATCGATGTTTTGAATTAAAAATATCGATATTTCGATATATCGATATTTTTTCAACAAGCCTAGGTTAGATGGGAGAAATAAATGATGTAGGTACCTATAAGTTATACCTTTTGCACTTGTTTAATTTTTTTTAATTCTCAATTAATTTACAACAACTGTGAGGTACTATTGTTTCCTTCAATGAACACTACAACTTTGATGTTAGGTAGTTTCAATCATTAGGTACTTCGGTTCGTCTAGATTAAGAGTTGTGTTTATTAACGTCTTATTTACAATGAATATCTAACTGAACTTAACGTCCGTTCTAAAGAATGCTCGGTAATAAACTGAAGTAGGGGATATGATTTCTGAAGGTGCCAAGTAGATCGAACATGATTGGCTATCTTCGTAACCGTTCGGCTAAACCCCGAACAAGCGTATCAATTATACATCTGCCCTGATGATGGACACTATAACGCTATCTGAAACGTTGGCTAAAGGAGGAGGTAGCGAAACACGGCATAAAACCCCAAAAATAAATAACAAAAATACTTTTGGCCGTGAAAATCTAAAATCATCTCCGAGCGACAGATGTCTGTCTCATATAGTACAGCTATTGAATATTGACCTCTATTGAGACAACTTAAAACAACATATAGGTAACTAACCACCTTTAATAATGACATCTGTTGAGAGAAATTGAATCTACATATATATTAACATGCACTACAATAACCATTGATCAGGAAATAATAAAATAATTATTTCTTCTTCTTCTTTGTGTGCCGTATCAGGTCCCCCCGACGTTGGAGATCACTCTTGAGAATGTCTCTCTGTCTTGCGCTGCCCGGAATAGCTCCTCCACACTTCTAATGCCGGTCCACTCTCGTATATTACGCAGCCAAGACATTTGTCTCCTACCAGGCCCTCGGCGACCCTCTATCTTGCCTTTCAATATCAAATGGAGCAAGTGATACTTCTCCCCTCGAAGTATATGACCCAGATATGAAATTTTCCTGATTTTTATTAATGTAAGCAGTTCTCTATCTGCTCTAGCCAGCCTGAGAATTTCTGTGTTGGTGATCATGTCGGTCTATGGGACCTTGAGCATTCTCCGATGAAGCCACATTTCAAAAGCCTCTAACCTGTTCATGGTATTTACTTTCAAGGTCCATGTTTCACATCCATAGAGCAAGACCGACCACACATAACATTTTAGCATTCTCTGCCTTAGTTTTAAGCTGATATTGTCATCGCAAAAGAGGGATTTCATTTTAATGAACGCAGTTCTTGCTGCTTCAATTCTGCATCTAACCTCCACATCTGGGTCAAGAGTCTCCGTGAGAATACTGCCGAGGTATCTAAATCTTTCCACCTTTTCGACATTGCAACCATTTAACTGTATCACCGATTCAGAGTGATCTAGTCGTCCAAATATCATCCATTTTGTTTTATTGACGTTGATTGTTAGGCCCAGTTGCTCACCAGCATTATTAACAAGATTTAATAGGTCTTGGAGGTCATCGATACAGTCAGCTAGTAATACAGTATCATCTGCGTATCTTATGTTATTAATCTCAACTCCGTTGATCTTCAGACCCTTCTCAGTATTACTTAGGCTCTTTTAAAGACATAGTTGGAATAGAGATTAAACAATAGTGGTGACAGGATAATTATTTCTAATGTAATAAAATTGTATTATTTGTATAAGGTCGCTACAAATTATTCAATTATTATTTATTGTAAGAGAAAACGTACTTACCAGGCAGTTCACTACAGATTTTTTTACTCTAAATCTTCACAGGAGGACATGAGGAAAACTATTTGGGGTGACAAATGGTAGAGGTATTGGTTATCCAATAAATGGTTCCCGGGGCGGCGGTACCCATACCCATCTTCCAAGTTAAGCTATCTTTGTCTTGCATGCTACCTCGCAAGAGTCCCAACAGACTAAGTCTGTTATGAGGCTGAAGAGAATGGGAAGGAAATAGTTAGTCAAGAGGAAGGCTGCGGTGAACCTGGCTATTCAGATCAGGTCACCAATCGTACCCAAAGCCATTTCGTACAATGTTTTGATTCTGAGTGACTTTCTTTCACCAGGGGGATATTGTGAGCATCTACCACTTCTGTACGACGTGTGTTCATTTTGGCACCAAGATCACATCTTGTATTTATTATATCAATTTTTTCAAGCCTTAAGCATTTTTATAATGAAATCACATACAATTCTCAATCTCGCCGAGCAATTTTGACAAATCCTCCATGCAATCTCCAAACCAACAAGCAAAATACACCCTTATTTGTATCGCCTTAAGGACTTGATTTGCTTGTAAGCTTGGTGAGACTTACATGTTTTTCGTGGTTTAAATCCGAGACGTGTGGTAATTCATCAAATGAGCGCATGTAAAAAACTCGCTACTCAAAAATAAATTTTACATCCGCAAAGTTTGCGGGAGGGTTTAGTTTGTGATTTGCTTTCAGGCAAGTTGATGGTATCGGGTAAGTTAAGACTCCGCTTCCCGAATTTCTATAGATTTCTTACATATCTCCCTTAAACACGTTAAGTTTTAAAGCTCTTAAAAAATATATGTTATTTTTGAAGATAATATCTAGACATTCCCCGTACCGAAACGCAAATTATATAAAATTCCCTCGATAGAAAAAAATCGCAAGGTATGCTCCAAAAATTATTAAAAACACGTTTGTTTCGGTTACTTCACAAGTTATATGTATGAAAAAATTCACAGTGTTTCTTTAAATGCTATTTAAGACAACCCCCGCTAGATTTTTGCTCTATTTTAAACGAGTCGTGTTTTATTAAACATTTTCACATCATTCAAACATCGATTTCGTCGCTTTAAATACTAGCGCGCTCCTCTAACATTTGTAATTTCATATGTCTCCATCTTCTTCTTTTTGAGCCCGGTTGCAGCGCCTTAAAAGCCGATATGAATGACATAATAATTATGTACTTTAATAATAACTAATTAACAAGTCAACATGGAAAGATTTAATAAAAACTAACTGGAAAATAAGTTTTTTTTTTAATTTATTTTACAGTCAAGTTGTTCAGGATCTGTACTTCCGCTCTCCTGACAGAGCAATCCGGCGTGGTAACACCAGATTCCAACGGGAAGTGTGGCTGGAGTAACTCTTCAATAATAACTCCAGCTCTTGAATAATTGGTCTTTATTCACACAATAAAAAGACCCGTAGGGTAGCTCATGTAGGGTGAGCTCAATGATGCTATCTCTCTCCGCGGTTTTATAACCCACATGAAGTGAAAACCTGGCAGCAGACGTTTTGCCAAAAACGACCCGCCCAAGACGGATGGTAACAAGAGAAGAAGGAATTAAAATCCGTGGCAATACGAACTCGCCCTGGCAATTGCCAACACAAAAGAATGTTGCCACAACCATTAGGGTGACAATCACAAATATTAATATTTCAGTACCTGAAATCTTAACATATTCCCGCCCAAAAACGAGTATTAAGGAATAGTTGTTTTTCATACAATAATATAAGAAGAGATTGCAACATTGATACCCAGAATTTACCCAACGAGTTCACATACAAAAATAAACAATATTCAATATATGGATATCAAAATAATAACAAAAAAACTTATAACTAAGTATATAACCCTATGTCAGACTTGACATTAAAAAATAAAGTTTAATAACGTAGAACCTTCTGGTGCGCTGCACCCACTTATGAGAAAATAGTTTAACACTTGGCACTGATGAGCCTGACGGCACTTTGATTTACACATCACATCACTTTTAGTGTTGTAATTGGTTCTTAATCCAGGTTGGAGGAAGGATCCTCCATGGGAAGTAGACAGAGCTGTGTCACGGCTCTTTTGGTGACACCTCTGGCCGTCCTCAAGGAGACGACGCGGACGCGTCCGTCTTGGCCAGGGTGGATCTCCGTCACTCGCGCCATCCTCCAGTACTGCGGAGGTAGTTGGTTGTCTTTGATGATGACCATGTCACCAGGCTGTAAACTGCGTTGACGTCCTTCTTGCCATTTGACTCGGTTCTGCAATTCTGCTAGGTATTCCCGGCTCCATCTGTGCCAAAAAGATTGAACAACGGTAGACATCTTTTGGTAAATATTAAGCCTGTTTGTAGGCAGATGGTGGATATCAAGCTCAGGCAATGCTAACAGGTTGTCGCCAATAAGGAAGTGTGACGGAGTGAGTGCGTTTAAGTCATTTGGATCTGATGTTAATGGAGTCAGAGGACGGGAATTTAAACAAGCCTCAATCTGTATTAGTATGGTATTCATGCCTTCGTATGTCAAAACATTTGACCGCATTGCTTTCCCAAAGTCCCCCGTGATGCGGTGAGCGGGGAGGCAAGAAACTCCAGCTAATATTCTGCTGGGCCAAAAAATTATGGATTTCTTTATCAGATGCCTTCAAGAAATCAAATAGTTCAGTAAGTTCCCTATAACTACCTGTAAAGTTAGTTCCATTATCAGTAAAGAGTCGTGAGGGTTTACCCCTCCTAGCTATAAATCTTTTCAATCCATTCATAAATGCCATTGAAGTTAAATTAGTCACTAATTCTAGGTGAATTGCCTTCGTTGAAAAACAAATAAATAAACATATGTAAGATTTTACACTCTTAGCATTTCTGGTCAAACCAGACTTAATCAAAATTGAACCTGCAAAATCTATGCCGGTTACATAAAATGATCTTTGGATTCGGAATCGGTCAGCAGGAAGGTCACCCATGAGCTGGCGACACTCGCGCGGACGGACTCGGAAACATACAATACATTTATGCAGTGCTCGCTTCATTGCGTTTTTACCATATATTGGCCAAAAACGTAAACGCAGTAATGCGAGCAGAGCATTACACCCTAAATGTAAATTCTCATAATGCAGATGGGTTATTATTAAGTCAGTCAACTTATGATTTTGTGGTAACAAAATTGGATGTTTTTGAGAGAGCGAGGTAATATCGGATTGTGATAGTCGACCTCCAACACTCAACAACCCATCCTGCATAAAAGGATTTAGTGCCTTTACCTTGCTCCGCCTAGATACAAATCTTCCATTACTCACAGACGCTGGTAACGATAAATTTTTTAGTGGGGCTACACGAGATTTAGCGCATATTAACTGTGATTGGTGAATGCCGTGTTCATCAGTAGATCTTAAATACAGACAAGCCCCATATGCTCCTTGAGATGCATCGCAAAAACCGTGTAAGCTAAAAGATTTTTTATTAAAGCAGAAAATTTTCCTCGGTACACGAATATGATTTGCTTTACTGAGACTCAGCGTGTAAGTCTGCCAGGCCAATAAAAGGTCATTGGGTAGCTTGTCATCCCAGGATGTTTTTAGCTTCCACAATCTTTGCATAATTATCTTACTGACAATGATTACTGGGCCTACCAGTCCTAAAGGGTCAAACACTTTTGACATTAATGATAAAACTTGACGTTTTGTTACTTCTAACTTTGAGTCTATGCTTTCTACCTGATAGGTAAACTCATCAAATTTGGTGTCCCATATTAATCCGAGAATCTTAGCTTCATTGGATTCATTTGGCAATAATTCTAAATTATCTTTAGAATCATTAATCGAGGGCGCATTAGACCTCCATTTTCTAATCTCCATGCCTGCTGTAGCAAGCGTATTAATGATTTGTGATTTTAGCAAGTGACAAGTATCAATGGAGTCACTACCAGAAAGAAAATCATCTACATAAAAATTTTCCTTAAGGGATTTACTAGCTAATGGATGAGTAAATGAAACGTCATTACCTAGCTGATGCAGACAACGTATTTCTAAATAAGGCGAAGGAGCCAAACCATATGTCACCGTGTTTAGCGTATAGTGTTTCGAACAATCCTCCGCATCCTTTCTCCATAATATACGTTGGTAATTTCTGTGTTCCGGGTTGATATTAATTTGGCGGTACATCTTTGCAATATCTGCGGTGACTGCATATTGATGTTTTCTGAAAAATACCAAGTGACAAAATATATCATTTTGAATGGTGGGCCCACTCATTAGAGCGCGATTCAAAGAAATCCCTCGAGCGGGTTTAGCCGACCCGTCAAAAACAACACGAATTTTAGTAGTTGTGCTTGATTCTTTAAATACAGCGTGATGTGGTAAATAATAAGTAGTTTCATCGCGTTTTGGAGGTTCACATTCAGTCATGTGACCTAATGCAAGATACTCATCAATAAATTCCGAGTATTGTTCCTTTAAACTAGGTTGTCTTAAGAATTTTCTTTCCATTGACACTAATCTACCTTTAGCAATACTAAATGAATCTCCTAATTGAGATAGGTTAGATTTAAATGGTAAGTTGACTACAAATCTACCATTTGCATCGCGTTTATGCGTGCCTTTGAAAATCTTTTCACATTCACTATCTTCCAGAGAGTGATGCTTACTATTTTCATATTCTTCAACCTTCCAAAACCTTTCTATTTGATTCTGCAAAGAATTTAATGAAATATGACAAACTTTAACTGGCCTCGAATTATGACGCCTCTGTACAGCTCCTGATATTATCCAGCCTAGCTCCGTTCGATGCAATGAAGGTTTATCCTTTCCTAACTGTATCTGATCCGTACGAACCACCTGCCAGAATATCTCTGCTCCGATCAGCATATCAATAGAAGCTGGCTGGTAAAACTGCGGATCAGCTAACTGGATACCGTCTGGAATGTTCAACATTTTTGGATTAATCAAGGTCTGCGGAAGATTGCAAGAAATCTCATCTAATACCAAACAAGATATTTCATCCCGGTATTGAGAACATAATGATTTAAATTTAATGTCAACTGTTTCCTTTACATGAATTAAATTATTATGCAAACCTGAAACAGGTATATTCAACTTTGTACAATGCAAATTTAATCTTTTACAAGTATCCTTTGTAATAAAATTAGACATTGAACCCGAATCCAAAAGTGCGCGTATTTTGTGTGTTCCACCATACGCGTCTTCTATTTTTACTATTACGGTAGATAGTAAAATTTCCCGCCCGTTCATGTCACTATGACATGTTAAATTTACTGGTACCTCCGACTGACCCTTGCCAGTTGAAGTACCCGCTTGTACATTATCAGTATTGATATGTAACAGAGTGTGATGTTTTCGATCACAAACACTGCATTTTTCCTTCCACCTGCACACCTTTGAAGGGTGCCCCGGTTTTAGGCAGTTATAACATAAATTGTTCTCTGATACGAGCTTTCTTCGTGCCGCTGGTTCTTTGTTAACAAATATTTTGCACGAATAAATGAAATGACTGTCATTACACAGCATACAATTAACGTTGCCCGACGCTAACATAACTTTGTTTGTAGAATTCCTTTCCTTAAAATTAAAAAACCTTGGTTTTGTTGCAACTGGTTCCGATTTCTGTTGCATTCCACCAATGTCACCTTGGATAGTTTCCAGGATCTGAGACCTTTGTGAAATAAAATTGCTAAACTGCACGAATGTAGGATAAACTTTGTCGCACTCTATTGATTCCCAAAGGCTACGTGTGTGATTATCTAACTTTGAGGTTAGAATATGTATGATTAATGTATCCCAATGTTCTGTTGGTAGCTTTAAGTTGTGTAAAGCTCTCAAATGAATGTTTGCTTGATCAATTAAATTCCGTAATTCATGATGATTCTGTCGTTTTAACGGTGTAAAATTAAATAAGAAATTCAAATGTCTATTTGCTATAAGTCGGACATTTTCGTATCTCGAAATAAGCATTGTCCAAGCTGCACTATAATTATCCCCGGTTATTTCTAGAGAACTAATCAAATCAAGTGCCTCTCCGGACACATAACTAATAAGGTAATGAAATTTCTGAACATTATTTAATTTACTGTTATCATGAATTAAGGCAATGAACGAATTTTTAAAAGTCAACCATTTATGGTTGTCACCTGAAAACACTGGTATAGAGATTGGTGGTAAATTTACTGAGATATTTGGGACATTTTCAATCTTCTTAAATTTTGATAACATTTCCTGTCCTAATGCAATTATATTAAAATATGTACCTTCAAAATTATCCCTCGCGTCATTATCTTCTGATTTGTTCAATAAATCAATCTCCAGCTGAATTTTGGAGAATTCTATCAGAGAAGGCTTGATGGCGTCTAACCTCGATGACAATACGCCAGGTGTAATATCATTTTCGTTGCTTAAATAGGTTTCGAATCTCGTTAATGAACCTTTCAAAACCCCGCGCCGTTTAATCAACCTGTCGAGTTCCATTTTTTAACGAACTAACACTAACTTGATTTAAAAACTGAAAACACAATACGGCAGTTTGACGCGGTTTGACATAAACAAAAATGATTGATACTATAGATCATAGAGAACCCAATCACAATACTATGGCATACAAAGACGAAACTTGCAAACGCGTGGCTAGAAATGTAGGTAGGCAAAGCAAAGTTATTCGGCAGACTGAATACAACAATAAAAATTATTATCACCAATAAATTTATGCTATATTGAAAGCATCTGATTATGAACACCCGAATGTAATTCGATATAATCAATGCGAAATAATGTGGCATCTACACAGATTTTTAGCTTATTAAAATGGAATTTGAAAGGACAATGAAAGGAAGGCTACAACCTGATTTTCTGTGCATGCGAGCGTCGTGATGAGGCTCGCTTGATCAATCCAATGATGGTGATGAGGACGCCGACTGGACCACTCCCGATGATGATGAGGCCTGACTGGGCCACTCCAAATAATGATCTTCCGTCTCAAATGGATCAATCCAAATAATGATCACCCAGCTTGAATGAATCAATCCAAATAATGATCATCCGGCTCGAAGGACCAATGTTCAGGATCTGTACTTCCGCTCTCCTGACAGAGCAATCCGGCGTGGTAACACCAGATTCCAAAGGGAAGTGTGGCTGGAGTAACTCTTCAATAACAACTCCAGCTCTTGAATAATTGGTCTTTATTCACACAATAAAAAGACCCGTAGGGTAGCTCATGTAGGGTGAGCTCAATGATGCTATCTCTCTCCGCGGTTTTATAACCCACATGAAGTGAAAACCTGGCAGCAGACGTTTTGCCAAAAACGACCCGCCCAAGACGGATGGTAACAAGAGAAGAAGGAATTAAAATCCGTGGCAATACGAACTCGCCCTGGCAATTGCCAACACAAAAGAATGTTGCCACAACCATTAGGGTGACAATCACAAATATTAATATTTCAGTACCTGAAATCTTAACACAAGTTATATTAATTACTTCGTCGGTTCATAGTAAGATTTGATATAATAATGTAATGATGTATGAATGTAAATTATAAAACCTAATTGCAACCATATTGGCAAACACTGTAGCCACTAACTAACTGTAGAGTTGGGTAGCACTTTGATAGAACTCTATCGTCTCTGATTACATTAATTTTACAACACTTTAAGTGGAATAAAATGCTGTGGTTGAAGTTATTTTAAGTTTTTTTTTCCTTTATAACTTAGGGAACGTATCCATACTACGTGACCTGTTCCGGAGGGGTCTTCAAAATACCACGCTTGGTACAAATGAGCGGCGGGCGGCTTAGGTTTTTGGTCACCGGGGGGAGGGGGGGGGGGGGTTAAAATGGCAAAAAGTTGATCACGTAGTATGGGTACGTTCCCTTACCTCATATGCTTAACATTTACACATTACACCGTTACCTCAGCTATACACAGAACGTTTGCTACCAACGGGGCTGGCTTTATCTTGCAGGCTACCGGGCAATAGTTCCAAATGCTCCCTGCTAACCGCAGTCATGGCACCCTCTGATGGGGAATGTTGTGATGCAGGTATGGGAAAATCAAAGACTGGAAAGTACTTGGCTATTCAGATCTGGCAACAAAATGTGGATAAAGCCTTTTCGATTATGAATGGTGGTCTTTCATCAGGGTGATGCTGAGAATATCTACAACTCTGACATCAAAGCCTTGAGCTTTTCCTTTCACTGCATCAGTCCTCCCTTTAAGTTTAATTTAGGTTTTCTAAGAATACTTATCTCGCATACGTCTGAGCCATCCGAAAAGCCTTGATTAAAGTCCGAGGTATTTTGTGAATTGCCATATAAAGGGTTCCATCTTCCATGTTTAATGCTTGGTTTAGTTTCAAAGTTACCATACAACACATAAAAAATTTGGAGCCTTGTCACTCTTAAACGCATTTTAAAAGACATTAAACAGATGATATTAACCCCCTAACGATCAATTTTTTTTTTAAAGTATAGCTTTAAAAACTCCAATTTTAGATTTGATTTACTTATAATTGAAAGCTGAATTCACAAAAAGTTTTAATTTCAATCAAATTTATTTCAAAATGTAATGCAGATTCACCAGTTTCCACCGACACCATGTATCTTAATATATAAAACAAAGTCGGGTTAGTTACACTATTTATAACTCGAGATCAATGTCAGATGTCAGAGAGTCAATGCGCTGATTGTTTTGCTTTTGTTCTTAATCATATAATGCTGTCCCTCTTTCTTACACACTAAATGTCAATAGTCGAAAATGAGACAAGCGGTGAACGTATGTCTCTGCATCAATATTTGGTTGATTATTTGGTGGTTTGTTGAGATGAATGTGGGTAGATCCAATAATGTCATCTGCTATTTCCGTTCAGCGATCCGCGTGGTTATACTTACCTCACACTTCTCTGATCTGACTCCAAGGGTTACCAAATATACCAAAAATGAAAGGAATGTTTCTGAATACTGAAGTTACATTTATTTAAATTACGAGATACTACAAGTATTAACTTGGAAGGTTTATAGGGAAGATACTCAAGCAAACAAGCTAGCGCGTCAGGTAGCCGGGAAACGAATTAATTCCGTTCGCTTGGCCGGAACGGAATTCGCGCAGGCGCGGTGATTGAGTTGCCCGTGCATAAAAATCAATTATTAGGCTGTTGAGCATAATTCCCTACATACCTCCCGCCCAGTTTTTTAGCGATAAAAAATGAAATAAACCTAAATAAGACATATAAGAGCAATGCTTAAATGTATAAACCAGTATGGTTTTTAAATTGTTTAAAACGAAAAAAAAAAAAAAAAATTAATTATCTTCAATTGTTTACTGGAGCACTTATTTATTAACTCAACATGTTTATGGAGTTTTATTGTAATTAAAGAAAACTAGACAGGGTATAGTTATCATCCAGAGTGGACCTATTATTACTTTTATTTTAAAGCTATTGCAAATAATTATTAAGTGATTAGTAGCTTTTACATGCTTCAGTAAACAGTTGGAAAGAATTATGATAACATAAGTATTAAAATTTGAACAACATGTTCATGCGGTGCCAGTTGAAAACGATAGCAGGTTTATTAAATATTTATACAAGAAATATGAACTTAAATATACATAAAAGTTTTATTAAAACCTAAATATTTGAAATGACTCAACGAAAGCAATAAAGGATTACTAACTAGGATAACGCTTCAACTAGTTGTTAATAGGTGAGTATACATTTTTGTTTACAAAAGTTTTTTGTTTGAATTTATAAAAATGGTAGTTATGAAACCAAAATATCTATGTTTCCTATAAGTTAATTAATATATTAAGTTATTAAAAAAAACAAAAGTAACATATATGTGTACATTATACGATTAGCCATGTATTTAATATAGCCTAGAAATATGTTGAAATGATTATATAGTGAAGTCATTGTAGGTACCAATGTAGTACTTCGTATTTCTATATTATAATAAATATGTTACATCACTTTTGTGATACAAAAGAATACCTCACATCACTCTGAATGTGGAAAATTTTCAGTAAAATTTTTATCTATTATTTATAATAAAGTAAGTACTTATAAGAAATTACACTAATTTTTAATGTACTGTTACATAATTTAAAATTTGATACAACAAAACAACTGTCATGTGTACATAGAAGTTGATCAACTACTTGATCATTTTTTACGATTTTAAATTTTATTATACTTAAATGCACATACAAGAATTGTTTTTGTTTTCCTTTTTAAAAAAAAAAACGAATAAAAATTATCTTCAATTGTTTACTGGAGCGCATTTATCAACTCGACATACAAATGGAGTTTATTATTATCAAAAGGAACTAGACTGGGTATGGATCGTCCAGAGTAGATCTGTTATTTTCTAAAAATTATGGCAATTAATTATTAATTGACTAATAGCATTTAGTCGCTACCGTAAACAATTGAAAAGAATTAGTACATATTATTTATATAAAGATTCAACAAGTGTTCAGTCAGATGGTGAGTATCATTTTAAAACACATCTGAGTGACCATGGTTAAAATTACCAAAGGTAAAAACATTTTCACTATACATGAATTGATAAAAGTCTTAATGTTTAAGTTGAATCAAGAATTGTTTTATATATATGACATTTATGTTAGTTAAAAGTTATTTAACAATGTTAGATACTAGGTTTATATGTATATGTTAATATATTCCATATTCGGAACACGTTCAATATAGAATATATTAAGATTGTATTACACAATAATTATACATTATTGATTAGCGATTATTGCTGGATAAGAAGGTTTCATTGATTGATATACAATGTTTTTTGTTTGCTTAAAAATAGATAGATACATGTAAAAATTTTATTCTAACATTCTATACACGTTTTTCAAAGAAAAGTTGTATAAAATTTATAAAAACTTCAACGCACAAAGCGGAGTGGCTAGATTTACTATTTATATATTCATCGCAAGCTGCGGAATGTTTTATTTTTAAAACAAGGTTATTATTTACGTTAATATGTGTTATATTGAGTATGTGGTCAATACAAGACATATTACGCTTTGTTAATATTAAGTTTAAAAAAATGACTATTGTCTGAGTACATCGTTTTTTACACACTTTCAAGTGTTAAATTTTTCTTAAAACTAGTTACATGGTTTACATGATTTTAAAAAATGAAAAATTTCATTGGTTAAATGGTTCATCACTTTGATGACCGATATGTATTGTATACAACAAATAATAGTACTAGAGTTCAAAATTTCTTTCAAAATTGAAGTCTTTAGTTATCAGTAATTTTACAGATATACGGTTTAAGATAATACAAGCTTTGTATATGCTTTTTTTAATATTATTTTTTTTTTTGGTAGTCATTTTTAATTTGATATGGGATCTGTAGGAAGGAAAAGAATTAATTATCTCTAATTTTGCCAATTATTTGCTTTCCGACCGGTAACGGTCGCCAAAATGGACTCTACGACCAGATCTTGTTCTTTTTATTTCTGGGAGTGGTTCCTGGACAGTTGTAGCAACAGGAATATTTTCTTCTACTGGTACCTTTTCCTCTGCAGGTAGGAAGGCTGGTTTTAACCTATCTATGGAAACACGTTTATTTTTGCCCTTTACGTTGATTACAAACGTTTTATCGTCGCGTTCCTCCACTTTATAAGGTCCTTCGTATGAATTTTGAAGGGGCCTTCTTCCACTGTCTGTTCTAAGAAAGACATGGGTAGTTAGAGATAAGTCCTTATGTACAAAGCATTTCCTTGATCCATGGGCGGTGGTAGGTGTTGGCTTGATATTTTCAAATTTTCTTTGAAGTCGACCTACGTAAGTGTCGGGTTCTTCTTTAGGTGTTTCGGTGAAGAAATCACATGGCAATCTTAATGTTCTACCATATGTGAGTTCAGCTGGGGAACATTTTAGATCTTCACGAACAGTGGATCTCAATCCGAGTAGTATGAGCGGAAGAGTCTCCAACCAGTTCGGGTCACCGCTCGCACTAAGAGCGGCTTTCAGAGTACGGTGCCATCTCTCTATTAAGCCATTGGCTTGTGGGTGGTATGCCGTAGTCCTTGTATGTTTAATTCCCAATTTTTCCGCCAGTTTCTTAAAAAGAAAACTTTCGAATTGACGGCCCTGGTCTGTGGTTATCGTCTCCGGGGTCCCGTGACGAGCTATCCAGTGGTCCATCAGTGCATTTGCGACGGTTTCTGCAGACATGTCTTTCAATGGTACTGCTTCAGGCCAACGTGTGAATCTGTCGATCATTGTCAACAGGTATTGGTATCCATTGCATGCTGGAAGAGGTCCAACTAAATCGATATGTACGTTGCGAAAGCGGTCTTCTGGTAAGATATAAGCTGATGGTGGAGCTACTGTATGTTTTGAGACTTTCGCTTTTTGGCAAGGGATACAGTTTTTAACGAAAATTTTTATGTCTTTCGCCATCTTGGGCCACACAAACCTCAATTTCACTGAGTTTGTTGTTCCGAGTATGCCTGGATGACAGACATTGTATACGCTTTCTATGACCTCGGTTCGCATAGACTCTGGAACGAAAGGTCGGACATGACCAGTTGATATATCGCACCATAACGATTTATCTGTGCCAGGTATCACCATTTGACGTAGGGAGAGGCTGGTGTCATCTTTTGCCTTAATTAGATCGTCAGTTTGACACTGCTCTTCTGCCATTCTCCCATAGTCAATTGTAGAGGGACAGTTTATCTCCTCGATTCGAGACAGGGTATCCGCTACTACATTCTCCAGTCCGGAGATATGCCTAATATCAGTCGAAAATTGTGCGATGAAGTCCAGCTGTCTTTCCTGCCGTGGAGAGCTGGAGGCTCGTTTCTTGTGAAAGGCATAGGTGATTGGCTTATGGTCAGTATATATACTAAAATTACGTCCTTCAACGCTATTGCGGAAGTATTTTACGGCTTCGTAGACACCTGTTAGCTCGCGGTCGAATGTGCTATATTTCCGCTGAGCTGGAGTGAATTTTTTAGAGAAAAATCCAAGTGGCTCCCATGTGTCGCCGTTTAACTGCTGTAAAGAGGCTCCGATCGCCGTATCGCTAGCGTCTACCATGATAGCGATTTTGGAGTTGGGATTCGTATGAGCTAGTAACGCTGCATTTGCAAGATGATTTTTGCAATCCTCGAACGCTGCGGTTAATTCCGAGCTCCATGTAAGTTCTCTTTTGTCATTCTTTTTCCATCCGGCTATACAGTCAAATAATTTCGCCTGGGTGTGGATAGCATTAGGTAGGAACTTTCGGTAGTAATTAAGCATACCTAAAAAACGGCGCAGACCTTTCGCGGTTTTAGGTAGTGGAAATTCTGTTATCGCTTTCACTTTTTCTTTAATAGGGGTCATCCCCTTTGGTGTAATTGTATGCCCCAGAAAATTTACGGTAGAGGCACCAAATTGACATTTTTGGATGTTTATGATAAGACCATTTTCAGCTAGGCGTTTGAATAAAATGTCTAAGTGTCTTTGGTGTTCTTCTTCACTTGAGGATGCAATTAGTATGTCATCAAGATATACAAAACAAAAGTCCAGATCCCTGGTGATGGCGTGCATAAAGCGTTGGAAACTTTGTGCCGCGTTGGATAACCCGAATTGCATGGTGGTAAACTCATACAATCCGAACGGTGTGATGATAGCCGTTTTCGGTATGTCTTCAGGTTCTACAGGTATCTGGTGATATGCCCGCGCTAAGTCAATGGTCGAGAATACTTTTGCTGATGACAGTTTGTGAGTGAAGTCGTGGAGCTGAGGGATCGGATATTTGTCCGGAACGGTCTTTGCGTTTAAACGCCTATAGTCTCCACAGGGACGCCACTCACCGTTAGGCTTTTTTACCATATGCAACGGACTGGCCCAGTTGCTCTTGGAAGGTCGGCATATTCCCTGTTCCATCATAAATTTAAATTCGCGTTTGGCCGCTTCTAGAAGTGCTGGTGCTAACCTGCGCGCACGTTCGGTTACAGGAGGGCCTTTAGTTTCGATACAATGGGTCACTGTATGTTTAATTCCTGTTGTCTCCATGTTAGGCCGCGTCAAGCTTGGGTATTTACAGAGGATATCTCGATACTTCAGGGTGTTAGATATTGTTGAAATGCCTGAAGAGATTCCTTTGTATTTCGTGCCTCGAATCAGCAATCCTGTAGACGAGTCCGTGATCGCTGCCTTTTTTAAATTTACGGTAAGGTTGAAGTTGTGCAGAAAATTGGCTCCCAAAATAGCTCTTGATACATCTGCCACTATAAATTTCCACTTCATTGTCCTACGTAGACCCAAGTTGAGTTCCAGTATTCTTGTGCCGTAGGTTTTAATGCAATTACCACTGGCGCTGTACAAAGCTGGTGTGCGGCTATCCGAGGTAATGCATTTTTTATTGTGGTTAAAATCTCTAGGGATTATGGAGACGTCAGCTCCCGTGTCCACGAGGAACTTCTGACGTGTTTCGCGATCAAATAGAAAGAGACGACAAGTATTAGCAGGAAGCTCACATGTCTCTACTGTGGTCTTCCTCTGTCGTTTCCCTGGTGTTTTTTTGGAAAAGAACACGGTTGGTAGCACTTGTATGCCTTTTCACCATAAATGTTATGCCATTTACAATATCCCTCAGGGTTCCTGTTCGGAGATCTCCCACGAGACCCTGACCTTGGTCTTCTAGCGGGGTTTTGTCTAGATGGGGACTGGTCGTGCGAATTTCGGCGAAAGTTTTGTCTATTTCGTCCTTTAAAATCGGATTGTCGATTGGCGTTGTTTTGGTCTAACTTCAATTGTTTGATTTCTCTTGTAAGTGTGAGCACTTGTTTTTGAAGTTCTAGAAGTATGGAATTCTCAGGTTCTTCGGCTCGCGATGGGCTTGGTCGCTTGTTACGGTCAACCGCGGTACATTCGGTTGCCTGGTACACATCAATAATTTTATCCGCCGCTGAAGCAAGTTGTTCGAGATCGTTGTCTGACAGTGCGGACAGTATCGCCTGGACATGCTGTGGGAGTCTCTGCAACCATAGTGTTCTGACGATGGCGCTCTTTGCCAAAGCGGGTCCCGCTAACTCCTGCATGTGCCTTAGTAGACCAGTTGGTTTTCGGTCCTCCAACTGGATGCCGGTGAGAAGTCGAGTTAGTCGCTTCTCCTCCGAGTCCTGAAGACGCTCGATGAGGGCTGTCTTGACGCGTACATATTTTTCTTGGGCTGGTGGATTAGTTATTATGTCGCTTATTATCTGCAGGGTGTCAGGATCAAGAGCGGCAATTACGATGTTGTACTTGGTGAAGTCATCTTTTATCCGAGAATTCACGAACTGTGCCTCGGCCTGGGCCAACCAGAGAGCAATATTAGACTTCCAACAGCTCGGTAAGCGTACTGAAACTGGGTGTACGTCCGATGCTGGTCTGCTGTCTCCTTCCATGTTGTTTTTGCTGTGATTGCCGCTTGGGATTGCGGGAGGATCAGAAACGCTTGAACTGCTGGCGTTTCCTTCGTTGGTTACGATGTGCTTACTTGAGTTTGATTCGTTGGAGTTTTCTTCTTTATTTTCCTTTTCGATAGTAAACATCTCCCAATTTGGTCAGAACAATTAGCAGCAGATATGGCAAAATTTCAAAGGAAGTGAATGTATAAAATAATTTTTTTTATTTAATACCCATATAAGTTTAAAAATGATTTCTAAAATTGTTTGTTGCAAATTGATAATGTTTTTATTTTAAAAGTTAAAATTTTTGAAATCTGTTAAAAATTATTTTAAAAGTTTAAAAATAACCGAAATTTTTAATATTTTATTTTAGATGATGCCAGAAAGTAAGAAGACAAAATCATCCGTACGATTGTGATGAATTGCATTGATCAACAGTGAAAATTAGGAAATATCGTAGCTTCCCACTTTAATTTAAAAAGAAAATATCAATTACTTATAAAACGGACACGTCTACGACATCTATCGGATTAGAGTAAAGTGAATTCATATTTACGGTAGGGATCTATAATTAGACAAAGTGAGACGAGTATTGATGAAAGGATCACAGATGGTATCAACAAATAATCAGGGACAGGGACTCCCCAATATACTTTAGACGTGATATATTGACAGCCAATTGAATTGCAGCAAAAGCGATTAAAAACCAATTCAGCCTATCAACGGGAAGAGGGCCGAACCCATTTTTAGAACAAAGGAACGACCTTTGGACTTAGCAATTAGTAATGTGATTAATGAGTTTGACGTTCCCACCAAACCGAGAGGTGAATAAACTCCATGGGAAGAAATAATCTGTTCAGGGACAAAAGAACGATGACCCCAAGAAATGTTATCATTAACCGGTACGTTCCAGGGATCAGAAACCCTAGTTCTCGAACGCATTAAAACATATCAGGTGCGGAAAAAAAGGATACACGTAAACACGATGCAAAAGTTTAAGTGAAAAATTGCAAAGCAAGTGACGAAAACGTATTGTAAGGCGTTAGGGAGATTTCCATCTATAATACGATTGTTTGTGACGACCGGAGATGATCGATTCGAGGGAAAACGTGCTAAAGGAAATGGAAATGTTGAAAAAACAATGGAAAATTATTGTTATCAATTTTAGACGGAGCTAGGATATTACGATGAAAGATTTAGGGAGGAAACGTCAAAAAAAAATGAGAGTTTTAAAGAATAGGCGAGGGTACATTTCAGATGTCTAGAGCAGTAACAAGTGTTAGAGAAGAAGATAGAGTGCAGTACGGAGGGGAGTGGAAAATGCTGAAAACATTGCGATAGAAAAACTCAGGAAAAGGAGTCATTTTACGTAATTAAAATGGAGGTTATAGAGTAACATAGTACGCGATTGCAGATAAAAAATGAGGCATTACAATGGTTGCCGATTTCAGATGTATTTTGTTGTGATAAACAAGGAATATTCGAACATGGAAATTGTTTAGATAAGAACGATTAGCCGTTAAAAAGGTAATAAAAATTATCATGGGTCTTATGAGATATTTATATTAAAGAATTCTCATAAAAGTTAACGACACTGAAATAAAAAAGGATTTATTGCCAGGTGGGTACAGGGATTAATGTATACAACTGTCAAGACATATGGTTTATGGGATTTTGCGTAAGAACGGGACAAAATTTGGAAGGCGTTCTCTATGAAGCAATAAAAATGACAGGAATTTAAGGGCCGAAGTGGGGGAATCTCCTATAAAGATGTTAAAAAATGATATATTTATTAATAACAAATAGAAAATGAAATTTTCCAAGAGGCAGCAAACATCAAAAAAACGATATGGTTATATCAGGGAAGTACAGGGAAGTGAGGGGAAAGGAGATACGACAGAGAAAAACAAAGGAAATCTTAGATTAACAGTGAATAAAATAAATACGGCTTGAAATATAAAAATCTATAGAGATATGAACAATAGCGTAAGAATAAATAAGGAAATTCATGGAAAGAGTGTCGTGAATAAAAGAAAAGTCGAGAAAAAAATGGAAAATTCAAATATACGACGTAAATAGAGAAAATTCGGTTTTAAATGGAAAGGTTCATATAGAATACAGAAAAACTCGAGGAAAAATAATAAAATAAAAATGAACGATTTGCGAGAAAGACTTCGACATGAAGATATCTCTGATAGGCGAATTTGGGGACAGATTTGGAACATATGGTAGATGCCGTACGCACGGACATGTTACGGAATAGATGAAAATAGAACTTTAAAATTATTAAATTCAAGCTAATTTTGTATGAACAACAGGACAAAGGAAGTTGGGCCATTAAACATGGATCTTACTAAATCCGGATCTTGTAAGTATGAGAGTACGAGACAGAATTGAAAGTATCAGACACGGAAGGTACTAAGAGACCACATTCGACAATAATGGGGAGGTTTCAAGAAATTACGAGTTGATAGTAATTAGATTGGTTTATTATAGGAGATTCAGATACGATCTTTTGGACCTGAGAGGGGTATAAAAGTCTAGACAAATGCCAGTTGAGGACAGTCTACGGTCGCGGTCGAAAAGGTTTTAACTTCGCGGAACGTGACGAAACGGTGGGTGATTTAAATTTGAAAAATTCTAAGTGATAATTATTTTGATACTTAGAAAAATTTCACATTCTAGTCAGTGGTCTACAGAAAAAAATACTTTGCAGTTTAGAATCAGTGAAATAAAAATAAAGACAACGCATTAATTACTTGTGAAAAATAAAAGTGCTCGTGATAAATACAATTTGTTTTAGTGGAAAATTCGGATTTTATAATCACTTAATATCGTGTTTTTAAACTTAGAAATTTCGCGTTTAATATTAGTGCAATAAATAACTGAAGTGATGTGATAATTTAGTGTGAAGGAGTTATAATTAAATACGTGTGTTCAATCTAAGTGAAAGTGTTCTAACAAATAATAAATATTTAAATTAATTATCTTAAATAATAATAATAAAACAAAATAATATTTTATTAATACATAAAATTTCGGAGGGATAAAAATTTAATTTAACAACAATTTACCATCTCTAAATTAATCGTGAAGTAACTATCATTTAAAGTGTTATCTAACCACCGAGTTTTGAAATAAAATACAGTTTAGAACGATAGAGTTCATACATCATTTTAATTAATTAGATTAATTGAAAAAAAAAAAAAAAAAAAAATTGAAGTCAAAAAGATTTAATTAAATTTAGGAAAATAAAAATTAATTTAGGAAAATTGCAGCAAGGTTTACTGTGTATTCCCGGTCGGAAAAACCTTGGTAGGGGTAAGTCTTTTCCGTTATAAAATTTTACAGATTCCAAGGAGGAAGCGGAAAGCAGCAAACATTGGTATTTGGATTAATTATTTGACCAAGATATTACTCGCTTAATATGTGATATGTAACTATATTAAAATATTATAAGTATAATAATTATATTTTATATATTTATATATGTAAGTATATAAACATATATATATGTAATTTTTGTTCCCAAGAAAATTATAATCAAAAAAAAAAAAGAAAAACACTTATATGAAGAGAGGAAAAGGGTATCGATTCCTACCTCTGAATTCATCAATAACTATTAAAAGGAGTTATGTGTGATAAATTTACAAATCAATATTTTATATTTAATCTTATGTATGTATTAATATGATTTCAGAAAATCCAGAGCATTTGAAATAAGTTATGATATTAGAAATTATTACAATCAAAATATAATTCTACATATCAATATTACGAATATGTATTTTGAAACAAAGTATATATAAATGAATGAATATGTATACGTAATCGGGTATCAGACTAGACAATTGCGCTAAGTACATCATTATCAAACAAAGAAAATTTTAGAGTCATCTCACACGTCTCCGGAATGTCTAAAGTAAACATACCTCATACGCTTGAATCTAGGTCACGAGGACGTAGAGAATGTTTACAAAGCTCAAATTGTTTACAAAATAATTCGGTCACTGGGGCACTAGTTCGAATACAGTAAAAAGAAAAAAAAAAAAAATGACCTTGATTAGTGGATATCGTACTTAGGTATTAACTTCTAGGAACGGGATAAAATTATTATATTGCGCAATTATTAGGAACAAAAAGAAAAAGGGGTGTATTGAAGATTTACATGAAACATTTGATAAATCACGGGATAGTTCAAAAAGGGGTGTATTGAAGGCTTAGATGAAACATTTGATAAATCACGGGATAGCTTAATAAGGGGTAATGAAGGCTTAGATGAAGCAGTTGAAAAATCACGGGATAGCTTAATAAGGGGTAATGAAGGCTTAGATGAAGCAGTTGAAAAATCACGGGATAGCTTAATAAGGGGTAATGAGGATTTACATGATTCAATTGAGAATCACGGGATAGCAAGAATTTATCAAAAGTTGAACATTGGAGGGGAGGGAAAGAAAAGAAAAAAAAATACAGTTCAACCAACAGAAGGCAGTGTTCGCTTCTGTAACAAGGACCATTAATCAAACCATAGAGATGGCGGATCTCTCAAACAAAACCGTCAACAAAACCAAACAAAAGCTTGGAGTTATGGCGAATCTCCAGAACACATCGCCAGATAAGATCTTATTGTACTAGTATATATTTATATTTCACACTATTCTTACGTATATATTCGGTATCAATCTGAGGATTGTGCAGAATCCGATGGGCGAGATCCGAGCTCGGGATGCGTTGCAAGTAGTTTCGCATTGCGAGTTATAAACCTTCCCAAAACGTATGTTTACATATATATCTTTTTATGTACTGTTCATTGAATGAAACGAACTCACTTACAATTAGTGCTTTAGGCCTGTCGGGTCACTCTCGTCTCATTTCTTGAACGTGGAGGGAGGATTCACGACCCGTAACTCCACACAAACCCGTGAGTATATGATTGCATATAGGACGAAACCGGTTCGCCCTAAGTAAATAGTAAACTTTGGAGGAGTAGGAATTTGGAGGTATCTGGGCTTGGGGGAAGACCTGAAGGCAGTGCATGATGGCGAAGGAAGGTCAATTGGGACGCGATAACTTAGGTATCAATCAATTGAACCGTGCCAAAAGACTGTGCGAATTTTGGGTTGACTTCTGATCACCCTGCTTACTTGATGGAGGCTGGAGCCAAATTTTGCCAGAAAAAGGGTTATTCTGAGTTCGTCAAATATGCAATTAACTAATTACATTAACCTACTAAATCCATCTTTATATGTACCTTATAGCAGCTGAATCTAAACGGAGGGGCGCCCAGCAGATACGAGATACAATCATAATCAAATTTACTAACATTTAACCATTTGAGTTATATTTAATTATCTGTTCAATTAGTCATGTGTAGTTTCGATTAGTATTACTTATTCATGAATTCATTAGGATGTAGGGAATCATAATAAACGTCAAAGGGAAGTTAGTTCATTTAGAGAAATTACTTAAGGTTAAATTTGCAAGAGAGAGACCAATACAGTTTGAAATTCAACACTCTGTTTAGAATCAAGAGGGTTACCACAAAATTTAAAGTAATTAAAGTTCTATATCATAAATCAAAAAATTACACAACGTTTGATGGAGTTTAATTACAACCTAAATACGAAAATATTTACGTTCAAAGTCGTAAATAACGTATTTATTAGTTAAGTACATATATCGCTAAAGGTATGTAGTACAAGGGAGCTTTAAGTAGCTTTCTGTAGTTATCAGAGGAAATAAGGGTCCAATTTTATAAAGGCTTGTGTGACGTAGGGGAGGAATTTTCCATCCCTACCACACATATGCAAAGCCTTAAGAATTTAAATATCGATCAGAGCCAAGAGAAAAGGCGAGAATATTACAACTGTCTTGCCGATGAAAGGAGAGTTAAATAAGTATGAAAAGACGAAACATTACGACTGGTGCCAAGTGCCCAGGAGTAAATAAAATACAGACAAATATAAGAGAGTAGAAAAGACAAACATCACACGATTAATATTGTAATACTATTATTAAAATTTATTACTTGGCTAAAAATATGTATAAAAATCTCCAAAACTCATGAAATTTAATATTATCATCAAAATGAAAAGTGCTAAACTTTAATAATATTATTGAAATATATTAAATGATGATAAATTTATTGGTAGGTAGTTACGTTTTCGAGATGCAATTAGATTACAAGAGCTCTGCAGATTTTTCAAAGGCAACACATTTAAGTTGTAACATATTGTACACGCATCAATTAATGTAACAATTTTCTAAAATGCTGGAAAAAATAATTAGATTAATGTAAAACTTTTTAAAAACTTTCACGTGTCTGATGAGTCATCTTTTTCGTGAGATCGGTTGGCTGCCTTTCTCTCGGCAAAACTGGTCCGCGAAACTCGCCGGTGTGGCTCTGCCTTTATCCGGAAGATTCCAAGCGGTGATGTGTGTCTCCGCCTTTAACCGCTCGCCTTTGTGAAACTAGCTGAAATGGAAGGCCAGCGAATTTAGTCCTTTTTAATGCACAAAACAAGGAAATATACATAATCTTTGACAGGGATTCATGAGACAGCTAGATGATATCAGACAAAAATGGTTAGCAACGGTTTTATACCGTTTTACTTCAAAATGTTGTGATAAAAATGGCGGGTTTCACAATCCGCGACTAATTCAATTTACATTTCACAATTAGAATTATTCACTTGAAATTTGTGGGTATATGAAAAAAACATTATGTTTTAGCTGAAAAACAAAGCACGTTGTTAATTTTAATAGAAGTTAAAACTCATTTTAAACCTTATGCTCGTTTATCACTGTCATTATTTGATAGCATAAACGAAGCATATTATATTTGTAAAATACTGAGGTCCCCCCCGGTGGTCATTGAACGTAATTGAAGCTAAATTAAGAAATGCTTTTAAATATTAAAAGAATAAAATGCGACTCACCGGGTGCGTGATTTCTCAGGATTCGCTTCCCGACTCCTGACGGCTGCTGTATGCGAGTTTCCCATTTCTTCTTGTGTGAGTCGGGTCACCAGTTTGGTTGATTATTTGGTGGTTTGTTGAGATGAATGTGGGTAGATCCAATAATGTCATCTGCTATTTCCGTTCAGCGATCCGCGTGGTTATACTTACCTCACACTTCTCTGATCTGACTCCAAGGGTTACCAAATATACCAAAAATGAAAGGAATGTTTCTGAATACTGAAGTTACATTTATTTAAATTACGAGATACTACAAGTATTAACTTGGAAGGTTTATAGGGAAGATACTCAAGCAAACAAGCTAGCGCGTCAGGTAGCCGGGAAACGAATGAATTCCGTTCGCTTGGCCGGAACGGAATTCGCGCAGGCGCGGTGATTGAGTTGCCCGTGCATAAAAATCAATTATTAGGCTGTTGAGCATAATTCCCTACAAATAATAATAAACATCTGAAATGAAACGTATTTTTTTTACGTAAGCTCCACTCAGGACCTATGTCATCTTAGGGGATGCTGTGTGGAGGGTCTTTTTAAGGAAGGGTAGGATAGGAAGTTCTGGGAAGGAAAAAGGGCATGAGGGGTGGGTAGTAATCTGAAGGTCAGTGTATCCGGGAGTGAATCCATCCCTCCAACTGCGGTGCAAGGCCATTGCCTTGACCGGAATTGACCTTGGCCTTTCCAGCCGGACTCTTTCGACCCTTTCGATTAGTCGAGAGAATCCGGCTGGAAAAGTCAAAAGGCCTCCCTCAACCAGTCTTTCTCGATCCGGCCCACCACGCAGCAGGTGGGCACACGCATCCGCCGCCAAGACCCGCACAAAAATCACCCCATGAACCCGGGCACCCCTGCTAAATCACCAAACGTAGCAAACCACTTGGGATGACTTACAACAGAGGAGTTTGTTATCCAATAAATGGTTCGCGGGGCGGCGGCACCCATACCCGCTTTTTTCAAAAATTCCCGTAAGTAAATGGAAAAGTAAGAAAATCACAAAAAATATAAATCCGTATACAACGCCATCCCTGATACTGACAAAAACAAAACACGGGCAGTTGGGCATCGATAATTGCCTCATTTTGTAATTTTTAACTTAATAAAAAAATTAATTTAATTCAACAGTTATTGATTCTGAGGCGGTACGAAGTTCGTCGGGTCAGCTAGTATTCAATAAAACCCAAGAAATAAATCGATCGTATAAGTTAACCAAATACCTACTTGAGTCGGGTTAAAGTATCAGAAAAACGTAAGCGTATATATATATATATCTTGCATTAAGCAAGAAGTATGTGCCACGACTGAGTTGTATGCCTGTGGAGCCTCTCTGACTACCTCTGCTGGGAAATGGCGTGTTTGTTTGTTAGTTAGTTTGCCCAGGCAAGTTGACTGTCAAAGACGAGTGGATCAGTGTAAGTAAGCCCTCCCTCTAAAACACTTGTCAGTAAGTATGTATGTTACCGCACGATTCGCCTAGAGCCGGGACAGTAGATGTATACAGTAGACGCCAACAGTAGACAGTAGACACGTACGGGCATAGTGTGGACGCGGTTAGGACGACCGATTAACCGGTTCGGGCGCGGATAATACAAGGCCACGACTGTGGGAGGCTTGCCAGATTTCAACTACAGTGGTCAGCATTATAAATACGATGATTTATGAAAATAACGCTTGTTATGCCGATATTTCAAAGCAAGGTACTCCGAAGAATTGGCTTGTTATTTTTTATTCCTTCACTATTGAGATAAGCCAAGAGGCAAAATTTGAACGCGCTAGAAATTTATGCATATGAACGCGTTATATTTTTATGATATTTTGTGAAGATATCAATTTTTTTAACATTAGCTGTCTATCCATATAGGAGGACCTGAGGAAAATAATTCCCCTCGGGGCTTATGTCATCTTTGGGGATGTTGTGTGGGTGGCATTTTTAGAAGATGAAGGAGAGGAATTTCTGGGAAAGAAAAGGGTATTAGGGTAGAAATATGGGTTTCAGAGTATCCAGGAGTTACAGACTTATGAATCTTACCCTAGTCCTGCTGGAGAGATCAGAAGCTCTCCCTCAACCAGTTTATTCCGATCCGGCCTGCCAAACAGGTGGTGGGCAGATGCATCCGCCGCGGTGACCCGGACAAACCTCACCCCCTGAACCCTGCCTTGTCTTGACCAAAAGTGTTATCATATTTTATTTTTGAGATATTGTGCCGTGTTGCTCCTTCTTTGATATACGTTTCAGCGTTATAGTATTAATTCTTGGTATCCGGTACTTGATAGCTACACCAAAACTAAACGCCGAAAAACCGACAAATTACCGACCCTGAGAGGATTGTTAACTCGCGCAATACGGCATGACTTCTAAATAACTGTATATGAAATAATAACACATTTAACGTGATATTGTATTTTTTAAACGACTTCAAAAAGGAGGAGGTTCTCAATTCGACTGTTTTGTTTTTTTTCTTCTTTTTTTTAATGTTTGTTACCTCAGAACTTTTGACTGGCTGAACCGATATTGATGATTCTTTTTTTATTTGAAATCTGGTGCTTTCCGTGTGGTCCCATTTTAATTTGGTTCAGTTCCGACAATGGCATTCATGAGAAAACCATATAAGTCTTAAATTTGCATTAAGTATGTGCGCGACAAATGGACGAATAACTGAATATCACGCCAACCGATTTCGATGATTCTTTTTTTATTGGAAAGGATGTACTTCAAGGGTAATTTGATGACAGTTTGGTTAGGTTTTGATTATCGGATTCATGACAAATTAACGAAACTCGGCCGAATCTCTTAATTTGACGTTATGGTCAAATTATGTCTGTCTCATATGAGCAGCACGTTTAGTAGGTTTACCCATATTAGACAAATTAGTTAGTGTACTTCAGATTCACTAAAAATCTAAAAATAAACAAAAAATTTAACAAAACAAAATAACGACTTCAAAAAATGCGCTAAAAAGTAAAAAAATAATTTCGTATTCTTCTACAACTTCATAATCAACTTACTTTTTCTAATCATCAATATGTAGACACGATTGTTATTTTTGGAGTCGGTGTCAGCAAGTCGCTTGTGCGATACAAGCACATCTCACCTATAACTATATATGTAGTTACAAACCTACCTTGACTGACACCGACTACAAAAGTAACAATCGTACCTACATATTGATGATTAGAAAAAGTAAGTTGATTATGAAGTTGTAGAAGAATACGAAATTATTTTTTTACTTTTAAGTGCATTTTTTGAAGTCGTTTTTTGTTTTGATAAATTTTTTTATTTTAATTATTAGCGTTATAAACAGTCTTTATAAATTTATACATAACAGAGATAAGAATGAGTATATCATTGACCAATAAAATAACGACAAATTGAAATTTAGAACCATAATACAAAAATACACAACAATATCTATACCTACACGAGATTCTGATAAAGTGCATCTTCTTAGGGAACGTACCCATACTACGTGACACGTTTAGGGGGGGGAGGGGTCTTCAAAATGTCACGCTCCATACAAATGAGCGGCGGGTTGCTTAGGTTTTTGGTCACCGGGGGGGGGGGGGGGGGGGGGGGGTTAAAAATTGCAAAAAGTTGGTCACGTAGTATGGGTACGTTCCCTATACTTAAATCTACAAAAAGTGTTTAGTGAAATTTTTCGAAGGTTTACATTTAAATTTTAAAGGATATCAATAATATCTTTCAGTTTGGGAGGCGGGAATGGGTACCGCCGCCCCGGGAACCTTTATTGGATAACCAACACCTCTGCCATAGGTCACCCCAAGTGGTTCGCTAAGTTTGGTGATTTAGCAGGGGTGCCCGGGTTCATGGGGTGAGGTCTGTCTAGGTCTTGGAGGTGGATGACCAGGACACACTGAACCCCAGATTTCTACCCACCCCTTAAACCCTTTTCCTTTTCAGAACTCTCATCTGCTTCCTTTCATAAAAAAACCCTCCACACAGCATCCCCAAAGATGACATAGGCCCTGATGGAAATTATTTTCCTCAGGGCTTTCTGTGTAGAACTCATGTAAAAAAAGGGAAGTGATTTTATTTCAAATTGAATTGCTAAAATTAAAAGAGAAATGTGATATGATGAAAGATGACATGAGTTGAGAAATATTGAAAACTAAATTATATTAACGAGATCACAATAGTTTTCGTTTTTTTTCATAATTTTTTTTTTCAAGTGTAAATAAGCAATTGAACGTCGGAAGGCTTCCTACATTATTTTTTCTCCAGTAGTACCTATCTACCCGTGTACTGTGGACGCCGCGATCTTTGGACGATGTATCTAATTTCGGTGTTCAGATGTCAAGTGTCTATGGCTGCAGTGTTATGGTCAAACACGTGATACTTATGCCCGACACTTGTGTCGCGAGACAACTGTCGAGATACAACTTCATAATTTATGTGGCAGGTGTAAAGCTACATTGTCGCCGAATTGTGTTCCTTATTTTTATTCGATTTATTGCTTTTTAATATCAGCGATGAGATTGTATCGAAAATGGATGGATTTTAAAAATACCTACCCACTTCATTAAAATGTTGATTTGTGGCGTTCTAATACATTTTACTGTACTTTTTATGTATAAATAACTAACCATCACGCAGTTTCCTCGCAGAGATAGGAAGAGAGCTTAAAGCGCCAAACAATTCATTTTTGGCACCCACTCCTTTCTTGCCTCGTTCTCATACATACTCTCCTTTTATTCACTTGATCATGCCATGTCTTCCTCGGGCGTTCACGACTTCTTCTACCATTCACTTTCTTCGTTCATTTGCTCTACATGACCAAACCATCTGAGCATCCCTTTCTTTAAGGCTCTGCAACCGGGCCCGAAAAAAAGAAGATGGAGAGATACGAAATTACGAATGTTAGAAGAGAGCGCTAACATTTACAGCGACAAAATCGATGCGAAAATTGCGAAAATGTTTAATAAAACACGACTCGTTTAAAATAGAGCAAAAATCTCGCGGGTATTATCTTAAACAGCATTTAATGAAACACTGTGAATTTTTTCATACATATAACTTTTAAAATAACTGAAACAAACGTGTTAATAATAATTTTTGGAGCATACTTTGCGATTTTTTTCTATCAAGGGAATTTTATATAATTTGCGTTTCGGCGCGGGCAAAGTCTAGATATTATCTTCAAGAATAACATATATTTTTTTAAGAGATTTAAAACTTACCGTGTTTAAGGGAAATATGTAATAAATCGGTACAAATCCGGGTTGCGGGCCTTTAAACTTATTCATTATGCTTGCATTCTTTGCGAACTAGACATTTCTCACACTAACCTACATGGTTTTACCACACGCAAGCCTGAGGAGTCTCATTTTTACAGCATTCAGTCTGTTTTCATCCTTCCTCTGACGCCATCCATGTCTCACTGTCATACGGTATCAGCACTCCATTATAGATTGCTAGCTTCGCTAACTTCTTAACAATTATTATTCTTTACTATTTTACTATTTGGTAATGTCCGACCGAATCAAGACTTTCTACCGAAACCGAATCTTCGGTAGCTGTCTCAGTTTCGGCCGAAACCGAAACATTTTTAAACGTGTTAAAAATCTATTGTTTACTGAAGTTTGTCTTATTTTTTACACTTATACAAACAGTTAACATGTGTTAAATTAAATAAAAAAGCAACAATTGAAGTATATGAAAAAAACAAGTATTTTTTATGTTACTAAAAATTAACAAACATGTTAACTACTGCTTGGAACAATAATCAACACTTATGTGCATTTTAAAGGAAGGACCTTAGTAATTTAATTTAAATTGCGTTTACAATCACAACATTCTTAAGGCTTAATTTATCATTTATTGAGATCTTTCGCTCGATGCCGAAACTAGATTTTTTGCCGAAACTTGCCGAAACCGAACCTTCGGCTTCGGTCGGTCACTACTATTTGGTTCACTTGATGGTGTATATGGATGTATATCCCTACGCCAACATTACATCATCCCTTTTTACTATTCGTCTTCAAAATTGAATATTTCAACGGGGACGAAGTTTATTTTAAAATTACATTTCACGTCACTAATTTAGAAAAAATTCAATATGTTTTCCACTTCTTCTATATTGGTGGGTATTTCTTGAGTTCTGAGACTTTGGCTTCTTAAAAGTGAAGTCTTAAAATAGGCATACTTTTCTCTGTATTTTAATCTTGCCTTGTAAGATTATTTAAAAAAATTATTTCTATTTTCTTTAAAACTGTTTTTTTTTTTATCAATCAGCTTATTTTCACAATGTTAATATTATTTTTATTTTATTTTGGTTTAGGCATTTATTATTTTTGTTATTATTTTATTATTTGTTTATTAGCGGACCTACGTTCAATTTACAACAAAGTATCCCGAAATTTGGAAATGAACATTGTAAGGATGAGGATGGTACGGTTCCATGACAGTTCATCCTGCGACAATTCATCCGGCAACAGTTCATCCTGCGACAGTTCATCCGGCCGACAGTTCATCCCGCCGACAATTCATCCGGCGACAATTCATCCTGACAATTCAACCTAACCTAACCTAACCTAACCTAACCTAACCTAACCTATAAGTATAAGTATGTCGTATTTTGTTATTCACGCATGCTTCTTCGGAGAGTCGAAATTATTGTTAGTAAAAATATTTTTACAGCGGATTTCCACTCAAGATGCCTTCAGATATAAGTATATCGATTTTAGTTGTACGGCCGTATATCCTCTTTGCATACTTACTTAATAAAAATCTTCTAAATGATCAGGCAGGATGAATTGTCGGCGGATGAATTGTCGGCGGGATGAACTGTCGGCAGGATGAACTGTCGGCAGGATGAACTGTCGGCCGGATGAACTGTCGCAGGATGAACTGTCGCCGGATGAATTGTCGCAGGACGAATTGTCGGGTCACCGGATGGTACATGAAAGCAAAGACAAACAGAGAAAATAGAAGTAACTCATAATAATAATTACGAAGCAGAACTTGTTTATAATAAACAGTTTTTATACATTGAATAATAATATTATTAAATACTAGCTGACCCGACGAACTTCGTACCGCCTCAGAATCAATAACTGTTGAATTAAATTAAGTATTTTTATTAAGTTAAAAATTACACAATGAAGCAATTATCGATGCCCAACTGTCCGTGTTTTGTTTTTGTCAGTATCAGAGATGGCGTTGTGTATGAATTTATATTTTTTGTGATTTTCTTACTTTTCCACTTACGGGAATTTTTGAAAGGAAGCGGGTACGGGTGCCGCCGCCCCGGGAACCATTTATTGGATAACCAACACCTCTGCCATAGGTCACCCCAAGCGGTTCGCTACGTTTGGTGATTTAGCAAGGGTGACTTTTGTGCGGGTCTTGGCAGCGGATGCGTCTGCCCACCTGCTGCGTGGCGGACCGGATCGAGAGAGACTGGTTGAGGGAGGCCTTTTGACCTTTCCAGCCGGATTATCTCGACCAATTTGTCGAAAGAGTCCGGCTGGAAAGGTCAAGGTAAAAGGTCAATTCCGCTCAAGGCAATGGTCTTGCACCGCAGTTGGAGGGATGGATTCACTCCCGGATACAATGACCTCCAGATTCCTACCCACCCCTCATGCCTTTTCCTTCCCACTTTTTTACTCAACAGAGGTGCATATGGTACCACCCAACGATTGTCTGTGATTGGACCGTGAATCATGTTTGTAGTAACAATATCAAACAGTAATTGATTAGTAAAAGATTTTAAATTTGAGAAAAGAGGCCGGCTTCGTTCTCATCGGGTCAGAAGTGACACCGGTTTGAATTACTAATATCACAAATAGGGGTTAATGGTAGAATGGTGAAAATTTAAGGTTTTATTTATTTTTTAATGCCTCACCATAAAAAAAATAAAAATTTGTCCAAAAAAAAAAAAAATTCGGAGTGGAACACCCTTTACTTTTAGTAGTATTAAAAATACCGCAATTTGAGGGATGGATTCACTCCCGGATACAATGACCTCCAGATTCCTACCCACCCCTCATGCCTTTTTCCTTCCCACTTTTTTACTCAACAGAGGTGCAAATGGTACCACCCAACGATTGTCAATGTCAATGTCTACGTTACTGATATTTTTAATGAATGATTCCGCCATTATCGGTATTTCTTCGACGATATATTGCATATCCTTCAACATGTGTGACCGTATCGTTGGTGAAATCTTTAATAAAACCCTTTGTACAATTTCCGTCTACCATGCAAGGCGATGAACGATTCAAATTACCGCATGGACCGTGAATCATGTTTGTAGTAACAATATCAAACAGTAATTGAAAAGAGGCCGGCTTCGTTCTCATCGGGTCAGAAGTGACACGGGTTTGAATTACTAATATCACTTTTAAAAAATAGGGGTTAATGGTAGAAGGGTGAAAATTTAGGGTTGCATGTATTTTTTAATGCTTCACCATAAAAAAAAATAAAAAAAATTGTCCAAAAAAATTAAATAAAAATCGGAGTGGAACACCCTTTACTTTTAGGGGTAAGAAAAATAAATGTTGGTCGATTCTCAGACCTACCAGATAAGCACACAAAATTTCATCAAAATTGGTCCAGCCGTTTCGGAGGAGTATGATAACAAACACCGTGAGAGGAGAATTTTATATATTAGATATAAAAAAAAAAAATAATAAAATTAAAAAAATAGAAGAAAACAGAAGTGTAAGTCAAGTCAAAACTTGCAAAAATTAGAGTAAATATAAAATATCTTCAATTGTTTAAAGAGCGACAGAAATCATTTAAGCTTAGGTATACCAAAAAATCAAGGTCTTGACGTGAGTTGACCAGTCCACACATTCTGGACAGTTGTGAATTATTAACATAATTAATCGAGTGCTGATTGAGGAAGAGCAGGTCTTTATTTATAATATAACTAGCAGACCCGGCCATACGTTTCTGTGGCCAACGAAACACAACTCCATTACCCAACCTTTATAAAAGCCCGCTGCCCGCTGCCTGAATTTAATATTTGAATTTCTCGACTTTTCTCTACTATAATAAGCATGTTTTTATACATATAAACTTTCCTCTTGAATCATTATATCCATTGGTGAAATCCGCATGAAAATCCGTTTCGTAGTTTAAAAGATCTATGCCCACATACATTTTGAGCGACTAACACAACGCCATTACCCAACCTTTATAAAATCCACACCATCCGGTTGCCAGCTGCCCGCTGCCCGCTGCCTGAATTGAATATTTGAATTTCTCGGCTTTTCTCTACTATAATAAGCATGTATTATACATATAAACCTTCCTATTGAATCACTCTATCTATTGGTGAAAACCGCATGAAAATCTGTTTCCTAGTTTAAAAGATCTATGCGCACATACATTTTGAGCGACTTCATTTTATATTATGTAATGCAATTCGAGCGATCGCCACTAATTATACAATGCTTGCAATGCAACACTGGATATTTGAAAAGGGAAAATCAAATACCTTCTTACTCTAGGACATCTATTTTCCAATTTCTTCCGTAGAACGAATTTCAAAAGTGACTTATGGTACGGCCCGCCAGCCGTTTTAAATCGCACAAAAATATGTTTTCTTTGAATTTCTCGGCTTTTCTCTAATATAATTTACATGTATTATACATATAAACATTCCTCTTCAATCACTCTTTCTATTGGTGAAAACCGCATGAAAATCCGTTCTTCTTCTTCCTTGCGCTGTCCCAACTCATTGCCTAGGTAGGCTGTTGGGGTCGGCTCTTCTCGTTCTCAGGTTGTAATATCTTCTGTTCTGGGTATCGCCTTCATCCAGGCCGTTTCTCTGAAGAATTTTGGAACATTGAGTCATCCAGGAGTTCTTCGGTCTTCCTCTGGATGACTGTCGGTGAAGCTCCATAGACATTGCCTGCCTCACTGTGTGGTCTGATGGTCTCCGTCTTATGTGTCCATACCATCTCAACTGTCGTTCTTCCAGCTTACTATTTATGTCTGTGACACCCAGGCTGCCACGAATGCGTGAACTTTTGATCTTATCTTTTAGTGATACTCCTGCCGACCATCTAAGCATTCGCATTTCTGCTGTTTCAAGTTGCCTAGTGTAGGAGTTGTACATAGTCCAGCATTCGGAGCCATACATTATTGCGGGTCTTACAATAGTCTGGTATATCTTTCCTTTCAGTTTTATAGGCATTTTATGGCATGAAAATATACATTTTCAGCGACTTCATTTTATACTATGTAATGATAATGATGATTAGTCGAGTGCTGATTGAGGAAGAGCAGGTCTTTATTTATAATTATAACGTGACCTATGTACGACTAACATGACACGGGCATGATTATGATAGTAGATAGAATACAAATAATTTTTAATATAAAATAATACTAAATAAATATTACTAAATGGAATTTAAATGTGTTCCTCGGGCGTCCTCGACTTCTTCTACCATTTACATTAGCACAAAAAAAATTTTAGGGTCTTTCATAACAATTCTCCAGTCCTAAAATGTCCTAAATTCTCCAGAATTTCAAAAAAATATCAACTCTACTTTTGCCACTAATCTTCTCATAAATGTAATATCAGTAAAGGAGGGTAGAAAATGTAAAATATTGCGTTGTCCGATGTTTTAAAAATAGTGTCCTCTGCGTGCAAGCATAAACTTTATTTATTTTATTTATTTATTTATTTATTCAACGCCCAGGGGGCTTTTACAATTGGTAGTACAATAAATTCATAACAGATGATTTCACAACAGATAAAGAAATAATAAAAATAAAATTAGATAAAAAATGCACACAAGTCACAAAAATACAAAAAAAAATAAATATAGGTACTGCGATTTGATAAGTTTACAAAATATGTTTAGGAATAGTATTGGAATAAGTTTTTTACAAGTTCCACAAAATTCGCCAAGTTGATGTTAAATATGTCTACATCACCTAAGTACTGATTCCCCATAGTGTGAAATCGTTGTATGGGAGAGTGGGCAATATAGTTTCGCTTGTGAATGCTGCAGTAGAATAGTGTATTTTGTCGCGTGGTTACTGTCGGTATTTGTAAGTTTATGAGTTGTAGGAGTTCGCAACAGTCGAATTTAGAGTTAAGTATTTTGAATAAAAATGTTAAGTCGTTTATTTTATTTTTATTATTTATTTATTTTATTTATAGTAAAAACGTGTTTATCGGAAGTGATCTGACAGATAAGTATGTTTTCTATGAATCTATTTGTAAATAATAAAATTGGATTGGTAAAGCCTAGGAACTCATAATAAATTTTATTGCGCCGTTGAGGTGATTTTTCCCCAAAACGGCGCTATACAAATTATCCAATTATTGTTATTATTAATAATATCTATTATATTCTCCTTACACATTACACACCCATTTCGTTCATCCGATTTAAATCGGAAAGCGTCCCTTTCTTAATCTTTCTCAGTACGCAACGCATATACCAGTATTGCATTCTTTACGGAACACCACATGTTTCTCGCGGTCCTACATAAATAAATAAATAATAAATAAAGGTCTTTATTCCAGAATGTGGGGAGGTGAGTGCAATCCCACACATCCTATATAGTGTGTAAGTACATACATAAAACACATAGATATTTATAAAATATGGTATTAAGAAGAAAATAAAAATACAATTAAAAAAAATAATAATAATAAATAATAAAAAAAAATCAATCTGGGGTTATGGGAGCCAGTGTCTTCCTCCAATGTTCTTCTAAGCTCGATCCTGAAGTCAAGCGGGATTCTATTATGAGAATGTTTCTGGAGTGGTTTATCCTTCCCCTCAGTCCTGCAATCCTGGTTCTTAATAGAGCTTTAAATACTGGAACTCGCCCTTCTGTAAACATTAAGGAGGCACTGCAGTGCCTGGGGAGTCCAAACATCAGACATAGTTCTACCATACATTCGCCTCAGGAATTTCACTTCTCCAGCATTCAGTATATTTATTTTCATCCTTCCTCTGTCAATTCCATGCCTCACTGCCACACATCAGGGTTTTTTTATACCGCACAAGAGTCCCAACTACTCCCAACCACCTGGAGCCAGTGAGACTATGGCATCCCCAATCAGGGTATATTGTGAGGACGAAGCTAGTGGGAAAGGGAAAGAGGTAGGAAGAGGAAGGTGGGAAGTACCTCGCTATTCAGATCTAGTCGTCAAACACGGCTAAAACTATTCCAAGCAACGTTTCAATTCTGAATAATGATCGTAAGGGCGATACTTCCACTCCGGAACGTGCAGCAAAAATTCTATAAATGATTTTAAATAAATAAAATCGTGAAATAACATAACCTTGACAAATAAAATTGCCAGTATTTGAACCCGCGTCCTACGGATTACAAGTAGACTAAAATATAAAATAACGTCATCTAATAATATTTTTCGGCCTTCAAAACACGTGCCGAGTTAAAAAAAATACAATCAGTACCTCGGAATCTTATAAAAAATTTTACCAATAGCTACAGAAACCTATGGGCGGCAATAATTCGGAGAAAGAAATAAAGAAATTCGATATTATTTCATTACAAAAGAATTTTAGGGGAAATATCTTAACCCGGCGAGCGTTAAGTTCAAATTTGTAACAAGGAGTGTAAGGTTGGGTAATTTTCACCCGAAATTGTTACTTAGGTCGTTTTTTTAATTCTCGACTTATTACTACTTTTAATTCGATAGTATGTTTATTTTACCTGTTTAACAAGCATTTTTTATTACAAACTAGTAATAAATGTGTTGTAATTAGTAGTTTAATCATTTTTATTCGAATCAATATGTTTCTTAGAGATTTCAACTTATGGCACTTAATTCTTAATATTTTATATAAAATTAAATAAAATCACAAAAAAGTTAACATCTTCTAAGGTTTCAATTATACGAAATACAAATTACAATAGATTTTTGAAGTGAAAACTACTTCAGCACCGATGTGATTTTAAACTCGATGAAACGAAAAAGCGACACTAAAAAGAGACAAAAACATACATCTATAGGATTTAGCCTGTGAGAGAATGATAGAATAATCAGTCTCCTCTTTGTGCAGTGTTTCGTAATAATCGGTCTCCTCTTTGTGCGGTGCTTTGGTACCATCCATAAAATACGTCACACGAATTTCATGATTTTTTGACCCCCCCACCTGTCCCTGTCACACATCGTCACATTTGTGAGACCCCCTCGGTGTGACGCAATTTATGGATGGCCCCTTTCTAGCTTCCCCACTCTTGTCCACTTTAGTTTTCTGGAGGTTTCACGCTTTCGTGTGAACTGTACACTATTTTTTCTTCTACAACTATTCTAGTAATTGTGAAAAATATTAACACCTAGCGCTAGGTGGGCAAAACTCAAGCGCCGACAACTTTAACGACGTCTAACTACCTAGCTGAGCAGTGGCTGACAAAATCGTCTTTTCTTGGCACTTCAATACCTCCCCCCACGCAGCTACTGAGGGGCACGGAACAGTGCGTCAAACTAAAATTATTGAGCATCATAAATTGCCTCGGGTAAATTTTACACTTTCTTCCGCTCGCCGGGTTAAATATGATAACAGAGAAATTCGAATCCAACCCCTTTAGATCGATATTTTCTACCTGAAATTAATAATAATATCACATGATTTTTATTTTAGATAAGGTAGGTATTATTGATTTTGATATGATGTTGAAATATTTGATGAGGGGTGTTGCACAATGAGACACTTCATTTAAATGGGTACACGTGTTTTCTTTTGTAAAGCCTTCTTTATAATTCAAATTTTAATAAGAGTTAATAATGGTTTTCATAGTAATATCATGTTATAACCTATAGTTACATCTATAGGGATGTTTAAAAAGGCAAAAAATGACTACGATAGTAATAAGATGGAGCATTAAAGATTATATGTGTTCCTGCACGCACCCATGAAATATCACGGGATATTATATTTTCAATTTTGAAAAAGACAATAAAATATTTTTAAGTTAAAATATTATTTTATAGATTGGTATCAACTTTATCGCTTGTCTTAAATTATTTTTCATACAATCAGTTCCAATTTTGAAAATATCACTTAAATTCAAAGCAATGACTTCATTGAAAGTTAATACTTTCATGAAGGAATATCGCACTTATAATTTTTTACAAAACCCATTTTACAAAGTCTCATGCTGTTGTTATGCTGCTATTCACACTCTGTGTCATGCCCCGACCCAAGTATTTGACGGACTTGATCGTGCCATGCCTTCCTCAGTCGTATTACCCTTCACTTTCGCCTCATAATATTCTTTCATGCCATCTCTTAAATTTTTTATTTTTTTTTATTAATAATTTTTTTGGTACATACATTGGTAATTTTACAATACATTCAGGCTTTTTATATAAACATTTAAAAAAGTAGAGAAAAATACAAATTAGCAGATTAACCAAAAAAATCCCACATAGCATCGCCAGTTCGTGGGTATACTTGTGTGTTTTTAAAACAGTTAAAATTTACTCATATATATAAGTACATTATATCTTTGAAGAGATTAAAAAATAAAATTAAATTAACAAAAAATAAAATTAGTGCTTACTGAATTACAATTCAAACGACATTTAAAGTTACATCAGGTCGATGTGACATTATAGCAAGTAAGTGTTTGCATCAAAGGTATTTATCCAAGACTTTATAACATTTTTGTATTTGCTGTAGGAGGATATGTTTTTACCATCAATTTCTGTAGTCTTATAAAGAGAATTGTACATTTTTGGTGTAATAAAATATGCATGTCTTTGCGCTAGCCTAGTTTTACACAGTGGAACTTCAAATACATTATTTAACCTATTACTAAATCAATTATTATTTTTAATTGTTAAACTAACGTTTAAGACAAGATTTTTATGCATACCAAAAAGGGTAACAATTATTATAAGCAATAATTATCAGCCTGAAACACTCATCCACATTGAAAAAATCTTCCCAGAAAAAATACATGACGCCAACGGGACATGTATTTTTTCATGTATTTTTTCTCGGAAGATTTTTTCAATGTGGATGAGTGTTTCAGGCTGATAATTATTGCTTATAATAATTGTTACCCTTTGTGCTATGCATAAAAATCTTGTCTTAAACGTTACTTTAACAATTAAAAATAATAATTAATATTTGACAAGTTTAAGTATTTCCCCAATAAATGAAGACATAATTTGTCTCGACGCCACCTAGCGACGGATTTAACACTAACAGTGTTAAATCCGTCGTGTTTTCAGGTGGAAAAAATATAATAAGCAGTAATTGTTGAATGAAACACTAGTATATATTGAATCATTTGGCGGGTATAAGATAAGCCGCCATAGCTCAATTGGGAGAGCAGCTGACCGGCAATCAGAAGGGCACGGGTTCAAGTCCCGTTGGCGTCATGTATTTTTTCTCGGAAGATTTTTTCAATGTGGATGAGTGTTTCAGGCTGATAATTATTGCTTATAATAATTATTACTAAATCGGTTTTTGTCTTTTGGAAAAAGAAAATTTCGAGAAAATATATATTTTAAACATTGAATACAGTAAATTTTTCTTATCTCTAATAGTCCAGCTTCTTGGAATATTTGCAGGGAGGGGTAGTTCATATCTTTATGCAACATTATTTTTAGTATTAATTTTTGGGTTATTTCTAGTGGTTTAATGTGCGTATTATACACACTCTCCCATCCAATTATTTCATAAGATACTGACGAGTGACGATTGCACCAAAGCATGATACACCAATTTCATTATTTTAATGTCGATTATGTAATTTAAACGTTTAAAAATATAAGTTGAAAATGTCGCAATGAAAATCTAGTCTCTTTCAACGGAAGCAATCTTCCGAACAGGCCCTCCATTGATTTGCTTGGTGTAACCCTAAGTGACCAGCTCAGGTATGGGGGCTCCATCGAAGCCAGAGTAAAATTAGCCTCCCAAAAACTGGGCGTACTGTACAGGGCCCGCAGATACTTTAAAAGTACACAACTGCTAACCCTGTACAAATCGCAAGTGCGCCCCACGGTTGAATTTGGCAGCCACCTCTGGTCTGGAGCTCCAAAATACCTGAAAAATACCCTCGACTCTGTGCAGAAACGGGCGGTCCGTTTGATAGATTCTCCCATCTTAACAGACGGATTGCAATCTTTAGAGCACAGGCGTCGGGTGGGAATGCTATCCTTGTTCTACCGGTATTACAATGGAAGATGCTCCGAGGAACTAGCATCATTGATCCCTTCGGCACCGGTGCATAGTCGGGAAACACGCCAAACGCGTGCCCAACATTTGTACACAGTTGACATTAGTCACATGAGAACGGGTCGTTTCTTCGACTCGTTCTTATGTTCAACAGCTCGGCTGTGGAATGATTTGCCGGCCTCTGTGTTTCCTCCTTCCTACAACATGGGTCTCTTCAAGACCAATGTTCATTCCTTCCTCTCCTCAAAAAGACCCTCCACACAGCATCCCAGATGACATAGGCCCTGAGGGAAATTATTTTCCTCAGGGCCTCCTGTGTGGAGTTAATGTAAAAAAAAAAAAAAAAAAAAGTTAAATACCTCAGTTTATTTACAAGCTTTTCAATGTTATCTGTCCATTTTAGTTGACCGTCTATTATAATTCCTAAGTATTTAACTGTATTCCCCGTATTCATTTTTGTACAGTTAGAGCATGAGACAAGATTGCAAGTATTTTTTGGTATTATAAAATGGAACATAAAGAGTTTTTTCACAGTTCAGAGTTAGAAGGTTTTGATTGAGCCATTCTTTGACAATGGATTTGCACTTATTTGCATTTTCAGAGACCTCATCCCAGGATTTACCGTGAACTGTAATTGCAGTATCGTCCGCATACGAGAATGTAGGAACTTAAGAAAGAGACTTAAGAAATCTTTCTTAAGTCTCTTTCTTGAACTTATTCATCATCCACCATAATTACATCAGCCATGCATTATTTGTACCCAATTAAAACTAAAAAAAACAACATTCACACGCGTTTTGAATTCAGAAGCACTATTTAATTTCTGAATTATACAAGGTATTAAGGGATGCAGGTACTTGATTTACTTTAACCAGTGATTCTTGACATTATTTGAAGTAAAAAAAATATTAACGAAATATTGGTCTGCGGTGGCTTTTTACGATGTTTCTTTTAAATATGTTTTTCTTCAAAACCGAACTAAAAATTCTTCCACAAGTCGTCACTGGTCACTCAGTCGAGAAAACGCCAAACCCCTCACCCCGACCCCAACTGTATAATACTTACAGATTTTTGAATGTTTTAAGTTGAAAAAAAAAGCATCAAAAATATCACCCGAGCCCATAATTTAATTTGCATTTTACTCCAAATCAACAGGAGTACTTCCCTTGTAAATTTGATATTTTGAAGCCCCATAACTCACGATATGAACTACGCCAATGGTCGAAAATCGCACCAATTGAATCGCCGAAAATGGCACCTTCGCCCCGGGAATCATTTATTGGATAACCAACACCTCTGCCATAGGTCACCCCAAGTGGTTTGCTACGTTTGGTGACTCAGCAGGGGTGCTCGGGTTCATGGGGTGAGGTTTGTCCGGTTCTTGGCAGCGGATGCGTCTGCCCACTAGCTGCATGGCAGTCCGAAATGGAAGAGAATGGTTGAGGGAGTCCCTTTGACTTCTCCAGCCGTACTCTCTCGGAACATTGCCTGGGAGGGATGGATACATACGTCCGTCGCTCCTAAATACACTGACCCACAGATTCCTACCCACCCCTGATACCCTTTTCCTTCCCAAAACTTATTCTCCTTCCCTACCGTGAAAACACCCTTCACACAGCATCCCCAAATATGACATAGGCCCTGAGGAGAATATTTTACTGGGTCTTCCTGAGTGGAGCTAATGTAAAAATAAATAAATTCACTCTTTTTAAATTCAGATATTGATGTCAAAGAGTATTTTATTTGCGAGTTATATATCTTCTTATATATAAAAATGAATCGCTAAATGTGTTGCTAAGCGCAAATCTAGAGAGTGGCTGAACCGATTTCGCTAATTCTTTTTTTAAAATATTCCTTGAAGTACGAGGATGGTTCTTATGGAGAGAAAAATTAAGAAAATTGCGCAGAAAATTGGATAATTTCAGAAAACCTAACGACTATCGTACGTTTGACAATTCGCGTATTTGAAAATGACATTTTAAATCAGGATTAAATTTTTTTAATTTTTTAAGTTTATAAATTTATTTTAAATAGGTACTCCCCTAATAGTTTGAATCGAATCAAGAATATATACATGAAAAATGGAAATTAAAATAAAAATTGTAAAAGGTGACACGCGGGCTGTTTAAAAACTGAATGTACTGGGATTGAATATTAAATATTATTGAGGGGGGAGTCGGTGGAGGGCGGTGAGAGGGGTGGGGAGGGGTGTAGGTGGAGGAGGCGGAGTGGGAGACCCCCTTACACCATGCGAGCGAAGCCGCGGGAAAAAGCTAGTATTTAATATTTTTAAGCCCCATAACATACGATATCAATTACATTACGGGCTGAAAATAGTTGTGTTGAACTATGTAAATATTCCACACATAAGACACTGCGCAAATTTCATGACGCCACAACTCACGTTCAAGAGTTTTTAATTCATAGAAGAAAATAATTTTTACAATTGTAGAATTCCAGAAAAGAACAACGCGGAAGCTTTTTATTCCATACTAATAAAACCTTAGATGAAAAAACAAACGAAATCAAAAGCACCGCTACATTTTTGAACGGTCAATCCTTCTCAGTTGCATACATTTTTTGTCCCATTTCTTTTACCTCTTTTTTCAAACACTTCCCGAACCAATGTGTCCCTTTTTTGTACTATGCTAAACGTTATTTCTTGTGATATTATTTGAATGGTTCCTGAAAAAGTTAATGGCCGGATTATAATAAAAGAAAAAAAGGTTTTTTTGCTCTATTTTTTTCTCTAAATAAATATTTGTAGATAGATATCTTTTTGAAATTGGGTCAGGAACAACTTTTTTAACTGCCTGCCGTTATAAAATTGTTACATATTTAGTAGTTTAGTAGTTACATAATTATACGTTTGGTTGCTTCAAATGACTTTAGCCGTGTTTAGTGAGCAGATCTACTTAGCCATGTACCCAATCTTTCTCCTTTCTCTCTCCAGTCACTTCTTTCGGTTTCATAATACACTCTTTATTGAGGTTGGGATAGTCTCACTGGCCCCGGGCGAAAAGTATAATTTTAACTTCTTTAAACTTAATAATTAGCTGATTTTAACATAATTTAGTTTTATTTTATTTATAACTAGCTGGTTCCCGGCATGCGTTGCTTTGCTATTTAATAAGGAAATTGTTTCTCCCTGCGTGTCCTTTCCCATTCGTCCCGTTCCCCATCCGCATCCCCTTCCCCTCTCGCGTTCCCACTCCGCCTCCTCCACCTTCCCTCTCCCCACTCCACTCCGCCTTCCCCCGTCCCGCCAACCACCTCCCGAGTTCCCCTCCCCCCTCCCAGGTTCCTCTCCCCTCTCCCGGTTCCCCTCCCCCCTCCCACCTCCTCCCCTCCCTCGAACACCCTACCCGAGTTCCTTCCACCACTACCGCATTCCATACATTCAGTTTCAAACAGCTCGCGTGCCACGTATTACAATTTTTTAATACAAATTTCATAATGCCAGTGCTCACCAGTAGTTTTATACAAACCTTGTCCTGACAATAAAGATCACAAAAAAAGAATTTTCCAATTTGGTGCAGTCGTTCGGAAGTCATGCGCGTACATACAATCCGGCGACTATTTTTAATTTATATAGAAGACAGAAGACAGAAGACAGAAGACAGAAGACAGAAGACAGAAGACAGAAGACAGAAGACAGAAGACAGAAGACAGAAGACAGAAGACAGAAGACAGAAGACAGAAGACAGAAGACAGAAGACAGAAGACAGAAGACAGAAGACAGAAGACAGAAGACAGAAGACAGAAGACAGAAGACAGAAGACAGAAGACAGAAGACAGAAGACAGAAGACAGAAGACGGAAGACGGAAGACGGAAGACGGAAGACGGAAGACGGAAGACGGAAGACGGAAGACGGAAGACGGAAGACGGAAGACGGAAGACGGAAGACGGAAGACGGAAGACGGAAGACGGAAGACGGAAGACGGAAGACGGAAGACGGAAGACGGAAGACGGAAGACGGAAGACAGAAGACGGAAGACGGAAGACGGAAGACGGAAGACGGAAGACAGAAGACAGAAGACAGAAGACAGAAGACAGAAGACAGAAGACAGAAGACAGAAGACAGAAGACAGAAGACAGAAGACAGAAGACAGAAGACAGAAGACAGAAGACAGAAGACAGAAGACAGAAGACAGAAGACAGAAGACAGAAGACAGAAGACAGAAGACAGAAGACAGAAGACAGAAGACAGAAGACAGAAGACAGAAGACAGAAGACAGAAGACAGAAGACAGAAGACAGAAGACAGAAGACAGAAGACAGAAGACAGAATACAGAATACAGAAGACAGAAGACAGAAGACAGAAGACAGAAGACAGAAGACAGAAGACAGAAGACAGAAGACAGAAGACAGAAGACAGAAGACAGAAGACAGAAGACAGAAGACAGTAGACAGAAGACAGAAGACAGAAGACAGAAGACAGAAGACAGAAGACAGAAGACAGAAGACAGAAGACAGAAGACAGAAGACAGAAGACAGAAGACAGAAGACAGAAGACAGAAGACAGAAGACAGAAGACAGAAGACAGAAGACAGAAGACAGAAGACAGAAGACAGAAGACAGAAGACAGAAGACAGAAGACAGAAGACAGAAGACAGAAGACAGAAGACAGAAGACAGAAGACAGAAGACAGAAGACAGAAGACAGAAGACAGAAGACAGAAGACAGAAGACAGAAGACAGAAGACAGAAGACAGAAGACAGAAGACAGAAGACAGAAGACAGAAGACAGAAGACAGAAGACAGAAGACAGAAGACAGAAGACAGAAGACAGAAGACAGAAGACAGAAGACAGAAGACAGAAGACAGAATACAGAATACAGAAGACAGAAGACAGAAGACAGAAGACAGAAGACAGAAGACAGAAGACAGAAGACAGAAGACAGAAGACAGAAGACAGAAGACAGAAGACAGTAGACAGAAGACAGAAGACAGAAGACAGAAGACAGAAGACAGAAGACAGAAGACAGAAGACAGAAGACAGAAGACAGAAGACAGAAGACAGAAGACAGAAGACAGAAGACAGAAGACAGAAGACAGAAGACAGAAGACAGAAGACAGAAGACAGAAGACAGAAGACAGAAGACAGAAGACAGAAGACAGAAGACAGAAGACAGAAGACAGAAGACAGAAGACAGAAGACAGAAGACAGAAGACAGAAGACAGAAGACAGAAGACAGAAGACAGAAGACAGAAGACAGAAGACAGAAGACAGAAGACAGAAGACAGAAGATAGAAGATAGAAGATAGAAGATATGGCTACACGACATGCAGGGGTTAACATAGTCTCCCAATTTGGGAGGCTGTTATGGGTAACGCCGCCCTAAGAATTATTTGTTAGGTAATTAACACCTCTGCCATAGGTTACTCCAAGTGGTTCGCTACGTTTGAAAACGTAACAAGGTTAGTTTGCCCGGGTTCATAGGGTGAGGTTTGTCCGGGTCTTGGCGGCTGATGCATCTGCCCACCAACTCCGTGGCAGGCCGTATCGGTATAGACAGCAGCAGGACTCTCTCGACCCACTGCTACATACGTCTTTCACTCCGAGAGACAGCGACCCTCAGATTCCTACCCTTACCCTTTTCCTTCCCAGAACTTCCTCTCCTTCCTTTCCTTAAAAAGACCTTCCACAAAGCATCCACAAGTTCAAATAGGCCTTGAGGGGAATTGTTTTCCTCAGGTCCTAATGTAAAGTGTGGAGCTAATGTATAAAAAAATACAGAGTTCGCAATTCAAAGTAGAAGTGACACCTTCAGAAAACTAAAGTCGACAAGAATGGGGAGACTACGAAGCACTTTTTTATCAATGAGAAGGACGATTTTTTCCATATTTTTGTCGTAGAATTCCAGTTCACCTTTTACTACACATTTGGACATCTTATTAGTATTTCTGTTTTTTTCTTCGGAGTCGCTAGATGTCGCTTTCTTTTGTGTTTACTTTGGCCTGTTCATTTTGTAGTGGTTTGAATATTGGATATTAATTTTACAAAAATATAAATATTTTTTATTTCGATTTTGTAGGATTCGTTCCTCGGTCCTCTAAATGTCTGCAAAAGTTCGTCGGGCACTTTATACCACTACACTAAAGGAGACTTTCGTTGGACTGTGGATTAAACGTATTATATTGGAACCGAGTACCCGTGACTTAAATAAATATTTTTTTGCTATCTCATTCTCTCGCGGGATAAATCCTGTACAGATGCATGTGTTTGTCTTTTTTTATTGTCATTATTTTTTGTTTCATCGAGTTTCAAATCACAACGGTGTTAAAAAGTTTTAAATTAAAAAAATAATCTGAGAACATTGAGACAATTTCGATTAGTTGAATTAGGATGAATATTTTTACTTTAAAAATGCTTGATGTAACAAATTTAATGGTCTGGTTTCGTTAAACGTATCTCATTTTTTATCTTTAAACGATTTTCTTCCCCTTGGTGCAATTTCAGATAGTCAGGTAGGTACTATTAAACTTGCAATTCCAGTGCGACACCCGTCACTTAGTCGTTAGTCACGCGTTTGCTGATTGAAATGTTAGACAAGGTTCGAGCCCCGGCGACGTAAGAAATTGGATACAATCTACGTACAATCTGTGAAGGAAAGAACAAACTGTCTTCACAATGAGAATGAAATGATGACAAATTGAAATTGATAATGGTTTGGTGTTCTTAGTTGAATCATTGTAAAAAAAATACAACCGTTATTATATTATTATGAATGATGAATGTAAGAAGCAATGTAAGAATTTTTTCTGCATATTAGGTTAGGTTAGGTTGGTGTATTGAGCATGTGAATTTATAATTGAAAACGACTAGTAAATTGTACCCACGTTTGCATCGATGACAAATTAATATATTTTTAAACATATTGCGAAGCTTTTAAAGTTTTCTAAATCCAGTCCCGAAAGCATTAAGAACACGCCATTAGAGAAATTTATTTTATTTTATATTATTTATTAACAGAAATAAACAGTACAATAGATACTTTGGTTAAAAAAAATACAATTAATAAGTATTTTACATGGTGGGTAGGTACCTACTATGTGTTTCATTGTAGTGTCTTATTTACGGTATGCGTATTAAGTAATTACCCGGTGATGAATGTAGTGGTAAAGGGTGTGTGCGTGTGTGTGTGTGTGTGTGTGAGTAAGTGTGTATGTATGTATGTATGCGCATTGAACAAATTATATTATTGACATGATCACAATTTGGTAGGCGAGAACGGGTACCACCGCCCCGGGAACCTTTATTGGATAACCAACACCTCTTCCATAGGTCACCCCAAGTGGTTTGCTGCGTTTGGTGATTTAGCAGGGGTGCCCGGGTTCATGGGGTGAGGTTTGACTAGGTCTTGGAGGCGGATGACCAAGACACACTGAACCCCAGATTCCTACCCACCCCTTAAACCCTTTTCCTTCCCAGAACTCTCCTCTCCTTCCTTTCCTTAAAACCCTCCACACAGCATCCCCAAAGATGACATAGGCCCTGAGGGAAATTATTTTCACAGGGCCTCCTGTGTGGAGCTCATGTACAAAAAACAATAATAATAATGCTCTTTTTAAATAATAGTATTACGGATGAGTTCACTTTATTTATAAATTTTTGAGCCACCTCTGAGCTGGACCCCACAAGATTCTGTGCAAAGGAGGGCTGTCCGTCTGATTGACAATTCGTTGTTGCCATCTCTAATGCACAGACGCAATGTGGGCATGCTGAGTCAGTTCTGCAGGTATTTTAATGGAGCCTGCTCTATGCAGCATTGATCCCCGGTGAACGGTTTATTTCTTCGATTAGTTTTTGTGTTAGACCGTACCGGCATCAGTTTTTCCTCCTTCAAAAAATCCGGGCGTCTTCAAGGCCCGCATTAATGAATGCTTTCCTGCAGCCCTTCCCTTAACCCGCCTCACAACTCTGCCCAAACGGGAGGGGACACAGTTCCCCTGCCATTAATCTATACAGACAGAGGCGCTCTAGTGAGGTTTAAAAATTTCATTAACCTAAGAATAAAGCTGTAGATTTGTATAAAAACCAAAGACACTTTTTAACCTCGTAGAGATGTGAACCCACATCCTTTGCCACAACAGCAAATTCCTTGGAGATCGTTAAAAATCGACGTTGAACCATCGCTTCGATAAGGCAACTCCGATGTAAACAATGGTGACCGGCCAACTCAGAACCACCTTATAAAGGTCATTAAAAGTGATGAGTGATGATAAAAAAATGGTTAAATAGGTTATTGGACCTTTATTGGATAACCAACACCTCTGCCATTAGTCACCCCAAGTGGTTCGCTACGTTTGGTGATTTAGCAGGGGTTCCCAGGTTCATGGGATGATGTTTGTCTAGGTCTTGGAGGTGGATGACCAGGATACACTGAACCCTAGACTCCTACCCACCCCTTTTCCATCCCAGAACTCTCCTCTCCTTCCTTTCCCTAAAAACAACCCTCCACACAGCATCCCAAAAGATGACACAGGTAGTAGCGTAGCGAGGGGGGGGGGGGGCGGACCGCCCGGGTGGCACCCGACGAAGGGGTGACACTACACCCGAAGGGAGGTGACACCCGACCGTGGAAAAAAAATTACGAAGGATATTGTCACAAAAATATTCGTAGCTCTATGGCTCCCCGTGGATTGATTATCCCGAAACGAGGAGATTTTTGTGCCTGAAGGTCTTTATATAGACGAGAAAAGTTATGTTAGGGTTACCGGCTATTTTAGAAATATTTTTTCATAGCTTTTAATGACCTTTCATTCTGAGTTGGCACGTAACATGATACGCACAAATTCTAAGCGCCCAAAATAAAAGAATTTATTTTCAACCACGTTCCTTTTGAGAGCTTAAAAACCTTCATTCTTACAAATTCCTAATAATGTAATATTATGAACGTCGCAAAACCACTCGCAAAATACATCCTTATTAATTTGCATTATTCGGTCGTCTCAAAGGGTTAAATCTTCTTACGTCACGTCAAATCCTTTCAGGACCCCCTTTCACCAGATCAATAATATCAGCATAAGGGTTGTTTTTTTGCTACCAAACCTAAATCGATTAGTAGTATTAGGGCGTGCGTTGCCGATTTCTACATTCAAAATATTTAAATTAGTTGCGGAAATGTATAAGAGATAGCACCATCAACAATAAACCCCTTTGTACGTTTTTTAATCCTATTCTCACAATGGGAAGGTGTGCGATTTTTTTTTGCACCTGGGCGACTCGATCGTGATCAATGAACCGATATTTTTTGGATGTGGGGTGTTATTGAATATGCATGTTGAATGAGTGGAATGATGTAGTTTTACCGATTAGATATTGCAAACCAGGAGGTCTAGCATGGTCGATCGATACAGCCTTATACAATTCTATAGTTTGGTCCCTTTATTATCAAATTCATATAAGAAATATCGAACAAGTACAGCACAAATTTTAACGATTTATTAACTTCAAGTTACACATACCTACACAACATATTAACTATACATCCTTACTAAATACACTCAAATTGCATTCCCTAGAAAACGGAAAGAAAAAAAATGACCAATTTTTTTTGTTTAAAATTATTCACTCTGAATTAGATTGTTGCGAACCAATTTTTCATCTCATCGACTTCAAGGTAGAGGTCTCGCAAGTTAAGTTGACAAATGCAAAACTTTCATACAGCGTGTTTCGTTTTAGGCTTTTAACAAAAAAGCAATTAATAATTATTTCACAATTGAAAATTCGAATCCAAAGCGTGTTTAAATCGGTAACAAAACTAATGTTGTTTTACAACATTTCTATAGAAATACTGAAGGTTTAGGAAGAAAAATAAGTTTATTAACTAAAAGTGATAATCTTCGGGATTGAATTCAAATGGGTATTCATAATTAACAACAAGGTTAAAAAAATATTGTGTTATTTAAAAAGATTAATTTGTTATAATATTCATACTTATATAGATAATATTTTATAAAGTAAATAATCTACAAGCCGCCACATGCTGCTACACGTTTAATAGGCATAGATTTTGAAAAGTAAACGACTGTTAAACTTAATTACCAAAAAAAACACGTTTCGGTCGGGATAGATGGAAAAACATGCATTAAAATTCGGTTTTCAAAGTTAAAAATTTCCCATATAAAACATCTCCATTGCCGTCATTTTTTTGTACGGATTTGACATTTGTAAAGTTTCGTTTAAAACTCAATACGTATGAATTACTTGGTTTACCTAAACCAAGAACCTAATGTTGAATGAAGTGTGATTTCCAAAATCTGTGCTTAAAAATTTGGCTGCTTATGGATTATTTATTTTTTATAATTATGTGTTAGCAATCATCAGCAACAGTAATTATTTAATTATGTATCAGCCATCATCAGCAACTATCTATACGTGTATTATCTAAAATATAACAGATTACTAACACAAAGGTACAAAAGATTAACCGTTGAATACTAGTCTGTGATACTCCAGTTGCCTTAGACGTCAAATCATACAAGTCATTTATGCTTAAAAGTTGACCACCGTTTTTTACATTATGAATAAGTAAAATAATTTTACGAGTTGGTCCATTCAGTGATTAGCCACGTTCCGTTTCGTAACAGGACTCCGTGATATCGTAATAAATATTACAAACACTCTGTAAATCTGCTAATAAAGATTCGGATTAAAAATAATGAAAATTATTTATTATTTCAAATTTAAAAATTTGATTTGTCACTTGCGAAATGTAGGTGCAAGCATGTTTAAATCAAATTACGAACCGAATGAATAGAATAGAACATCATGTAAGTACAGCCTCAAAAGGGCGTCGTAAAACTTGCCTCTCTTCTAACTAGTTGCAATAAAGGGCGTAAGCAAGACAGAGAGCTTTATCGTGTTTGTGGGCGTCGCTTGACGTTCACACAGATAGACCAATGCATCAATACTAAGCATTTTTATTGCTTCCAACTTAAGATGTTTTACCTTATACCTAATCGAAAAACAAGGCAAAACATATTATTCTGCAACAATAATTCTGGAACCAACTACCACATACATGCACCTATTTCTCGACTTCACACACTGGGAAACTAATTCCATCAAATATCGATATATTTAATACAAGTTTACCATTATTTAAGAAATACCTGAATGATATTTTTATGTAGAATATTTTGATATTTAAGGAGCATCACTTAGGGGCTATTGCATATATGTGTGTATTTCGATATTAATCTACAATGTAAAAACATGTTCTCGTTTTCTTTTTATGTATCTTGCATTTTGTCACGTCGATATCACAATTAGTCAGTCATCTGTAAATTTTGTAATTACTAACATAACTACTAATTCATTTCGATGCTATTTGTAACTTGGAAACTTTCTCTTTTATTGTAATGCATTATCTTTACTTAAATTTATCTGTATACCTACCATTCATATGATGTTTACTAGTTATCTTTTTAAAGTTTATCTTTTTTTATTTAAAAGTGTCTCTGTATTATAAACTTGTAAAAGCCCATGTAAAAGCCCATGAGGGCGTTGAAAATTGAAAAAAAATACGATATCAACCAAATCCGTCATCTATGGTCAGTTACAAATATTTGCGAGCACGGTCTACGATCGTTAAAAAATATTCCAACGCGACGATTGATAAATTTTTAAAGCGTCCTCCTTAAGTGTTTTGTTACGTTTGATGACTTTACAGGGGTGCCCGAGTTCAAGGAGTGAGTTTTGTCTAGGTCTTGGCGGCGGATGTATTAACCCACCTATTGCATGGCGAGTCAGATTGAGAGAGACTGGTTGAGGGAGACCTTTTGGCCTCTCCAGCTGGATACTTTCCCGTCATGTAAAATAAAATAATATTTTTGTGATATTAAAACATCGTTTTAAAGCTCTTACAAAAATATATGTTATTCTTGAAGATAATATCTAGACATTCCCCGCGCCGAAACGCAAATTATATAAAATTCTCTCGATAGAAAAAAATCCCAAAGTATGGTTCAAAAATTATTATAAACACGTTTGCTTCAGTTATTTTACAAGTTACATGTATGAAAAAATTCACAGTGTTTCTTTAAGACAACTCTCGCGAGATTTGAGCTCTATTTTAAACGAGTCGTGTTTTATTAAACATTTTCACAATTTTAGCATTGATTTTCTCGCTTTAAATATAAGCGCACTCCTCTAACATTCGTAATTTCATATCTCTCCATCTTCTTCTTTTTGAGCCCAGCTGTGGCGCCTTAAGTGCAATTTATATATGAGTTAAGAATTTAATGGCCAAAAGTATATCTGTGATTTATTTTTGGGGCACAATGGCTTGCTGCGCTTTAGCCAACGTTTCGAACAACGTGACGGTGTCCATAACCAGGACAGATATGTTATTTCATCAACATTAAAAGCTTTTTAAAATAACACACGGACTAACGGACATTTTGTGTAGATTATTCCATGTGTTGTGTTGGTATAACTAGTCGCAATAATAGGCGACTCTTCCGGAGGCGTCTACTAATAATATCTACAGGAATTCCAAAAACTGAACAAATCGACTAATACCTATGAGAACCAGAGTGAGGATGAATATCTAGAGCTAAAACTGCTGACTAATATCTATGAGAACCAAAGTGTGGACGAATATCTACAGCACTGGCAGAGGTTGGATTTGCAATTATTTATAGCACATTGGAATAACGTAATATTGCGTATGCAGTTCAAAAACTTAATTCATGTACGAGCATGTATGTATGTAAAAATCCCTAATATCGGACTATTTTGGACACATTTAGCTGATTATTAACGATTTGGGTTTTTGTTTTAACAGCTTTCTTTATTTCGAGTGCTTCTAAATTATTTAGTCTGTTACCATGACCATTTCTATGCCAATTAGGTTAGGTTATGTTAGGTTAGGTTAGGTTGTGGTGCCTTGTATATCTAAATAAATAAATATCTTTGTATTATGACCTCCATGTTTCATCAATAAATTATTGTCCTCGTAAACAGCAAAATACGTAATATTATGCAAAAACTTCATGTAAGTACTTTAAACGTTTAAAACTTTACGTAATTAGTAATTACGTAATTACGTAATTGAAGTAATTTATGCTTTTCCGTACAACCTCTTGCTCAGTTGCCATTTGTAGATATTAGTCCAACCTACGCTCCATATTAACTCCATGTACCTGTCCTTCTATAAGTAGAGTTGACAGTATTAAATATCTTGGTATTCAAATAGATGATCTTCTTAAATGGAACGTACATGTTACAAACCTAACGACAAAACTGAGGAAACTCGTCTATTTTTTTAAAAATGTTAGAGATATTTTAAATAGAAAACAACTGAAACAAGTTTACTGTGCTCTTATACAATCATCACTTGAATATGGTATTATCAGCTGGGGTAGTGCCACAAATACTTGCCTAGAGCCTTTAGTAAAGATTCAAAAACTAATTTTGAAGGTTATTCTTAAAGTCCCGTTGAGAACAAGCACTGATTTTATTTTTAAGACACTAAATGTTCCGAACCTGCAAAAATTGTATTCAAAAAATATCCTGCTTCATCAATTTAAAAATACACACATGTTTGAAGAACGAATGAACACAAGAGCCTTAAGAGAGTCAAATGTAAAATCTTTCAACATCCCAGTTTGTCAAACTTCTTATGGGCAAAGAAGTTTTAAATATAATGCAACAAAGCTGTTCAATTCTCTACCTCCTGAAATTAGAAACACGCAAACCAAAAGTACATTTAAAAGTAAAATCATTGATCACCTCAAATAAACATATCCATCACAAGTATTTAAAAACAGACTTACCTTTATACCTACTGTGTGTATATATGTAACCATGTACCTACTGCAATCTTCTTATATATATGTAACATACTTGAATTGTATATTTAAAGAAAAAAAATTATATTAACCTGCCATTTTCATAATATTACTACAAAATCTTAGATAACCACTCTGTAAATTGCCATCTCAACACATGCGTTTCACACCTAGTGAGATGGGCAATACGTCATTTTATAACCAAATGTAATATGAAAATAATTAAATAAATAAATAAATAGATATTAGTCACCACTGGGACCGTCATAGATATTAGTCCTCACTCTGAAGTTCATAGATATTAGTCCAACATATGAGCTGTAGATATTCGTCCGACATACAGGCTGTAGATATTAGTATCTGGAGTCACTCTTCCTAGTTCCGATGTGTTTAAATGCGGTTTAAAGCTTCACGTGTAGGTTAGTCAGGTAAGAACTTACCGGCCTAGTAACTAGTAACTCAGTTCAACAACAACTATGGTCTTTCTAATGCTAATGATATGCGTGAATCGTGATGTACACGTTTCGTCAAGCGTTTCGTAACCGTGTTCAAATCATTCTTCAGGAGCAGCCATTACGAAATGATAATCACATTTTATAGTGTAATTATCACTCTTTTATGTAACGTTGATATTATGTTGACAAACAAAAATGTGTTTCTAAGAACATGTTATTAAATTATTGAGAGGGTATTACCAGAGAAAACCAGAAATATGTCATTTTCAAATCAGATTTTAGACGTATTGACTCTTTTCCACAAAAAAATTCTAAATGGATTTCGAAAGATTGATTTTTTATCTAGCATTCGCATTAAAATTTTGAGAAAAAATATTTATTTTTAGTATAATAAGGTCGTTGGCAGATTTGTTAAATTTTCAAAAAAGATTTTGTATTACAACCATTTCAAATCATATAATCATGCAATAAAATAAATCAATACATTATCCGGGTATCCCATGTTTTAGAATTTTAATTTTAGTTTAAATAAAATCATTAAAAAATATATACGTACATGTGTTTCTTGACGAAAATTGGTCCGTTTGTGTATTTATTTGCGCACTTACAAACTAATAATATATTTCAGATTTTTTTAACATTCTTATTTAACTTAGACATTTTTGAAAAATGATAAATACTTGTAATCAAAAAATAATTACAAAAAGTACATTATTTTAATAGTTTTATCATCATGCCATTTAGCCTTTTTGGATGTAGGTATAAATTAAAGCAAATTTGGAATGAAATAAAATCGATGTTGATTTATAATTTTAAAAAGCCGGTACGGAGAATAATTAGTCTTTCTCATTGTAACCGCCCTGCACGATCGTAAGAACAACTTTCGACGAAATGTGGATTTTCGGCCGCTGGCTGGTTAAACGCTCTCAACTAATTTTATTAGGGATTCATTTATATATGAGAGGATAGACCGCCAAACAACTCTTTCTTGTCACACAATCCTAGCTTCATTCACAATCAGACATCGCTTCCTCTTCTATTTTTTTTTATTTTCGTCTCATTTCTTCTCAATTGTTTTATTAAAGTCCCCTCAGTATTTATCAATTTCGTTTCTTTTCACCACATTGTAAATACCTACCACTCTATCTAAAGCATGCGAACACCTCGCCATGTACTCGCCATATATATATATGTATACTGATTATTTTAAACTCCACCGCTACGTTTTTATTTGCTGGACGCGCGTTTGGCGTATTTCCCGACTGTGCACCGGTGCCGAAGGAATTCCTCGGAGTATCTTCCATTGAAATACCGATAGAACAAGGACAGCCATCCGACGCCTCTCCTCTTAAGATTGCAATCCATTTGTTAAGATCAGAAAATCTATCAAACGGATCGCCCATTTCTGCACAGAATAGAGGGTTTTTTCATGTGTGTTCTGCTCCAGGCCAGAGGTGCTGTCAAATTCAATTCCATGGGACGTACTTGCGATTAGTACAAATTTAATAACGTTCAAATTAAAAAAATATATTACATCAGCTTTTCATTATTTTCGGTTTTCCGCATTTGCAATACATAACAAATATTGCTTTTAATTTAGGTAAGTTAGGATCACGTTTCGCGCCCTAAAACGGATGTGGATGATTGGAAAAGTCGTGGGTTCTCCTGACCTCCAACAGAAAACAGCATAATCCCGTGGTCCGGTAACGAACTCTGAAAATTTTGGCACACCTGCACTTGGCCTAGCGACGCGACGCGACGCACGCCTAGCCGAATAATGAGTTTGCCGATCATTTAACAGGTGAACAGGGAAGAGGATATATATCCTAGACTTGTGATCTATACTGATATTACTAAGGGAATATGGCTACCACCCGAATTGAATTGAATTGATTGGAACTGAATGGAATTGAATTGAATTGAATTGAATTGAATTGAATTGAATGGAATTGAATTGAATTGAATTGAATTGAACTGAACTGAACTGAACTGAACTGAACTGAACTGAACTGAACTGAACTGAACTGAATTGAATAAAATTGAATTGAATTGAATTGAATTGAATTGAGATTGAACTGAGATTGAACAGAGTGGAAGATACTATCAGTATCGCCCTGGTGTAAGACCACCATTCAGAATTGAAACGTTGCTTAAAAATGGCTTTAGCCGTGTTTGGTGACCAGATCTGAATAGCCAGGTACTTCCCAACCTTCCTCTTCCTCACCTCCTTCCCCTCCCCACTACCTTCAGCCTCACAACATACCCCAATTGGGGATGCCATAATCTCACTGGCTCCAGACGGGAGCAGTTGAGATTCTTGTGCGGTATTCACTGTAAAAAAAAAAATTGAATTGAATTTAATTGAATTGAATTTAATTGAATTGAATTTAATTGAATTGAGATAAACCCGATGTCACCAATTTTCACAATGAAATTGTTTATCTGCTCATTAAAATCTGAAAGATACCCTCAGCACCCTCTGGTGAAAGACCACCATTCAGAATCGAAACGTTGCTTGAAATTACTTGCGCCATGTTTGGAGATCTGATCTGAATAGCCAGGTACTTTTCCAACTTCCTTTACCACATCGCCATCACTGTCTTTCACACTAGACATCTGGACATTCTTCGATGTCAACTTTCACACACAAATTATGTAGCAAACTCGCCAATTCCTCGCGTATATAATAATTTTGCAAATGAATATTCAAATAATATCGGCATTTTTAACATAACAAATTCGATGTCCTCTCGTCTGTGACTCGGGCACCGGCGCACCCGGGAAAAATAAATCCTTATTTTTTTTTTATAGGCGATTTCAACCCTTATCTATAAAGAAACTGTACGAAAGACAAGCTCATAATAGCTTGGGCAAATATCAATTTGGGAGCTAATTTTTTGGATCATTGTAGCTTCTCTGAACGGTTTTAAAGAAGTGCTCTATGATGTTATTTGAGGGTCACTTTTCGCCAATGTCAATGACGGACATAATAACATTTTACATTTTCAAAAGAGTATAAAGGTCTGTATTTCTTTGAAAACTAATTATACTACCTATTTTTGACAATAGTTTCTAAAGTTGGAGTATTTTTTTAGTTAGCTAGCTATTCTGGAAAAATTTCTTACGATATTGTCGTTTAATATATATATATATATATATGAATAATAAGATGTATTATCTGGCAAACAGAAAACAATCGCAAAAAAACAATTTCCTTGATTTTATATTGATCTTTCGCCAGAACTCACCTAGGTATTTTTACCCGATTTTTACTAGATTTGAACCCGCGACCTTCGGCTTGCTAGTCGAGAGCCTTACCCCTCGACCAGGAAGGAAATATAAAAAATTAAACCGATTTGATAGAAAACTAATGTCGCCAATTTCCACTCACAGGCCGCAGACAGATTAAAGAAATTGTTGTTTTTTTATCACGAAAGAATACTTTAATTCGAACACACAGATAAACCCACACCTCAATTCTATCGTTAATATCTTCAGGGGTTCGGATGCTGTGTATGTGTGGATGGTTTTGTTGAGATGTTCCAGATGTGTTGGTGAGATGGTGCATGTCTATGTAAGAATCGTGACTCGAGGAAATTTATGATATTTCATTAGGTTCGCAATCTCTATACTCGTTAAACACATATTATAACTCTTTTCTGGTAACCATTTGTTCTTTACTGTGCGATGGGAAAAGTATCAAATTATTTTTTAAGATACTGGTCTAGTTTCCGTATTAGTTAGTTCAAAAACGGTTGACGACATGTTTTGATCATCCCACGAGTATCACACTTATTTATTTATTTGTAGCACTAACGCTGGTTAGGCGTTACAATATGTTTATTTTCTTTATTCGAAAATTTATATAAATACCTATATTTATATCACAAGGATGACAGTTAGGTACTCTTTGGATTTAACAGAGACACCTAAATGGATTGTTTTTAAAAATAGAATCCAAACAAGTGAATAACTGACATCGTCTGTTTTATGGAAAATTTTCTTGTCATTGTGAAAAACTTATGAGTTGTGTATTAATTGACATATTCTCATTTCTTGTGCAAATTTTCAAGTCACAAAAGGATTGCACTGATTGAACTTAGCTATTGATTGGATGAAATTACGGAGGCCTCCAAGCTACAAAAACTACAAAACAAGGTTGGTGGATCTGTTATTTTCCCTGTAGTTTTTCTTTGTGCCATTCTTTGTGATATATTTGTCGGCGCAAGTAGAGTTTTCATAATCAAATATGTGAGTATTAGGCTCAGAGGGTCTGGGGTTATTTATACACCTCAGGCTCGCATATTATACCTAATGCAAACGCCTTTCGGCATTTTACATAATATAACATAGTACAAGGCATGAACATAACATGAGAATTTAGAATAGCGTAAGTAATAAAGAGTCTTAAAACAGCAATGTTTAGTAAATGGAAGTTAAGAACGTGTGGTAAATAACAAAGAAAAAAGAAATTCTGTTATCAAACAACTATGTCATTGCTATTAGTCATTGGAATGCCTAAGAAATATACATACTTATTTTATATAATTACAAATAAATGTAAATAACTTTAGATGAAGGTGAGGTTAAGTTGAGATAACTTTAGAATGATTATTTCAAAATTATTGGATTATTTAGTTTTAACCACGTTTATTGTTTAAAAAACGACAAGTTTCGTAAGTGTGGTGTATCGTAAAAGCTTCCGCCTTGTAGAGAGAGATGGCGGTGATATCATCTATCGGTAGATTTCGCTAGGTGGCAGGCCGCGTAGTGCCTAAGTTCTCCGGCAGGGGATCGGAGAGGCTGAGAGGGTGTGTTTCAGAAAACACTCGCCAGAACCATTATAGTTAGCTTCTAGTTAGGTAGACTACCGCAGTCCCAATTGTATACGCGAAGTATAAATAAATCCAGATAACAACAAGAATCTATTCATTCCAACAAAGTAATCTCCATCCAAGTATTTGGAGAGTCTGTTAGTGTGTTCACTAAAATAACAGAACAACTACAGTAAGCAATGCTTACTTCTTTAGAGTTATTTTAAAAACATATATTTTTAAAGAACTTGCTTACGAAAATGTCGGTTTTTAGAGAACTAATGTGGTTAAAACTAAGTAATCTATTATGTTAAATTAAAATGGTGTCACAAAAAAGTTTTCTGTGCTTGAAAAAAAATGTTTAGACCGGTCAGTGGCTGAGTTGGCATCGCGTTTTGAACCAACCCGGGCGTCGCGTGTTCGATTCTTTAGCTGGCTAAGTCCTCCATCACGACACGAGCAACATTTTCCGCTTACTGTGGTGGTAATAAGAGATTTTCAAATATTGTCAGGTTATTCCCCAACCTGGGAATTTTTTTGTTTCTTTTTAAAAAGAAAAAAATCACTTAACAGAAATCCAGAGATAAGTAGGTACCTACCTATTTTAATTTAATATTAGGTAGTTGATTAACTTCTTAGCGAAATATTTACTCTATGCTAAACAATAAGGTGTTTTTTTACATTTGCTCCTTACAGGAGGCCCTGGGGGAACAATTCCGTTCCTCTCCTTCCTTTCCCTAAAAAGGCCCTTCATACAGCATCCCCAAAGATGACATTGGCCCTGCTGATTTTTTTTCACCTTAGGGTCTCCCGTTTAAAGCTAATGTTAAAAAAAAACTCTACAGATTCAGAAAAAATCAAAAACTTTAGATAATAAAAATTCATCCAGATGTTCGCTAGTTTTGATAGTATTTCGCAATCATGGTGACCCCACATTCGTGCCTTTAATACATTCTTGACTCTATATCCGCCAACGTCTGTCTACCTCTAGTGATAATAACGGTACACATTTGAAAAACTCACCTTCCGCCTTGAGCAGGTGCCACAACCTACAACATGGCGCTACTTACGGCTTACCATTGACATTACAACTTAAGTTTTGGAAATTAGTGACCTTATGATAGAACATTACTATTTGAAACGCGTTGACTTTGTGAATGTATCTGCACCATATTATAACCTAATAAACTGTTTCTACTAAGTTATAAATTATACCTTTTTAATTTGGTAGGCTAACGCCGCTCGGAATCATTTATTGGATAGCCAGCACCTCGCAAAAGGGCACCCCAAGTGGTTCACTACGTTTGGTGACTAAGCAGGGTGCCCGGGTTCATGGGGTGAGGTTTGTCCACTAACTGCAGGGCAGGCTAGATATTTATTAGATATTGTTTGAAATATTTACAGAGTGTTAACAATTATTACATCAATAAAATTGCCATCGGGAAGAGCGGAGGTGTTAGCACTCTAATTTAAAATGTACACAGCATCAGTGGCGGATATTCATATTCAATCATTCGCTCTACATGTCTAAACCATCTAAGCGTCCCTTTCTTAATCTTGCTTATTACTCTTGCATCAGCCTTGCATTCTTTTCATATTTTTCTCACACTATCATGTATGGCTTTACCACACATACGCCGCAGGGACCTCAATTCTATAGTATTTAGTCCTTCCTTTGACACTTTCATGCTTCACTGCCATACACCAGGGTTGGTCCCAGCACTTCATTGTGGACTGCTAGCTTCGCTTCATTTCACAGTTTTTTGTAAGCTCAACGGAGATGTGAGAATGAGACAAACGGTGAACGTATATGTCTGCACCCCTCTAAAGGAAAAATACAATAATTATAATCACACGTAGTCTCCCTCATACGTATAAAGAAAATGAAACGCAATTCCTGGAAATAAGTGGAAAAGTAAGAAAATCACAAAAAATATAAATTCGTACACAACGCTATCTCTGATACCGACAAAAACAAAAGACGGATAGTTGCGCATCGATAATAAAAAAAAACTGAATATAATTCAGTTAATAAGTTAACACAACGGTTATTGATTCTGAAGCGGTACGAAGTTCGCTGGGTCAGCTAGTATTAAATTTACCTCTATAAGAATAATCTTTTTTGCGTTTTATTATTATTCTTATTGCATTAATTCCAAGAGCTTGCATTCTTGATTTTGTTTTGGTGTACCCTGATGACCATTTGGCGAAACACTACCATTTAATGGTTGTCGTTTTTTCATTAATGTGCATGAAGATTGTAGAAGCGGATAACGACTGACTTATGAAACAAAGGTCGTGACTACTGCATTACGCTAAATGAATTTGTGTCATTTTAAACTAAAAAAAAAAAAAAACAGTAATGTGTTATTACTGGGATTGCGGAAGGAAAATTAACCAACGTTTATTTTTTTTATATTATCATTATTTCAATTTGGGAGGCGGGAATGGGTACCGCCGCCCCGGGAACCTTTATTGGATAACCAACACCTCTGCCATAGGTCACTCCAAGTGGTTCGCTATGTTTGGTGATTTAGCAGGGGTGTCCGGGTTCATGGGGTTGAGGTTTGTCTAGGTCTTGGAGGCCGATGACCAGGACACACTGAATCCCAGATTCCTACCCACCCCTTAAACCCTTTTCCTTCCCAGAACTCTCCTCTCTTCCTTTCCTCAAAAAATCATCCACACAGCATCCTCAAAGATGACATAGGCCCTGTTGGAAATTATTTTCCTCGGGGCCTCCTGTGTGGAGCTCACGTAAATATTTTGAAGTACGGAATTTAACATGATTATTATAATTTGGGAGGCGGGTGTGGATGCCGCCGACCCGGGAACCATTTATTGGATAACAAACACTCCTGCCATAGGTCACTCCAAGTAGTTCGCTGCGTTGAGTTAGCAGGGGTGTCCGGATTCATAAGGTGAGGTAAGTCTGGGTCTTGGCGGCGGATGCGTCTGTCCACCAACTGCGTGGCGGGCCAGATCTGGAAAGACTGTTTGAGGAAGACCTTTTGACTTCTCCTGCAAAATCTCTCCTAACACCGCCTCACACCGCAGTGGTAAGGATGGATTCATATGTCCGTCACTCATGGACACACCGAACTTCCAGATTCCTATCCTCCCCTCATACCGTTTTCCTTCACAGAACTTCCCCTACTTTCTTTCCTAAAAAGACCCTCCACACAGCATCCCAAAAGATGACATATACCATGACATAAAGGGAATGTTCTTCATGATGGCCTCCATTGTGGAGCTAATGTTAAAAAAAATAACAATTGTACCAATGCTAACAATATAATCTAATCTCGGACAATGTTGTCAGTTTCCACCTCCCTACCTAGTTATCTATCCCTCTACCCTCCTGTCTCTGATGGTCTCTCCATCTCTTATATGCTTTTTCTTTTGTTTGCCCTATAACCTTCCTCTGTATGCACTATAATTTAATGTATATGTTTATTTTCCTGATGAAGGTTGAGATCAACCGAAACTGCTCGACGTATATAAATCAAATAAAGTAATTATAAACAAACAACTTTTTCATTTGTATAATATCAAGCCACAAAGTGTTTGCTTTCATCGATAATATAATTAGTCTATTGATCCTACGAAATTTATAATGATTTTCCATCCAGTAACCAGTTTTTTTTCTTTTTATTTTCAGGTAAGCGAAATTAGACTTTATTAGCAGTGAAGCAATATTCAGCGGAACAGGTAATAATAATAATAATAATAATTAATATACTTAATTTATATAGCGCCGTTTTCGTGGAAAATCACCTCAAGGGCGCTGTACAAATAATATATAAAAGAATTAATATTACTGGCTTAAAACTAAGATTTACAATTACAACTAGTGACTTACATCTAAGACTTATAGCTACTTATATTACTGGCTTACAACTAAGATTTACAATTATAACTAGTGACTTAGATCTAAGACTTATAGCTAGTGACTTATGACTAAGACATATAGATTCTAACCTAAAACTGGTGACTTATTAACACACATATTTACAATTAAGATTAGCGCCATAAGAAGTAGGAAGTTTTGTTAATAATTTAATATACTTACCTACATAAGAAGTAAAAACATCGATATTACGAGGGGTGCATTAGCTGCATGATCTAAACATTCAGGTATGTACCAAAAATTACTATGCCACTCCCAAAATTCAACTGTAAAGCCGACAATCAATTAGTTTATCTGATTAAAATGTTTCAACGGCAAGCTCCGACGTCGTGTAATTTGCACAGTTTTCTCTGTCTGAAATCAAGAAGCAATGCAACAATTATGCCAGTGTCACCCATTAAGATGAGACCGGGCGGCGTTTTATCCATACAAACGTATTCCCCAATTCTAGTGCAAATGTTTTTTTTTAATATGATTTAGATATCGTTTAAATGTTTTTTTAAATAATATAGATATCGATCACTAGCGTGTTGATACGTTTTGCTTTTTTGATAGGTTTCTTCAAGGAGTTAGGACCCAAAAATCATTAAATTGCCGGGTTTGAACGCCATCAACAGTCGTTAAGACAGAATATTTACTTCTAAAAGTTGGTAAAAAATCTTAAAATCAGTCCAGTTTTGGAGGGAAAATGTGGGGAGTACAAAACCTTGATTTTGAAAGTTTTATTTAGGTATTACATATCTGCCTGAGGTGCAAGTTGTCCCTTTCGCTTCGTATTCGAGGGGTAACAGCGACAGTTATTTATTTTTTACATGAGCTCCACACAGGAGGCCCCGAGGAAAATAATTTCCTTCAGGGTCTTTATTTTTTTTTACATGAGCTCCACACAGGAGGCCCTGAGGAAAATAATTTCCCTCAGGGCCTACGTCATCTTTGGGGGATGCTGTGTAGAGAGTTTTTAAGGAAAGGCAGGAGAGGAGAGCTCTGCGAAGGAAAATGGTTTAAGGGGAGTGAAGGAATCTGGGGTTCAGTGTGTCCTGGTCATCCGCCGCCAAAACCTAGACAAACTTCACCCCATGAACCCGGGCACACCTAACGTAGTGAACCACTTGGGGTGACCTATGGTAGAGGTGTTGATTATCCAATAAATGGTTTCCGAGGCGGCGGTTCCCATTCCTGCCTCCCAAATTGAAAACAGTGACAGCAACAGTTAGGTAAAATACTTTTAATTCAAATTTCTCGACGACCGCGTTTCCTCTTAAGGGCCCGCAACCCGAATATCTACCGATTTCTTACATATCTCCCTTAAACACGTTAAGTTTCAAAGCTCTTAAAAAAATATATGTTATTCTTGAAGATAATATCTAGACATTGCCCGCGCCGAAATGCAAATTATATAAAAATCCCTCGATAGAAAAAAATCGCAAAGTATGCTCCAAAAATTATTATAAACACGTTTGTTTCAGTTATTTTACAAGTTATATGTATGAAAAAATTCCCAGTGTTTCTTAAAATGCTGTTTAAGACAATGCCCGCGAGATTTTTGCGGTATTTTAAACGAGTCGTGTTTTATTTAACATTTTCACAATTTTCGCATCGATTTAGTCGCTGTAAGTGTTAGCGCTCTCCTCCAACATTCGTAATTTTCGTATCTCTCCATCTTCTTCTTTTCGAGCCCGGTTGCGGAGCTTTAACATAAAAACTGTCATAAAATATGATACCAAATTGTTTGTTTAAAATTGTTTAGTTGCTTTAGTTCTTCAAAAGAAGAAACCCGTAAGTCTATTAATAAATAATTTAACTTAAAATATTTTTAAAATCTCAAAATAAATTTGATTTAACAAATCCATGTACGTATTACCAAACTCAAATCCAGAAGTCATAAAGGTTCGTCATTCCATTATCATCTCCAATTAAACACGTTTTTTTTATTTATTTTTAAAAACCACCTCTGCTACCTCACGTTCAACGTTCAACCGTAACTAATTCGAATATATTGCCCCAGAGTTCATATAAAACGGTCATTAGTCATTTGCCCCAACTCGGATTTGTACCGATTTATTACACATTTCCCTTAAACACGGCAAGTTTTAAAGCTCTTAAAAAATATATTTATTATTCTTGAAGATAATATCTAGACTTTGCCCGCGCCGAAACGCAAATTATATAAAATTCCCTTGATAGAAAAAAATCGCAAATTATGCTCCAAAAATTATTATTAACACATTTGATTTGCACATTTTATAAGTGGTTTATACAAAGTTACATTGTTTCATTTTATTATAATGGATAACCACAAAGTAATAGCTACATTCAAAAATATATTATTAACACGTTTGTTTCAGTTATTTTACAAGTTGAAAAAATTCAGTGTTTCTTTATTTTATTTTATATTTTATTAACGCCCTAGTGGGCTTTTACAAGAAAAGATGCAAATATATAATTAGCAATATTAATTACATGTATTACATAAACAATAAAACAGAATAAATATGAATGCAATCGACTCATTATGTAAAGAATATTACAACATAAAAAATAAATGAAATGAAATAGTACAAGTTGTACTTACAAAAAACTAAAACAATTCAGCTTTAAATATTTATACATATTATTAACAATAATAATAAGACCTGACATATAACAAAGTGTAAATAGAACTGCAAAAATATTATAAAGTAAGTATACATTTTACTGGTGAGGTTTAGATGAGAAAATATTTTATGAGAAAAACAAAAAAATAATAAAAGTTAATTATTAGCAGATAGAATCGAGATTAGTTGATTTTTGAAACATTCAAAACTGTCAATACTAAATATATCTATAGATTCGCAGTATTTATTCGCAAGGTTATGGATTCTTGGAATTGGTGAGTATATAGAGTAATTAGTGTTGAGTTTATTGTTGCATTTAAAAATATCTTTACTACGAGTTTGTCTAGCGGGTATGCTAATGCAAATTAGTTCCAACAAATTAGGGCTGTCAATTAAAGATTTTATAATTTTTATAAAAATAATAAATCAATTAACACTCTTCTATCTGATAATTTAAGAAGTCTGGTTTCAGCGCGTAAGTAATTATAATTTTAATTAAATGTTGTTTAAGATAATGCCCGCGAGATTTTTGCTCTATTTTAAACGAGTCGTGTTTTATTAAACATTTTCGCAATTTTCGCATTGATTTTGTGGCTGCAATTGTTAGCGCTCTCCTCTAACATTCGTAATTTCGTATCTCTCCATCTTCTTCTTTTCGGGCCCGGTTGCAGAGCCTTAACACATAACGGGACTCCGGGTATTTTTTTCTTCCCGAATAGATTTACATTTTTGCATTTTTTGCTTTTATGGACTTAGGTATATTTCCCGCGGGGCGCGGATATAGAATGTTATCTTTTATTTTACTGCTTCTTGTTTTTTTCATATTTTTGTTTAGATTATTAGTGTTATCTTCTTCTTCAATGATATATTACATTGATGAGAATAACCTTATCTTCTTCTTCTTCAATGATATATTACATTGATGAGAATAACCTTATCTTCTTCTTCAATGATATATTACATTGATGAGAATAACCTTATCTTCTTCTTCAATGTTATATTACATTGATGAGAATAACCTTATCTTCTTCTTCAATGATATATTACATTGATGAGAATAACCTTATCTTCTTCTTCATTGATATATTATTACATCGATGAGAATAACCTTATTTTCTTCTTCAATGATATATTACATTGATGAGAATAACCTTATCTTCTTCTTCAATGATATATTACATCGATGAGAATAACCTTATCTTCTTCTTCAATGATATATTACATTGATGAGAATAACCTTATCTTCTTCTTCAGTGATATATTACATTGATGAGAATAACCTTATCTTCTTCTTCAATGATATATTACATTGATGAGAATAACCTTATCTTCTTCTTCATTGATATATTATTACATCGATGAGAATAACCTTATTTTCTTCTTCAATGATATATTACATTGATGAGAATAACCTTATCTTCTTCTTCAATGATATATTACATCGATGAGAATAACCTTATCTTCTTTTTCAATGATATATTACATTGATGAGAATAACCTTCAAAATTATAAAAAGGGAGTTTTTTATATTAGCTCCACACAGGAGGCCCTGAGGAAATTAATCCCTCAGAACCTATCTCATCTTTAGGTATGCTGTGTAGGGTATTTTTATGAAAAGGAAAGAGAAGAAGTTTTGGGAAGGAAAAGGGTATGAGGGGTGGGTAGGAATCTGAGGATCAACGTGTCTAGAAGTCTAGGCGATGGGTCGAGAGTCCGGCTGGAGTGGTCAGAAGGTCTCCCTCAACCATTCTCTCCCGATCCGGCCCGCCACGCAGTAGGTAGGCATCGTTGCCAAGACCTCAAACAGACAAGAAGACAAACCTCACCCCATGGACCCGGGCTCCCCTGCTAACGTAGCGAACCACTTGAGGTGACCTATGGCAGGGGTGTTGGTTATCCAATAAATAGTTCTGGGTTCTGGGTTCGAGACCCAGTTGTGACCGTTAGCTTTTATTTTTGTGTCTTGTTCTTTTTCATATTTTCGATTAGATTATAAGTGTTGTCTTCTTCTTTTATGAAGTAATTTTTTTTAATCGAATAACTTTTGAGGGACATATTCAACAATGTAATAATATATCGTTGAATAATAATAATAATAAACGTAGTATTTATATAGCGCAGTTTTGTGATATTTCACTTCAAGTGCGCTTAATTATAATAAACTTAAAATTAATCCTATAGTGTTCCTTACGAGTCCTTACAAAATACAAAATTGATTAAATAATGTGAAACAAAGAATATACAGTATATACAAAGCAATTCCTAAAGAACAATATTAACAAAAAGAATCATTAAAACTAAATTATAATAAAGAATAAGGGGCAGTTTACGTTTAGAAATAATAACAGAGTGCACATAAAACTGTAGTAAGGAGGTAATCGAAACCAAACAATTACCAGAAACTTGAGGAACATGGCTTGAAGACGAAATAATTCTCATAATTCTTAATTTGGGAGGCGGGTATGGGTACCGCCGCCCGCGGAACCATTTATTTGATAATCAACACCTCTGACATAGGTCACCCCAAGTGGTTCGCAACGTTTGGTGAATTAGCAGGGGTAACCGGCTTCGTGGGGTGATATTTGTCCCGGTCTTGTTGTCGGATGCGTCTGCTACCAATTGAGTGGCAGGCCAGATCGGGAGAGACCGGTTGAGGGAGACCTTTTGACTTTTCCAGTAGGCTCTCTCGGAACATTACCTTGCACCACAGTGAGAGGAATGTAACCATTCGTCAATTCAGAATTCAGGATCTCTCTTCTTACCGGGACTCGATCTTCTTGTCTTTTCATTATTTTATTTTCTTTGTAGGGACACACCTTTAGTTTATACTCTTCTAAAGGGGTAGGTATTCGCAATAATTTGCATGTTTAATGCGTTTGTTTTTTATTTACATGTTTCAGCTAAAGGGTTGCTTCAGCAGATAACTTCGGAATTACAATGCTCAGTTTTGCATAGCCAAAATCCTTATCTCCATTGTTGACTGAGCGTCCCAAAGCAACGATAAATTTATGCAATTATGTAAAGCCATCTTTTGTGGAAGGAAGATTTCCATATACAGATAGATTGAAGTTGTTATTAATTATATTGGGAAGGTAATGTTTACTTTTCGACTTTCTCACAATCATTGAATATTTTATAAAAAAAACAAGTTATGCACCAGGAAGTTAAGTATTTTTGAAGATGCAATCTGCATACTGGTCTCCCTGAGGTAAGGCAGATAATGATGAATTATGCTTTTGTGGGATTAGGTGGAAGTAGACATGATAAAGTGAACATAAAATTTTTTTTGTGCATTTTTATGGACAATGTTTTTTTTTTTGCGAGGTGCTCCATAACGGTTTTAACAATGTTTTTTTTTACATTTACCTGAGGCGTATGTGTGGTAAAACCATGTACGATCGTGTGAGAAATGTGGAGATCCGCAAAGAATGCAAGGCTGATGTAAGCGTGATGAGTAAGTTTAAGAAAGGGACGCTCAGATGGTTTGGGGCATTTAGAGCGAATGAACGAGGAAAGGAGTATAAGGAGAATATAAGACGCAAATGTGAATGGAAGAAGAAGTCGGGGACGCCCGAGGAAGACATGGCACGACCAAGTGAATCAGATGCTTGAGTGGGGCCATGTGAAGAGTCGGAATAATAGAAGAGCATGTATGAGACGATGTATGAATGTGAACGAGGCAAGGAGTGTGTGCCAAGATCGAGTTGTTTGGCGGTCCGTCCTCTCTGCCTACCCCTGCGGGGAAATGGCGTGATGGTTAGTTAGTTAGTTAGACTGGATAATAAACAGTAAGATATGGAGAGAATATATAACATGCAAGTGGATGAAAAAAATAGTTTGGAACTAATAAAAACAATAAAAACTAATAAAACTCCATCTCCAAGTAACACATAAGACCTTTTTTGGCTTGAATTAATATAAATATACGCATATATAATATATATTATTAAAATAATAGATAATACATATAATCAACAAACAAGTCCTGCAAAGCCAATTGAATTGGCTTGCCAACAGGTGCTTATATTTTAGTTACATATACATTTTTAAAATTTAAAATTTACATCTTATATCTACAGATTCAACATTTTTTCATACATATCAATATAAATATTTTTTTCCGATAGCCAATTTTTCAGCATATATTTAACCTTATTCATAGAATTACATTGCTTTAAAGTGTCAGAAAATAAATTAAATATCTTCGGTATGATGTATTCAAACGTTCTCTGTCCGTACTTATTGTTAAATTTCGGAACTATTAATCCGTCGTTGCGCGTGAATCTAGTGCTGTATTTATGTTCTAATTTCTCTTTGTTAACTTTGTATATTTTATATCTCTGTATTTTATGTTTAAGCTGTTTGTCTCTTACAAAAAATAAACTTCCCTAAAAGTCATTAGTCCGATCATAGAAGAGTAAGGTAGAAGACGATGTATGAATGTAGCTGAATCAAAATGTGAGTTTATATTTTCCTAGAGTTCTAAAAATACTTAATTTTTTTTTACTTTTTTACATGCGCGCTCCACACAGGAGGCCCTGAGGAAAATAATTTCCTTCACGGCCTATGTCATTTTTGGGGATGCTGTGTGGAGGGTTTTTTAAGGAAAGGAAGGAGAGGAAGTTCTGGGAAGGAAGAGGGTTTAAGGGTGTGTAGGAATTCGGGGTTCAGTATGTCCCGATCATCCGCCTCCAAGACCTAGACAAACCTCACCCCATGAACCCAGGCACCCCTGGTAAATCACCAAACGTAGCGAACCACTTGGGGTGACCTATGGCGGAGGTGTTGGTTATCCAATAAAGGTTACCGGGGCGGCGGTACCCATTCCCGCCTCCCAAATTAAATAATCAATTAATCTTATTACTTTTTACGTTACACAGGACAAAGAAAACCCTGAGGAAAATAATTTCCCTCAGAGCCTAGTCATTTTTGGGGATGCTGTAAGGAGGGTCCTTTTAAGGAAATGAAGGAGAGGAAATTCTGGGAAGGAAAAATGTATGAGGGATGGGTAGGAATCTATGGTTCAGTGTGCTCAAGTCATTCGCTGTCATGACAAACCTCACCCCATGAAGCCGGGCACCCCTGCTGAATCACTAAAATATTTTTTCCCGGGGCGGCGGTACCCATTCATGTCTACCAAATTAATTGTGCGAATGCTTCCACAAAGGTAATAAAAATATTAAAAACGCTTGTGGGTCTGTGATTGAAACTCTGGTTTAATGAAATTTTAAAGTGTCTTTTTCAAGATTTGTACTGATGTTGTCAAGTACTCAGACAAGCGATAAAGTACCTACGTATCTTCAACAAACCATTCAATTTACTTTCCTACTTATTTAACTTTCTCATAATTGTGGTTCGGATCGCGCTTTAGTTCACAATTGTATACGTAACAAAGTACAAAGTACCAAAATAATAAAGTACAGGAATTTTAACAAGATTGAGAATAACTTAATAATATGTGTGAATGAAGCAAAGAGTACCAGACAGAACTGTGTGGCGGTCTGTCCTCTCTGCCTACCCCGTTAGATACATAGTTAGTTTGTTTAATATCCTCTTCGGCATCTTAAATATATTTATATTTTGGACGTGTTAACTGAAGTTTAAACACACTGTAATTTATTCAAATAGATTACGTGAAATGGCTTACAAAGTGTTGCAAAAAAAAGTTTTGCGTAGTATTTAAGACCTTCCTTTGTAAAACAGTAACACCCAAGCATCAAATCGTCAACGTTAATACTAATTTCGGGTGTCTGTGCGTCCTGCGTAAATGCGATGCGATGAACTCAAATTCGTTTCGAATTTTAGCAAAATTTAACTATTTTTAATCATTAAAAATACTTACATCGGCTGCGGGCTTTGTCTGTCTGTCTGTATAACTCTGGTTCAATGATTTCGGATTTGCTTTGAATTCCGGCGGAATTTTTAAAATTGGAACCGATTGTGTGAAGGATACTGACAATCGATAAAGCACCTACCTATAATATAATATTTAAAAGATTTTTTTTTTCATTTCACGCAATGGAGGCCCTGAGAAAAATAATTCCCCTCAGGGTCTATGATATCAGATGACGTGTGGAGGGCCTTTTGAGTAAAGGAAAAAGGTATGAGGGGCGGGTAGGAAACTGGGAGTGATGGAAGTATAAATCCATCCCTTCCACTGGGATGCAAGGTCTTCTGAGAGTCCTGCTGGAGAGGTCGAAAGACCTCCCGTAACTAGTCTCTCCCGATTCGGCCAAGACCCGGACAAACCTCTTCCAATGAACTCGGGCACCCCTGCAAAGTCACCAAACGTAGCGTACCACTTGGGATGACCTGTAGCAGAGTTGTAGTTATCTAATTAATGGTTCCCGGAGCGACTATGCCCATATCCGCATCCCAAATTGTGTCATTTTCAAAAATTGAAATGCTTGGTCAAGAATTCGAACAATCCAGTATATAATTTTAAAATATATCGCACCGATAAGAAAAACTATAAATACAATAAGGCTCGTATAATAAATAATATATAAGTAATAAATTAGCAAATTCCACACCTTCAAGACTAGCGATTATTTACTTGTACAGTTCATTAGCAGTCAATACTTGAAAGCAATATTAAAATTCATTAACCATTCAATATATTCCAGTTTACAAGGCATAACTTGTTGTTAATTTATGCCCTCGAATACACGGACTAGAATTCTTTGAAGCGGTGGTTTATTACTTTTTCTATACGATTTGTTAATCATGTTTGTCTTTCGCATTAATGTATAGCTATGGTTATAGTTAAATTAATTGGTTGTGAAAAAAATCGACGAGTTTTGATCCATTTTGGCTTTGCATTAACATCCAAATAAAAGGAATATTCTGAACGCATCCAAAAAGTAAAAATTGATTTTGAATGGTGATGACTGATGACATACGCTTTCAAATTGTATATGTAATTCGAAAAAAAAAATTAAATACAATAATTTTGAATGCAAACTTAAAGTTTTAAAAAATGGTTCACATTACTGTTTTTCTAAATAAAATTACTGACTTTTATGTATTTTATTAGGTAAAGGTATATATATATATATAAATAAAAAAGAATCGCCGAAATGTATGTACGCGCATAACTTCCAAACAACTGCACCAAATTGGAAAACTCTTTTTTTGTGTTCGTTATTGTCAGGACAAGGTTTGTATAAAAATACCGGTTGCTCTGACATTATGAAATTTGTATTAAAAAAATGCAATAGGTGGCACGCGAGCTGTTTGAAAACTGAATGTACCGGCTGAATGTGTGGAATGCGGAAGGGGGGAGGGGAACTCGGGTAGGTGTTTCGCGGTAGGGGGGAAGGGTAACCTGGGAGAGGGGAGGGGAACTCTAGAGAGGGAGGCGGGAGAGGAAGGGGAGGCGGAAGGGGAACGGGACGAATGGGAAAGGACACGCAGGAAGAAATAATTTCTTTATTAAATGGCGTAGCAACGAATGCCGGGTACCAGCTAGTGTGTAATAAACGTTATCGTCAACTCTTTTTTTGTGGATTTATTAAAAATATATATATATATACATATACGACCGTATCGTATATATATATATATATATATATATATATATATATATATATATATATATATATATATACGACCGCCGTAGTCCAGTGGGTAAGACTCTTGACTCACAATCCGGAGGTCGCGGGTTCGAACCCGGCATGCGGAAATAAATTTTATTTGATGAATTTGTGTTATTTCACAATTAATTCATTTAAAATAATATATAGTATATTTGCGGCGTGTTCCAGAGTGGAAGATACTATCAGTATCGCCCTGGTGTAAGACCACCATTCAGAATTGAAACGTTGCTTGAAAATGGCTTTAGCCGTGTTTAGTGACCAGATCTGAATAGCCAGGTACTTCCCAACCTTCCTCTTCCCCACCTCCTTCCCCTCCCCACTAGCTTAAGCCTCACAACATACCCCAATTGGGGATGCCATAGTCTCACTGGCTCCAGACGGGAGCAGTTGAGATTCTTGTAAAAAAAATTCACTGTAAAAAAAAAAATATATATATATATTTTTTTTTTCAAATTGCGGCAGGAAACTTTGGCATCATAAAGGTGTACATTTTAAAAATTATTAAAATGTATGTATGGTTAAATTTTAGATTAAATATAAAGCGTTGTGTTTTCTCTTTCTGAAATCGTATTTCTAACCATTATAGTAAGAGAGACGACGATTTCTATGAGACCCGTAAGAGTTGTTCTGAAAACGGAACGTTTACGTATAAGTCTCTTATATGAATTATTAAGTGCCAGTAGCTTCACAGAACTTGAAGTTTTAAAAATAATACATTTTAATATATCATTACGGAAGAAGATGCTACTAAAAATCTAAACGATAATATGAAAAATGTACAGACACAGAACGCCTTATCAATTCGGCTACTGATACCTTTTATTTTTAAGTAGTTTTGGTCAATTTCATATTTAAAATTTCAGAATTAGCAATATTATCTTTAGCGACTAATTTTTCCCATTTATTAGCAGCTACCTTTTTAATTAGAAACATTTGTCCGAAGAACTGGTTTGTAACCTGGATAGTGTCTCAGATAAATATATCCGATTTTATATTTACATGCATTTTCTTAATGAATAATAATATATTCACTTTGAAAAACTGATGAAAAGGGTTGATGTACGTATAAGCGTAACGAAGTTCCACAAGGTTCCATATTAGGACCTACACTATATATAATTTATGTAACCATAATGAAAAAACTTTTCTCTTTTGTGAAACATTTTGTATTCGCAGATGATACGGCATTGGTCATATCACATAAATATCTAAAAATTGCAATTGAACTCATGCAAATTGACTTTAATCAACTCTGTAAATGGTCACATGATGCAGGACTATTAATAAATGCTAAAAAAACCAAAGTAATGCATATAAGATCACCTAATGCCAAATTTTAATTTAATCCTAATATTATATCTCATAATTTTAATTGCATTCATAAAAATATTCCAACTAATTGTAAATGTGAAAGCTTAGAATTAGTTTCGGAATACGTGTATTTTGGTGTTACTGTAGATTGTTTTTTTAAATGGGACAAACATATAAAAAAAACCTGTAAAAGACTCAGACCGATTGCTGGCAGAATGAACACATTAAATTTTTTCCTATCAATTGAAACACTTAAAATAATTTATATGTCACTAGCAGAATCTATTATAAGATATGGATTAACAATATGGGGAAATACTTCTATAACCAATCTGAAACAAGTGCAAGTTGTACAAAACGCAATTGTAAAATTATTGGTGGTCCCTAATATTTTCAAACATAGACAAAATAAACCGTTGCTGTTTCAGAGTGCCAAAATTTTACCTGTTAAGGAAATACTTTGCCACAAAATTATCATTCAGAATATATTTACCCCGCAGCATAAAGAGAAATTAGAACATAAATACAGCACTAGATCCACGCATAACGACGGGTTAATAGTTCCGAAATTTAACAATAAGTACGGACAGAGAACGTTTGAATATCATAACGTTTGAAAATCATACCGAAGATATTTAATTTATTACCTGACACTATAAAGCAATGTAATTCTATGAATAAGGTTAAATATATGGTGAAAAATTGGCTATCGGAAAAAAAAGATTTATATTGATTTTGATATGTATGAAAAAATGTTGAATCTGTAGATATAAGATGTAAATTTTAAATTTTAAAAATGTATAAATATGTAACTAAAATATAAGCACCTGTTGACAAGCCGATTCAATTGGCTTAGCAGGACTTGTGTGTTGATTATATTGTGTATTATCTATTATTTCAATAAAAAAATTTTAAAAAAATAATATGAAGAAGGGGGCGCTTAGATGCTTTGGGCATGTTTTTTACGTGAATCTAGAGTCTCAACTGCTCTCAACCGTCTGGAACAAGTGAGATTATGGCATCCCCAATTGGGGTATGATGTGAGGCTGAAGATCCTGAGGAAAAGAAGGAGATGGGGAAGAGGAAGGTAGGGAGAATCTGGCAATTTAGATCTGGTCACTAAATTTTCAAGATTTCAAACAACGTTTCAATTTTGAGTATCGATCGAACACCACGGCGATACTGAAAGTATCTTCCACTCCGGAACGTGCCGCAAATATACTCGTACCTTATATTACAAATAAATCAAGCAAATAAAATGTATGGACTGGATACGAACCCGCGACCTTCGTATAGTCGAGAGCCTTACCCCTCGACCACGGAGACCGTCAGGTAGCTATTGCATCCCAAGCAGATGATCGCGTTTCGATTATTTGCCGTGGCAATTTTTCTTTTTTTTTACTTTTGGTTTTTGGAACGCGTAATTTTTTGTGGGACTTCACTAATATTGCATAGGTACCTACCATAAATCTAGTTTTAAATTTGAACTCTTTGAAAAAAAACTGCATACATATATGTAGTATGAATGGAATGCATTTAAAAATGTTTCCTGGCTACTTACCCGTACAAACAGCATTCACTCCATTGTATTTTGTGGGACAAGACTTCTATGCATAATTTTTTTTATCTTGAGGGTTGTTCGTAACCAGTGCATTAATGCAAATATCTTTTTCTCTCATGGAAGAAAAAATTAGGGTGTCTCAGACACCCCATAGAAAGGGATGATTTGAAAAAAGAATGGGTATTTATTTTGTTTAGAGTGGGCAAATAAAAAATAAAATAAATTAACTTTATTTGCCTAAGGCTCTAGTATGCAAATTTGGGCAATTTGAGAGGAATGGCATGTACACGACTTTCCAATGTTTTTTATATTTTTATTAATAATAATAAATAAAACATAACACAGTACTGACAGTACCTACCTACCGTGTACACAGTTTCCAGAAACTCTTAGTAAAAGCGGTAAACTTGTGAATCTACTTCACAATATTGTAGTCGATTTTGTGTTATAACTATTTTGATTTGAACTCACGTTTTCGAGTAAATCGAGTCCAAAATTAGTATTTTTTCATTGACGTAGTCAAAGCATTTTTGAGATTTTTTAAAATTTTGGAATCGGGTTTACGCGTCGACGTATTTTAAAACGCATTAAACAGCTTTAACCCCCTAGCGTTTTTCTTTTCATCAACTTGTAATTTAAAATTTCCAAAATGTCACTCTTTTGTGAATACAGAGTGTTAAGGGACGTACTTGACTTATTTTAACCAGTGATTCCTGACATTATTTGCAGTAAAAAATGTAAATGAAATTTTTGTCTCCGGTGATATTTTTTATGTTTTTTTTTCTCTCTACAAAAAACAACATCTCTAGGTATTGCATAGTTAGATTCGGGGTTAGGGTTTTGCCTGTTACTCAGCTGAGGCATGTTACGGCATGTGGAAGAATTTTTTTGGTTTGATTTTGAAGAAAACAATTTTGAAAAATAAAAAGAGCAAAATTTCATTAACATTTCAAGTATGTCACGTAACACACTGCACAACAACTGTACGTAATATTTAGATAATTTGTATAGTGTCGTTATTGTGAAACATCATTGGGAATAGGGATGCAAGGTTTTTAAAATATCGATATCGATTTTGATGTATCGATATATCGGTCTAGTAAGCAGATATATCGATATTTCTTCTTTTTTAAAAGCTTGTAGAAATAAAATTTAGTTTTAGTTATATCAAACGTTTATCGATTATGTATGTATATATTTTTTTTTACTTATTTGTGTGAATAATCACAAAGTTTGGATATGTATGTAAAATGTGTTTGTTTTTCAAAAAATTTTTTTTTTTAAATTCCAGTTTTTTGTACCAGCTATCGAACTTAAAAGTAGTAACTTTGACAGTCTATTTCCTTGTAGCCGGTTTCGGCTTTGAGTTATAGTGGCTCCTGCATTTTAAAATAGACGTTCAGAAGGAACACTTGTTGCCATAATTGGTAGAAGACTCATTGCCACTTTAAAAAGATTTGGGATATACACCTTGAATCTCTTACCATGTTTCAAGAATGTTTACTTTTAGAGTATTTACAGGAGCAGAAAAAATATAACGTAAGCTCGTCATCACCGTCAGTTATTTTGTTCTTTTTATTTGCATGTAAGCCAAAGATTTATGGTGCTCTCACCTACCACAGATTAGAGTAGAGAATAGGATAATTTTTTTTAGACAGTAACTTACTGCTGTTAGGTAGCGGAACTCCCAACTTACTTAATTAGTGTACCTGTGCATAATTATTGATTGTGGATGTACCCATGGTTGTAATTACAAATCACCGACAATACAAGTAATGTTTACCCCAGACAGTGTTTTATTGCCGTGACGAGGTACGTACAGTGTTGGCTTTATTTTAGGTATTCTCACTTGTTCCCTCTAGGAGACCTACAACCCTGGTGTAGAGAGATCTCACCAGCTCTGCCGGACCAAACCTGAGCTAGATCTGGTGCAGAAGGTAGGCACTTCCACCCGAGGCGCATGACACTGCCTAAAAAAATAATAAATAGCATTTTACCCGATTTTGTGGGTATTTTAATTTAGGCGGGTTTTTCGATATTTGGATACGATATATTGAGTTTTTAGATATTGATATATCGATATCGGCCTATTGTCGATATCCATAAACATCGATATTTTTAGATATCGATATATCGATATTTATCGGTTTTCGTATATATCGTTGCATCCCTAACTGGGAGTACCTATTATTTATTTGAATTACAGTTATATTGCTTTATAAAAGTTTGGTGCTGAAGTTCTTTGCATTTGAAACTATTTGGGAAGATTCTTATTTCAATTTTCTGTACCCTTACTGATGGTTTCTTCATTTTTCCTCGGCAATCATACTATTTTTTAACCTTCCGTTGTCCACGCCTCTTCAAAATATGAATTAAAGCAAGCATTTACTCGTAGCTTCTTTCTACTATAACTTTAATGTGCAATACATGTGAATCTTTTCTAATTTAACATGGCAATCCGTAAACAATCAAACCATTGTTTGAAATAGCAAGAATAAACGCATTTCTAATTGCTGGCATCGGATCAAAGGCATTATTAATGAAATTTCACTTTTACTGTGGAATTTCGCGTAAACATCGGTTTTTAGCCTCTTTGTTTTGCACTCGTTTTATTTTAATGATTGTTTATTTTGTGTCTAATATCGATATAAATACACGTTACAACATTTAACTTCACGGTTTTTTCTTTATATTGATAGATGATGTACCTTCCAATTCTCTGGTATCTAATTAGATAACGAATAATATTAGTTCAACAGTTGTAATTAATAAGGAACTCTAGTCCATTTTTTGTTTTTTTTTTTAATGAATAACCTTCTAACTTAAATAACTGCATTTTATTTTTTATTTTTAGAGTTAGTTTAAATAGTTAAAATAATTGTCAAAGTTTTAATTTTTCAAGATCCCCTGAAAACCACCGTATGTATAGTGAATCGTGTGACGTCATCTCTCACTACGTATAAGGTATTTTTATTTTCAACAGGTGTTCATTTTGTATGACAGTTATTTGAAAGAAAGTTTTGATATTATTCGATAAGTTGAAACATTATTTAGGTGGAATTATTTATTTATTATATTATACTGTTATATTTTTCAATATTCAAATATATTGTCATGTGGTTGTAATAATCCAAAAACCTTCGTGAGGGTGGAAAGAAGGTATTTTGAAAGTTTCAAACATTTGCCATGCTTATATAGTAATACAGTAATGCATAAACAACTCACGACGTACAAACATATATTGATTTATATATATAATATAGATTTTCACTTAATTATAATTAATTTTTAACATTCGTATTTATAAATCTCTCTTTCAAACTATCTTCTACTTCTTTTTGTACGCTTAGTGAGTAACTTTTATATACTTTAACTTAAATATCTAGTACGGATGTGAGCTAATTTATCTACTTTTGCTTTAAATTATAAGATATAGGCCATTAAAGATTTTAGTATTTCATGATTTTAGTGGCAAATTTGGAAATTATTTGTGAGTAAATGAAAAACATAAAAAAAAGATTTTACTACCTTTATTTTATTAATATGATGAAAAATAAAATAAAAAATAAAACATCTTTAAAAATGCACTTTTTGGGTAGGAATTTTAATATACGAATAGCAAATGTTCCGCCGTGAATATGTAATTTGTATTTTAAATTTACACCCATCATAACGATTTTTTAAATTTTTTATTTATTTTATGTTTCATCATATTTTTATGATAAATATACTAAAATTATTTTTTTATTGTTTTTAATTTACTCACAAATAATTGCCTCCAAAATCATTAAACATTATTTTTTAATATCATCATCTCATAATTTAAAGCAAAAATAAATAAAGTAGCTTACATTAGTACTAGATATTTGATATACCTTTTGATTACAAAAATAATTTTTCAGTTTGGTTGGGTATTTTGATCTCAAATCCAAAACTAATATTTGTGTGAAACGGGCCGAAATGACAGCGCATACGTTCCTCTTAAGTAATTAACGACGTTGGAGACAAAATGATGGTTTTTTTACACTACGAGTTACTCGATTTGTTGGTTATTATTTCGTGTTGCACTTCCTTCTTTAGCCAACGTTTCGGACTGCATTACAGTATGCATCATCAGGATAGATGTTTATCTACAGATCGTGTGTGATTATTTATGTGGAAGTGATACCGTGTTACGCGTGTTAAACCTCAGTATTTCAGTTTAATATAAATTTGAGAACATAAAAAATAACCGTCAAGTACCGGATACCAAGAACTATTAAGATTAGGCCTAACGCGAAGTCTCTATCAATATTAATGAGGTTTTTGTGGATTTCAATTGCCTCAATAATTTGCCGTTTTGGGTCTTCTCAGTATTTCAGGAACAATTCCAAAGTAATGGCCGATTTCAGTCAGGTGCTCGGCAATATTTCTCTCTTGGATATTCAATTCCTAATAATATGTTGTTATTTAATTTACGCAACAAGTAGGAACCTTTAAATACAGAATAAATTCAATTACAAAACAATTATACAGTGTAATAATAAGTTCTTTCTGTGTCATTAAAATTTTCTGCGACTTCTGCGTATTATAATTGTTTTTAACCAAAGTATCTAAAGTACTATTTGTTTCTGTTTATAAACGAAATAAAAATAAAATATAATAAATGTAATATTGGTTACCTAAGCAGCGTATGCGTGGTACGAGGGCAAATATTCTAAGACATTCTTTATTTTTTTATCGTATTTTTGAAACCCAGGCGATTTTTTGAAAAATTCAATCCGAAAAATCAGACCATTTTTTATAAACCGGAAAGACGGGACATAATTTTATGGGTGCGAAAAAACGATAATTACGTAGCCAAAAATCATTGTAAAAAAGATAACGTTTTCCACAAGAATGGTACAGGAGAATTATGAGACATACCAAAAATATTACATCTCATAAATATTTTTTTCCTTGATCCATCTTATTGATCATAAATCATTATAATGTTCAACGTCTATATTACTAAATCCAATGTAATATGCTTGTACTTGAATGTTATAATAATAATAAGAATATTATAAAATTTGATTTTGTTAAAATCAGCGCCATTACCATTACACCTCTAAAACACGTACGGACAGCATAAAATGTACGGGGTTCTCTTCATAACATCTGTCAAAAAGTCAAACCAAACGATAAGTTCGCAGAGAACAAACAATAAATGTAGTGAACGTTAAATGTCAAATTCAAAAATTCGCCTGAAATCAAAGGGAAACCAAAAAAAAAATCAGTGTGGAATTTTACTAAATTAATAGGAACATTTTCGGAGACGGGATATTTTCATGTAGTGGCGTCACGAGCCCAAATAATGGATTTATTTATTTAAAAAAAAACTGTACATTTGAAAAAAAATTTACTAACATTTTTGTAATCTTCGTAAAAATATCTAAGTTATACTTTTCCAAGTCGTTATGAAATCCATGCAAGTGGCCTATTGTCGCATTGAAAGATATTTTTAGTTCGTGTGTCTCTACAAAGAAAAATATATCAATTGTGGCATAATTTTGAAGACTTTATGGCAAAATAATCTGTTTTGTTTATGAATTATATGTGAAATTGTATGATTTCATTTGGGGTGGGTATATTTAGAGGCTTAAGAAAGTGTTGGGAGAGGGAGGGGAGATGGGAACTTTGGAGAGTACCAGGCTATTCAGTTCTGCACTAAACGTAGCTAAAGACACACTTTACCAAAATCTTCGCTAACACATCTGCCCTGAAGATGGACACTGTAATGCTGTCCAAAATGTCGCGTCGGATAAAGGAAGAGGTAGCCTAACACAGCATAATTCCCAAAAATAAATCATCATAACACATAGGAACAATTTCTACAAACAAAATATTAATTCGGGTAATCGCCGCGATCGAAACGAGCTTCGACCTCGGTCTGTCCAACTGCGTTGCATCAGAAATAACATAAGGAATTGATGCACCCCTTTCAGTATGCAATAAAATGCATTTCATTATAATGCAAATAAAATGCAGTCATTCGAACTGCACACGCAACATCTCCACAGTCTAGAGGTTATTAACCTAAATAGATCCTGAGAAAAATTCTCCAACGAGGATATGAATTAATTAATTATAATGTTCATTTCAAGAAATTCATTTTATCCGGGAAAGGACTGTGATCATTATTTTATTTTGCCATTTCAAAATTTAATTTGCATAATCGTGTGGACTTTATATCGCGTGTATTAACTAATAAGGTTGATAATTGTTTTTATTATAAGTGTAGAGAATGCTAAAAATTGATGAACGAATTCTTTCTTTGTTGTCCTATTGAAACACCAATAGATAATTACATAGCCTGAAATGATTTCAGTCGGGTTTGGCATCAGATCTGAATAATCAGGTACTCCCCCCCCCTTTCCTCGTCTTCACCTCCTTCCCGTAATACTTGGATGATTTGAGCCGTTTTTGTGAAAAATCCCATCCCCACTGCCTTCAACTAGCATAAAATCTTCCATTTGGGATGCCATTGTCCCAATGGCTCCGGACAGTGGGGAGCAGTTGGAACTCTGGTGCGGTATTCAGAACTAACCATGTATCGCAGATGCGATATGTGCGGTATTCACAAACATTAAATTTATTAAATAAAATAAATCACAGCTGGAAATTACAAATTAGCAAAGATATTCAAATACAGAAGAGATATGCTATGGTGTCCGCGCAACTGTCGCCGGACTACGCGCTAATTAGCGTAGTTTTCATACAAAAAGAATTTGTTCACTTCGTTGATTTTTTGAAAATGTGCATTAATATTGGTTAACAATATACTTTGAATAAGGGAAGAATTCGTTCATTTAGTTTAACGTTCGTTTGGTTTATTCGTTAATTATTTGTTCTTTTAGTTTATTTGTTAATTGGTAAACAATATCGGCGACACCCGGAAGCGCAGACCCACATTGCAAAAACAGCAGATAGCACATCTACTTATATTTCAATATCTTTGAAAATTAGCGTAGACCGTGAAAAATCTCAGGATACTCGTAGAGTAGCAGTGCGCGGGGACCGGATCGGTAGTTTACGGTCGTTAGAAGTTGGAAGCGTTTGGAGCGTTGGAGGTCAAATTGAAGGTAAAAAAGCGGAATTTTCGTTTCGTCTCTCATCAACGGGGACTGTCTGAATTATGTATAAGTCTGTTCTAAATTTGAAAATGGCAATTAAATTAATTTTCTGTTAAACATATTATATTATTTCTACGTCCCTACTTTTTCGATTGTCTGAAATATTCAAACAAATAGGTACTTCCGATTTCAAAATTAAAGTTTAAATCAAAGCAAAAGTTGGAAAACAAAGGCTACCGTCTAACTGTGCCAGTGTCATTTCATTCCTCTTTACAAAATTAATCATTTTATATAGATAATAGTTTTAAAATAGTATTGTAAATTAGTGTAATATAGTTTTTACTTGTATATTTGTTTTCACTGTAAGTATTTGTGTTATATAATTGGTTCTTCGGAGCAGTTAAGGTAAGATTTTTTTTTTTGATTTGTGTGCTGTAGATTTATTCGAAAATGGATAAAGAAAAACCACCTGATCCCCCCGATGATGGTTTGCTATCTGAATCCTCGGGTGTTACAAAAAAAATAATCGCGGTTAATATTCCGGAGGCTTCGGACTTCGTAACGATTACGTCAAAAAAAAGAAAAATTGCTAAACCAGCAGATAATAGAAATGCAACAGATTTTGAACAGATACATCGAAAAACACCCTCCACGCAAAACGACTCCCTTCCAAATAATTCTGTTTTGCAGGATGTAATTCCGTCCACTTCTTCCTCGATTTCAAATTTAAGTCCAGCAAGCCCTTCAACCACACCCGCCCCACTGGTAAACAATACTCCTTCACAAATGTCACGTCTGTATAATAATCTTGATAGACCACCTTACATTACACACGTGACTAAAATTTCAAAGGATGAAAAACAATCAAATTTATACGATGTGGACTTTGGACATTTTATGTTTAAAAATAAAATCCACCCTGTCTGGAATGGAGTAAAATCGGTTGGGCGTAACCGTCTTTCTGTTGAATTCAAGACAGCGGCTGAGGCCAATAGCTTTGTAAAATCTGATGTTGCCAAAAAAAACTCGTACAACGTTTTCATACCTACATATCAGGTTACAAAGTTAGGTGTCACAAAAGGGATCCCACCGCACTGGTCGATAGAGGACATCCTGGAAAACATTACTGTTCCTCAAGGTTTCGGAAAAGTTTTAAAAGCGCGTCGTCTAAATTACAGGTTTAATACGGGAAACTCTGTAGAATGGAGACCCTCCCAATCCGTTGTCCTAACATTTGACAGCAAAGACCTTCCACAAAATGTTACTATGTTTAACGTCTCTCTACCAGTAGAGCTCTATGTGTTCCCAACTGTACAATGCTACAAGTGCTGCAGATTTGGACACACGAAGAACCTCTGCAGATCAGAACCCCGTTGCTTCAAGTGCAGTTCGTCCCATAGTGGCGATTCCTGTGATAAAACAGAGGAAAATTATAAATGTTTAAACTGCTCCGGTACCCACATGTCCATCAGCAAAACTTGCCCTGAACTGTCAAGGCAGCGCAATATTAAACACACAATGGCCGAGAAGAGCATCTCTTATGCGGAAGCATCAAGAATGTTTAACAAATCCATTCCATCTTATTCTGAAGTAACTTCCAAAAATTCTAAAAAATCCACCCCTTCTCAACCTTCTTCTTCTTCATTTAGAAAAACTGTTGAAAGGGTCGTGAAACCTAGAGTTCTAACAAAAAAAAATAATGCTAATCACGAATCCCTTCTGTGGTTCCCTAATGGACAAATTCCTTCCAGTTCAAATTTCAATTCTTACCTAAAGTCATCTACTAAAGAACAAAATTATAATATAGACCTTAACTCTACACTAATCACCTCATTTTTACATATTTTACAAACTTTAAATAAAAACAACATTCAAATACCGTCCCACGTTGCTAAACAAATTACTAATATTATCAACTCAACTAGAAATGGCTCCTCTGATGAGGATTCTTCAGTGGAATTGTCATAGTCTTAGAAATAAGACTGAAGAATTTTTAAACACATTACACTCAAACTCAATTGCAGTGGCTGCCATCTCGGAGACGTGGCTGGAACCGGATTCTGATTTCAGAGTCAGGGGATACCACTGTCTTCGAGACGACCGTCAAGATGGAAAGGGCGGCTCCGCTCTTTTCATTAAAAAATCATTACCCTTCTCCCCTGTAGATGTAAAACCAATTGGTTGTCCCTTTCAAGTGACGGCCGCAAAGGTTTTTGACACTACAATAATTTCTTTGTATATATCACCATCTAATAAACCTTCTAAATCAATCCTAAAAGTTATGTTTTCCAAGGTCACTACCCCTTCTCTTGTTCTGGGAGATTTCAATGCCCATCACGGATTATGGGGAGCTCACAATTGTGACAGAATGGGCAGAGATATTGTTGATCTACTAGATGAACTAGACTTTTGTATTATCAATGATGGTTCTCCTACTCGTCTTCAGGTGCCTGGTCAGCGACCCAGCATGGTTGATCTTACTATTTGCAATTCCAACATAGCCGCATCCCTGTTATGGAAGGTTTTGGATGACCCTCATGGGAGTGATCATTACCCCATCCTCATTGAATCCTCAAATATTTATCATTCCAACAAAAATGTCAAGTGCAGTAGTCGAAAACCAAGGTTCTTAACTGCCAGAGCCAACTGGAATGACTATTCAAATCATACAAAGTTCTCTGTGCAAAATCTGCCCTCTCCAACTACAGAAAATGTTGCGGAATGTTACGATTTATTTGTGTCTGCAGTCATTACGGCCGCAGAAAAATTTATCCCCATTAAAACGACACGTAACAAAGGGAAACCTCCCCCAGCTCCTTGGTGGGATATTGAATGCTCAGACGCAGTAGATATGAGGAAAAAATATGCGAAAATTTATTCAACAAATATGAATATGGAGAACTTCCTTCAGTATAAACAAATTGAAGCTAAGACCAAACGTCTTCTAAAAAACAAAAAACGTCAAGGCTGGAAAAAATTTTGCACATCATTATCTCCCGAAGTTCCTCTTTCAGTTGTTTGGAATTCAATTCGCAGGTTTAAGGGTTCTCACGTCCCAACGGTGACTCGACCACTCACTTCAGAGTGGGTGAAGGAATTTGCCGATAAACTAGCTCCTCAAACTGCAAGTAATTTTAATGAAACAGAATTCACATACTCATTTAAAACACGGGGTTGGATGGACACCCACTTCAATTTAACGGAACTTAGGGAGGTCTTAAACGATCTCACAGACTCATCCGCTGGTGTAGATGGAATTCCTTATAGCTTTATTAAAAACTGCGACGTTACCACACTAAACTATTTTCTTTCAATTATAAATCTGATCTTTGACTCCGGCAAAATTCCATCATCCTGGAAAACTCAAATAATTGTTCCCATTCTGAAACCCCAGAAAGACCCTAACTCTGGACTTTCTTACAGACCTATAGCTCTGTCATCTTCCTTAGTTAAAATAGCTGAACATATGATTAAAAGACGTCTAGACTGGTATGCAGAAAATGAGAAAATTCTTCCCAGCTCTCAGTTTGGCTTTCGAAAAAGAAAAAGTACGATCGAAAGTGTGTCCATCCTGACTTCTGATATCCAGTTGGCCCTGGCCGATAATGAATTCCTTGTCGGTGTTTGCCTTGATGTGTGCGGAGCTTTTGACAATGTTTTATTGGATGTTTTATTTCATAAATTATTAAAAATTGGCATCCCTCGTAAGCTTTCCAGTTTTATAATTAACCTCCTTCTTACCAGGAAAATTCAAATCCAGGTGCTGGATTCTCCTCCACTGGAAAGAATAGTAAACAAGGGTTTGCCTCAGGGCTCCGTCCTTAGTCCTATCCTTTTTAATATTTATACCTTTGACCTGCATCGGAGTATGCATCCATCTTGTAAAATACTCCAGTATGCGGATGATCTTTTTATATATATTTCAGGACGAATTATTTCTATTTTGGAGGATGTGATTAACATTTGCATGAAAAACCTTGACACCTGGTTAAAAAATCACGGCTTAGAAATTTCTCCGTCCAAAAGCAATGTTATCGTCTTTTCCAGAAAACGTGTTACTCCGCGTGTAACAGTCCAAATAAATAATTCAATTCTCCCTATGCAGGTACAAATAAGATTCCTTGGGGTAATTTTAGACTCTAAGTTAACATGGAACCCGTATGTTAATTTAATCATTAACAAATGTCAAGCTGGCCTCAACACTTTACGTGCCGTTTCACGGGTCTGGTGGGGAAGTCATCCATTCACCCAAAAACTTTTTTATAACGCATATGTTAGGAGTCATTTGGATTACGCGTCATTCCTCATTGAACCCACTTCTAAAAAGAACCTCGCAAGGTTGGACCGTATTCAATTTCAATGTTTAAGATTGATTATCGGAGCAATGCGTTCTTCCCCAATTAACGCTTTACAAGTGGAGGCTGTGGAGGCTCCTCTTCATTTCAGAAGACAGTTCTTGGCTGACAAGTTTTTATTTAAATGCTTAAGACTCTCTAATCACCCACTGAAAGACAAAATTACTGCACTCACTGCTCAAGTGAAATCACTTCCATATTGGAGGAACAAATCAATCCCTCTTCTTGTTAAAAGCCTCCATACGTACTGTGCGTATAAACCCCTCTTAAATCCATCAGACAGACTTCCTTTATATGCCAACTCCTTTCGTATTCATTTGTGTAAACCAAATATTCTTTTTTCTCTCGGCATAATTAACAATCACGAAGCTCCAACAAAACTTATCCAAATTTTAAATTCGAAATATTCCAACTGGAAAATTATTTACACAGATGGTTCCAAGTCTCCCTTATCAAACCATGTGGGAGCGGCATTCCACTGCCCATCAGATCAAGTCGATAGAAAAATTACACTTCCAAAAGAGGCTTCCGTTTTCACTGCTGAATGTATAGCCATTTTTGAATCCCTCAAATACATTGACGATGTTCACATTGGAAAATTCTTAATTCTCTCCGATTCCCTGAGTGCACTTCAAAAATTAAACTCTTCCCCTTTCCATTACCCAGAAGACGATTTCTGTGTTGGAATTCGCACTTTAATTCAGAAATTAACCGACTCTGGCAAAGAAATCGTCTTGGCTTGGATACCTAGTCACTGCGGTATCCCTGGAAATGAAAAGGCCGATTCATTGGCGAAAGATGCCATTATTTCGGGGGATATTTTATATAAATTTTTAAACACCGATGACATTTTCATAAAATTGAAGGAAAACATGATTTCCACATGGCAGAATCATTGGGAAGAATCTAGTCAATCAAAAGGATATAGCTTTTTCACAATTCAGCCAACGATTCCTTCAAAACCGTGGTTTTCCAGACTTTCTTTTAACAAATTCTCGACATCATCCATTTGCCGCATGCGGATAGGGCATTGCTGCCACAATGTTCACCTGACAAAAATTCATATTAAGAATTCTGCGATGTGTGAATGTCGTCTTGGTGAAGAGGATCTCAATCATATTTTTTTCAGTTGTCCTATAAATAATTCGTACAAAAATTTCTTCCCTCACCTAATCAGTTCGGGTATATTGCCTCCCTACAACATTGCATGCCTGTTATCTTCTGTGAACAAACGCGTGTATAAAGTCTTGGCTAATTTCCTGAATATTAACAGCATCAATTTGTAACTGTAAGTTAAGTTTCATGTATTTATTTATTTATTTTATTTTTTACGCACAATAAATTGTGTCAGCATATCTTTTAATTTCCTTGTTATGTTTAATTAAAATCATCTCTTATTGTAATAATTTTGCGTATTATTATTATTATTATTTGTATAGTATTATTATATAATTTATTTATTTATTAATCATTAACGCCCTTATGGGCTAGGTGATAGTGTAGGTAGGTTAGTGTAGATAGGTTCTTGTTATTAAAACTAAATTAGTTAATATTAACCAAAAATTACACTCACAAAATTACACTCACAAAAGCATTCACTTGACACTGGCCAGAACACTCTTTTGGGGTGAAGAGCCATTAAAAAAAAAAAAAAAAAAAAAAAAGCAAAAGTTCTAAAGATCATTCGGTTGTGCCCCTGTCTGTAACATTAGTTACAGACAGGGGCACAACCGAAATTAGATTTTTTTAATACTGTGCAGGGCCCGCAGATACCTACTGCAAGTGCGCAAGTGCGCCCCACTATGGAATTTGGCAGCCACCTCTGGTCTGGAGCCTCAAAATACCTGAAAAAAACCTTTACTCTGTGCAGAAATGGGCGATCAGTTTTGATATATTTTTTTTTAATATTTAATTTAGTAACTATATACTTAATATTTTTTACATTTTTATATGAAACATGTTAGTTAGATGTATATATAAAATAGAAAATATATTCGTAGTCCTCCTCATTAGGAGATCCTGTGCTGAGGGCGACTATGCTTTGGATAAGTTTTTCAGCGACTTCCATGGTTATTCATTGTTTGGATAAGGTTTTCCAGAAACTAGATTCCCCATATTATCAAAATGGGTTGCATTCTTTAGAGCATATCCATCTGGTAGGTACGCTGTTCTTGTTCTAACGGTATTACAATGGAAGATGTTTAAAGGAACTAGCATCATTGATCCTTTCAGAAACGCATAGTCAAAAGGGCACACAAACACAACATATGTTGTACGGTTGTCACAAGATAATGGGTCGCTTTTACGACTCGTTTTTGAGTTCAACAGCTTGTATGTGGAACGATTTGTCTGCCTCTGTGTTTCGTTCAAGACCCAGGTTCACTCCTTCATCGCCTCAAAAAGTCCCTCCAAACAGCATCCCAAAGATTACATTATTTCCCTCAGGAGTAAATGTAAATATATAAAAATATTTTTTGCACTATATTTTCTTTAATTCTTTTGCCATAGATGCCTAAAGATGGGACGTAATATTTATATCTTCTGAGATGTTCCTAAACTGTCAACTAGTATTTTCAAGGCCTGAGAATATTTATTAAGTTAGAGATAAGTTATTATATCATAGTCGCCGGTTGGTAGACTGATTTATGATTTCTAAAAACTGCCATTCATCATTATTTTGTGTTGGCTTCTCTGGGTTCTGGGTAAATTGAATTATTTATTATGATGGTATAAAATTATACATACATATTATACGAAATTCAGTTTCGACGACATGTTTATTTTTTTTAATTCAATGGTTAAATTTGTGAATATTTATTATCTATTTTAATTTATATCTTCATTTTTTTATAATTTAATAGATGTGCAAAGGCGTCTTGGATTCCATTTTTGACTACTTCGATGACGTATGAATGTGAATGAAGCAATGAAGAGACAATTGAAGTCAGAGATGTATGACGGTCTTCTCTGCCTAAATATAAGTTTGTTTGTTTGATACATAATAACCGTATATTTTGGTGAGATACTTTTAAATAACCAACTAGCTGACCCGGCCACGCGTTGCTGTGGCTAACTAAACACAATGCCATCTACTGGATGGTTATCCAACCTTTCTAACCACCGCCATCTTTGAGTTTATCGCGAACAGAGAGATAGACAGACAGACGCCGCGGAGGACTTCAATTTATAATACGTAGAGATAGATGGTGCGAAAGATTATAATAATGTGCATGAAATGCTTGAGGTAACTAACTAACGATTGATAAGGATTAATACTGTATCAGTCTAAATAACTTTCCAATTAACGCATTGTTCGTGACCATTTTTATAGAAGATAGAGATGGGTATAGTAAGCTATCCGTAAGAGATAGATATATGCCATCGCAGACTTTTTTGTAGATCTATAAAAGAGGAATATCCCACCATGCATTGTTTTGTTATATCTCAAAGGGATTAGGCAGTGTTTTCGATGAAAGCTCCCAGGCGGCTTGACTTTTTCCGACGCTTTTAACGACGTTTCAACTAATTTACACAAATTCTTGACAAATTATATAATAATAATAATAATAATATTTGGATGATTTATATAGCGCCGTTTTTGTGAAAAATCACCTCAAGGGCGCTGTACAAACTTATAATACATTTCTAAAATCTAAAAACTACAAGCTAGGCAAACAATTATAAGCAACTTATGGCTAAAAATTGCATACATCGGTTCATTGATCACCGATACGAAAATATGTGTACAATATTTTGACCAATGAACGCGATGCTGCCTAAAATTTAATGAAAACAGGACCATACTTACCTGGGAGGTCGCTTGAATATACCTAAACCTTCCTCACGAATCACTATCTATTGGTGAAAACCGCCTGAAAACCCGTTCAGTAGTTTTTGAGTTTATTGCGAACAGACAGATGACGCAGTGGACTTTCATTTATAATATGTAGAGATTTATTTATAAGAAACAAACAGCTTTTACATAATACAGTGATAAATATACAAGTGAACTGAAGCCACAGAAATTTCTTGTGCTAAAGTACATCGAAAATGAAGTTTTAATATCTTAAAATTAATTTTGGGTTATTGGAAGGGGAGAGGAAGAGGAATATAGGAAAAGGATAGGAGATGCTCCCGATACATTCTATAGATACTCTCAAATTAATAATCGGTCGTACGCATTACTTCATATCGATATTTCTTTAGGTTTATAATAATAATATTTGGATGATTTATATAGCGCCGTTTTTGTGTAAAATCACCTCAAGGGCGCTGTACAAACTTATAACACATTTCTAAAATCTAAAAAACTACAAGCTAGGCAAACAATAATAAACAACTTATGGCTAAAAATTGCATACACCGGTTCATTGATCACCGATACGAAAATATATGTACAATATTTTGACCAATGAACGCGATGCTGCCTAAAATTTAATGAAAACAGGACCATACTTACCTGGGAGGTCGCTTGAAATTAACACTGTATATTGTCCATTTAAAGAAATTTAGATAGAGTTCGCACGCAGAGGACATTATTGTGAACACATGTTATTTAATCCTGAAAAATATTTTAATATAAATATGTAATGTATTCTTTGATGAGTGTGTTTTGGAAAGTAAAAGCAACATGTAAAGGTGGGTGGTGCAGTAGTACCTATAAGGATTTGATCTTTCTAAATGTGATTCGTCAAGAGACAGATTGATGTGTAAGGAATCGAGTAATTTTAATTCAGCAAGAAAAGTGTGATTAAGACATATCATAGACAATTCAAGTATGATACTCTCAAATAGGTATATTTGAAATTACGGGTATGAGAGCCCAAAAAGGAAGGTTTTTAGTTTGGACGTAAACTCTGTTGGGCTTGTTATGCATCTTAATTCCGGAGGAAGTCTATTCCAAGCCTTAGGCCCAGATACTCCGAAAGCACGATCTCCAAACATAGTATTTGGCTTTCGTTTAGGTTCTATTAGTCTGCCTACTAAAAATGTCAATTGACAATGAAGTATTTATCTTATTATTATTTTTAATTTATAAACTAACATTTAGACAAGATTTTTATGCATAGCACAAAGGGTAACAATTATTATAAGCAATAATTATCAGCCTGAAACACTCATCAACATTGAAAAATCTTCCGAGAAAAGATACTTGCCGCCAACGGGACTTGACCCGTGTCCTTCTGATTGCCGGTCAGCTGCTCTTGACCACTGAGCTATGGGGGCTTATCAAATACCCTCCAAATAATTCAAAATATACTAGTGTTTCATTCAACAATTACTGCTTATTATATTTTTTCCACCTGAAAACAACCAACTTTATTTTTGCGAGAGAGACACTGTTAGTGTTAAATCCCTCGCTAGGTTGCATCGAGACAAATTATGTCTTAATTTATTGGGGAAATACTTAAACTTGTCAAATATTAATTATTATTTTTAATTAAATATTGAATCATTTGGACCGGTATAAGATAAGCCGCCATAGCTCAATTGGGAGAGCAGCTAACCGGCAATCAGAAGGGCATGGGTTCAAGTCCCGTTGGCGTCATGTATCTTTTCTCGGAAGATTTTTCAATGTGGAGTGTTGAGTGTTTCAGGCTGATAATTATTGCTTATAATAATTGTTAAGTATTTATCTATTTAACTGTCCAAAGAATGGAATCAAGTGAAGTTTTTAATATTTTTTCGATGGTAAAACATTATTAAACTCTGGCGAAACCAGGTATTAACAACAAAGAACAAGTACTCTATGAGTTAAAAAGTTCAACCACATAATTTAAAAAATACCCACACACTTTATATTAACAGGAAAATCACCGTCAAGTTTAACGACTTAATTTTGTTGGTGATTTGTCTATCAATCTATAAAGGAATACCTATAACATTCTTCGTCCAACAATGCCTAATCGAATGCCATTAAAGGAACCTGATTGGTGCCTACGTAAGTGCGCAGAAGAGTGCGTAATTATAGGTTTCCTTCTATGTCCGATTGATTTAAACCTATGTCCATGTACAATTTTTTTACTTCGGAAATACAGTTAGATTCTTTGCTTAGTTAAATGCTTATCCAAGCACTTATGCAGGTCCCATATAGGTAGGAAACAAATTGGTAATAGAATTAAGTTCTAGATTAGTTTTTAAATTCTTGGAACACCGTCATCAGTCATTACGGAATTATTATCCATCAGCGAAACGCAAAAAAAATTCGATCGTAAATTTGATGAAAAATTGCTAAAATTGATTTCAATGGAGCAATAAATATTATTGTAAAAAAGGGGTGCATCAATTACTTTTTGATGAAAAAAGAAGCCAAATTTAAAACCTGAAGTCAGGTAGATAGATACCTACTGTTTATATGATAAACAAATACCAGCGTTTCTCAAACTTACGCGGATCCAAATGATCTCAAACACTCCCGGATCTAATAAATTTACTTCTCCATTTGCAACTTTGAAAGTTGTTTTCTAAAATAAGAACATAATTTATGGAAATTTGTTTAACCCTAGCCCATTTAATCACAAGAGACCACATTTGTTCCAGCTCACATAGGTCTTATAGAGATCCTGGTGTCTCCCTTACTATTTATGGTGAGAATTATGATCTAAACGGTATTAGAAAGAGAAAACATCACGCTTTACATTCAAATGTTAACCTTAATGTAATTAAAATGTATCTAGGTACACCTTTATGAAACCAAAGTTTAAAAAAAAAAATGAAACTTTGTGAATTTTTAGAGATTTTGTTTTACATGAAACGACAAAAGAGTGAGATAACAATAACGTTTTGTAATTCATTTGACTACTAAAATACGTGTGTTTTATTTTTTTCGTTATCAGTAATTTTAATTAGAAAAAAGGTAAGGTGAGCTATTTTTAAGGTATTGCATTCAAAAATTTTATTTTTAAAATTACATGGTTATTTCTAATATTTAAATTGGAAAGCGTATTTCATCATCACCTTTCTAAAACAGCTTACAGTTTTCGGATACGTTCACAAATATTCCATATATTTGGATTACATACTGACGAAATACCTACGCCCGAATTTTAAAAGGGCTAAAAGACTAATTATATTTTTGTTTTACCTAAAGACTAATCATTTCTCAATTTGACTAACTCCCCACAGAAGGCCAAGGGTATAATTTACTTTATTTTTTTTTATTTTGCAGAAACAAACAGTACATTATTACATAGTGGAAAATAGTAACAAAGTTATAGAATTAATACAATAATTGGTACCAATGACATGTCGCTGTTATCTACTTATATTTTTGTGAGATAAATAATACAATATACCTAAATTAAGTTAGTAACTTATTAAAGGAGAGGGGTGTGTGAGAGTATTGTATGTGTGTAAATGCGTGTGAGGGTGTGTGGATGTGTGTTTTATGTGTGCGAATTCAGTGTGCTAAAAATGTTTTTCTTAAATAGAGGGAGGGAATCAAAAAGTATATCGGTATTTGTGGTTTTTTGAATTGAGTTGAAACTGGAGGAAGGATGCGGGAAATAGGGGAGTTGGCTGCAGCGTTCGTATTATTACTGGTTGTGTAAAAAAGGTTGGTGTGGCGAGTTCTTTTAGATGGGATGATAAAATTTATTTGGGATAGAAGTTCTGGGCAGTCTATTTCGCTATGTATTATTTTATGGAGAAATGTCATGTCAGCTACCGTTCGCCTGGATTTCAGGGATTGGAGAGTGCAGATGTAATTATTGTTGTATTTATAACCGAGATACTTAAAAAAATTATTTTGTATGCGCTCTATGTTGTTGACGTATTGGGTGTATTTGGGATTCCAGACAGGCGATGCAAATTCCAGTGTACTTCTGACTAGTGAGGAGTAAAGCATTACTAGAGTATGTGGATTTCTAAATAATTTACTCAGACGTAGTATAAAACCCAACATTTTGTAAGATCTATCAGTGATTGAATCAATGTGCGTTTTAAATAGAAGTTTACTATCTAAATAGACTCCAAGGTCCTTACATTCATTTTTTGAGATCACGGGTTTATCGCAGAGTGAATATGAAAAGTTAATTAGATGCTTGTTTCTAGTAAAGGACATAGTGTGGCATTTAGAAACATTGAGGTCTAAATAATTAGCTGTGCAATAGTTGCAGAGCCTATCTAAGTCACTTTGTAGCTCTATATTACTCTTATAATTTACTCAAGGGCCTATGCCATCTTTCAGGTCTTGAAGAGATCCATCTTGTCGGAGGGAGGAAACACAGAAGCCGGCAAATCATTCCCAAACTGAACTCAAGAACGAGTCGTAGACGCGACCCGTTCTAACGTGACAAATATCCACAGGATGCACTTAACCTGGTAGGTTAAGTGTAGGCACCCGGTGTTGGTTTTCCGACTATGCACCTGTGCCGAGGGGATCAATGACGCTAGTTCCTCGGAGCTTCTACCGTAATACTAGTGGAACAAGGATAGCATCCCTACCTGACGTCTGTGCTCTAAAGTTCTAACGATTTAGTTAAGATAGGGGAATCTATTAAACGGACCGACCGTTTCTGCAAAAAGGTTTTTTCAAGTATTTTTGGACTCCAGACCAGAGGTAGCTACCAAATTTAACCGTGGGGCGCACTTGCGATTTATACAGGGTCAGCAGTTGTGTATGTACCATTAAATTGTCTGAACAGCTCTTAGAGGCTAACTTGACTCTGGCTTCGATGGTTCCTTGTGTCTGAGCCGGTCTCTTAAATTTACACCAAGCATATCAATGGAAAGCCTGTTGGGAAGATCCGTTGAAGGAGACTAGATTATCAATTCGATTCCTTTTAGTCGTAATCAGACATGATTGGGTCCGCGAGGCATTAAAATTCTACTAGGTTATTCTTACCCCTAGATATTTTGCACCCAACAAATCCCAACTCTCTCATGTGGAAACCAAAATTTCGAAACGGTATTAAGATTCACATACCTAGGCTCCCTGATAACAAATAATGACAATAATTCCACAGAGGAGATCTAGAAGCGCATAGTGAACGCAAATCGCTGTTATTTCCGCCTACAAAACCAATTAAAGTCCAGACTGCTGTCCAGAAACACGAAGATATTAGTGTACAAAACACTTATCATACCAGTACTTATGTACGCAGCTGAGACTTGGGTACTAACTAACAGGAATGAGCGAGCACTGGACGTTTTTGAAAGAAACATTTTGAGTCGCATCTTCGGACCGGTTCTAGAAAATGGATTTTGGCGCAGACGTTATAACAATGAGCTCTATACTTTGTTTAAGGAGCTAAACGTCGCAAAACTCCTCCACCTCCACCAAAGTCCTTGCTGAACTCAAGACCAATAGGGCGAAGGAGCCTGGGAAGACCAAGACTAAGATGGAGCGACAACGTCCTCAAAGACATATCTATCTTGGAGCTTCTAAACTGGAGAGAGCTGGCACAAAACCGAGATAAGTGGAGGAAGACTCTTGAGGATGCCAAGACCCACCAGGGGTTGTAGAGCCAATAGTGATGATGATGATGATGAGATATTTTGTATTTAGAAAAGAAAAAAGTTGGTGTAGCTGAAGTAATTCGAAATTTAAATGCCCTTATTTTTTAGCTATTTCTTATATTCCTGACTACTACCGTCCTTACCTTCAAGACCTCCCTCTTTCCCTTGAGGACACCGCTGCCTATCGGTTTTTCCTGTTATCTTATTATTATATTAGTCTACTTACATGATTTCCAAGTGCCCGAAGCCACTGGAAACATTGAATTCCAATCCTAATTGGGTGAAATTGTGAAGCCGAAGGAAGTATTAAAGTGAAGGAGAAACTACCACAGCAATCACCCAATCTTTGGAAAGCACTGATATAACCAGTACCTCCTTGCTTCATCATTAGGAATCACAAAAGCCGCTCACTTCTCTAACATTCGAGCGTCGCTTGAACGGGAATACCACATTAAAGTTGACACGCCGAAAAGTGCGGAAACGAATTCAGGTTATTTGGCACTAATGACCACATTAACCCTTGGCCAGACAGTGGGGTTTTTCTACTGCCAATAATAACAATTCATCAACATCTCGATAACAAAAATATTGGGATATTTTCTGCGTATATTTCAAAAACTTACGTATGCATATCACGTAACGTAACATATGTAGTATTGTCTAATCTAAGATGTACGTTTGTTAATAATAAAGTTCTGTGTAAAATCAATTAACATGAGTGATAGAAATTTACCAAAACCTTTCTTGATTTTTGTCAGCATTGTCTTTTTTACCGCTTTGATTCCGGAAAGAATTCATGTGCCTGTCTTACACATGCATATCTCAGATATCTTTTTGCATTAACTCCACACAGGAGACCCCAAAGAAAATAATTTCCGTCAGGGCCTATGTCTTTACGTCCATCCTTTTTTTTTTTTTACATGAGCTCCACACAGGAGGCCCTGAGGAAAATAGTTTCCCTGAGGGCCTATGTCATCTTTGGGGGTGCTGTGTGGAGGGTTTTTTAGGGAAAGGAAGGGGGGAGGGTTCTGGGAAGGAAAAGGGTTTAAGGGGTGGGTAGGAATCTGGGGTTCAGTGTGTCCTGGTCATCAGACCTAAACACACCTCATCCCATGAACCCGGGCACCCCTGCTAAATCACCAAACGTAGCGAACCACTTGGGGTGACCTATGGCAGAGGTGTTGGTTATCCAATAAAGGTTCCCGGGGCGGCGGTACCCATTCCCGCCTCCCAAATTACGTGTAGAGGGTCTTTTTAAGGAAAGGGTGAACTTGTGGCAAATGTCAACTGTGTACAAAAGTTGGGCGCGCGTTTGGCGTGTTTCCCGACTGTGCACCGGTGCCGAAGGAATCAATGGCGCCAGTTTCTTAGAGCATCTTCCATTGAAATACCGTTAGAACAAGGACTGCATTTCCACCCGACGCCTGTGCTTTAAAGATCGCAATCCGTTTGTTAAAACAGGAGAATCTATTAAACGGATTGCCTGATTCTGCACAGGGTTTTTTCAGGAATGTTGGGGCTCCAGAACACAGGTGGTTGTCAATTTTAACTGGCGCACCTGCGATTTTTACAGGGTGTAAAAATCCCAATGATTTTTACTTGTGTAGGTACTATTAAAGTATCTGCGGGCCTTGTACAGTACCTACGCCCAACTTCTGAGAGACCAACTTAAACTGTGGCTTAGATGGAACCCCGTGATCGAGTTTTTTTAAATGTTAAAAATGATTCTCAAAAAACGACTAATTCTTGAAATCAAAACCGAAAAGTTTGTTATTTTTATTATAAAAATAGATAAAAACATACGTTTCCGGGTTGAGAATAACCTGACCACATTATTTTGAAAATCTCCTATTGCCATTAGAGTAAGCGGAAAATGTTTGCTTGAATCGTGATGGAGAACATAGCCAGTGGAGGAATTGAACACAACGTCTGGATGCGTCCCAAACGCGATGCCAACTCAGACACTGATCGCTCGAGGTTACACCAAGCTACGTCGGTCAAAGTTACACCAAGCATATCAATGGAAGACCTGTTCGGAAGATTGCTTCCATTGAAGGAGACTATAATTTTATTTCGGTCCCTTCAAAACTTAATATGATTGGGTCTTTGGAACAGTAAACATTTTTATTTATTACGCTACGGAATATTTTTTTTGGTTCATTCAGTCTTAGCTTTTGTTCATTCAGTCTTCAATGGCTGATGCCATCGCTGACCTGTAAGAGTTTGGTGAATCGTTATTTTCAGTGCAATTGCACAGTTCCGATAAATAAACTCAACTATATCAAGCATTGTTTCTATTCTGAACACTTGTCTCTCTCACCAGAACAATACTGAAAATATGTAATTTTCTTATATTCATTAGGATCGAGAAGTGTTCATGCACAATAACTTTCAGTCAAATCTTTATCAGCGTTTAATTTTGGATGCATATTTTGGACCCCAGTGCAATTAAAAAATCAATAAAAATATTCAGCCACTGAAGGGTTAGAATTGATGCAAAAATTTATTCGCGAATTTTAATAGCCGTTACGATAAAACAAGTAAGACGACTCCCCACCTGTCTGCAGTATTCTTGCCTCCCTTTCTTCCACTTCTAGCTTTATCGTTGTGTCTCTTTCTTTCTGCCTTTACGTCTTTTATTTGTCTTTGTTGGAAAAGAGTTGTTGAATAGTGATGCGCGTTTCTAGATTATTTTATAAATTAACTGAAATATTTTTTTTTTCCATTTTCCGGGTAAGTTTGAATTAATGAAAATAAATTAATTAATTAATATTAAATTAAATATTAAGTAATTTATTTATTTAAAAAACAATTTATTATGTAATTAATACATTATTTTGTTTAAATACTTTGTGAATACAAGAATCCCGACTGAGTCAGTATTTTTTTTGCAATAGCTCCACACAGGAGGGCCTAAAAATATCCATCAGGGCTAAATCATCTTATACGATGCTGTGTGGAGGATATTTTTAGGTAGAGGAAGGTTTGGGGAAGAAAAAGATGTGAGGTGTGGTTATGAATCTGTGGGTCATTGTGTCCAGGAGTGACGGACGTATGAATCCATCGATCCCACTACAATGCAAGTCGATGGATCGAGAGAGTCCGGCTGAAGAGGTCTAGATTAGGTCTTACTCAACCATTCTTCCCGATCCGTCCCACCACTCAATAGGTGTCATCAAACGTAACAAACCACGTGGGATGACCTATGGCAAGGGTATTGGTTATCCAATAAATGATTCCCGGGACGGTGGTTTCCATAACCGCCTCCCAAATTGAGTACTACCAACCTAATGTTTGTTTGTTAATTTTAACATGACCTTAAGACGTACATGCCATTCAGAATTATTTCACACGTTTAATTGCAAGACAAATGCAGCAAGCAATTCGCCAATCGATCGTGCTCTTCATAAGTTCAATAATATTGGTCTAAATTCTAACATCAGCATTTTCTCCGATCACTGCCTAATTTAAAAAAAGAGCATCACACACACACACCACCCCCCCTTTCCCACTACGCACATCACCCGGTAATTACTTAATATACACTAAATAAGACACTACAAAGAAACACATCATAGGTAACCACCATGAAATATACTTAATAAATGTAAATTGTTTTCATCGATGTAACTAATGTACTGTTTGTTTCTGTTTGTAAATAAATAAATAAAAAAGCGAGGGAATTTAATTTTTTTTTTAATTTTTAAAGAAAGACAAACATTCCCGGACTACGAATAATCCGACAATATTTTAAAATCTCCTACTATCACCGCAGTAAGCCAAAAATGTTGCTTGAGTCGTATTTGAGTCGAATTACTTCACTCAAAATGGTTACATACAAAACTTCGTAAAACAAATAAAAATTTTGATTTGCTTTCATTTAATTTAAATGAAAATTTCTTTACTACATTATGGAAATACAATAACAATAAAATTAATATCTAAAATACAAAAGTTTTCCAACATACGTTATACGTACTGTAATAAAACTTCTCTTACCCCCCCCTAATTTATTAATAATTACGATTGCTTTACAAGCTTTATGCTTTTCCTTCAAAGCACATTCGAATTAGGAAAATTTAGAACAAGCTCGGTGTGGACGCTCTCTCCTTGGTCGCGGCACCACTGTAATAAATCCGACCCTTGCACCTGTAATTAATTAATTTTCCTTTTCTTTTAAAACTTGATTTTATGGTTTCTATCTTTCTACATCGTTCGTAGGCTCTGCAACGAAAGCTCTGTACGTAGAGTTCGTCGCCTCGAATTCGTATTCGTAGCCTTGTAGTTTCGTCGCTCACTCTTCTCTCCTCTTCATTCCTTTGGCAGCGCCTCGACACCCCTTTACGTAATACGTTTTAGGTATACGTGGCGAGATGCTCTCAATTAATCAACTTGTAATTAACCCCTTAACGTTGTGTCATTTTTTGCTTTAAAGGTTTGATATGGTTAATACAATTTAATTAATAATTTGTTTGTGGTAAACCCTTGTTCTTTTAGGTATGGCGTGTTACAATTCACTAGGGTCCGATTTACAATGACTGACTCTAGCTAACTTGAAAATAACTAATGCTATCGTTCGTGCAACTTCTTCCCCTACTAACGTCCGTTCTATACTTGTTTGTTGATGACTACTTCTTCTGAATTAACCCGCGTCATCTTCCCTAGTACCTAGTACAAAAATATACTTTTATACATTTAATTGGGAAGATCCTACCTTTAGCGTAACGCAGCGTATCCTCTTCGGTTCTTGGGGTGCTAACATAAAAATAATTTGACATTTGTGCTATAGCTACGGATTGTCAATCAAAACAGGCCCGGGATGCACAAATTCTACAATCACAGTTGTAAGTGGAGTTTGTTAGTTAGTTTTGAGTTTGGGTAGGTATTTTTGGGAGATTACGAGGGATTGACATGAAACAAAATATGTCTTGCTACAATTGGACTCCTCCATTTCCGCAACTGACTTGGTGAGGTTCAATTAAAACCGCCAGGTCAGCCTCCAATTCCAACACCTCCAGAGAATATTTTGATGGTCGCAAGCGACGAATGAAAAATCGACATGTTTTGCTTCCTGTCGGGAAAGGGTTTGGTGTGTATTTCCGGTTCGTAGGGTGATAATGAGAGTGTTCTCAACCAATGCGCCGCCAAATTATAATGGTGATAATGCTAATGTTGCTTGATGAAATGTCATCTCATATCTTTTGATGTGAGGATCTGCTTCGATTTATGGTGTGGTAGCCGATGTCCGGAAGTATTCAGGATTGCGTGGGTGGCACGAGGTTTTAGATCGTGACATCCTCAAAGCCGAATTGATGATGATGATGATGATGATGATACTGTAGAAGTCTTTCAGCATGTCAATGACTAGAGTTCCGTTCACTCCTATAGCATCGAACATGAACATTAAACCGAAGTGGATTAGACAAGCGGCAATGTCAGGAGGTCGGTGGAGCCGCTCCCCCCTCTGTTCTCGTGAAGTTTGAATTTAGTGAAGGTGGATTTTGATGTCATCGACCCTCGCCTCTGCAGTCACACAGCTCCCCAACAGTCCCGTTCTCCGTCCAGCACACCGCCTCGAACCAGTAGAAATGATGCTTACGTTTTCCTAGGCACGTTATAAACATGCGTCAGCTTTCAGCCGCGGTGATCATCGGTACTTGATTTGAATGAAAATACCTCCCCTCGCATGACGGAAACAGGCGTGACGGGGACGGTCCCCCATTTAGCGTCACGGGCATCCGCCCTACGATAGGTGATATCCCAAGCTCTTCTCAAATATCAGCTCGAAGAAGGAATGTCAAGCTCGGCTTCCAGGGTGCTGGGTCCAGGAATGAATGGCACCGGGTCGTGAATCCGACTTCCATCCCATCCATTTCCCCTGCTACGCTTTCGTCCAAAGTACATTCCCAACCTGATGCTGGATGATGCCCTAATTCTAATTTTGGGGAGGATTATGAAAATTTATCCGGTTTCCGACAATGAGCCGCCGATCGATTGCTAAAACAACTCTGTATGTCATGTTCTCTTCGTTCCGCTGACAAGGTAACTCCCCACGAGCGTAACCAAAGGGTAGTGAAGCCATCGCGAATTTCGTCACTTCTTTTCCTTCATTACGGAGGTAGCCCGGCCAGATCGTTTTCTCCGTCCTGTATTTAATTGACCTCCCGCGACAGCGACTCTTATCAGCTGATACCTCTGGAGGGGGCTAAAGAGGGGGGTTGTGGGAGCACGTCCTTTGCCTTCCAGACGTCCCCCAATGCCTTTATGACGATACATGTGATAGCATATACGTCGACATCATGAGACGGCTCCTGCCTCGCCCTCAACTGCTTCAGGGCCGTCCAGAGACACAGGTTTCCAAGCCTCCATCACAAAGGATTCCAATTTAATTGTACAAAGCCTGTAACCATCGCTTGCTTCGCCCCCACATTTGGGAAATAGTGTAGCCCACCAGCAAATCGTTCACTTCGCCCCCGATCATAACTGCATAGGTGTAACCTACATACATGGAATAGGGAAGCTTAACTCAAAAATTACTCCAGCAATCACCAGCTTCAGCGCCGTAACTCGTTCGGTTAAATTTGAAGGAAGGAAATTTGCTAATTAATAATAGCAGAGCGCGTCGCGCGCGATGTCTGAATACCTACTGTTGGTCTCGTTCAATCGCAAATACTAAGGATTTAAGATATAATGTAAATTCTGTATAAAATATACCTAACGTAAAGTGCTATGCACACTTCCATGCGCGAGTTTAAACGAAGTCAAAAGCTAGCTTATGTAGGTCTTTACATAACAGTTTTCCTGAGATCTCTGAAATTTGAGGTAAACGGCGTGGGGTTTTATCTTTTTTGGGAATGGGAATTCTATTGTATACATTTGTTAGTAAACAGAAGCCTCATGCAATGCATCCTTTTTCCAAATCAATATACCTAGTACGTACAGACCTTGCCTAACAAATATCTGCAATTACTGAGTAAATTCTAAAATGTTTTGAGAATAGGTATTCCTAATGTAATGTAATTTATTATATCCATATAACCCCTAACCTAGTATTTCTGATGTAATGTCTCGCAACACAATCGTAAGATACATAACCTCTTGTCCGTTAAAGTTAACAAAACATCCCCAAAAGACCCTCTCCCCTTACAATCTTTGCACTTCGGCGACACCATTATGGTTATTGGTTTGAAAACTTCTTTAGCACCGTTGTGATTTGAAATTAGATGAAGCGAAACGTGCGACACTAAACACAGCTATAAGATTTATCCTGAGAGAGAATGAGATACTCTAATCGGTCTCCTCTTTATGAGGTGCTTCGTAGCCTCCCCACTCCTGTCTCCTTGGGTTTTCTGAAGGTTTCACTTCTACCGCGTGTAAACTACACCACTATAAATTCTTTGTTTCTAAAATGCTGACAGCTGTTTTTATTTTTGTTTTTATGAAAACTTCTTTAACACCGTTGTGATTTGAAACTAGATGAAACGAAACGTGCGACACTAAACACATCCATAAGATTTATCCTGAGAGAGAATGAGATACTATAATCGATCTCCCCTTTGTGAGGGTAGCCTCCCCACTCCTGTCTCCTTGGGTTTTCTGAAGGTTTCACTTCTACCGCGTGTAAACTACACCACTGTAAATTCTTTGTTTCTAAAATGCTGACAGCTGGTTTTTGTTGTTTTTATGAAACTTCTTTAACACCGTTGTGATTTGAAACTCGATGAAACGGAAACTAACGCCACTAAACACATCTATAGAACTTATCCTGAGAGAGAATGAGATACTGTAATCGGTCTCCTCTTTGTGAAGTGCTTCGTAACCCATCGACCTTCTCTTCGTGCGGTGCTTCGTAGAATAAAATGTGAAACAATTTTAACACTTGGTAACGATGTTATAATAAATAAACCTCACAATTAACGTATTCCTGATAATCTACATTAGTCCTAAATTCGTCACTCTTCCGAAGTTTAGTTTTCAGAAGGTTTCACCTCTACCGCATGCGGATTGCACTCTGATTCCGCACACCCCATCGACTAGACAGGGAACCCGCCTAAAGTGTCTAGTCACATAAAATTAAATGTTAGCTGTTGCCCGAAGTGTCAAAAGAAAGGCAGTGTAAATCTATGACTATGACCAAAACCCAAAACAATCGCTCACTATAAGGTATCTCAGCATGACCTTGGGTAGGCACACTCCCCGAAACCTAGAATTAAACTTGGCTTTTGTTTCTTTTTTTTCGCAAGGCCCGTACTAAATACGTAATGCAAATATGTAATTTTTCCAAACTTACCAAATCCTCCATGCTGCACAACACACTGAAAGCACTCTTGAAAACACAAGCTATTTCCACAAACCGTCATGCAACTACTTATTTCAAAACCAACTCTCATGCCTAGGTTCAAATAGAATCTCCGTCTCATGACCTTTCTCATTTATAAAACTCAATTTTCTGAATAAATTCTGCCAAAAAACGAATTATCTCCGGTTCACCCGCACCGAACTAACTACTGTTATTATTCCCTGAATAACTGCAAAATGGTCGTCCTCCTCCGCGAACTTTTCCTGACTCTCTAAAAATCCGTTCGTCCCCGAGGTCGAATCTACCCAGACTGTCTTTATTTAAAATTTGATTTCCTTTGAATTTTGTCAATAAGTGACTTATTTTCCGTTTACACGTCCGAACTACTGTTATTATTCCCTGTATAACCGCGACTCTGAAACACGCCCGTCTTCGAAACCGAAATTACCCTGACTCTCAAAATCCGTCTGTCCCCGAGACCGAAACCACCCTGACTGTCTTTATTTAAAATTTGATCTCACTTCTTTTCCTTCCCTGCCCGTCTGTGTCGTCCAAGTACCCTTTTTTTATTATCTCATGGCGATATTTTTAACTTAATGACCGAACTTGTCAAATTTAATCACCATTTTCGAAGAATTCTGACGTTGTTACATGTTTTTTAGTTTTTTGTTGCAGTTTCAGACCTTCAAAATAGTACTTAATTATCATGTACTTGAAAAGCTAGAACACTTTCTAAAACAGAGCCCGGTGACATACCTAATGGTCTCGACCCTCACATGTGGCACTGTTTTGTAAGAAATGTTACATTATTTCGTCTATTTTTTTGTGGCTTTTGCTGGGGTCGTCTCTGTGCAGACCCATAAATCAGCCCCGTAGATACTTGTGTTTCAGAAATTATTTCAGCGCTCTTACAAAATGGCTCCATACAAATTATCCACGTATTATTATTATTAAGGCGAGTTCATCACAGTACAATAATAATATTATTTTTAAATAACTTTTGTCTGCCGTAGAGGTCACACTTCTTAGAAGGTCATCTTTGAGATGTGTGAGCCATTCTTAACAATTATTAAATCTCAAATAGACAAACAGATCGTAAGTCTAAAATATTGCTGCCTTCCAGAGATCGGTGAGATTTTGAGGACACGTCATACGGTTTCCATTCATGTGAAAATTATTAAAAATACTCGATTTAAGTTCAGATCGCAAGGAATGTATGCAGATTTTTTGGGTATTTTACTACTTTTCATAGTATTTGCTTTGATAATGTGCTTCAAAGAGTCCCTGTCTTGCGCTATTTCGGTGGCCGATGGCTTGATAATTAAGGCGACCGATTAGCGAGCGACAACAGTCGATAAATCTCAAGAACAGATGAGCGAAAAGGACATTATAATTCTGGGGTTGATTTTTAGAAGTCAAAATGTCATTCGAAAATATTGATTTGATTTGGAATTGGATATATCGATAATTACGATATTTCGATTATCATGATGTATCAATGATACTTTTATTTCAGCAGAACATTCGGGTGTGAAAATGTATTCAAGAAATTTTCGTTATTTGTTTTTGGGGTGTTATGCCGTGCGCTACCTTCTTCTTTGGCCAACGTTTCGGACAGCGTTACAGTGTCCACCATCAGCCGAGGAATTCCCTATGTTTTGTGAGATCGAGATAGATCTCAGGCGAGATCTCCTGTCAGATTTATGTGATTTTCTTTGGCTGTTATTTGCTTTATCTATGGGCTGATGTCAGAACTGTCTCGATCGAGATAGATATCGGGCGAGATCTCTTGTCAGATTTATGTGATTTTCAAAGGCTGTTAAATGAATAAATAATCATGCATACTTGCATGAATTCGTGTTTAAAACTACCTAAACTAAAATACGTGACAGCTCACAGCTGGAATTCTGACATAGGCGTATGGAAAAAGGAAAATAACAGCCAAAGAAAATCACACAAATCTGACAATAGATCTCGCCCGAGATCTATCTCGATAGGCTTACAAAAGACAGAGAATAGCTCGGAAGAGCAGATGTGTCCTGTTATATTGCAATTAAGTTTCGTTCATCATTAAATTTCGATTATCCTGATGCTTTCGATTTGATAATGTCGTTACTCATTACCTATTTTCATCGCACTCATTCATCCTACAGTTACATTGTCTCGTCTTTAGCCGCAAGGACCTTGATGGTTTGACCCTAAAATAATGAGATTTTATTGAAAGGAAACGTGAATTTGCAAAACTAACTGGCGTTTGATAATATTTAGACGTGACTCTAAATTGAGTCATCCGCAATATTTTTCAAAGATCAATTATTATTATTGGTAATTGCCAATTGGCATCTGTACCGAAAGACGTGGAGAAGAAATACGAAGGATGAAGAAAGAAGACGTAGGGGTCAGATTGAGGTTGCTACCCGGAAATGTTGGCAATACCAAGTTACCATCAGACCAAAAAGCGTGACTACCAACATAAAATCGTAAAAGTGTGCTTCATACATTGGTACGTAATGAGCCGGTAAATCCGACACGTTTGAATGAATTTGTGCATACCGATATTATCGGAAGTTTTGGAATTGTAATTTCATTGAATTCCTTTTTCCGATCATCCGCTCTACATGTTCAAACCATCTAAGCGTCCCTTTCTTAATCATATCCATTACGCTTACATTGTTTTCGGACCTGTAAATGTGTAAGTAATACATTAAATTACAATTTACTATAGAGGCTATATTATATCGTATACTATATTATATTTATATCCCACTAGCTGAAGTCCAAGGCATTGCCGGGTCTTGCGTACAGTTTTTCGAAGAAAAAAAATAGAAACTTATTTTCCTCTTATTTTGAAGTGCAAAGTGGAGTGCAAATTTCGTAAAGAAGTACCTAAATTTCTGCTTTAGGGTGTGTTTAAAAGGGTTCCATGACAGTTCATCCTGCGACAATTCATCCGGCGACAGTTCATCCTGCGACAGTTCATCCGGCCGACAGTTCATCCTGCCAACAGTTCATCCTGCCGACAGTTCATCCCGCCGACAATTCATCCGGCGACAATTCATCCTGACAATTCAACCTAACCTAACCTAACCTATAAGTATAACCTATAAGTATAAGTATGTCGTATTTTGTTATTCACGCATGCTTCTTCGGAGAGTAGAAATTATTGTTAGTAAAAATATTTTTACAGCGGATTTCCACTCAAGATGCCTTCAGATATAAGTATATCGATTTTGGTTGTACGGCCGTATATCCTCTTTGCATACTTACTTAATAAAAATCTTCTAAATGATCAGGCAGGATGAATTGTCGCCGGATGAATTCCTCTGGGCGGCCGCTTGTCACCCGGTGGCCGCGGCATCTGCGCATGCGCGAGAAAATAATTCAAATATTTGAATAATATTTCCGACAAAAAACTTTTGGTCTACGATTTTGGCCCTTATATGTACACAATTTGTATGAAGAACAATGTCAGAATCGCTTGCGCTGTCATTACTCTCGGAGACGCTACAAGTTTCATTCACCTTGTCACCCTGGAATATTTTTAAAACGATTTTTTCTATGACAATCGGCTGTCAGAATTTGCCGCGAATTTAACGGTCGCAATAAATGCGTGTATCGCGAATAAAACGATCATAAAACCTATTAATTTACGTAATAAATGCAAGTAATGTGGTTTTCGTAGATAGTTTATTGTGATGTGAACGTGTTTCAGTTAATAAAATATACAATAGCTCAAAATTTATCAACAAAACATTCAATTCAAAATTCAAAGTGGTGGTTTTTTAGTGTTTTTTGCGAAGTTCCGCGAATTTCCGCTAAATGGCCTGGCCTCCAACAAGTTTTAACGGCGGGATGAACTGTCGGCAGGATGAACTGTCGCAGGATGAACTGACGAATTGTCGGCTCAACGTTTAAAAGATACACAGTGACTTTTCTCTTGTTTTGAGGGTTAAGTGTGCAAAATTTCATCAATCTTGAAATAAATCAATTTGGGAGACGGATACGGGTACTGCCGTTTATGGGATAACCAACACCCCTGCCATAGATCACCGCAAGTGATTCGCTACGTTTGGTGACTTAGCAAGGGTGCCCGGGTTCATGGGGTGAGGATTGTCTAGGTCTTTGTCTTGGCGGCCAATGCGTTTGTCCATCTACTGCATGAAGCGCCGGATCGAGAGAGGTTGGTTGAGGGAGACCTAACTGGGAGCAGACATGTTTTTCGAATCCAAATCTTGGGATGAAGTCTTTAAAACGGCAGAAAATGGCTTTCGTATTGTTAAAAATTGGCTTAATGATCACATATTAACCCTGAATACAGACAAAACTAAATTCCTAACATTTCGAATTTCAAATAAGCTCTTGCCTTCACAACAAAGCCTTAAACTCCACAGCTGTAACCCCCTATTAACTCCATGTACCTGTCCTTCTATAAGTAGAGTTGACAGTATTAAATATCTTGGTATTCAAATAGATGATCTTCTTAAATGGAACGTACATGTTACAAACCTAACGACAAAACTGAGGAAACTCGTCTATTTCTTTAAAAATGTTAGAGATATTTTAAATAGAAAACAACTGAAACAAGTTTACTGTGCTCTTATACAATCATCACTTGAATATGGTATTATCAGCTGGGGAAGTGCCACAAATACTTGCCTAGAGCCTTTAGTAAAGATTCACAAACTAATTTTGAAGGTTATTCTTAAAGTCCCGCTGAGAACGAGCACTGATTTTATTTTTAAGACACTAAATGTTCCGAACCTGCAAAAATTGTATTCAAAAAATATCCTGCTTCATCAATTTAAAAATACACACATTTTTGAAGAACGAATGAACACAAGAGCCTTAAGAGAGTCAAATGTAAAATCTTTCAACATCCCAGTTTGTCAAACTTCTTATGGGCAAAGAAGTTTTAAATATAATGCAACAAAGCTGTTCAATTCTCTACCTCCTGAAATTAGAAACACGCAAACCAAAAGTACATTTAAAAGTAAAATCATTGATCACCTCAAATAAACATATCCATCACAAGTATTTAATAACAGACTTACCTTTATACCTACTGTGTGTATATATGAAACCATGTACCTACTGCAATCTTATTTTTATATATATATATATATATATATATATATATGTAACATACTTGAATTGTATATTTAAAGAAAAGAAAATTATATTAACCTGCCATTTTCATAATATTACTACAAAATCTTAGATAACCACTCTGTAAATTGCCATCTCAACACAGGTGTTTCACACCTAGTGAGATGGGCAATACGTCATTTTATAACCAAATGTAATATGAAAATAATTAAATAAAATAAAAAATAAATAAAATTGTTCGAATTTCAGTTTTTCGAAAGACTAATTTTTCGAACAGCAATTGGCAGAAAGACAAATTTTTCGAATTTGTTAATCAAATTTTAAAACATATATTTCACTTGCTTATGACTAACGAGTTACTGTTAGGTAAGGTTAGGTTAAGTTAGGTTAGGTTATATAATAAACCTAGACCTCTTCGGCCTCTCGACCCATTGCATCGCCTTGCACCGCAGTTGTAGGAATGGATTCACGTCCGTCACTCCTAGACACATTGACCCCCAGATTCCTACCCACCCTCATACCTTCTTCCTTCCCAGAACTTCTTATCCTTCCCTTCCTAAAAAAGACCCTCCATTTAAGTCAACTATCATAAGTCTTAGATTAAGCCACCAGTTACAAGTCTTAGATTAAGTCACTAGTTATAATTACAAATCTTAGTTATACCAATTGTATTATATATTTACTTGTACTCTACAGCGCCCTTGAGGTGATTTCTCACGAAAACGGCGCTATATAAATTAGCCAAGTGTTATTATTATTATAACATCCCCTAGGATGACTTTGGAGGGAAATTATTTTGTTCAAGGCATCCTGTGTCGAGCTAATGTAAAAACAAAAATAGTCTTATTAGGTCCAAATTAAAAACCTACCTTTTCGGGCTCTCATACCCTTAAATAAAAATACCTATCTGAGAGTATCATAAAATTTTACTTTTGTTTTCAAAGTGCGCTCATTACAAAACACATTATGTATTATTCTTTCTTCTTACTTCTTCTGGCGCTAATCTTAATCTAATTATAAAAATGTATGTTATTAACTCACTTGATTTAGGTTAGCATTTATATGTCTTAGTCATAAGTCACTAGCTATATAAGTCTTAGATGTAAGACACTAGTTATAATTGTGAATCTTAGTTGTAAGCCAGTAATATTAATTCCTTTAAATGCTTATTTGTACAGCGCCCTTGAGGTGATTTTTCACAAAAACGGCGCTAAAAAATTATTTTAATTTATGCGCACCAGATTTAAATGTCCGGGTTTAATTTTCCCCACAGGAAAAACTTAACCCTTTCACACACTTCCCAAATGATCATCTGGTCAATCCACGTTATGCAATTGCACTATATGTATTATAATTACAAAACAATACAAGAACAACATGTCAACCTACCAGAGACCAGATGGGAAAATAATTCACCGACTCCAGATATTTCATATCAGAGGGTTCGGCTCTGTGGAATTCCTAATTGAACCTATAAATCCTACTGATCCCTCAATATAATAAAAAATCTTTTGTAATCCTACATGTATTTAAAATTACCGATTTTTGCATTTTTATATATAAATTCTTTGACAAATCTAATACGCCTAAATCTTGAATCAGAGACCTAGGTATAATGCCAGTAGCCGAAATAACAAATGGTAATATTTTTATAGTCCGAGAATGCCAAATTCTTTTAATCTCATTTCCTAAATCTGTGTATTTTCTTATTTTTTCAGAAACAGTTTTTTGAATATTACAGGAATTTGGAATAGCTACATCAATGATATAAGTTATTTTTTTAATTTTGTCATGTAAAACTATATCAGGTCTATTATGACTAATTGTTCTGTCTGTTAGTATAGTTTTATCATAATATATTTTATAAAATTCATTTTCTAAAAATGAATTTGGTTCATATTCATAATATGGTACTATATTACGGCAGTCAATCAAGTTATGTTTAATTACCAAACTTTGGTGGATTATTTTTAAAACCTGATTGTGCCTAAATGTATACTCGGACGGCGCTAATATAGAACAACCCGTTATTTATTATTATTATTATTATAAAAAACAAACTCTCCTACCACAACGAGACATTCTTGTATAAATAAAAATATTAAAAGGCCCAAATTCTTCCCTAATACCATACCGACACTTGACTTTACCAGATTCACTTGATTTTGCCATGTCTTCCGCAGAGTCTTCAATTGCTTAAATGTATATTCTTTTTTTAAGTATGTAGGTGCCATTTATTGAAATTTCCTTAACGAAACACGTATCAGTAATGTCATTGGATACCAACCTAATCTGAACAGTTTCAAGACCTCAATCTGTCACTTCTAACTTTGCTAATCTATGCGAATTAATGAGATCATGCATCAATCAAAATTTTAAATAAAACTCGACCCGACTATCTCTCTTCCTTGGGTTGGAAACTGAGAGACCGTGGCTGGATAGAATTACTGTTAATAGCAAGTAGCTACTGTCAGTTGTCAGGTCAGTCTGACAGTCTATTTTCGGCAGTGAATCGTCACATGGATAGTATGGACACTTAGAAAGTGTGAAAAGTCTGTGTTTTAATGTTTCTTTGCTATAGGCGGCCCCTTTGAAATATCCCCAAAAATGTTATATGGCAAAAATATCTTGAAAAACAAAGTACCTATGTATTTATTTTTAATTTTTAACTTTATGAGTAAAATCTCAACTTATAATATTTAATTAAATGAAGACAATATTAGCGGAACTCAATCGAAAATGTGGAGACAGAAAAATCAGAAAAAAGTTATTGGCACCTCTGGGACTCGAACCCAGGACCCTTTGCTTACATGGCAAGTGCTCTACCAACTGAGCTACCTATATCAAATTCGGTCACTTTTAACTGTATCATACTTCGGCGAAGAACCACCAACATTATCTTCATTTTCTTAACGCACATATTATTGTCTGCTATCTTTATATATGATTGCAAGATTCAACCCGAACTAAATGCTATCTAGATAGTGTCTGGATAAATTTTTATCCATTTTATTTTTTTAATATGCGACATCTTTTGACTTTTCTGCAAGTCTGGGATGAATATTTATTTTTTATTTTTAACTGTACGAGTAAAATTTAAAGAAACACTGTGAAGTTTATCATTTATATAACTTGAAAAATAACAGAAAAATGGTGTTATAATAATTTTCGTAGCATATTTTGCGATTATTTTTTTTCTATCGAGGGAATTTCATATAATTACCATTTGGGTGTGGCTAGTGTATATTATCTTCAAAAATAACATACATTTTTTTAGAAACTTAAAGTGTTCAAGAGAAATATTTAAAAAAAGTGTAGAATTTCTGATAGAATTGCCGCAGCTTAAAAGATAAGATTGGAATTTTTCACTTAGGAACGGGTCGCTTCTACGACTCATTCCTGTATTCGCAGTATTTTTCTTATATTTACTGTATGCGCCGCAAATAATTTTAATTAATGTAAAATAAACATGAAAAATATAAGTAGGTAACGTTCTAAAACGCTAAAATGCATAAATCTTATTTTTTCAGTACATACTTCGTATAATGCATTTATGTCGCCGATCTTACGATGATTAGCAATGTAATGGTCAAATGCCTTCCAAGCAGTTGATTGGGGTTTATTTCTTAGCCGTGGCAATTTTAACACAATGTTAAGGGATGTACTTGACTTCTTTTAACCAATGATTCCTGACAATATTTGGAATAAAAATGTAAATGAAATTTTGATCTCCGATAACTCTTTTGAAATCATTTATTTTTTTTTAAATCAGCCGGGTTACCGTTGAACCCCTCACTCCAACCCTAACCCTAATACCTATTTTATTTTTTAATGCGTTTTGTGGCCGGCGTAGTGTAGCGGTAAGGCTAGCATTCCGAAGGTCGCGGGATCGAATCCCGGCGTGGCAAATAAATTTTATTTGATTAATTTGTGTATTTCACAATTTATTCATTTAAAATAATATATAGTATATTTGCGGCACGTTCCAGAGTGGAAGATACTCTCAGTATCGCCCTGGTGTAAGACCACCATTCAGAATTGAAACGTTGCCTTAAATGGCTTTAGCCGTGTTTGGTGACCAGATCTGAATAGCCACATACTTCCCCACCTTCCTCTTCCCTACCTCCTTCCTTCCCCACTACCTTCAGCCTCACAACATACCCCATTTAGGGATACCATCACTGGCTCCAGACGGGAGTATTTGGGACTCTTGTGCGGTATACATGTTAAAAAAAATACGTAGAATGGGTACCGTCGCCCCGGGAACCTTTATTGGATAACCAACACCTCTGCCATAGGTCACCTCAAGTGGTTCGCTACGTTTGGTGATTTAGCAGGGGTGCCCGGGTTCATGGGTGAGGCAGATTCCTACCCACCCCTTAAACCCTTTTCATTCTCAGAAATCTCCTCCTTCCTTTCCCTAAAAAAACCCCTCCACTCAGCATCCCCAAAGATGACATAGGCCCTGAGGGAAATTATTTTCCTCAGGGCCTCCTGTGTGGAACTCATATAAAAAAATGTAGAAGAAAAACATCAAAAATGTCACCGTAGACGAAAATTTCTTTTAAATTTTTGTACTCCGAATAATGTCAGTAATCACTGGTTAAAGCAAGTAAAATACAAATAAGTCCTTAAAATTCTGTGTATTTTTTTGGTTCCATGCCAACTCAGAATCTTGTCAACTAGACACCTCTTTGAAAAGTCATTATAAGGAAAAAAAAAAAAAAAAAAAATAGCCCATAAACTAACCTAACTTAACCTATTTAACCAAATTTAAAAAAAAAAAATCATCACTTTTAATGACTTTTCAAATGAGGTGTTTGTTTAGTTGATTTCATTCTGAGTTGTCCGGTCATTACATTTTTTATATATTCTATTTTGAAATTTCAATTTTTATTTATCTCGTGTTCTTCCCGTGTTTTTTCACTGGTGTGCACAAGTTATTAGTCATCATCATCTCTTTTGGCTCTACAACCCCTGATGGGTCTTGGCCTCCTCAAGAATCTTCCTCCGCTCCTCTCGGTTTTGTGCCAGCTCTCTCCAGTTTAGAAGCTCCAAGATAGATATGTCTTTGAGGACGTAGTCGTCTTTGAGGACGTTGTCGTCTTTGAGGACGTTGTCGCTCCATCTTAGTCTTGGTCTTCCCAGACTCCTTCGCCCTATTGGTCTTGAGTTCAGCAGGGACTTTGGTGCTTGATGCTCGGTCATTCTCTCCACATGACCCAGCCACCGAAGTCTTCCCAGTTTTATATATTTCGCGACGTTTAGCTCATTAAACAAAGTATAGAGCTCATTGTCCGAAGATGCGTCTCAAAATGTTTCTTTCAAAAACGTCCAGTGCTCGATCATTCCTTTTAGTTAGTACCCAAGTCTCAGCTGCGTACGTAAGTACTGGTCTTATAAGTGTTTTGTACACTAATATCTTCGTGTTTCTGGACTACCGCTTTTCGCCTACAGAACCAATTAAAGTCTGGACTTAGTCTGGATTTTAATTTTTTTTTTTTTTTTTTTTACATTAACTCCACACAGGAGGCCCTGAGGAAAATAATTTCCCTCAGGGCCTATGTCATCTGGGATGCTGTGTGGAGGGTCTTTTTGAGGAGAGGAAGGAATGAACATTGGTCTTGAAGAGACCCATGTTGTAGGAAGGAGGAAACACAGAGGCCGGCAAATCATTCCACAGCCGAGCTGTTGAACATAAGAACGAGTCGAAGAAACGACCCGTTCTCATGTGACTAATGTCAACTGTGTACAAATGTTGGGCACGCGTTTGGCGTGTTTCCCGACTATGCACCGGTGCCGAAGGGATCAATGATGCTAGTTCCTCGGAGCATCTTCCATTGTAATACCGGTAGAACAAGGATAGCATTCCCACCCGACGCCTGTGCTCTAAAGATTGCAATCCGTCTGTTAAGTTAGGAGAATCTATCAAACGGACCGCCCGTTTCTGCACAGAGTCGAGGGTATTTTTCAGGTATTTTGGAGCTCCAGACCAGAGGTGGCTGCCAAATTCAACCGTGGGGCGCACTTGCGATTTGTACAGGGTTAGCAGTTGTGTACTTTTAAAGTATCTGCGGGCCCTGTACAGTACGCCCAGTTTTTGGGAGGCTAACTTTACTCTGGCTTCGATGGAGCCCCCATACCTGAGCTGGTCACTTAGGGTTACACCAAGTAAATCAATGGAAGGCCTGTTCGGAAGATTGCTTCCGTTGAAAGAGACTAGATTTTCATTGCGATCCCTTTTAGACGTAATCAGACAAGATTGGGTCTTTGAAACATTAAATTCAACGAGATTATTTTTACCCCAAGAGAAAACACTCTCGAGGTAACCGTCCATTCTTTGCTTCAAAGCCTTACGAGCTGTTGGAGTTTGTGAGCCCTTTGGGGGCTTGTCAAACAAAAAGCTATCATGAACTGTACTGTCATCCGCGTAGCAGTGAATTGGTGCACATGACAAAAGGTCGTTGATGTGCAACAAAAACAGAGTTGGAGACAGAACCGATCCCTGCGGGACGCCAGCATTTATCGAGTGAGAGGAAGAGGTGAAACCATCGACTACCGTCTGAATCGACCTCTCCCTCAAGAAGTCGGCAATCCACGTACACAAGGATGCGGGAAGTCCGTAAGAATGCAGTTTGTTGACAAGTCCTCGGTGCCAAACCCGGTCAAAGGCCTTGGATATGTCCAGTGCAACCGTTTGGGTCTCACCGAAACGTTCCAGGCATCGCCCCCAAACATGCGTCACATACGCGAGAAGATCACCGCACGAGCGGTTCCGCCGGAATCCGTATTGACGGTCGTTAATAATTTTGTTCTTCTCGAGGTATGTGAGCAGTTTGTCGTTGATCACACGTTCCATCACCTTAGACAGAACTGATGTGATCGCTATGGGGCGGTAGTTGGCCGGGTTGGAGCGGTCACCCTTCTTTGGAATAGGATGGATAACCGCTTTTTTCCAACCAGAGGGCACAGAGCCAGTCTTCAGGGACAGTTTAAAAAGCTTCGTCAAAATTGGAGCTATTTCTGCAGCGCACCTTTGCAGTACCAGGGCAGGTATTCCGTCAGGCCCACTAGCTTTATTAACATCAAGCCCTCGTAAAACATGGAGTACTTCCCGATGCCGGATCCTCAGCTTTTTCATACGAAAACCGCAGTGAGGAACCGACGTCGGGACAGCACCTTGGTCATCGAGGGTTGAGTTATCCGCAAACATTTTACCTAGTAAGTTAGCCTTTTCCGTTATAAATTGGTTCCGTAGGCGGAAATAACAGCGATTTGCGTTCACTATGCGCTTCTGGATCTCCTCTGTGGTATCATTGTCGTTTGGTCAGGGAGCCTAGGTATGTGAATCTTGGTACCGTTTCGAAATTTTGGTTTCCAGTTTCCAAATGAGAGAGTTGGGATTTGTTGAGTGCATCCTACGGCCATGTATTTGGTCTTTTGGCACAAGTTATTAGTACTGTCCGTACATTGTCTGTAAACTGAAGAAAGAAAGAAATAGAAAGTAAACAAAACCGATGTATGTCGCAGTAAAGTGCATTAATTGCACAGCACAGTGACCACAAAAAAGAAATTCTCCTGTTTCAAAGTAATGTAATGGCCCAAAAAGGAAAATAAAATAAAAATTACAATAATAATACTTAGCATTTCCGCGTATAGACACTTGACTGCATGTGTTATGTGTTAGTGACTTGATGATCGGTTCTAACAAACTTAAGGCAGTAATAATAAGAATAAATAATAATAAGTAATAAATAAATAATCGCGTTTCTATGAGGAGTGACATTTTGAAGCGGCTAGAACGTTGTGGGAAACACTCTACCAAACTACCAAGTGGTAAAGGGCAGCTTCACAATGGAAGGTTGGACGGGATAATTATAGAAAAATGCAACAATATAACTTTGTAAAAACCACTTATATAGTGTGCAAATCCGACCGGTTTCGGAACAAACGTTCCTTCGTCAGGGAAAGCTTATACTAATTTGACAGTTTCGAACAATGTTTTATTATGGTAGGGGGTGGAGCCGTTCTTAGTTAATAATGTAGATTGGGTGGGTAGGTATTAGTGTAGAGTGGGTGGGTAGGGGAACAAATCCATGATTGGGCTATATGACAATATTTTTTGTTTGTTGATGATAGATTCATTATTTTTAAGGGATTTTTTAATTTCCAAAGCTTCTAATTTATTTAAACGTTTTCCTTTGTGATTAATATGAAGAATATTTATCCCTGTATTTTTTTCAAAACCATGGTTATTTTCAATGATATGGTTAGCGAACTCAGAAAAATTATTATTATTAAGACACCTTAAATGTTCTTTGATTCTGATTTCAAAATTACGAGTTGTTTTCCAATATAAAATGAGGGACAATCATTGCATTTGAGTTTATATATTCCGGAATTAGTCAATTTATGGTCTTTATCTTTAGTATTTCTCAAAAAATTACCGATATTATTTCTTGTATAAAACGCTGGTTTAATATTAGAAGGGAGATATTTGCAACATTGAACTGAAAAATTATTAATATACAAAATTTTATAATAATATTATAATTATTATATTATACCTACCTATTTGGGTTAGTGATTTCTTGATTATGTTTTTAATTGTCTAATTTTATCTGAATTTAAAAAAAATCATTTTATATGTATAAGTTATGTGTATATAATAATTGTATAATCTGTAGAGCGCCGTTTTTGTGAAAAATCACCTATCCAATCATCAATCAAAAATCACCAATCATCAAGGGCGCTGTACAATTTATAATGAATTCTTAGGATCTATCTGGTTTTATCATGTATGTACAAGGTGGGGCAAAAGTAATCATCCGATATTTTTTTGCTGTAATTTTTTTATTAAATGAAAAACTGGTTCTGGTTGTCAAATTTGTTTATTTAATCCATTAGAATTTATTCCATCATGTCGAAAAAATGATATCGGCCAAGTGACCGCCGCCAGAGTTGATGACCATACGGGCCCGTTTTATTGCATTTTCCATCACTCTTGCCAGAACTTTGGGCGACAGGTTCTCGAATTATTGGCGAATATTTTCCTTAAGGGCTTCAAGAGTCTGAGACTGATGACGTAAACCCGCGACTTAAAAAAATACATAAAAAGAAGTCTAGAACGGTTAAATAGGGTGATCTGGCCGGCCAGTGCAAATCACCAAAACGAGAGATTAGGTGACCCGGAAATTCTTCCTTCAGAATATCGGTTGTGGCTCAAGCAGTGTATGCCGTTGCACCATCCTGTTGTAACCACATGTTCTCCAGTCCCAATCCATCCAATTGAGGAAAAAAAATCGGTAATCATGGCTCTGTAGCGCGTGCCGTCCACAGTCGTCGTTTGGCCCGCAGAGTTCTAAAAAAAATGAGCCGGTGACTACTCCAGCGTAAACAGCACACCACGCAGTAACTTTGAGCGGGTGTAATGGCTCTTCGTGGATGATACTCGGATTTTTGGTGCCTCGGAAATGATTATTTTGTTTATTCACGTAACCGCTATTATGGAAACGAGCTTCATCGTTCATGACAATTTTCGATGAAAAATCGTCCACCTTTTCGTTGAGATTCGGGAAGGCTTGAGGGTAGGTTATCCGCATTTGGCGGTCAACAGCTAACAGCTGATGCACTGTCTGCACTTTGTAAGGGAACATCTTCAAATCTTTCACCAAAATTCTGCGTAGGGACAGCCGGCTAATGCCCAATTGCATGGCACGTCGTCTGGTCGATGTTCCGGGCTCATGTTCGACATCTTGGGCAACAGCAGTGATATTCTCAGCAAACGGCTGCTCCGGGGCCGGCCAGCCTTGGGAACATCTCGTGTTGTCCCAGTCTCTTCAAGGCGAGTGGCCAAACGCCGCAGTGTTTGTCCAGTTGGTGTCGGACGGCCAGGAAATCTGTGACGAAATTCACTCTGCGCCAACACAACCGACGAATTGTTGCGCAAAATATGGGACCAATTATTCCGCGTTCTTGCGGAGTAAACTGATTTATGACTTGCCGATTTGTATTTTGCTTTTGTTTACTTCACAAATGTCAAAACTGAATTGACATTTGTCGCCATTTGCAAAAGTTATAGCGTTTTCCAATAGGATGATTACTTTTGCCCCACCTTGTATTTACAAATAGATAAGGAAAACATACTTACGAGTACCTGGCAGGTTTAGAAAGTTTATGCTTGGAAAAGATATTACTTTGCACTCGTAGGACATTATATTTAAAACACTGGACATTGCATTATTTTACATTTGCTACCCATCACTGTTAGTATTACATTTAGGAGAAGATTAGTGGCAAAAGTACCTATAGTTGATATTTATTATGAAAGGCTGTAGAATTTATGATTCTTTAGGGCTGGAGATTTTTTATGAAATGACCTTTACAAAAGCTTACAAATAAGATTTTTAACATTTTTAATCAATTAGTTATTTACAATGTCGCGTGCAGTGAAGGTGAAAGAGAAAGGTTTTTGACTTTGTGAATACGACTGTCTGATATATTTATATAATAGAGACTTTTCTGAAAATCAGCCGCATTCTGAACCCGGAAGGAGCAGTGACCTTTTCTTCAATATTATAAAACCTAATATGATGTAAAAATATGAAACAACAAAAAATCTATTGACAAAATGTATTTTTACTACACATATAGGCCCTGGCGAAAATAATTTCCCTCAGGGGCTGTATAATATTTAGGGATGCTGTGTGCATAGTCTTCTTAAGGAAAGAAAGTAAAACTCTGTTGTATTAGCAAGTAAACACAGAGTCTGACATATCATTCGACAGGCAAGTCACTCGGGCAATTTTCGATTTGGCCAATTAATTTAATTAATGTCATTCCTCAAAATATGAATACGGAAACATGTGAACTTCTTACTGCGGTTTAAAACCAATAAATCCACCTAGATTTTCTCTGTTCATCCCATATATATTTAGGTTTATTTTCATAATTATTATGGCAAGCGATCACTTAAGTCCTTTTTCAACTTTTCCTAGACATCGCTCGAATGGTTAGCTGTTAAATAGTGCTGCTGAATAAAAATAATCCGAGTTGCCATGCACTGATAGAACACACATCAAGTGATAATGTTGAAGGAGATTAACCTATATGTCCCTAACGCGTATACTCGTGGGAGATCCCACACACTTTTTATGCTCCGAAAGCAAGAACTTCTTCCTTTCAGAATGCCCCATTAAATAGAGCAATTCAACTGCTTAACGATTCTGCATTGAGCATTGACATCTTCAATGTTACCTGTAGAGAGTTCAGTAACTATCTTTTGACATATGTCTCAACATAGTGAAACTGCCCCCTCGGCCTTTTTTTTCTCATATATTTTATAATCTTCTGCGTAATAATTTGGTGTATAACTGTTTTATGGAGAACCTAAAAAAAAAATAATAATAATAATTTTCATAAAGCCAGAACTTACCGCCATAAGTATTTGATGCTTTATTGTTGATAAATTGATAAGTAATAAAAGGGTTTTTAAAGATAGAATATATTTTTGCGTCCATGTCCTTAAAAAGTAATATTATGTAAAAACTTCCTTCTTCTTCTGGCGCTGTGGATGATTCTGGCGAAAGTATAACTTGTATAAGATGTGTAGAAGTATTTTAATTGTAAATATTTATATGTTAGTTGTAAATCTCTAACTTTAAGTCATGATTGTAAACATGTATGTCATTGAGTTCAGTTTAGGTTAGCGTTTATATGTCTTAGTCATAAGCCACTAGCTATAAGTCTTAGATGTAAGTCACTAGTAATAATTGTTAATCTTAGTTGTAAGCCAGTAATTTTATTATTTTATGTATTTATTTGTACAGCGCCCTTGAGGTGATTTTTTACGAAAACGGCGCTATATAAATTAGCCAAATATTATTATTATTATTATTATTTATAGTTTGTAAATCCCTCAGGCCTCGACTGTATTGTGTCAGAGGGTCAAAATATTTCCGTTTTGCAACGAAACTCAAATAAATAACAATTTATTATGGAAATGTATTATTAAGGTTATCGTTTACTCAGTTTTTGCGTTTCGTGTACTTAATAAAAAAACTCTCAAATTTTCATAATTTTTTTTCAAATTGCTCTCGGAAACACGTTAGAAACAGTTCATTAATCAAAAACAATGCTTAAAAAATAAAACTTTATTTAATTAAATGAAGACAATATAAGCGAAACTCAATCGAAAATCTGAAAACAGAAAAATCAGAAAAAGATATTGACACATCTGGGACTCGAACCCAGGACCTCTCGCTTACCGGGCGAACGCGCTAACCACTGCGCCACCGTGTCGATATCCAATTCGGTCACTTTTAACTGTATCATACTTCGACTAAGAACCACCCACACTATCTTCATTTTTCTTAACGCATATACTATTGGCTGCTATCTTTATCTTTTTCTGATTTTTCTGTTTTCAGATTTTCGATTGAGTTTCGCTTATATTGTCTTCATTTAATTAAATATTACAATTTGAGGTTTTACTCATAAAGTTAAAATAAAAAAAATAAAAAAACTTTATTTATTCATTTATTTTAGTACCTTTTTTGGTTTGATCCACCAGCGTCTTTTATTCCGTTTATGCACGTCTAACAAAACCAAATAATATATATTTTTAATTAAAATATCGGTTTGGTATTATTTCCAAAAGCTCCTCATGTGAGCCGGCCGGCAGCGAATAGGTCCACATATTATTATAAAAGAACTATGTAACAAAAAAAACTTGATTTTGGACTACAGTGACCTTGGAATAGTGGGATACACGATTTACAGCGGCTGGGAGGGTGTTAGTGTGATGCAGGACCGACATGCGTGTACGTAGCAAGGCTTACGTGTGTGGGTGGGAGCGGTTTTTAAAAGTGCTTTTAAAGAAACTGTTCTTAAAATATATTTAAAAAAATAAATTATCTTGTTTGTACGTGCATTTTTTTTTACATGAGCTCCACACAGGAGGCCATGAAGAAAATAATTTCCCTCAAGGCCTATGTCATCTTTGGGGATGCTGTGTGGAGGGTTTTTTGGGGAAAGGAAGGAGAGGAGAGTTCTGGGAAGGAAAAGGGTTTAAGGGGTGGGTAGGAATTTGGGGTTCAGTGTGTCCTGGTCATCCGCCTCCAATATCTAGACAAACCTCACCCCGCGAACGCGGGCAACCCTGCTAAATCACCAAACGTAGCGAACCACTTGGGGTGACCTATGGTAGAGGTGTTGGTTTTCCAATCAAGGTTCCCGGGGTGGCGGTACCCAATCCCGCCTCCCAAATTTAAATTGTCGTAACCGAGGTGTAAACGGCAGCATCAAATGTAAGGATTAGGGCCTCATGTAGAAACCGAAAACTTGTGGGCAGCTCAGTTAACGGCGCAACTCAATTGACGATTGAGTAATTATATCAGCTTTTTAAATTTATTTATAATTTCTTCTTCTAACACAGCAAACTTATTTTGTGGCACCATGTCCATTATTTTCAATTGACACCATTGTCTATGTCTATTATTTATAATTAGTATCAATAAAAACCCTGAAGAAGTGAGCGTTGCTCACGAAACATGTTGGTTTTTGTAAACAGTAAAAGTGGTAAAAATGCTAAAAGTGGAAAGGTATTTTATTAATTTGTATTTATAATTTATCAATTATTAACCTTTATGTATAATTATAATTCATTAACATCCTGAACAAAATTGATAATTTTGTGCTCTGGCATATCGCAAATTAATAATTATTATAATTTATAATTTCTCACCAAACATGTGTTCTTATTTTTTTTACATACAAAAATATTAACCTCACTAGGACTAGCAGCCTGTATTGAGGTTAAATTCATAAATTTGAGTGATGCATTTACACACAAATCACTAAAATACAAAAAAATCACTAAAATACAAAACACTACATCCAAAATACTAAAATATTATATGCGGAAAATACTCGAAATTACTCGTAAACTGGACATGCCGTGATGCGCAACAGTGGTAACCTGTCAACCTGGCAACTGAAACTAATATGAAATTAATACTAAGCCGGAAGCGGCAACTAGCACTGCGAGTTACGAGTGACGCCATGCTTGACAACCGGTCTTTGAGAAGTTTCCTGTGTGAGGACCGCCAATGAAGTTCTGTGGATAGCGATTGAGTTGCCAACTGGTTTATTTCAGTTGCCCCATGAGCGGATGGACTTATTCATAAAAGATCAGCATTAAAAAGTAATCATGAAAAAAATTTTTTTTTTGAAAACCACTTTATTGGATATATAAAAATAATGGAATTCCAACCAGTTACGGTAGAGCCTGAACCTTCCTAAAGGTACTTATAAATAAATACATGTTAAATTAATACATAATTATTGTAAATTAGGAAACAGAAGAGGGAGAGAGAACAACATGGTGGCAACATCGACGTTAGTGGTACCCATTTAGAAATCTTCGAAAGACCGCGTTTTAATACTTATTTTGCTTCATATGACATAACACGTAAAATGAAAACCAGATTTTGCCTCATTTGGAATCCCCATAACCAAACCTGCATTGATTGTATTGAAAACATTATAAAAATATATTAAACTTCTGTCATGACGCTAAGTAATCATCAATTTTTATCCCATTATTCTATGTAAACACAGTTAAAGCATTGATGCGTTGTTCTCATACACGATCGTGAATTGTTTTATAGTTTCACAATATACTATTAAAGTATTGCTAAATGAAAACAATATTTGCGATACTCAATCGAAAATCTGAAACAAACTATCACTAATATTGTCTTCATTGATTAAATATTACAATTATTATTATGATTTTATTACATATTATATTTTATTATATCATTGAGATTTTATTTATGATTTTACCTACTTCCCTACACCTCAACGGACACACATTTTTCGTATTCAACGGGTACTTTTGGCGTTTGACAAGTTAGATATACTTTAAGTGTTGTCTCTAAGATATTGAAGTTAAATGAGATATAGAATTGAAGTTTCTGAAGATGTCACGAAAATTGGAAGGAAAATTTATTTTATTTGTTATAATAAAAACGTGAATAATACAACGTGAATGTCGAGAAAGTATTTTCTTAAATTCACTTGATTTTTTTTTCTCTAACTTTTTACGATATACGATTTTTTTATGAATACTGCTTCAAAGTTCACTGCTACATTATTAGTAAGCTGCATACATAGCTGCCAGAGGTCGCATGCTCAAAATCCGGCTTGAGCAATTAAAACGTATTAATGTTGGATTTTTCGAGATTTTCCTCAACAACCTTCTAACTCACACCATTCCCCAAATGGGGTTGCCATAAATCCGCGGGCTCCGGGCAGTTGGAAGTAATCTAAAATAACACTTCACAATTTTTTTTTTATACTTGCACATATTTTGCTCCTTTTTTGCTATTTTCTAAATTTCGCTGTAGCCATCAACTGCGGTTGACAAACCAACCCCACGCATACAAGCACCTGTTTCCCTTCATTGTATAGGTTACGTCAGTGTGTTAATTTTCTTAGACGCGATATTCAAGGCGCAAACATTTCTTAACAAAACACATTCGCTGATAAAAAGGAATAAATTTTCAACATGACCCAAAATAATTTCCAATACAAACACTTTGTACTTTGTCAGCCAACTTGTTTAAGATTTGAATGTGGAAAGACTGGCGGTTTTTGTGCTTAGCCAAAAATTATTTATGTGAGTAAATGCGTTTAGATTGATTTTATTTTTGTACTGCGGAAAAAACAGTGTCACTTTATTCTTTGGGACTGTTATTTTTAGAAGAGTTTGGTTGTTTTTTTTATTATGTGAATACATTTCTTAATCCATGCATTTATTATGTCTGTTTAATTATTGATTTGAGAGCTTTATGGCATTTTTAATGAGACAAAAGAATATCAGTGGTTATATGTTAGTACTAATGGAAATGATTTTCGGTCTTCCGAAAGTTTGGGAGGCAGGTATGGGTACCGCTACCCCGGGAACCATTTATTGGATAACCAACTGCCGTAGGGCACCTGCCGTAGGTCATCTGCCGTAGGTCACCCAAAGTGGTTCGCTACGTTTCGTGACTTAGCAGAAGTTCCCTGTTCAAGGGGTTTGACCAGATCTTGGTAGCGGATGTGTCTGCCCACCAACTGCACAACAGGCAAGATCTGAAGAGACTGTTTGAGGCAGACTTTTGACTTCTCCAGCAGGACTCTCTCAGAACATCGCCTTGCACCGCAGTGGGAGGGATGGATTCATACGTCCGTCACTCCTGTCCGTCACATTATTTTATTTATTTATTTATAAGTACATGTTACATACATAATAAATTTACTTCAGGAGATACATTAGGTCACCATACTAGGCAGCTGCCTGTATCATGGTGACCAACGGAGGATAGTTGTTTGAATTGGAGTCTAGTACTCGCAAGTGTAAACATATCTAAGTATATCTATATATATATTAGCTACCAGATTCCTACTCATCACTCATACCTTTTTCCTTCCCACAACTTCCTTTCCTAAAAGACCCTCCACCCAACATCCAAAAGATGACAAAGGCCCTGAGGAGAATTATTTTCCACGAGGCCTCCTGTGTGGAGCTAATGCAAAAAAAAAACCACAATTTGGAACCGGTTTTTCGTCCATTTCCTATGTCGTTAGGTGATCAATAAAATATTAATAATATAAATCAGGGGCTTTCAACCTGTGGTACGCGTACCCCTTGGAGGTAATTGATTAATTGCAAAAATTGGGGTAGGGTGACCTGGTCAACAGTGGATCACTTTTTTTTGGAGGCATATAACTTCAACACCAGTTGAGGCATTGTAATGAAAACTTTCATAATGGTTCATCGTTTATCATTCTTGTAAAGTGCAATAGTTTAAACTCCGCCATTAAATGGGGAGGAAAGTAATGTGTACTTATTTGCGATGAGGGAAAATGATCCACTGTGGAACTTAGTGGTATACAGTGGATCAACCTATATTTAACAGTGGATCAAGGATGAGATTTCTTTTAAATAAAAAGTAAATACCAGAAATAAAGCAGTTTTTATTATGGAAAGTGAAGAACAATCAAAATAGCCCATGGCTAGATAAAAAATACTAGTTTTAAAAAGAAAAAAACAGAACAAAAACAATAATTTAAAAAATCAAAATAATTTAATAAAACTTATCGCAGTTTAAGAGAGACAAATTAACAGAAAATTGATATAATGATGGTCATTTGGATGTACCACATACGACTGGTGTAGGCAAAATTAACTTAATGTCATGTTCTTTCACGAAAGATAAGTCTGGCACATCTGGCATTCCGAACTGCTGCTGGAGCGTATTTTTAACCGCAGAAAACTAAGATTATACCCCCTTTTGACATTCATAGTATGTAATACTTTCCCTACATAAACAACATGTTGCTTCTTTTTCTAAATAGCACAAGAACACATTCACCTTCTTTTGGTTTACGTGGTAGAGATCCGTGTTTTTGTAAAATATCTTCGGTCAGAATGTTTTTCTTATTTTCCACTTCATCTTCTATAAACCAGTCCACGTCATCAGAGGTGTCTTGATATACTATTTCAGAGTCATCTTCAGAATCGCTTTGTAAAACTTGTCGCTTTACCGTTTTTACTTTTGGTTTTTTTTTGTTTCGTTCGCTTTTTTAATCCGTATAATTTCATCTTTCTCCGGAGTATCTGTCACGATCATACTTTTCCCCAGTCTTCTTGGTTTCCTTTTTGTAGTTATCGGTTCAGCTTTCAGCGGCGCTTTAAATTGGTCAGGGGTTCTAAATATTTCATCTGAAAACAAATTGCTAAGATTCTTGCAATCCAATAGGGATGGTAAGCCAGCCGTTGATATTTCAACTTGGTTAGAATCCTGTGACCGATTTGTAGGGTTATCTGAAGCCAGGGCTTCAGGGTTCAGGCGATCTGCGTATGTTTGCCTATTTTTATTTACTTTATCCCTTTCCGAGGCATCCTATAAAACAAAAAACAAACAATCAACATAAATCCGGCAGCAGTAGTACACAGTGGATCATGATCCACTGTGTAAGGTGATCCACTGATCCACTGTAGAACAACACTCCATTTTTCACTAAACATATTATTCTGACTTTACTCCTTTGAATAAGACATATTTCGAGGTATTAACACAAGTTGTAATAACTGCTGATAACAACTAAAATATGCTAATATGTATCATGGAAAAAATTATGAAATGGTACGCAAAAATATACTCACATGAATTTTTTTCTCCTACCACAAAAACACAAAATACAGCACCACACGTCTATTTGCTTGCGCAGCCGGGCGAGTGCTGACTTGTTTAGTAGCGTAGAGGCACCCCTACCTAAGAGCCAAACGTACATGCACACGCACTAAGAACTTTCGAGATATTGGAGTGATCCACTGTACCATACCGATCCGTTTATGTCTATGTTTAAAACCTATTCTCATACCTACCAAATATACATTTTACACCAAAATTTCATAAAAATCGGTCAAGCCGTTTCGGAGGAGTGCAGCCACAAACACCGTGACACGAGATTTTTATATATGTATAAGATTATACAGGATGTAACAGGAAATCTGGTTTTTATTTTAACTACTGATCTTTGAGAAACTTTTCTTCTACGAAATGTTTTGAGGTATAAAAAAATTCATCTTCTCAATACACTTTGTGAGTTTGGAGTTGTGTATGGAGAACTTTTTTTTTCATCGAAATAAAAAGATGTGGAACAATATTTGTCCAATTTCGCATATAATTTCACTGGTTAAACATGCTCCAAATCAAATGGTTATAACAAAAGGTCGTGTTACACTCTGTATAAAATTGCATTAGGATGAAGCCATGCGAAATAATGTAAAATCATACAAAATCATGTATTTTCGTTTTGAAAATTTGATCGCTTTAGAAGAATTTATAGTTGCTTCAATTAAATACTGCGTGTAGAACATATCTTAAGCCTTTGAAAAATCGGTCGTTTTTCTAGGTGGTAGTCTTTTATTAAGCCTAGAAAAAAAATAAAGTATCAGGTCTATAATAAAACACTTTCAGGTGAAAACTCTCCTACTCATAAACGCCCTTTCGGATATAGTTTTATTGTATAATGTGGCAAATTCAGTTTTGTTTTTTTTATAATAGTCGAAAAAAAATTATATTAACGCACGAACTTCACAAAATAAAATAAAATATGCATTTTCGCGTTGTTATTTTTGACATCAATTAATACGGCCGGCACTCGATTTTTAAAGTGTCCATATCCACATAAGGACTACAGACTTGCCACACCCATTTTGTATCAGTGCCGCCCCGTCTGCGGTGGGGGATAGACGCAAGGGCGGATCCAGGGGGGGGGGGGTCATGGGGGTCATGACCTCCCACTGGGCTGGGTCCAGGACCTAGGTGGACCACAAATTAAAATTATTAAACATAATGTTGTTATATATTTTTTGTATCTATTATTATTAAAACTACCTGCCTCCTTTTTACTTGTATCTATTATTATCAAAATTAAATTTTAACTTCTTGTGACTTAACCACGACTATGTGACCCCCCCCCCCCCCTGAAGCTATTTGACCCCCCCCCCCCAGGCGCTACGTGACCCCCCCCCTGGCGCTACGTGACCCCCCCCCCCCCCCTGGCGCCATTGCTGGATCCGCCCTTGGATAGACGGCCCTAGACTCCTCGTCGCTTGGTTCCGTGAAATCATTTTAAAATTTCCTTGTTATTACAATTAACAATGAGCAAGAAAGGAGTCAATGTTTATTACAGGCCTTTACGAAATCAACCTGTAAAAAACAACTCACAAATACCTTTTCCAAACTTTCCAAAAGCTTTTTTCAAGCCTTGTCAAGAATCTTTAAATCCCTCGCACAAAGAGGCGTTGATTCCGATTTCGATTTTTTCCTGAACTATTGGATCTCCTTAATTGAATTTACTTGATTCATGTAATAATTAGACTATTAAAGAATAAAATTGAAACATTTCTTTCATTACACGTGTACAGGACACTACAAATATGCAGTAAGAGTCAAGGAGTACGCAGGCTCAAAAAGGTTGAGCACCGCTGATATAAATTAACGTTTGCATCATAGAAATTATTTGTCGGTCCTTCAATCAATAGATATATATATTCTTGTTAAATGTTTGTGGTATGCATCTGCTAATGTTTTAATATGTAAAAAAGATTTTATTATGTCGTAGAGGAAGTCTCGTATTCAATCGCCATACTAGAATAATTAATTAACTAAAACTACGCCACTAACTTGCTAAAACTTGACGGTCATGTCAATAGTTGATACAATAGAAAAGTTAAGCCAATTCGACCTGTAGTATCTAAATAAATTATAATATATGTGTAAATTTTAACTCAGCATCACGTTCATCGTTCAAATGCATTGAACATATAGTTTCGTATTATCGTGATTATGGTATAGGTAGTGATCTATGTCATCTTTGGGAATACTGTGTGGAGGGTCTTTTTAGGAAAGGAAGGAGAGAAATTTCTGGGAAGGAAAAGGGTATTAGGGGTGGGTACGAATCTGGGAGTCAGTGTGTCCAGGATGACGGATGTATGAATCCATCCCTCCCACTGCGATTTTCCGAGAGTCAAAAGTCCCTTAACTATTCTCTCCTGATACCGCCTGCCACGCAGCTGGTGGGCAGACGCATTCGACAAACCTCACCCCATGAAGCCGGGCACCCTTGCTAAGTCACCAAACCTAGTGAACCACTTGGGGTGACCTATAGCAATAAATGGTTCCCGGGGCGGCGGTACGTATACCCGCCTCCCCAATTGCCTCCCAAAGTGACAAGCCGCGATAGTCTTGCGGGTTCATATAGGTTTATCTAGGTCTTGGCAGCGAATCAGTGGCCTAATGCATGGCGGACTGGATCGGGAGAGACTGATTTAGACCTCTCCACCCATAATACCTCAACCCTTGCCATGCACCGCACTGAGAGGGATGGATTCATACGTCCGTCACTCCTGGACACATTGACTCCCAGATTCCTACCCACCCCCTAAACTTTCCTCCTTCCTTTCCTCAAAAAGATCCTCCACACATACTGCCTAAGGTGACATAGGCCCTGAGGGATTTTTTCCCTCAAGCCTCCTCCTGTGTGGAGTTAATGTAAAAAAAAAACATGATAATTCCATTTTTTTTCTAATCTTTTATTTTTTAAGTTACAATATATTGTATTGAATCAGATTCTGTAAATGACCAAATTTTTAAATTTGCAATAACATATTATATTGGACCAGATTTATATTTTCACGCAGTAATATTTCACGGGGATAAACACTCACGCACAGACAACTGAAATTACTATCTTTAACTAACATTATTGTGACCCTCAGATGGTTTGGGCATGCAGAGCGAATGAACAAAGAAAGTAGTGTAAGAAGAATATACGACGCGAAAGTGAACGGTAGAAGAAGTCGGGGACGCCCGGGGAAGACATGGCACGATCAAGTGAATCAGATACTTGAGTCGGGCCATGTCAAAAGTCAGAATAATAGAAGAGAATGTATGAGACGATGTATGAATGTGAGTGAGGCAAAGAGTGTGTGCCAAGAGCGAGTTGTTTGGCGGTCCGTCCTCTCTGCCTACCCCTGCGGGGAAACGGCGTGATGGTTAGTTAGTTATTGTTTTATTTACACGAAAGAGATGTGCGGTTGTACGTCCTCTCACGGTGACACTAAACATAGCTACAGAATGCAAAGACAATATAAATTAATTTGTATTTGCTTTACTTTGGATTTTTAATCGATGACCTTTGGACCAAAAGCAATAAATCTTACCAATCCACCACGGAAGTATGGAGGTGTGGCGCTCACCCTGAAAGATTTTGGTTTAGTCAAAACGAAACCATACCCAAAAACGAAAAAAAATTGGAGATTTAAAATTACTCTTGGGTTCACTCAGGTCGTTCTGAATTAATACTAAAGCTTTTGGGTTCCGGATAAAAAAAAACCTCTTGCAAAAAGTCTTCCATAGTTGACTAGCACGAAGCGGTCACGAATATACGGCAAAAAAGCGGCTCGAGTCAAATATGATTAAAAACTGCATAAAATCGTGTTTTCATTTTTTTATGTGTAAAAAAGGTTAATCGGATTCTTTACTGGGACGTGGTGGATCAAGGCACTATTTGGTAAAATGTTCTGGTCTAAATTTATAGATTAGAAGGTGTATTTTATAGACTTACTTGCATTTGGAGTCGGGTGGGTAGCGTCCACCGCAGATTATATATTTTTTTCGTTAGTTCCTCTTTTGGTCTCTGTGTACGATTCCATGATAGTCGTTCACCCTACAGTTGGACCTACTTATATTCAATGTTCAGTCGGTTATGGAAAATACTGTATCTCTACCTACACCCAACTGGAAACTTCACACATCTACCGGATCTGCCCTGATGATGGACACTGCAACGCTGTCCGAAACGTTGGCCAAAGAAGGAGGTGGCGCAACACGGCATAACACTTAATCTTAAAACGTACTCTTAATGAGCTTTCTGAGGTGGTTCTGTGATGGTTTGTTTCATTCTGAGTTGGCCGGTCACCGTTAGGAGCTGTACCTACTGGCGAAACTACAAAGATCAGATATGTATTTTTTTATAAATATATAAACAAATTATTTGGTTAGACGGTACACCTTACAAAAACATAATTTTGCAAAAAGCAAGTAAGTTATTACGAAAATAGTGTCAGCCAACGTTTTATTTAACCCTTTATTCCAAGCGTTAAATCATCATTCTTGACTCCCACACCACCGATGAAATTTCTGATCTTTCAATCATTTTAAGTACCTACTACCTAATTAAGTACTACCTAATTAAGTACCACCTGATTAAGTACTACCTAATTAAGTACTACCTTATTAAGTACTACATAATTAAGTATTACCCAATTAAGTACTACCATATTAAGTACTACAGAATTGGGTATCACGCAATAAGTACAGAACTACCACATAATTAAGTACCATCTAATTAAGTACTACCTAATTAAATACTACCACCTTCGTGTCGTCCCCCACTCCAAGATTCACATGCATCACGGAACCGACATAACGAATTCACCTATTTCACCAAAAACTCATGCGGATTTACACTTTCGGCCATCAAAACAAGCCATTTGCGACTTTTATTGGCGAATAAATATCATAAAATAATTCTAAGTATAGAAAAGCCAGTTCAACGGGTTTCTTCTCTCTTCCTCTGTTAAAATGCATAATCAGCGCACATGTCGGCCAAGCCACACGAGTGTATTTGCATAGCGAGTATCATATACACATTTGTGTGTGTGTTGGACGGGTTTAGTTTGTCAGACATTGGCATACCTTCAACTCAGAATTATTATTTTTATATCATTGAAGAATAAGATTTCTTCGAAAAATTTCTGTGGACATTGTGATCATGTAAAAAGGTAGCAGTCAAAAATATGGAAAAAAATAGTCGAAGATAATATCGTTTTTTTTTAATTTTTATTAATAAAATTCCTTTATTATTTATTTACAGTTTTTTTTTACATTTTTAAATTAAGTCCCGTTAAACTGATTGATATCAGTTTGTCAATGGGTTCTTTTGACAATTACTTTTTTTTTAATTGAGACAGGTCTTCGACCAAGTCGAAGAGACAGGTACATAAAATATACAGGTGCATGAAAAAAAAAATTGTTAATAAAATTTAAAAGAAATACAGAACAGAGAAAATAATAGTTAATTCTGAATTTGCGATAAATAAGTGTAATAAAATAATAATAAATTTTATTTGATTGATTTGCGATATTCATTCATTAAAAATAGTTTATAATATATTTGCGAGACTTTCCTGAGTGGAGGATACTCTCAGTATTGCCCCGGTGCAAAAACTTAATTCAAAATTGAAACGTTGCTTCAAATGACTTAAGCCGTGTTTAGTGGCCAGATCTGAATGTCCACGTACTTCCGAACCTTTCTCTCCCCATCTCCTTTCCGTCTCCACTTACCTTCAGCCTCACAACGTAATCCAATAGAGGATGCCCTAGTCTCACTCACCCCACACGGTTTGGATTAGTTTGGACTCTGTATTCATTTGACGACCGGCGTGGTCTAGGGGTAAGGCTCTTGACTCGCAATCCGAAGGTTTGAAGGGATTGAATGCCCCTAAATTTTATAGGGTTAATTTGTGTTATTTCACAATTAATTCATCATCATTCGATACATAGTATAAAATGAGGTCGCTCAAAATGTATGTGCGCATAGGTCTTTTAAACTACGCAACGAATTTTCATGCGGTTTTCACCAATAGATAGAGTGATTCAAGAGGAAGGTTTGTATGTATAATACAAGCTTATTATAGTAGAGAAAGGCCGAGAAATTCAAATATTCAATTCAGGCAGCGGGCAGCGGACAGCTGGCAAGCGGGTGGTGTGGATTTTATAAAGGTTAGTTAATGGCGTTGTGTTTCGTTAGCCACAGCAACGTGTGTCCGGGTCTGCTAGTTAAAAATAATATATAGTGTATTTGCGGTACGTTCCAGAGGGAAACATACATTGGAGGACCCACCACTTACCCGCCCTGGTATAGGTAACAGATGGTTACCCCTTCAAGGCTCTTGCAAGGACTCTAATTTTTTTGGTGAAAACGACTCTACATTTGATAACGAAACTAGACCTCCAATGTCCCTGCATACGTTGTTAGTAAGCAGTATGCAAGTGCTTAGCGGGAAATACAGATACAATAGGTGTTAGTATGATAAAATATAGGCAAGACAATGAGACAGGTTGGTGAAAGTCCACGAGGTGGCAAGCGCTGGGTGATTGTATCCAGCGTATCCTACAAGCACCTGTTTGGGTAGAAGACACAGTAGATAAGTAATAAGGGAATGGCAAACGGTTGGGAGTCCTCTTCAATCGATTGGCAGTCCCAGCAAGAATGCGCATGACATTCGGTCTAGTCGTGAACCACACTCAGCTTCCGCGCCCCTTAGCCGGTTCCTCGGTGATGCCTCAAAGAAAAGTAAATGGGAGATTGGGGGGAAATACCCGACGACCCTAAGGAACGCCGTGGTGTAAGACCACAATTCAGAACTGAAACGTTACTTGAAAAGGCTTTAACCGTGGTGACCAAATCTGAATAGCCAGGTACTTCCTAACGTCCCTCTTCCCCATCTCCTGATCTCGTCCCCCTCGGCACTACCTTCTGCCTAACAACATAGCCCCAATTGGAGTTGCCACAGTCTTACTCCAGACGGGAGCACATGAAACTCTTGTACGGTATTCACGTAAATAAATAAGTACCTAAAGGTAGAAAATAATGCACAATTTAAATTAAATTATAAATTAATATAAAACGCATGGTTTTGGCATTAGTTAAACGGCATGGTTTTGCTTTATTAAGCGCCGAACAGTCAAAGCTCCCTGTTAGCTTTTTTAAGCTCCGTTCGACAAACTCGGATTCCGTTCGCATTCACTGTATCAGTATTGGTGTAGTTTTGGCTAGGCCGCAGTATAATGCGGTAAGTATGTATGGTGTATGATGATGTCATCACTGCGAAGGAGGAAGAATGGACGCCTGGAGTTCAAGTCATCGCGGAAGACATAAAAAAAATCTTTATATTCTAATCCTATTCAAGTAATTATATTAACTAATCATGTCGATAATGGTTACTATTTGGTGCGTATGGCTGGTGTAAGATATATTTTATGAATAATATGCGATTTGGTGATTGCTAGTAGTAATGGTTGTAAGAAAAAATATGCTTATTAAATCGGTAGCAATTTTATTTAGGCTGTTAATTTAACGGGTACGGTATTTTAGATTGAAATCATTTATTGAAATTAATTTTGATATGGCAAATAAAATGAATGGTAATTTCAATTGTTCGTAAAAATACTTTGTATATAAATAAAAAGAAAATATTTAATTTAAATGAAGACAATATTAGCGAAACTCAATCGAAAATCTGGAGACAGAAAAATCAGAAAAAGATATTGGCTCCACTGGGACGAAAATTACTATAATGTAGAAAATGAAGATAATGTTGGTAGTTCTTAGTTGAAGTATGATACAGTTGAAAGTGACCGAATGGGATAAAGGTTCCGTAGCTCAGTTAGTAGAGAACTTGCCATGTAAGCAAAGGGTCCTGGGTTCGTGTCCCAGTGGAGCCAATATATTTTTCTGATTTTTCTGTCTCCAGATTTTAGATTGAGTTTCGCTAATATTGTCTTCATTTTAATTAAATATTATAATTTGAGATTTTAAATGTTAAAAATGAATAAAAGAAAATACTTGGTGTTAAGTCATTTTATTGATATATTTTCACGGTCTACCGGTTTCCGTACCTCCGTACCATCATCAGGACTGTTATAAAAATGGGTGACCGGACAACTCAGAATGAAACCAACTTAGAACCACCCCAGAAAGGTCATTAAGAGTGATGAGAAAAAAGATATAAAAAATAGTTAAATGGGTTAAGTTAGGTTAGGATTACCGGATATTTTTTAATTATTTTTTTATAGCTTTTAATGACCTTTCTGAGGTGGTTCTGAGTTGCTTTCATTCTGAGTTGGCATGGAACTATGTAAATGATGCTATCAAATACAGAAGTACACTTATATATATATACATATTGTCAAGAAAGAAAGAGACAGTGTACTAGGGAGGGACAGTGTGTCAGTTGTGAGAGGGTCGTGGTTGTGGGGAGTGGGGGATAAGTGAAGTAACTGGGAACATACTTAAAATAGGGCTGAAGTTTAAATTTAAATTTAAAATGCCATTTAAAATCTTAAGTCACAATTGAAAAAAAATACATTGATTATAACACCTTATAAGAGTCCGAACTGCTCCCTCCCGCCAGGATCCAGTGAGGCTACGGCATTTTCGATTGGGGTATGTTGTGAGGTTAGGTTAGGTTAGTTTAGGTTGACCAATGCTTTTTTAACTTCTCGGTCCGCTCGGCATTTCTCTCAAATATCAAGAAAATATATTTTTTCGATGAATTGGCGATTCGATGAATTGATCATTCGATGAATTGGTTTTCGATGAATTGATTTTCGATGAATTGGCGATTCGATGAATTGATCATTCGATGAATTGGTTTTCGATGAATTGATTTTCGATGAATTGGTTTTCAAGGAACTCGTTTTCGATGAATTTGCTTTCGATGAATTGATTTTCGATGAATTGATTTTCGATGAATTCGTTTTCGATGAACTCGTCGTGAACCGGCCGAAGGTAATGTGGAAGCTGGGGAAGTATCTGGTTATTCAGATCTGGTCACCAAACACGCCTAAAGCCATTTCAAGAAACTTTTTGCAACACTCATCTACATTGAAAAAATCTCCCGAGAAAAGATACATGCCTCCGACGCGTCTCGAACCCGCGTCCTTCTAATTTCCGGTCAACTGCTCTGTCCACTGAACTACGTCGGCTTATCTCCTACCCGCCAAATAATTCAATATAAACTAGTGTTTCATTCAACAATTACTGCTAATTACATTTTTCCACCTGCAAACAACCAACTTTATTTTATATGGGAAAGATATTCAGACTGGAAATCAGAAGGACGCGGGTTCGGGTCCCGTCGGCGGCATGTTTCTTTTCTCCGTGAGAAGTACTTATTCGAGTCAACATACAGTATTTTCGATTTCTGTATATTGTTTGATAATGAAAGGTGCATATCTATGGGAAAAAAACTTAATTTTAACCGTAAACAGCTGATCAAAAATTCGAGGTAAAAAAAATATTTTAAAAAATTATTTTTAAAATCTTTCTAAAATAGTCTACGAAGTTCGTATATCCGACATCTTTGGTCATAATAGATAAAGCATTTCAATAGTTTCGTTTTAAAATAAATAAATAAATAAATGGCTGGCCGGGGAAATGTTTTAAATAATTACAATAAATGTTTTACGAATGGTAGGAAATGTGGTCAAATTTTGGACCGCTATCAATCGCAAAAAATAAAAGTTGTCAATTTTCAAACATAATAATCGCTCCAGTGGATAAAGTACATTAGATGCTTCTATGTACATAAATACTTTCAAAATTGAAAGATAATCACGCTTTTATTTGATCCTATCAAAATTAAATTTTCTGTCATATTCTAATGTTATATCTTTCATAATCATAGACATCCAAATGACTAGACAAGCAGTTACAGGTGAGGGGTCAAACCAAACCATGGAGGGCGAAGAGGGGAAAGATGACTGTGATTCGTTATACAATCAATCTGACAGTAAATAGGCATCTCGCATTACAATATCACCATTTAGTTCTTAAAAGCAAAATCTGCTTTGAATGAATAGACCTTTTTACATGGGAGCGCGAATTGCTTGCCACGATAATAACATATTTGCTAAGGCCAAATGCTCGCCCCAAAAAGACTCGCCCCAATACACATAGCAATATTTTGTTGCCGTGTTTAGTTAAAACACTATTACAAATGTTTCATAATTTACTTACCCCTGTAACCAGCGACGAGCACACTGGAGAACCGCCCACATTCGCTATGTGCACATTGATATGTAGAT